>OZ026625.1:45294293-45899293 GCA_964020975.1 Hermodice carunculata
TGTAAGGATTATTGTATAATTTAGGTAACCATTTTTTTCCGTTAAAAGGAATGGATACCCGCTAGCCTGTATAACACATCCAGTGAGACTTTGACTGTG
This sequence comes from Hermodice carunculata, assembly GCA_964020975.1. Lineage (NCBI taxonomy): Eukaryota > Metazoa > Annelida > Polychaeta > Eunicida > Amphinomidae > Hermodice > Hermodice carunculata. The sequence continues at coordinate 45,294,393 of OZ026625.1, forward strand.
ATTGGTGATCTAAACATTATCATTCGTGACCACATTTAACAGCAACAAGTAACTGATTGACTCCATGAAGCTTGTACGGACAGAAGGACAGTTTTCAGCTTGACGTTTTGCAAAGAAGTAAACATGTTGTAGTGAAACTATTTGGATCAAGATTAGCACTTTGCCATTCCAAAAGTAACAGAAGCTCAATTTCACTGATTGGAAGGTCTCAGGTGAGCTCCGGCACCTTAGGAGTCTGAGTGTGTCCACGTGTTGCAGTTGTTGCCATACCATCCCACTTTTCTTGTCTTGTTTCTGCAATGCAATCGAAAAACCAGACTTTCATGCTACTTAAAGTGACCTCAATAGGGACTCACTGATACATAGGTCAAGATGGAACAATTTTTGTGACAGGCAAAACATTCTGTGCAATTAATATTTGTAATGTGTCAATATTTATGCATAAAAAAGACCGAAAGAAAGCATCTGGCCAAGCAAATATCCCAACAGGGCAATATCTGGTACTATGTTTATTTTCAGGTAAAATATATTTTAATGCAATATTCACGGTAACTTTATTTGAAAGAACAATGTATATATATATATATATATATATATATATATATATATATATATATATATATATATATATATATATATATATATATATATATATATATATATATATATATACCTTCTTTAAATTCCCTACTTAGTCCTAGTATTACCACAAATTAGCTCTATGAAACTACATTGTAATCCTTGAAGACCATCTAAGGTTGTACGAAAAGTGACCTTCAGGGGAAAACAAAATCAGTTCAGAAAATGTTTCGACATAACAATGAGAGTGTAAAGTGACCAAAAAGAATTGTATTTCTGAGCTAGGCGTATTACTAATGTGGTTTTCTTGATAGATTCTACTGTTTTACAGTAAATTGCATTTGAGAAATATACATTCAACATGCTGGCTATCAAGATAATTCAAAGTGGAGGTCTGTGTTTACATCCAGTGATTGGTGATCTGGTGAGGGGAAATGCATTGACAAGGACAATACTTTGTACATATTCGCAAAGCAGGCAATTAATTTAATGACTGTATAATCATTTTTTTTTCGTGACGTGAATAGCGACTTTAATTGTAAATCGCTACATTTCAATACACTTCTGGTCAAACCAGACGACATCTATCAGTAATGCGTCATAATGGGTATGACATTTTTCTTTTATACCCTTAGCTCACTGGTCAGTGAGCTGAGCTTTCGTCAGTGTTACGCCCGTTGTTCAACCACTACTTTTATACTTTCATTCTTCTCCAAACTCATTCAAGTTGGTCAGAATCTCTCAACTTTGATAGTACCTTTGACAGCTCGCCATTGAATTGTTCCAACTATCAAGCCCTATTTATTATTGGTTTTCTTCATTTTCGGGGAATATCTTTAAAATCACCTCTGAACTAATTCACATAATACGTCGAAATAACACAAAGACAGTACATTTAAATTTGTTCAACAGGTGGCACTGACATACTAACCAATATATCCCTCTCCCCAACATCATTGCTCACATTAATTTCTTATGGGATCAAAATGTTTCCGTAATGTTCTAAACTAAAGGTGTTAACCGGGTAGGGTAGATTGTGCTAATTTAACTGGAGTATCCCTATACCATAGTTTGAACAAGTGATGCATCGGTAATTAAAGTGTGTGTGTCAGCACACACTTTTCTGTTTTTCTAGGAATTCTTTATTTATTTATTTCTTTCTTCTTTCTTTCTTTCTTTACCAGCAAATTTGTCCGACATTTCATTTGAAAAGTATTATAAATATAGAAACTCCAAACTTGGCACAATTATACTTCTATGGATAAAGTCTAGCCTTTTTATAATGAGAGGGCATGCTTTTCAAAATTGTGCAAGTGAGGGCAAATTAAAGTTTTAAATCTTCAATATCTTATATACTATAGTAGATGTGGTTCCGAGTGTATAGGTGTTTGATCATAGCAAGGTAAAGGTCATCTCAAATGTCAAGGTCATGTCAAGGTCAAAGGTCATGTCAAGGTCAAAGGTCACTTTTAAGCCAAAATGTCATTTTTGAGGTCAAAGTTCACTTCAGGTAGAGGTCATCTGAAGGTCAAAGGTCATTTCAAGGTCAAAGGCCACTTTCGGTGGTGGCTTTCTTCTAGCCATAACTTGGTCAATTTTTATCCAATTTTGATCATGTTGGGCTCAAATTGTAGCTATTGTAACCTTACACATTTGTAAATGTACATGTGACCTCTAAAGTTCAAAGGTCAAGGTCATTTGGACCTTTGACACTTTCATCCAATCATAACGTGGCCAATCTCCATCCAGTTCTAATCATGTTGGACTCAAATTGTACGTATTGCTACACTGGACATTTTTATAAGAACATGTAACCTCAAAAAGGCAAAGGTCAAGGTCATTTGGCCCTTTGAAAGTTTCATCTTGCCATAACTTGGTCAATTTTACTCTGTTTTGGTTCATGCCCGGCTCAAATTGTGGGAATTGTAACACTGTGCAATTTACATGTGACCTGTAAAGGTCAGAGGTCAAGGTTATTTTGACTTTGAAATTTGCATGCAGCCATAAGCTTAATGGTATTTGAAGTACCAAAGGACAAAAGTTGTAGCATATAATATTTACAACCTTTGAAGGCACACAGACAGATTAAAAAAAAATTTCTTGTCCAGTTTCTTTCTTTCTTTCTTTCTTTCTTTCTTTCTTCTTATCAGCAAATTTGTCCAACACTTTTCTCTGACACTATTATACATAGAAACTCCAAACTTGGCATGATTGTACCTCCATACAAGGAGTTTGGCCGTTTTATACACAGAAATGAAGATGTTTAAAATTATGCAAATTAGGGGCATTTGAAATTTTAAATCTTGAATAACTTCAAAGCTATAATAGATAGAGATGCCATTCCAACTTCTACTCCTGTGTTATGGAATAGTTGTACATTGCCATACTAATATGCTTTGAAGACACGCACACTGATTTGCTCTGCAGCAAATCATCTTTCCTAGTTTTAGGGTTTTGTATTACGTTTTTTATAAAGTCTATAATCGCTGCACTAAAAGCGTGTGGTCAGTGGCATACGCTCAGGGACCGGAAGTGGCAGACGACACCACCGGTTGAGAGGTATCACGTGAGCTACCCTATCCGTATTATTGGTCAGCATATTTCGGGGGAAGGTATATTGTAAAAAAGTATGCTTGCAACAGGAGTATCATATTATGTTTCTTAATTTTGATTCTTAATGTCATCCCTTAAACACCGTTTCAGTTCTTCTGAAGCTATATATATATATATATATATATATATATATATAATTTTCACACAATAAAACATATTCTATATAGTAAGCACTAACGGCAAGGAAGACAGCCAAGGGCCCACGGAGTTGAACGAGGACTGTAAAACTGTCGGTACAAGTGCCTCTGAGAGCTGGCAATCCACGTATACAACGTCCCACGTTTTCATTTTAATTTGTCATATGGGCCTCTATTGTAGGCAGGAATGTAGCGTTTCCCGCTATTAAATTTTCGACTTCTGAATCTGCATCAGTCGTATCCTCTTGACACTTGGTACCGATGGACCTTGGTTAGGTCTCTACAAAGTTTGTAGTTGAAGCGTTTTGGACATTTTCATAAATATCTTAGCCAAATCTTTAAAACGCATCCTTTTTAAAGCGGATGGGCCAATTACTGGGAATTTGAATATAAAGAGTTCCGGTTGCATCCAGATGTCAATTTGTTCTGCAGGATGGTGCAACGATTTTTTTCTGCCTACGTCTACAGCTTTTGCATATTTTTGTATGATCTGCACGTATATCGAAGAACTGTTCGTTGGATTCCCATCAAACCTAGTGGAAATTCAGATTGGCTCTTTCTGTGTCAAATTTGTTACCAAGTTCATAATGCTGCCTTAACGTTTTCAGTTTTGACTACGTAAACAACTTTCGTTAGCGTGCCTTATGTGCATTACGCCCAAAGCACGCTGAGGAAAGCTGTTTACTAGTGACTTTTTTTTCTGGTCTCTGAAACTGAAAAATACTAGTTTTGGAATGCAAATGCATGTTTTACTGATACCTTGATTGCTTGAATAGTGTTGATAAATTTTTTCTACGGCATTGTTTACCCGCTTTTCAGGTCGACCCTTGGGCTTACAGAAAGTGGAACTATATACAGATCAAAGGATATATCATGTGAACTTCTCCAGTATACACAAGGCTTCATTCATTGATACAGAACAAACAGTAGTGTCTGTTTCATGTTATGACTGTCAACGAATGGGGCCCACAAGCGTATACTTTTGGGGAAAAAAGGTGTCCCTTTCCAGTGGAGAAATTCACATGACATCTTTTGATCTGTATATAATTCCAGATTTTTATTTGAATAAATCTGAAAGTGCGTGATTCAACTTGAAAGCAGTTAATTTTAAGGCATTCACAATACGATAAATACGCCAACAACGCCCTATTATGCAGTTTGGAAAAACATTCTCTACTTGTGGCTGCTTAACTAATCGATGTGCCAGGTTTCTTGTAAAAACTCTAGTAGAAAAATGTTCGAAACACTACATTAAATGGAGTGAAGGTTTCCTCATAGAGAACTATATGAATCTATTTTGGGACGAGACACAGACTCCAGGACAGCATGATATCCGGCCCGCAAGGTCACCGGGGTGCGTATTCGGGCTACCAGTCATGACATTTTTTTTTTTTTTTTTTTTTTTTTTTTTTTTTTTTTTTAGCTTTGTCATCATATGAGTATGAAAAAGGTTGCTCATGAATATAGCACAATAATGTCTTTGAATAGATAGAAATTGTGACACACAGATGTTAACAACTTAAAGAAAGGGATTGCTGTTGGCGTTTTTTTTTTGCAGGTATTTAAGCTGTATGGAAAAACATAAACCGAACTGGTCTGGCCACGCGATAATAGTAGGGACGGTCTGCTCTTTCTGTCCTCTTTTAATTAAGTGTTCTCTCTCTCTCTCTCTCTCTCTCTCTCTCTCTCTCTCTCTCTCTCTCTCTCTCTCTCTCGCGCGCGCGCGCGCGCGCGCGCGCGCGTGCGCCACGTGTTGCCTATTTGTCATCCCAAATTTTCTTATCTAATTTCTTCAGCAGACTTAAATTTTGAGAGTGCGCTGGGTTAACTAGATTTTATGTCATTTTTTCTGTTATAACAACCTTAATGTACTGACAAAACAGAATTCATACAAAACACAGGCACATTGACGTGCAAAGAAAAAGTATGGGTCATATGATAAATAGAGAATAAGAAAATTGCATTTTACCTTGTTATTTATTTATATCTGGTTTAAATTTAGAAGGTCATCGATATTTACGTGTGATATATTTTTTATGTAATCTTGTTTTATTTATTCACACATAGCTAGGCGACTGGTGCCAAATGTCACAAGTTCGTGTCTCGCTCGTTCCAAACATAAAATGCATTTCGGCATTCCGTAATGCTGGTGGATTTATGTCCTCGATTCTGGAAATAAGTGCCGACTCAGTAAAAATACTGCATGGTGGTGTAGATTTGGCACTCACGCATAACTACGCCCATTGAACCATTCTTATTAAGAATAGGGATTTGGTCTAGTAGTCATGTGCGTTTCCCATTCCAGCTAAGAAACTGGTGCCAAAGGTTGCAAGTTCGAGTCTCGCTCAACCCAAACGTGAAATATGTTAAATAATGTGGTTTACGATGTGAAAGTCAAACAATGTCGGTCGCAATTTTTTGTTGACTACATGAATAAAAAGAGAAGTAAAAATATAAGATATACTAATTCAATTTCTGAAGAGAAACAAATAATTTCAAAATTTACAACCATGGGTCAAAATAATGGATGGGGCCGATTCAAAACAAGGTAAGGTTTTGGCCGCCCCTTTGACAGCCAAACGACGCTTTTTGAAACCTAATTGCCGAACTGTATTCTCAGACTTTACAAACAGAGTTTGATGAGAAATTTGAACTGATACAGATAGGCGAAACGTCCATCAAAAAGACCAGACAGGTACTCAAGCACGATAAAGAGAGGGGTTACTATGACCACCTGACCATCCCAATTCGGGTAATGCTTTTTTATATTCTCCTGCTGAAAAAACAGGTGGTAACGCTTCCCTTAGTTTAACATGAAGTATAAAAGCGATGTGTTATGTGAAATTGGATGCGCCAGTTAAATTTTATGCAGCATTGTCAAGGAACACTAGCTCACGCTTGATCGAATGTAGTGGAAAAGATTGTCATGGGAATGGGGTACAGTTCAGAATTTGGTGATCAATGTGTCTGGCATTGAAGTTCATAGAGGTATTAATATGAGCTCACAGGCAGCAAGTCGATAAATTTTGAACTTTGAAGCCAACATCCGCCGACATACGGATCACTCGAATCAGCCTACAGGGTTTCATAGCAGAGGATGATCCCAAAATAGAACAGATCGGTTATATTTAATGATAACGGGAGGGTGAGCATAATCAGTGCACTCCCCCTCTATATTATTCACACGTGCCTTGACAGTTGTATCGGTTTTTTCCTTTTATTTATTTTTTTTTCTTTATTATTTTTTTTAAAATTTTTCTTTATTTATTTTATTTAATTTTTTTTTTGGTTTTTTGTTTTGTTTTTTTTTTTTTTTTTTTGGTTTGTTTTTTATATTTTTTGTTTTTGTTGCTGTTGTTGTTTTGCTTAGTTTTTGTTTAGTTTTTATTGTTTAAAGCTGAAGTATATTTTATACGACACCAGCGGCCTGTAAAATAGGCACAGAATGATCCTTTTCTTTAGGTTGTGAGCATTTTTATGACATTTTTCCCTTGTTTTAAGTTTATTGAAAAATATTATAAGATATCTTTTGTGATCAACCTGTCACGCACACATGATGACAAAGTATTTTTTTATATAATGCATTTTTTCTGCTGGTTCGAGTACAGGGTGCGGCCACCATTTTGAGCCAAAGATCATAATATAAGACATTGTGCCTCGAGCAAAAAAAAAGTCGTGTACAATTTTTCATCAGAAAACTTTTGTTGAATTTGCTGTAGCCCTTATTTCAACGATGATTTTCTCAATTGGCCAGAACACGGGGTCTTTAAGCAGACCCAAGTGGAGAAAATCTTTTTGAAACAATTCATTCATCCTAAAAATCGTGGGGCATGGCTACTGGCTGCCATCTGGTAAAGCCATCTGGTAAAGACATGTCTCCATTAAGCCAGAAAAACCAAGTTGTTTGTGCCACATGCAGCAAAACCCAAAGCATTAGTGTTGCTAGAGGTGGTTCAAAAGTTTTAAAGCAAATGCGCTATAGAGCCAGTCAAGAATAACGATTCTCCCAGCTTCTGCAACCTGTTCTTCCTTATATCAAAGAAGAACAGAGGCTTGTGCCCAGTCATACACCTGTCGACACTTAGCACCTTCCTAGTATCCCTGTCTTTCCAGATGGAGACCCACAGTTGGTGGCAGTGGCCCTGTGGCCCATTGAGTGGACAACGTCCCTGGATCTCAAGGATGCGCTCTTCCATGTGCTAATTGTTGATACTTCACAGAAGTATTGGTGGTTTGCATTTTCAGGCCAAGTTTACCAATTCAGGGTGCTTACGTTTAGCCTTGCGACATAATCACTTGTGTTCACTCTGTTTGCACACAAAGATGCTGCTTACCTTCACCTGTCTGCCATTTTCATTCATGTGTACCTGGATGATTGACTGCTGATATAGGTGTTTTGGCAGCTAAATTCACAGCATCACACACAGACTGTTCTGGAACTTTGTCAATGCTTGGGTCTGATAGTGAACTGAAGCAATTCTAGTTTGTGGATGGAGCAAACTTTCATCTTTCTTGGCATCCAGTCTGACCTGGTTGCCTACATCTGTTGCCCCTCAGAGGACAGATGGGAGAAACTTCAGTCCCTGCTCAGAGCCTTTTTGCTTGTACTGTTCATTTGGTGCAACAATGGAAAGCCCTGTTGGGCTCCCTGTCCTCAGAGTACTCCTGGTCCCACTTGGTCACTTTTACCATCACCCTTTGCAGCAGGTGCTGTGGGGCAGATGGTCGAGGGACCAGGGCTATCATGCTGCAGTGCTGGTCCTACCCAAGGACTATCCATCCCTTTGGTGGTGGACTGTTCAGGAGAACATCATGTCAGGATGGACCCTGGCTCCTTTTCAGGCCCAGCTTACCATCTACATAGACTCTTCAAAGTACCAGCGAAAAGCCCATGTGGAGAGCTGGACAGTGTCAGGCCATTGACCTGTGCACTTCACATCTCACCACATATACTGGTTGGAACTGAAGTCAATATGTTCACTTCCAGGACCTAGTGGAGCAAAAACACGTCCTCGTGATGTGTAACAGCAACACCTCGATCCCCAACTTCAACTGGCAGGGTGGATTGCTCTTCCATAGGCTGACAGAGTTGGCCACATGCGTCACTCAATGACGCACCAAAAATGGCATCTCCATGAATGTGAGGCATGTCCCAGAACATCAAAATGTCCAGGCTGATCAACTCTTAAGAAGAGGTCAGCCTGTAGAGTGGTCACTCTACCCAAGGGCAATTCAGGCCATGTGGGCCAGATGGAGAACTCCTGGTGGAATTGTTCACGACATGCAACAATGGGGAACTACCAGTTTATGTGCCATGAGTCCAAAAACCCCAGGCCCTTGTGGTGGATGCTCTGGCCATGGACTGGTGCAACCTTTTGGTGTACTCTTTTCCACCTCTGCAGATCCTCCTGAGGATACTGCACAAGGTTTGGTCACATGACTGCAATTTGATCTTTGTCACACCCTGATGACCAAAGACAGATTGGTTAATAGACCTCTTCGAATTAAGGTGGAAGATCTGAAGCCAGCACCTTTGGATAACAGATAATAACTTTTCAATATTTTTGGATATTTTGATACTTTAACTACATGCTCCCAAAAATCAGATGTGCAAACAATAAATTTATTTGAAAAAATTGAGCTCAAAACCTGTGTTTACACTGAACAGTTTCTGTATTTCTGACCACATGGCCTTTCTTTGCATGGGCATGATAATGAACCATGTCATTATTTGCACAGTCATAAATCCATGATCCCTGGAAAACCAGGTGAGCCACTGACAAGGTTTACTCATAGGGAGCAGGAAAGCATTAGCCATGGAGAGAAGAGGGGCTTAGTAGAGACTAATCGCTACCATTGTTCTGCTTTCTTTGAAATTTTCTATTGACATAAAAACAAATTAGCACAATCCACTTACTGGGTCCCAAATATGGAAAGCTGCATGTGAACCAACACCCAAACAAGCCAAGTGTGTTTACGTTCGTTTTTCCCAAGTTAAAAGAAGTCAACGTGAAACCAAAAAATATGCCTTTTTTGAATGACAACATCACAAAGGTAAAGCTACAAATTTATTTTACACAATAAAAAAAACACAGGACGGAAGAAATGAGTATGTGTCATATTACAGCCATAAGTGCATAAGGATTGGCAACATTTTCTTTCAACATAATTTCCTCAGAACTGTTTTTTGCACAACCTTTACAATTTGTATCTCACCTCAAAAACAAATGAATTATCCTATCACATTGAAATCAATGGACATCAAAAGAAAATATCATATCCAGGAGTGGATCCCAGGATTTTTTTATCTGACAGCCCCTTCTGTGACATTTTGAGCAATTTTGAGAAATTAATGAACAACCTTTTAAGACTAAAATTTTATAACTTTTATTTTGTGCTAGTTCAGGACTCACCATTGAATTTCATCCTGGACATAGATATATATTTTCAATTTCTTGTGATTGCAACTTGAAAAAATACAATTTTGTGCTATTTTTGCGCAAAAATGTTAAAATCCTACCAAGTGAGAAAGAATGCTATAAAATCTCCAAAAAAATCAATCCTGCAAAAGTAACCTATGGATACAATTCTATTGATATATGTAGCAATCTGAAAACATGTAGGTTTAATGTACTTTTGAAAAAATTAAATGGGTAAAATTGATCCAAGGTTGCAAGTCTCACTGCACACTAGCTTCACATCTTCCAACTTCAGCGTCAACACCTATATTACGCAGGTTTGCCAAAACCTTTGGTCCAACCACAGACAAGCATGTTCCACAGGAATCCTCAAATGCTCAACCTCCACACTTGTCAGTTGTCAGACAGCACAACCACGACAGAGGTTTATCAGAATTGGTTGTAAATTTAATTCCCAGAATCAGGCTTTTATCCTCTTCTCTGATTGTTTACTTGGCTTGATGGAAGGTGTTTTCAAACTGTTGTGCCAGTTGGAGAATACATCCTTTGCCTCTACGCATGACATACATTGTCGACTTCCTGCTTTATCAGTGGAAAGCCCTTGGTAAGAGCTCAAGAACAGTGGAGGGATTCTGATCAGCCATATCCTCAACCCTCAGGAACATCCTTGACATTCTTATTGCCAGCAATCATTATCTGCCAATGCTCATTGCTTCCATCTACACTGACAGACCCATAGCTAGACAGGTTCTTCAATGGTGGGACCTTCCATTGGTCTTACTCATTTTGAAGAAGTGGTCCTGGCCTTGGTTTAAACGTATTTTTTATTTTTGAAAATTTAATAGTACAAAACTCAATTGTTTCACACACAATTGGGAAAGAGGGCTTTGACCTATTTGAATCCCTCTTGTTGAAAAGTATGAAGCGCAAAGGACAAACAAGACACACAAAACAAGTGAAGAACACATAGACATGGACAAGACAGTAAGTGGGGCATAACTAAGGAAATTGGTGTAAAAAAGTATGTTAAGGATGGTCGTAGAATCCATGCAAATCTGTACCGTAGATTAAAATATCTGACTACCCAAGCTGGCAGATTTAAAATGCTCAGTAGAAGAAATGTATTCATGGACAGCTGAAAAGATGTCACCATTTGTTTGTAAGGAACATTCGGGAGAACCATAAAGCATATTTGAAGGGTGAATGGAGCAAGATGAACAACTTTGGTATGTAATCTTACACGTGATTGATTATATTTTGGACAACAGAAAAAGTAGTGAAATGTATCTTCAATGGGGGAGCCACAAGAGCAGGAAGGTGAATCTTTAACCCCAATTTTGAATAAATGCGAATTTAGAGGACTAGCACTCAAACGGAGGCGGGTATGGTAAATAGCATTGCGTCTATCGCCAAGTTTAAACAACAAAGGAAATTTAGTTGAACGGGGTACCGGTTCGGATATTGTAGATTTAAATACTTGAATTGTGGGAGAATTGAGGGGGCTTCTATGGGTAGCGGATTCCATAGCCTAACTGTTGAAGGGAAAAAGGATTTATCAAACAGATCACTATGAGCTTTATAATGAGTAATACCATAAGGGTGACAGTTATTGAATGATGGAGTATGGGTAATAATAATAGAGCATAGGGACTCGAGCATAAGTTTGTACATTAATATGAAATTGCTTTTTTGAGAGAAACAGATTGAAGACTTTGGCAAGAGAAGAAGAGATAGCAGGAGCAGCCTTCTGAAGTTTTGCACTGATGCCATCAGGGCCTGATGCTTTTGGCATATCTAGACTTAAGAGAGTTTCAAGTACTTCTGACTCTGCGATAGCTATGTCATTGAGACAAGAGTTCAGTGGATCAGAAACACCAGGAATAGTAGCTGTACTAGAATTGACATAGCATTGCTGTAGGAAGAATGAATTAAAAATTTTAGCTTTTGCTCACGCTATCTGTAATAAGGTCCTGGCCTTTGTGTGCCTTGACGACTCTGGACAGGTGGACCTGAAGTGCTGAACATGCAAACTGGTTTTCTATTAGCCCTTGCTTTGGGAGCTCCAAGAAGCAAGATCCATGCTCTAGCTCATGACCAAATCCAATGGTGACCCGACCAATGCCAGGTGACACTGACACCTCACTTGGGCTTCTTGCAAATAATCCAGTTGCTTGACATCCAGCTACGGCCTTCAAGGGTTTTACCCTCTGTGCCATGGATATTACTCTTTCCCCAGAAGAAAGAGCCTTGTGTCCCACAAGGGTAGTGTGTTTGTACCATGCATGCATGGACAGTTTTAGATCCACCCTCTTTTTACCCCTTGTTAAGCCTTCCGAGGAACAAGTTCACAGAAACATAATTTCTTCATGGATTAAGCAGATGATCCTGAATGCCTATGAGACCGCTCTGCAGAGACCTGGTACCTTAGAGATTGTCTCAGCCAGAGCTCACAAGCATCATGGTTGTCAACATCCTGCTGGCCTGCTACAACCATCATCTACAACTTTTGCCAAGCACTACTTGCATGACATGAAAATGCTAAAGGAGGGCATGGATGTCTTTGCAAGCAACACAGGCTCCTATGCTTAGATTCCTGATACCTGTATGTTAGGCTTCCCATCAGGCCACCCACCCTGTTCCAGTTTATTGCACCCTTGTGGTTCAGACTTGATGCAGTCTATAGGTCGTCTCACTTCTTGATGGGCCTCCTCAGTTAAATTGACCTAATCTTGGGCTTGTATCAGGCAGTCATTCCTGTTGTCCTGGCTCAGTTGCAGCCAGTTGACCCAGGTGTTTGCTGCTCTATAGGACCATGTTGGTCCGAAGGTGTAGAAACAGACAGACCCAAGAGGCAGACAGCTATCATGTTGGTGGGCATGTTCCAGAGTGCCCAGTGTGTTCCCATGCTGGTCATTAATGAGGGTTGCCTTGCTTCAGCCCGTTTCTGCTGCTGCTGGCCTCAAATCCACATAACTCTGAGGTTTTCCCTTCAGACATTGATTCCTCATAGAGTTCGATGGACGATTGGGGAGCATGTGCATTGGGAGTCAATGCCGGATCCAAAGGATCCCAGAGATGGTGCCATGTAACTGTCAGGTTTAAGAACAATCTAAAGAGTGAAGTCAACTTGATTTCTGAGGCCTTCAACCTACACACAGAGGTATAGGCATTGGTGGTCGAGATGTAAATATACTTAGTACAACTGAAATTATTAAAAATGTCCGTGTTATAAGGTGATAAATTGTTCAGTAGAGTCTACTATCTGGTAAGCTTGAGGACTTTTGTCGGCTACCCACATTTCCATTTTTGTGTTTGTCCTCATCAAAACTGTGGATAGAAAAGTAAAGTAAATGTGACATCCGAATATTTCTCTACAGTTAGCCTGCAGTGTGACAAGTAGTGCTTGCTGGTTACATGGCAGATATACTCAAGTAGAAAATGCTAAAACTTCAATTAATTTGTTCTCATGTGGTTTTTTTCTGAGTTACACCATAGTTTGGTATTATGACGAAGTAAAAGGTACACTTAAGTACAAGGGGTCGCTGAGGTGCATAACTATGACATTTTCTAGAGGACGAGTTAATTTATTCAGATTCAATCTTTCAAATACCCCCAATAGGACTGAATAATGTGCCACATGAAGGGTTAACTCACTTGAACTTTTTATACATTGGAGAGTATTTTTAATATAAATGTGGATAAAAAAAAGAGAAAGGACCAAAAATATAGAAATGACCTCATGCGATTATTCTTATTTTAACAAGCTTGAGATGTTTGAAAAGCCTACACTATCCGAAGTATAGCACTGTTTTCCATTCACCTTCAGCAAACGTTGTGCCAATTCCAACAGGATACCCACAGAAAAACTTCATTTTACAGCTACAGATGTAAACTCAACACCCAGCATGTCATCACCGTTAAGAAGAAAAACGTTTCAATGCAGCTTTTCCATCACATATAATATGACTCCAGTTTAACGAAACTTTGTAAGGATAAATAAATATAGAACTACGAAAAATTTGCCACTCGAAGTTTTGATGCTCATTGATGGCAAAGAAAAGAACCTGATACACTTATTTTGTTGTTTACGAAATGTTTGCACCCGAATATATGTGAATGCAGCAAAATGCACAGGTGGGGTGAATTTAAGATTATTTTCCTGTTTAGTATCTTGGCACATGCACAAAACAGACACGAAAATAAATTTAAAGACGTTGTTCTCTCTATAGAATAAATGCACATTGTATGAACACAATAGCTGAATGTGATACATATATGTTAGGTAAATTATTATAGATTTATTTCGTGTTCTTACTGTGACAAGCAACTAGAGTCCGGATCGGGCTTTAAATGGAACAAAAACAAACAATTGGATGCATTGGATATATATATATATATATATATATATATATATATATATATATATATATATATATATATATATATATATATATATATTTAAAAATTTGTTGTATCAAATTTTGCATTTTGAAGTAAAAGCTTAACTGATCTGTCTCATACAACCATGACATATATCGTCAACCATGGAAAAACATCTTTTGACCAATTAGATATTGCAGAGCTATTACCTGATTCCCGTTTACAATGATGCCATGTAGTAATTCAAAGGTTTCTAGACTATTCTGAAAAACCCGAAGACATTACACAAGGTGAAATAGAAATCGGTTATCAATCAGGTTTTCAAATAAAATGAACAAGTTTTTGCAAATAATCAACGAAAATGGGTGACCATTTCTAACACATAAGGTATCAAGACCCAATTACAATTGTTAGGTATTCCTTCGCGTTGTAAATCTTGTAGAAGTCACGTGACAACTATAGACTTTAATTCATAAAAGGTTAACCAAAGGCTGTCCCACTCTGCCAACAAATAAAATTGCGATGCCAGATGGGTTCGTTTGATCAGCACTCATATTTATATCATAAACAACAAATGGACTCACTTGTTGGATAACAGAGATAGATTACAATAGACAAAGAGACTGTGGTCACCATTGTTCAGAATGGACAAACACAAGGTGGAGAACAATGTGTGGTTGGTGTATCGAAATTACCTTATTCGTACCACATAATGGCTGTGAGCAATATTCGTGTATGAATGATATGTAACTTTTTAAATAAATTCCCCCACAGTGGGGACGAGAAGTCAAAATGCTTTCCTACTGCGTCAAATTGCCTTGTTATAGTTTTTACAAAGTTATGTGAGAAAAGAATCTTGTATCACAGGTACAGAGGATCACGTTGGAGACACTAATTTGTAAAGTCATGCATCAAAATTTGATTAGATCAAACCTGATCAGATACTGCTACGACAGACAATGTAGACGATCTTGTCACTGGCAATTTAGCACAGCCAAACATCAATAAGAGTTCATGGCGGAACATTTTGCCGGGCAGAACAAACAAGTATAGGCTGGAGACATGGTTTAAAGTTGCAAAAAGCAACAGAATTATCCAGGTAAAGTAAATTTCAGGCGAACTATTGTAGAACTGTCTATCATGTGCAAACATGAACGTGAGAAATATGCAGATTGGCATTGATGTTATCACATAAGCTAAGCTGACAACAATAAGCATCCAGGTTATTTTGCGGGATTTGGCTCCTGCTGAGGACCTCTGTTCAGTATGCTTGCTTCGAAAATTGTGATGTCGCCGACGAAGTTGAATGATTATGCGTGCATTTAAGACAATAATTACAAAACACGGACCATAAGTATTAACAAAGGAGTTTATAAATCCTTCAGCTTTCTTGTAGAAGCTTCTATATCTTGGAACAATGCCACAGCGCCCATATGCAGATTCCATAACAATCAGTTCATATGACAAGCTCACTGCTAAAATGAGGAACACAACTATGCAGCTAATTCTTGCACGGGTTGCAGTGTTCAAGGTTTTAGCCTTATAGGGTAGAATTACAGCTACAAACCTCTCACAAGACAGAAGCATCCGACTCCAACCAGAGTAAGCCAGACTCATGCGCAGTAACCAGAATCCCACCTTACAAACTATATTAGTACGTGGTATAAACCTATTTGCAAATCCGGGGGCATCCATAGGACCCCAGAATTGTATCCACAGCACACAAATGTCGGCCATAGCTAGAGTTGCAAGGTAGATGGACACAGAGGATCTGCCAATACGTGGGCGCAGCATTACCAGGAATGACAAAGTGTTAGTGAGGGTTCCAGTGACTATGATGATTAGCATTGAAAACTTGAAGAAGTCGTCATATGTTTGCTTCAGGGAACTCGGGTGAGTTGGGTCAGCCAGGTAGAATGATCCGCTCTTGTTAATGACAGTCACAGTTATTTGTGGTGAAGATGAAAGGGAGTAGATGTTAGAAATGGTCCAAATGACGGTTGTCGCATCACTCATATTCATAGTAGTCAAAGAAGATTGTGTGACCGACATCATCTGTATCACATCATTCATAAAAACATGATTAAAATAGGCTTTCTAGATCTAACCCACTTTGCAAAGTCTCAACATTTAACATGGAGGACTATGGGTTAATGTAGAAACTATGAACATGGATGCAAGTAATGTCAACTGATGTACCATAGTGCACCAACCTCACTACATTATTTAATGTTTGTTGATGAAATGCAACTGTCAGTAAGCAGAGAATGGCCATTCCCAATTTGCTTTGTTGTGGTTAAATTATGATAGTGAAGGAAAAGGTTATACGTCTTTATACCTACAGACACTTATGAGCATGTTTGTTCATTAATACTTACGGACAGGTAAGACACCAAAAACAAATCCCACTTTAATCAATCCTGGCTCAAAATGTATTTGCGGTAGGATAAATCATATATGTGTGTAATCGTCATACTCCAAAGAATTTATATGTCCCGTATTCGGATGTCTTTGATGTTAATTGTTGAATAAACAATTGAAAGTTGACTGCACAGCATCCACCCCATAAATGTCGAGATAAGTCACTAATTATTTGAGATAAAATCATAATTACACTTGCATTTTAATCCTGACATATTGGCAGCAAAAAAGGATCCTGCTATTTTTTATGTTTGTTTTAGTTTTTCTGTTATCCATCCTCAAAGTTTGACGTTTCAATTCTCCCTTTGATTTCCAGGATATTCATTTTCTTCATTTCATAGAAAAAGAACGAAGCAAAATTTTGAAGTAAGCTGAATGGTTTGCAGTTTAGACATTACAGAATCAAAAGCCGTTAACAGGATTGAATTTCGCTAAGCCGTTTTGTTGAAATAACCATTCTTAGGTGGGGTTCTCGTCTTATTATCCTTTCTGAGAAAACAAGCTTCAAAGGCCTTTGATGTTGATCATTTGCCTCTGAAACAATACCCTTTGCTCAAGTTGAGCTGGTATTTACACAAAACGTAGTGAACATCGTCCCTTAACATTTGGGGAGGTTGTCAATCAATTATTGGCCAACCACAAGAATAAAGGAGCCTTTGAAGTACGGAAAACATTATTCAGCTATTTGTCAAACAGCGACAGCGACAATCTGGTTTCAAATCGTGACGTCATGGAGGCGGTCCTTCGGGCCCCGTGACCTCAAGCCTGGCAACGAGAGTTGTGTTGCCTTGCTTCGGTAGGGAGGCCTACGGCCGCTCGTGGTCAGTGGACGGATGGTGGGTTTGGTCTTCCGCCCCGTACCTCTTCATCCCGTTTTTAGGGATAGTGTTTTATTGTATTTACTCCTGTCTGTATACTTTATGTGGTTAGCTTGTTAGATTTGTCTGTATACTTTACTCAGTTAGCTTCCCATTATTGTGTAGTTATTTTCTCAATGAGACTCATTTCTCTTTCCAATCAGAGTTTTGTGTCGTTATTTTGTATGTTTTCTCTTCTGTTCACGTTTCTGCTTTTTTCGATGTTTTTTTGTTTTTTTTTTTTTTTTTAATTTTTATTACCTCATCCCTGGATTTCGATAAAATATTATTATGTACATGGGTATTGTTGATGAAAGTGACATTTTTCCCCGCTTGTCTTGGTGTGCAGGACCACTGGGGTAATCCATCGCAGCACGGCCTTTGAAGGGACATTCCTCCTGAAGTCTCCTTTCATCAGAACGCAAAACAAGCAAGATAACTATAAAGTAAACCACTAAGGCTATGATATGTTAGCATGTTTGCATTTTTTTCCTGCCTACAAACATACTTTCTGCATGCCGCCTGATTTCGCGATGTCGCCGTGATACCACTCTCCTTTTGCCATGGGCCGTTGCTACCTGTACCCACGTGGTAGACTGATAAGTATGAATGACGGGTGGCATTGTTCTGCTTGGCGGTTGCAAAGGAATTCCATCCAAAGGAATGACACATGGACGTTGGGATGTCCACATGCCTGTGCGTTTTTCTCATATTTCTACTTTAGTTCAAAGCTTGAAATTTTGACAACTTATAGAAAGGACATTCATCTTGTAAAAACCGTTAAGATCTCAAAATCGGCCATGCAAATGTGCTTGGTGTCTTACCAGTCCTTAAAGAAATGTATAGTATCTTTTGATTTGTCGGCAGAACATCGAGTTATTTATATAGTATCGAAATTTTATGTTTTGAAGGCATGCCATAATGTATGTCTGCCATGTGCATTAAATGCTGAAACACCACTAGACGTTTAAGACACAAAAGACAATGAGGGATATGATTGCTTTATCCGGTCGATTTTGAAAAGGTCGATACTTCCAAATGAATTATTTTCATGATTGTAAGAAACGTGGGACTGGAGATGCCTTGACGAGATTTAACTCAAGTAGCCATTTTTAAATCTGTTGGTTTTTTTCAACTTTTGACCTTGTAAACATATAGACGTCACTGAAAATAAACACAATAGTTCTCAAATACTATTATCAATGCTCCTAACTTTTACCTACTTTCATTTTTTTTTTCTTTTCTTTTCTCATGAAATGAACGGGTTCAATTTTGCTATCAGGATGCCACTTGCTGCACAGAGATATGAAGAGCGTATAGTTGCTCTAGCATCCAATTAGTGTCTCCATGGAGCCATGACATGCGCAGTCAGTACGCGTGGCAAGCAGTGTTTCCAACCTCTTAAAGTACCAGAACACTAAAGCGTAGAAGGATCAAATGTTTACATGGAGTTTTCCGCCGTAATTAAGCACAAATTAGTGTTTCATGCTGCCCACAAAGGTGGCATAAATCCAAAATTGGACTTTTATCTTGAACTCGTCTTCTTTCTTTCAGTTTATTAACCCCATTCCATGTATCGAATGTACGCAAATTGTTTTACCTTACGTGTATAAGAGAAAGATAGTGTATACTACGTCCAATGACTCTTGTTATCTGGTAAACTCGAGTACGAAGGGCATATTGGATACCATCTGGATTATGGACAAATTCATTCAAGTGGCTAAAGCCGCAGCAGCCGCATCAGTTGTATACACGTATATGTACCTGTTAATCTACTTTATGGTCAGCACAAGCGGCAGTACATTGCATAAACACAAACGTTGATGTGCAAAGCTACTATATCGGATCTATTTTACTGATCTGCGATTCATAACTGCACATTCACATCTTTTGATAGAGTTCATTCGGTGGTACACAATGTATACCCCGTGTAAATTGGAGAAAAATACGTAACAAACGATGAAATACATTTGTATATTTTTCTAGCTTTTTATGCACAGAAGATAATATTCTACATGATTTGTGTGCCTTACGTGCCCTTTCGGATGATATAGAAATGATCGTAAAGTAGGTCGTCCAATATCGCACATAGCTTTAGATCTGCGCCGTTTTAGCACAGTACAGGGCCAAACATGCAGAGTTGGATCAGACAAATCACGAGCTATATTATCAATTGTATTTTTGTAGCTTCCTGTTGAATGTAACTTTCAAACTTAGATAAGTAGGAGATCATCAGATTAAAGTTTAGAATAGCTTTAAATTTGCCTTTACATCCAGGATGTCCAAATCTGTGTTCAAAATGTCCATTGAAGTGATGGAGTATTCGCAGTGGGCAAAATTATCCTAATAAGTTTGGTATCAAACTTAACGTCAGAATTGATTGACAGCAAAAAAGACAATAACATTGTTGACATCACACTCTTATAATAATTACCATAGATTGAGTGTGTCACCTTAGTCTTTGCAATGAAATTATTTCCGACAATGGCGAACTTGGGGGAGGGGGTAGTATTCTGAAAAAAAATAAAAATTAAATAAAATATTAATACAGTGCACCTTACCTATTTGCAACAGACGCTAACGACTCGATCTGAGGCACCCTCTATCCGGCTGTAGGCAGCAAATGCATATGATCCTGACAGCTCTTACAGTTGCATATTGGTATCAAGTATCGCCTTCTGCCCCTTATCCCTATGCAAAATCAAATCGAAATAACAAATGCACAAAAATGGGTCCCGAAACATCAATATTTGTTATAACTCATCTCTGTTGTCACTTATGGATTTTCTTCCGATGCATAAATACGCTATTGGCTGTGTTATTGCTAAGAAAGGAAACCTGAATGCTTTATCTACGACAACGGCTGGCATATTTCAAAGAACCCCAGCGACCTGCGGCTGGTTTCCAGTAGAGACTTTGAGACACATGCCCTTTTAGTTGGCAACTGAAATATCATTGGTCATTTTACAGTAATATCACCAATGACAGCTTGATGCTACTTTCTAAACATTTTGAAAATCAGGCAGTTAGCCTACACCGTCTATTGGTGGATCATCCTACAGTTTCAGTGTTGTTTATCATGTCTGGTAAACTGTTCTTAGAGGTAAGCGCCTTTTTTCTGGTGCCCCCTCACTGTGTTGCAGAATAGATGCAAACCGAGCCGGCATTGCTTATTCTCGAGCACATCATTCTTTTCTTACTAAGAAAAAAATAAGGGGGTTTCCTTCAAATTCAGTGATATTGCTATGGAAGCAAAAAATACTTCATTTCAGATCCCACAGATACGTAAAAATATATAGAGTGAAGACAACTGAATAAATTTGAAAAAGATAATGTATTACATCCAGAGTTGTTTTCTTCATCTAAATACAAAATGGCTCGATACCGAATCATTAACTAAAGCCTTATCAAGGTTATGTCTATAATATTATTCACGAATCAAAATACGTTCAGAGAAACGTTTACAAAGGCAACAAATACACCTTGATAAACAGTGACATGTTGCAAGGGAAGGCTAAAATTGTCACAAAATTCATGTGCAGAGCAGGATAGGGCCAGTAGTTTAAAAAAATAGATTAACTCTCTCGGCATGGCTTGAGGCGAGCTCAAGAGGTTTGTTTGCCTGCGTGCTTCCCTGTTTTATCCGGCAAGGTACATATGCCAGTGACATCTTTCCTTCCGTTTTATTACAATAGCTCCTGATAAGCATATGTTTTGGCTTATACATAAACCTAGGGTCAAACAACATATACTCCCTTTTTGCCCGAAGTTGTGCACGATGTCTCAGAGACCAAAACTCGCGCACCAAGCCATGAAGCATACATTTCAGATGATAAATATCAAAAAATATTTCGAAGGCTGCATGGATATTTTAATACAGATAGGAACAAACGGGTTGATGTTTTTTAATTAAGCACAGAAATAACGATGATGTGTTTTCACGTTTTTTTTTTTTTTTGGTTTTTTTTTGGGGGGGTGTTTTTGCTTTTTTTTTTGTTTTTTGTTTTTTTTTTTTGTTTTTTTCTTTTTTTTTTGGATTGTGTTATGAGATGGGAGTTTAATATAAGATATTTTGGGTGGGTGTTTTGTTTTGTTTGTTTGTTTTGTTTTGTTTTGTTTTGTTTTTTTTGTTTGTTGTTTTTTGGTTTTTTTTCTGTTTTTTTTTTTGGTTTTTGTTTTTTTTTTTTTTTTTGATTTTTTGTGGGGGGTTTGTTTGTTTTGTTTTGTTTTGTTTTATTGTGTTATGAGATGGGAGTTTAATATAAGATATTGATACTTGTTGATTGTTGGACCAATGATTATATCTGTCACCTGTTTCTAAAATATCATTATAAGGAAAAGGATATCCGAAAAATTTACTGTGGTCTTGATCGATCCATGCTTAATATTGGAAGCGATGTTTGACCAGCCATGTATACATTGCTTTAGAGACCGTTATATGGAAACGAGCTTAATTTTTTCCAACATCTCACTATCGTCTAACAAGCGAATGTACCGGTATTTCCAAGAAAGACAATTACTGGCTACAAAACAGAGACGCATGTAAAATATAAGCTCTTAATATATATATATATATTAGCTTTAAGTAAGAATTCTCAGTTGGGAGGAAACGTTATGTATCCCGTTTAAGTTCTAAGGCGGAAGGTATCAGTATATGTCCAGAGGAAATTGAGCAAATCACTTGTAGATTCCCTAGGAAATGCTTTTGTACTTTTGGTAGCCAATATTATATATACAGTAAAACCTGTCCTTGTGTACACCTGTCTACTGTGGACACCTGCTTAATGCGGACAGTTTTGGCCAGAACGGAATATTTTTAAGTCATTTTCATATTGGTGATACCTGTCTACAGTGGACACCTGTCTATTGTGTATTGCGGACACTTTTTGGGGTACCAAATGCAAAAACAACCTGTCTATTGCGGACACAATATATCAATGCATTTTTTTTGCAACTTGTTAAGTTCCAAGTTGTAATGCCTGAACAATGCCGTGCATGCTAAGCTTGAATCAAAGACAATTAATCCATTGTTCAGTGACCTGTAAAACATAATAAGCTCACTCAGCCAAGCAGTTAGGCTGCAGTGCCTCAACGAACATGCCAGGTGTCTTTGAGCACTGGTGCTCCTGTTGAGTGAGGGTGCTCACACTTTCTCTGTCTATCAAACAATTAAGCTCCATTGATCCATTATAAAGCCTAAAACAAAGGACCCACTGAGACTCAAGTGAAGTTATTCACAATTTTGTAACAATGGCACATACAGTTATACTGTACTCAAAGGATAGGATATCCCTGTGGTATGTTTGTTGTTTGTTTCTTTTCTGTTAGTAAAAGAAATTACGCAAACTTTCTTAAGCCTGGTAAGCCCATACATACATAATTTTTCCCTTAAAAGATAAAAACTGTAAAATCTCAAGTTTAGATGTGTTTGAGTAGAGTGTCAGGGGCATAACGTACAAAAATTGAGAGCAAATGTACTCTGAGATCCCAAAAGTGCACCCCTGCCTATTGTGGACACCTGTCTATTGCGGACACTTTTGCGAGAACCACAGGTGTCCGCAATAGACAGGTTTTACTGTATATATATATATATATATATATATATATATATATATATATATATATGTATGTATGTATGTGTGTGTGTGTGTAAGTGTATGTGTGTGTGTGTGTGTGTGTGTGTGTGTGTGTGTGTGTGTGTGTGTGTGTGTGTGTGTGTGTGTGTGATGGATAAAACAATGGACATCTATGATTTTCTGGGTATAAAACCATTTATTTGTGCTCGTCATAGGATGGCATTGCTGGAATACAGTGCTTGGCACTGGCGTTTCGATGTACGGTACAGCTCTTGCCAAATGGACCAAATTGCTAGCCCATCGAGCACGCTGGCGCGCAAACAGAAAGAGCTATCCTTGTGTTGCATGCTCAAATAAGATGCTCGCACCATGCGAATGCGTGGTCGTCCCTTTTCGCATTTGGCTAGCAATGCGTCTGGATTCGTGCCAACAGATGAGCATCGTGCGAATTGCAAGCGAGCATCGCCCGAGTGGCGATCGCATCGTGCGACATGCCCGGTGCTTTACACTTGCAGTCACCTTGTGCATTTGACAAAGTGGGTTGTCCGTCATGGCTCGCATTTTAAATTTGTATCAACGATAAAAATAAAATCCTGGCATATTGAAAAGTCATAAAGAGGCATACAACGAAATTTGTCCTACTCAGAACTTTAGTTCCGTTCTTTATTGTGTATAAATTTACGTATACTATTACTGGTCCGTATACTTAAGTGTACATGTCTTGCACGTGCGGAAAAAAGTGTGGGTGTCATCAGTTAATTTCCCAGCGAATGATTTCCAAGATTTTCGGCATGTTGTCTTGTTTACCGCCAAAACAAGATAATGCGTGTCAGTGAGGATATGAAATGGAAAAAATGATCGGGAAAAGCAGGATGGACAAAGGTTTGGTCAATCGGAAAGTTACTGATTCAACAGCACCATATTAAGTGGACTAACTATATTAAAAGGGTGGTGAAATATCACCGAGAAACAGAAAGAATTCCTGCCAGTTTACAACTTGGTGCCGAGCGCAACGGTAAAAGTAACAGATCAGCATCTGAAGTTGATCGATGTTCTTATGACTTTTAATCAGGAGAGAACAGCTCGTGACATACAAAAACTTTTACAAGATTTGGTTAGTTTGTCGCTGTCCATAACGCACATAAAACGGTTAAGGCCAGGGAGGGATAGAAACCGTTGTCTGTTGTGGCCCTGACACCGCCGGTTTCCTCGTGTTCCTCCACGATGCTTTTTGTAGGTTGAGGTCAACATGTGAATTATGATTGGCTCAAAGCAACCACGTGACGTACGAGTTCTCATAACAAGAGTGGCTGACGGGCATTGCTAACATTGCGTGCACGGTTTGAAAAGTCGATTCGACGTCGCGAGAGATGCATTGAGCGTCGTGCAATAGGCTCAACGCATTTTGTGGCACGACAGTCGCCAGATGCGAGAAGAAAATGAGCACTAAAACGCATGCTTAAAAAGGCATGTTCGCACGTTTGAGCACGCTGGTAGCAAGCATATCTCGCTGGCGGCATGCGGGATGCGGGGCGCAGTGCTCAAGCATGCGCAAAACTGTGCAAGCTTGGGTGGTCCATGTTGTGAGAGCTGTACTGTATTATTGGTTTCTCACACCAAGTTCTGCATGGTCGATTCAACCGTCTGTGCATGCTAGCTATGAATAGTTAAGACAGGAAGAAAACTTGCGCTTGAGCTGATCTCAGGGAAAACCAGCTCAGCTCACCACCTGTGTGATCATTACAGGCTAGCAGCTAAATCCCCAAGGGTACGCACATGTGTATTCAATGAACATAGGCGGGGATGCAGGCGCCCCATCTAAGCAGGGGTTACAGTCGTGAAGAAAGAGGACACAAATTTGCAGAAGTTAAATTTGTGGAAGTTTATGAAAATAGCTGGAGTACAGACCGACAAGTATACCACGAAGTTGTGGACTGTCAAATCACGCAACGATCCAGCATACTGAAACCATGAGAGAAAAATGACACAACGGAGGTGCGCATAGTTAAAGTGTGTGTGTCGACACACACTTTTCTGTTTTTCTAGGAATTCTTTCTTTCTTTCTTTCTTCTTTCTTTCTTTCTTTACAGGCAAATTTGTCCGACATTTCATTTGAAAAGTATTACATGCAGAAACTCCAAACTTGGCACAATTATACTTCTATAGATAAAGTCTGGCCTTTTTATAATGAGAGGTCATGATTTTCAAAATTATGCAAATGAGGGCTAATTAAAGTTTTAAATCTTCAGTATCTTATATACTATGGTAGATGTGTTTCCAAGAGTATAGGAGTTTGATCAAAGCAAGGTAAAGGTCATCTCAAATGTCAAGGTCATGTCAAGGTCAAAGGTCATGTCAAGGTCAAAGTTCAATTTTAAGCCAAAATGTCATTTTTGAGGTCAAAGTTTGCTTCAAGTAGAGGCCATCTCAAGGTCAAAGGCCACTTTCCATGGTAACTTTCTTCTAGCCATAACTTGGTCAATTTTTATCCAATTTTGATCATGTTGGGCTCAAATGGTAGCTATGGTAACACTACACGTTTTGAAGTTTACATGTGACCTGTAAATGTCAAAGGTCAAGGTCATTTGGACCTTTGAAAGTTTCATCCAGTCATAACTTGGCCAATTTCCATCCAATTCTAATCAAGTTGGACTCAAATTGTAGGTATTGCAAAACTGCACATTTTTATAAGAACATGTAATCTCGAAAGGGCAAAGGTCAAGGTCATTTGGCCCTTTGAAAGTTTCATCTTGCCATAACTTGGTCAATTTTCATCCGATTTGGTTCATGCTGGTTTTAAACTTTGGGTATTGTAACACTGCGCAATCCACATGTGACCAACTTCTACTAGGGGGTTGTTGACCATTGAGCAGCTAATGAATTAAAACTAAAAGTTGTAGCAATTCATATTATGCTAAATAGCACCATAAGAAATTTTAAATCTTGAATAACTTCAAAGCTATAATAGATAGAGATGCCATTCCAACTTGTACTCCTGTGTTATGGAATAGTTGTACATTGCCACACCAATATGCTTTGAAGACACACACACTGATTTGCTGTGCAGCAAATCATCTTTTCTAGTTTGTATTATTTTCTCGGGTGAGGCAATGTCGACCGTTTGTATCGTCTCTTCGATCGTCAAATGCGACGGGACGTTGAACTCTATGCAGAGATGCAGCGAGTCAAGAGTTATCAAAATGGAGAGATGCAAAAGTGTACCCCGAGACTTGCGAAGCTGACTCAATCATGCAATCCCTGGCGTGAGAACAAGAAGTATATCTATGAACACAACCAATAAGTTGCATGTTCAATATTTTCGTCCAGAACCATCACCTGGCAGTCATTGCCGTATTATTTAGTCCGAACTCTCAGCACTTTATAAGCTTACCTGAAACTGTCTAACCTATATTCCCCCATACACAATTGAAAATAGAAACATTTGGAGGGCAAGACATGTGTATTCCTATTAGTTTGTATGTTAAAGCAAAATTAAATGAACTAGTCACTTTTGTAGCTATGGATATATGATTTTTGTGAGGTATTTAGTTATGCATCTAGATTTTGCTGTTTGAAATTTGCTGTTTTTATGTGCAATAGTTCTCAAGTTATTCAGGTGAAAATTACAATGTAAAGTAATAGAAATAGACTACCCTAGCCCTCCACACACTCCAGTGCCCTCTTTTAGGGAGTTCTTGAAACTTCTGTTCCTGCCCTTGCCTATTACCCTTTCACTGCGTCGCGATTCAATGATCTCTTGTGCAGGAGGCTATATGGCAACCTAAAGATGGGCCCTATAGGTGTTCCCCAAGATTCTATTGCTCCTGCTTTTGTCACTTGTGAATGAGACTGAACAAGATGCCGTATTTGTTTATGCTGATTTCCTTGCTGAAATCTTCATTTGCTGCCGATGCAAGCTTACGATGTGCAGAAGATGAAGCACGTGTCTAGTTTATAAGGGACAAAGTTTAGGTCAATACCAAAATGTCAAATACATTTCTTATACAACTGAGCATATTTGCAACTAATGTCCCACAAATTCTTGACGTGCAGTTTGTCTTTGATTTGAAATTATAGGACAATGCTTGCCCTGCTGGTATATGCATTTTTTGTTTGTTCCATACCGGCAAATAAGTAGCGTGAAAAATAATAAATCGAAACAAAAGTTATGTAGATGTTGGAATTTATTATGTATGTTTATAGCGGCGTGAAAACTACATTCAAGTAGATGTCTGAATGTATTCTGTACATTTCTTGACATTGAGTCTGTACTTTTGCTTGTCAAACAGTAACAAAGTCGACATGCCATGCATGCATATAACCTATTTTGGGTTACGTATTTAAAGGCAACAAATGTACCTTGGTCTTCTTAAACACCACAGTAAAGGGGGGATACGTCAGATGGTTTGGCAGTATAGCGGTTTTTCTAATCTTTTGTACAACGGGATATGGATAGATAATTTATGTATGCATTTTATTATTACAGCAAGTACAACTGGGACACTCCCGTGCGTAACATCCTTGGTAAAAACTTCTACTTCTATGATGCTTATCGCACCCTCAGCGCCACGCTTCGTGACCTTGCTTCACACAAGATGGGAATTCTTCACAACAATCGTGTCCGACTACAAAGTAACTTTGATCGGCCTGCCCTAGTGAGGTGAGACCCGTCATTCTTTGTGCGTTGTTGTCTATGCAAACAAATATATAATTTAGTGAGTGTCTGAAAGAAAGAATGAATGAAAATGTGTTGAGCGAGTACAATCAAAATCGAATGAATACATACCTTCAGTTTTCTCAGGATGAAAATTGACAAAGAGCCAGCCTGGAACTCGCAGGTGGACAAAGATAAACAGGTCATTTGGAATTCTATACCAGTTCAAGCTTATATTTCCAGTGAAATCAGAAATAAAGATACACCACGCCATCATCCTATCACCAATTAATCATGAGATCCTGGTTTGTTGCTTGAAGCACCCAAGGTTTGCCTGAATACAAACAAGATTTTATTGAATAAATGTCCACACGTATCCATTATTTACAGGTCAGTGGTCAAGTTATTGTTGATGTACTTATATTACATATTCCATCCAATATGTTAATCGAATTATAAAATCTTCACAGAAACTGAACCCTATGTATTTTTTTACCTATGAAATCTGTTACCAATTGAGACGCCATGAAACAAATTAAACCTCTGTCAAGAAGTTCATCTTTCATATCATAACCTCTGAGCCAAAACGCAGTTTAGTGATTATGGCATGTTTCCAGCGTCAAAGGGTAACCCAAATCACAATAATGGCCTACATATAGACATTGAGAAACATCCGAGCGATAGACTGGGTTATTTATGCACAAATGATGCTTTGTGTATAGCTTAGTTGAGGGCTTAAAAGAGATATTTTTATCTCTGAAAGTAGCGATTTCAAATTCAGGTTACTTTTCATACTATATTATATATATATATATATATATATATATATATATATATATATATATATATATATATATATATATATATATATATATATATATATATATATATATATATACAATTTAGTATTGGAACATATTAAGAGTCTTGGAGTCAATGTGGAAAAGCATGAAATAGGACGCATCCACAGAGTTGGTAAGAAACGTGATGGCAAGCTACGTGCCATCATTGCCAAGTTCATCTCCTACCGGGCCAGGCAGAGAGTATATGATGCACGGAAAAAGAACAATAATGCTTTCATATCAGAGGATCTTACACGTAAGAGGGCCCACATCATGTTCTTAGCGCGAGGTATGAGGCGAAACAAACTGATAGACTCTTGCTGGTCTAAAGACGGACGCATTTATGTGCACGAACTAAATGCATAGGGCACCGCGACTCCAGGCCCTGTTGTCAAATACACAACAAGGAGGACCTCAACGCGTTTCACAAGTGAATGCTCGTCCTCAAGTCAATACGAATTCTCAAACGCGTTGCTTGGACTTCTATCAAAGATATTATTTGGACTTGTAGTTAATAAGTTTTCAGTACTGGTATCTTTACATACATCCCAGTGCTTTATGTAACATCAAAATATCGTTATAAGTACATTCTTTATGCTGTTTTTCTCATTATACATATTATATCAAACATGTATATGCCTATCTTTGAAACTTTTCTTGACTGCTCTCGTAGTTAGCAAGAGTCAAATTTTCCACAGTGATATTTTACCTTACATTTTATACATGTATATTTCCAGCTTCGGGTTTGGTCTGGTCTGGTCACTATTGTTACCAAAGAAGAACAAACAGTTTGACCGTCCAGTAAAGTACAATACTTGTTGTGGTACCAAACACGGTTTACTCTGTTGTCTACCTGTCAGCAGGTACGGGGTAATCGGCAGAAGTGCAGAAGTGGCAGAAGCAGAAGTGGCAGAAGTGACATGTTTTCCTCTGCTGCTCCGTGGCGGTGTATATTCTTACCTCACTATGCAATCAAATCAAGTCTATGTATCTAAATATCTCTCATACTGGCAGAAATACTGTTAAATAATAAATCACGAAAGAATTATCGATCACTATAGTACCGAACCTGGATATTGACTGAGGGAGGCGTCATTATTTTATATTGCCCGGGCGCTGGGTATCTAGAAGTAGGATCATAGTCTGCTTCTTGTATTTTCTTGGCCCCCTAAACGTAAATTTATATATTTATTTTTCTAAATGTATTTGCCTACCATATAGCTCCTAAATACAAAAAGTAAAAATTTGTGTGCACATGTCAGAAAATTACATTTTTGAACATGCATGAATTTCATAGACTGAATTGGCTTAAAAGCATAAGTGGGATTTATATATATATATATATATATATATATATATATATATATATATATATATATATGTACATATATATACATATATATGTACATATATATTGTGTATATATATGTATATGTGTGTATATATACATAGATATAGATATATGATATATATATAATATATATATACATATATGTATATATATATATATATATATATATATATATATATATATATATATATATATATAATATGTTTGTTCAATCTAATGACACAAAAATTTCATTGATACTGAGGCCTAGTAAGAAGTACCTTTTTCACTTTCAAATTTGTCATTTTTAATGATGGAAATAAGTCTTCATATTAGTATTGACGTTATTATTATTATTATTATTATTATTATTATTATTATTATTATTATTATTATTATTATTATTATTATTATTTTTATTATTATTATTATTATTATTATTATTATTATTATTATTATTATTATTATTATCATTATCATTATTATTATTACTACTATTATTATTATTATCATTATCATCATTGTTATTATTTGTTATATTATTGATATTATTATCATTATTATGATCATCATCATGACAATTTACTGCCTACAGGCCTTATTATTTTTTGTGTTTTTATACTTATTATTTTTCTTTGTATTATTATTGTTTAAACAAAGAGGAGACAAATTCCTATGAAAAGAAAAAACGATAAAGGAAACTAATTTTGAAAGAACACAAAAAGTATCAAGAAATAAACAACAGGGTATAGATATATATCTGATACGATAAAAACAAGCAATGCAGTGCATGCCGAGAACAGTTCACGAAAATCTTAAGTCTTTGACTCGCCACAGCTGGTTAGGAATACGATACAAGTAGAGGTTGACTATACAAGTAGGGGCTGAAATCCACCCAGGTGCAATGGAAACCGAAGTTGAAAATAATAAAACCGAATTAAAAAAAGAGAGAACGGTATGTCAAAAAGAACATAACACTATACAAGCAGAAGCTGAGATCCCCCCCCCCCCCCATTCCTAAGGAGCTAGAAATTGAACTCTACAATGATGCAACAAACTTTACTGAAGGGAGAACAATGACAGGTCAAAACAAAGAAGATGACCAAACAAATATGAATGACGTGTCAAAAGGAGCAAAAGAGTGTTAATCAACAAACAAACCAGAAACAGATTGATAGATCTTCATAAATTGAAAAGAAACCTGTGAAGAAGTTGACAAGACTTAGTTTGTCATTTCAAAAATCACCAAAATTTATTACTCTTGATCATCGTGTATCTCAAACATGCAGTGCAAATCACAAGTTAGGTTTACCATCAAAAAAGCAACAGGTCACCACGAACAAAGAACAGGATAGTACTGGGCTTACAGGAACAAATAACAAAACTTCAGGTGCAAACACTGTTGAATCTGATATGAATGATTTACCAAGTCCACTGAAAGAAAGCACTAAAAAGCAACATAAAGAAAGTGATTAAATGAGTTCCCCCGTCCACAAAAAGAAATAACTTAAAAAGCAAGACACACAAACTGATTTTATTGATTTGAAAACAAGATACCTAGTCCTAAAAAAAAAAAGAAGTAGCAACCGAGACGAGCGTAAATGGGTGAAAACTTGGGACTGGACTTCACCGATAAATTTACAATAGGGCAGGTATTACAACATGTAAATGGGATTGTGGTGCCTGACTAAGAGAATCATAAATCATAGAGGGTTTGTTTTTAATTGCAACAAAGGAAATTTATACACACTCAGATGAATACTCAGCTTATTTTGCATTTTCAATAGAATGCTGGTTTGTTAAGATAATGAAAAAAAATATCTTTTTTTTAAATGATATAACAAATTATGTGGGAAAATATGAAAATAAAATAGGGGAAGTTATTAAATATGTATATAAAATTTTAAAATAAACATGGTAAACTCATGAATTATTTTTCTCAAATGATACAAATAATATAGTAAGACATACCAACATTATACAATGAAATTAATAGCAATTTATGATGACACTGAATACCTTTATTCTGAACGCCAATAATGCTTATGCTGCTTATACTGATACCAATTCATGTTATTGTAATTAAATTAAACTACCTTGTGGAATCCTGGATAAAAACTATTAACTGTGCATTTGTGTAACACATTTCAACTAATAAAAATGAATTAATGTTATTGCCAACAGAATAAAGTCCTATAATAATATTTCCCAATGCCTGTAATGAAATAAATTGGTAGCTCCCTCCTAGAAAGAGGAATCCAATATGGCGGGCGCTGGTGTCTGCCGCGTGAACGAATGGGTCTATTTTTGCACATTGTACTTTATATAACGGGTACATGGATGAATACACAACTTAATTGGAATGCGCAAATGGTTTATGTATCAACAGAAGTAAAGATTATGTTTAAACGCTGTAGTAACATGCCGAAAATCGCCAATATCTTCCATTTCTGCCACTTCTGCTTATGCCACTTCTGCTTCTGCACTTCTGCCGATTACCCCGTACCCTGTCAGCACTCCAATCAAAGCTCATATTGTCCGTGGGTTTATATTATGTCATTCCCACCTTGATCACAATGTATTGCTTTTCACAGTATTGTTTTCTCTATTTGCTACATGTCGCAATACGTTCATTTATAGCCACTTGCGTTCCATCAAGGTGTAAACTTTGCATGGTATATATTGTGCCTTAAAATTGTTTTCTTTTTTGCACTGCCGTCTTGTGGTGACATTCATACAGGTTTCCGCTAGTACAGGTAACCCCTGTGTCTACTCACGTCTATGTCATTCATTTCACTTGCTGCTCACACCTGTTGAACATTAATTTACCCTATGTCAATATTTATTCCTGTTAAGTTGTATTTAAACTCAGTCTTCTGTTAATAATATCTCCCATCACTGGAAGTTTGATGTGAAATTTAATCAATCTATCTAACTAATCCTTTAGAATGAAATGCTTATTTCCACAGATGTCGCCCTTCATCAGAAAACGGAGGAGATGATGAGCAGTATTTTTCTCCTCATTTTATGACAGTAGATGCATATGTGGTGTTGATCCGAATTCAAGCATTTTGCTGACTCGACAAATCTGACAATCTGGCTTATATCTTGATAATTGTGGTTCAAAGGTCCATGATTACCATTGAACATTAAAACGAAAGTAACTATAGGGTTGTCTTTAGTGTTGGTACTTTTGAACTTGATTGACCTTTAAAGTTCAAACTGATATGTTGGCTTATATCTTGATAATATTAAATTAATGGTCAGTTATTGAAAGCACTTATACAGTACATGTAGTAGAGCAGGAAAGTATACACTTGCCGGGCCAGCAGGTTCCGCTCAGCAGAGCACAGGATTATCATAAACATCTTGTTTCCTTTTATTTCTTTCTTTCTTGCTCTCTTTCTTCCTGTCTGTCTCTCTTCGTTTCTAAGTTTGTTACCTTCTTTCTCTAACGCATGTTTATTTACTCATTTGTTCGTTAGTTCATTCATTCGTGCATTCTTTCCTTCATTTATTTATCTATCAATTTATTTGTTTGATGTGATGATTGGCAACGATGCAGATTAGACCTGATGATATATATATATATATATATATATATATATATATATATATATATATATATATATATATATATATATATATATATATATATATATATTAATTATACTATTCGGCCAGGCCACGTAGATACACAAAATTAGAAAGGATATTGCTTGAAGGCAAATCTATCTATGTGTCTACAGGGATGAATTATTTAAAAATGATTCCAGCTAACTAGGGTCATTCATAAGTCACCATATAAGAAGTGTGAAACAGTTGCATGATGCTATTGTCTATCACAGATTTCAAATTGTTGATTACGTACTGAGCATAATTTGAAATACCATAGCTACAGTTTATTATTCTTTAGGTGTGCTATCATCACTAACTAATACGTAGTTGACATAATTTTAAATGCCATAGCTACAGTTCATTATTCTGTAGGGGTGCCTTCATCAACAACTAACATGAAAAAAAAAACTTAAATGACATGTATACCCATCATATTTTGAAGATATTCAACATCAAAACTTTGAAATTGGCTTTAACATGCACAGTAGGTATTGCAAATCACTACTTACGGTGGTTCCACGTCAGCAACGTTGACAGTATTGATGATTAATTATATCACTGTTTGGCGATATTGAGGATAATTACATTTGAATATGTTGATGACAGTGACGAAACTGACGGTTTTTGCGATTGTAATTGTAATCTGTTTTACTATGCTAGATCTACATAGTCAATATTAGTATGCGACTGTAGCTACAAAACTAGATTGTCTTAGTATTGATGAATGGTGTCCCATTATTGCAAACCCAATGTTCATCTTATCTCGTAATTACAACAGCACTATCCCGTTTTACATGTGTGGTAATTACCAGAAACTATATTGTTATAACAAGAAGCAGTTGGATATAGTTATATCATAATTACGAACTATCTCGTATGTTGTTCATTGTATGTTTCCATATGCGAAAACTTTAAGTTCAAGTTGGAATTGTATGTTTATATATAACACTTTTATACATGTTAAATGATAAAAGTCTTAATTGACCTGTTCAGCATAAATTTAAATACTATGGTTTGAGTCATACCTTCAATAAATGCCCCTTTTTCACAGTGCCAGTTTTTAGCATAAATTTAAAGACTATTGCTTGAATCATACATTCATTGAGTGGGCATATGTAAAAAACATGTAGGTAGAAGTTAAGATTCGATTTTTATTCGTATTGTTTTTGGAAACATATAACATTTAAAATTTAATGCCCCTTATTACCATAACTTTAAATTGTAAGGTTATTCGTTTGGCAAGTCCTGCTTCACAAAACGTGGGATGAAAACATTCACGTAGATGTCAGCTAGGTAGTGAGCTGTCTCTCTTATGTGTTCGCTTGGGTTTTTTCAGAATAATGCGGTTTTTAAAACCATATTACCCACACAGAACAAAATATGTCTACAACAACTTGATGTACGGACTACTTACATACATTTCGGAGGTACTTCATGGCAGAAAATCATGGGAAAACCTCATGACCGAGAAAATTTTCCGTCCATTGGGAATGGAACATAGCACATTTACCCACACTACGAACCTGACGCGATCGGACATAGCTCTACCTTATCTGTTTGACAACGTCACATACAGACTTGTTCCACTGGAAACTCACAAGTAAGCTGTAAACACTTTTGTATGTGTGTGTGTGTGTGTGTGTGTGTGTGTGTGTGGGTGGGTGGGTGTGGGTGTGTGTGTGTGTGTGTGTTTTGTTGGTTTTTTGGGGGTGTTTTTTCCTTTTGTTTGTTTGTTTGTTTGTTTGTTTGCTTTTCGTCGTGTGTACAGGCACATGTACTTTTTCGAAAGAAAAAGAATGGGCAAGAAAAAATTTATTTTTCAGCACTTTTTGTCTGAGCAAAACGATGCTAGATCTTGTTGTACCTGTGGCTACAACGCCATGGGAATTTGCGGATTTCTTTTGCGCAATGCATTTCGTTTCAATAACTATTGTTCTATACGCCTGACGTTCCTATATGCTACTCTGCAACCGAAGACCGTGGTCTCTTTTTTTTCGCGACCTTTCAGGCCAGCGCAGCGTCTCACTGGTTTTTTTTTTTTTTATAAGACAGCACATATCCAAGACGGGCAGGTCACTTCCCATTGTGTTACCAACACGTATACAACTTCTAAGGAATTAAGTTTTTCTGGAAAAACACAACTTATCTATCTTTCCGTTATTACCAAAAAAATGTCCGCTGCGATGGCAACGGTGATGCGAGCAGCGTGCCATTGATACTTACAGTAAGCTTCAAGCGCCTGTGGTTGTTTTCATGGCTACTGGTAGGATCGTTTCGGCACTTATGAAAGTATAATACATATCCATGTGTGTGTGCGTGCAAGTAGTGGTTGCCTGCTCAGCCAGACTTTCGAGGGCCTTGCCCAGACTGACGGCGTCCGTTGATCTGGGCGCGCTGCAACTCATCGGCGAAGCACCTGAAATTCCAGCTCAGCAGGCACAGGTGGTTATAGGTATAAGTATTATTTTCAAAGGTTTGTGTGTTTATGTATACCTATTTCAGCAATTTTTAGTCTTGAAATTCGGTTTCTACTGGCTCACTGTAACCAATAATTTGGCGCAAAGTTTTGGGTGGTACAATAAGGATGATCATGTTTGTAGATACGGAATTATAAAGATGAGATACATTATATTAGCAGATATATGCATCTGTATACATATAGATATACAGACATGCACAATTATATTTACAAGGAAGGAAAAACCAAGAAGGAACTTATCCACAAGAAGAGCCACATTGATTGCGGTTTACATTTTACACATTTACGTATGACAACCTCTGCCATATATGGTAGTGGTACAACTCTCTTGCTAAATAACATATTCCAGTAAAGCTTGCAACAATGGTTTTTTACTCACATCCTCATCTGTGACAAAAAGTGTATATACTTTTTGTTACAAATATATCAAAACTGTATAACCCTTTCGAAATTGCTCCTTAATACTTCCGAATCTATGTTACGTAAGAAATAATTGTAAAACAATTATTATACCCAAGTTTAAGCTGGCTCACTTTTTGTAACTTTCCTTTGGTACACAGTTGCCTACAATATGTTACCTAGATAAGTACAGAATAGCTCTTTTATATATGACTTTATTTGATTATAATAAAATGAGACCATTACTAAAGATACGCATCCGGGATTTACAAAATTGCTTAATAAACAGCTATAAGGAGGACAGAAATTTCCATGAGTAAAATATACGAACAGTAACTAGTTTACAAGTTACTAGCAAAGCCTTTAACATATGCATGCACGTATGTATGTGTTAATGGGAGTGTATGCATGTGCCTATATTATTTATTCATTTGGCTCCTAAATGTAACGCCGGCTTACCCAGGGACATCATATCCACATCCTTGGTTTAATTAATCAACTTGAGACGTTCTGTACGTTACCCGGAGTTGCCCCATCACTTTTTCTGGCGACAAAGGGAGCATGCCTGTCTTCAAAGTCGTTTTAACCACAATATCGTGCTTCTGTGCGAATTGGTCAAACGAAAAAAAGAAAGTAACGTAACCTATCGCTTGACTTTTGATGACTTCAAATGAATTCTTGGTGGACCTCAAACCAGTGGCCTTTCATTAAGGAGATATTTTATGGAGAGGCAACTTAACAACTCAAGGGATAACGCACCAAAAGAGTCAGAAGAATTGATATCATGCAGCATTGGATTCGTCAGAAACACACACACACACGCGCGCGCCAGCAATTGATGAAGTCATGTGTGCATGGACAGCATGTAACCAAGAAACAATTTAAAATATTACGTTGCACCTAGATTGTATTGCAGTGCAAAATGCTTTGGGTGCAAAACTATACATGTTGAAAACCTGCAGGGTGATTATACTATTATAGTGTCGCAACACACATGGAAATAGATTAACAAGATCTGATGGAACTGCAAGATAAAATACAATGAAGCCAAAATCTAGGGATGAAATTTAAAGTTTGCAGAGCATCATGATTTGGTGCTGCGTTCACATCAATGCATGGTTTCGCCGATGGTTTCACGACTGGTAACGTCATAGAGGGAGCCACCGGCCTTTTCGTGGTCCGTGGTGGCCAATGCAAGGCAATGAGACGTTTATATCAGGGAGGTGTATGAGAGGGAGAGGGCACTTGCCCACTTCAAAGGTTCCAGGCGAGCAGACATGAAAGAGTTAATCTGCTCACCCCAAGTCTCGTGGTCTCGGCAGCTTGCCCAGCTGGAAGGACGGTATCTGACGAGAAGACGTGTGAACAGCGCCATTTTGGTTCAAGTTCAAATTGTGCAGCACGTTGTAAACAAATTTTATACACGGATTTCACCTTTAATGAACATAACTTATCAGTATTCTTGATCTGCGTCATTAACTTTCTTTTGTGTAATTTTGCGGTGGTTTGATGTACGCTGTTGTGTAGAAAATGACGATTCAGTTTGGGCGCTACTATTCGTTTGTGTTTCAACTGTTTGCTTATCCCGGGGAAACAAAATCCACAAAATGCGACAAAACTGTTGAAAGTAGCCGACTTTTCATTCTAAAAACTAGCTGAGGGCGATTTGGGCATGGAAACTAGTTGTATAGTTGTAAAGTACGAAGTTTGGTCATTGGATTGGCACTTTTGCTTTGTCTTGATGAAGTACGCGAAATTGTCCATTTAACGTGCAAACTCCACCAATTTTAGGATTTGCTAGGTATTAATGAAATAAACATGCAAACATCACTGTAAATAATCAGCAAAGGCTCCTTATTGAGCCGTTGCACACGTATCTGGTAATGATGGTCGGGTACAGTAGTAGTTAATGTGTGGCACTGGCCGAAGAAAAAGTAACGAGAGTGTTAAATGTTTCCGATTCTGGCCGCTAAATTTGTTTATTTGTCAAGCACTTTTGTTTATTTTCGTAAAGATGCAGCGCTGGGCGAATCTAGGTCACCAATGTTTACCTTTTACCGTGGTCGTGCGCGTTCCGCTTGGAGAATGAGCATGCGCAGTGTGGCCCTTTTCGCCCTCGACGGCAAAATAAACACAGGGTGCTCAGAAAGTGCAGTAACAACACCGAGACACACATAGCTTGAAAGGATGGCCGCAAGTGCCCTCTCCCTCTCATACACCTCCCTGTTTATATCAATTCCTATTCAGAAGTCTGTCGCTTTAGTTGAATGTTTTAGGCTCATAAAATATTTCATTATCAAGTTTCAAAAGATATTAATGATTCTATGATGGTAAAGTAGCGAAGTAGCGTTTCATTCTTTTATGGGTGCTATTACGCAAATAGGTTGCTGCTTCCAAAATGCTTCCATAATATATTTTTTGTTGCTATTCGTGAAGTGTGCCTTTTACAGGCCCTGTACAAAGACTTAGTGAAGTCCTATGATACTCAAAGTGCCAAAGATCCTTCTCGTGTGTGTCTAGATTGACTCACTAGATTGACTGGTGTGTATGCGGAATAGCATTATTGTATTTGTTTAAAAAACGCATTTGTCCTATGTCGTGTGCCATGATACTCTGCTGGCCGCCGAGCTGATGTGCAGGTGTAGTCGTAAATCCGGCTGCATCATGAAATGTTACATCATATAACTTCAAGTTTTATACACATATGAATAATTTACGCATAGCAGGCCTTACCTTTGAAAAAGACAACTGTTCAATTCAAATTTTCTAAGTGCTAGGTTTTGTCTGATCTCTTCAAGAGCAATGCTTGCAGATACCAGACCAATGACATGCATTTTACGCTCTTCTTTCCCTCGTAAGTTCTTCTTCTGAACAAAATGCTGAACGTTGCGTCTGTGAACTGCATCGCCGAACATGTAAATATAAATGATGTCTTCGATTCTATTGATGATGCCGTATCCTACTGGTCTAATCTCTTCCTATCTACTGCAAAGGACTTTATTCCCTATAAGGAAGTCACCATACGCCCTAAGGACAAACCTTGGATAACTGCAGACATTAAAAAACATATTAGACGTCGAAATCCTGCATGGAAACGCTTCAAGAGAGCATCCAACCAACCACGCCCCCATAATTACGACCTTCACCTCAAGATTGACAGGTTATACCAATTTTACAAAAAATATCGCAACAAGGTTGTGACCATAATAAGAAAATCTGTCTCTTCTTACTTTTCCAATCTCCAGCTTCGACTTGATGAGAAAGACATTAATCCTAAACAATGGTGGAGCCTGTCCAAGTCTGTTATGGGATGCAAAATTCACCAACATATACCCCCAATCATTGACGATAACAAAATCGTATCATGCATCACGGAAAAATGTGAAATATTTAACTCTTACTTTGCCAGCCAGTGCAAAACACACCCTGACGCTGATGCCCCACCCCTGCCCGATTTCACGTTCCGAACTGAGGCACGTCTACGCAATATTACCATAAATGAAGACAGTGTCAAGAAAGTACTATCTTCCCTGAGGCTATCGTCAGCATCAGGCCCAGATAACATAGGGAACATCCTACTTAAGAACACAGCAGATTCGATATGTAAACCACTTACAAAAATCTTCCAACTTTCTCTCAGTCTTTCTTCTTTCCCAATGCTTGGAAGAGAGCCAACATATGTCCTCTCTTCAAAAAGGCCAACAGACAGATTAAAAATAGTTATCGTCCTATTTCTTTGCTCTGTAATGTTTCAAAGGTGTTTGAACGATTGGTCTTTAATGCACTCTATGAATACTTGGCACCAAATAACCTACTCACTTCCAAAAATTCTGGCTTTAAGTCCAATGACTCTACTATCAATCAGCTTGTGTACATCCTTCACAATATCTACAACTGCCTAGAACAATCCAGAGAAGCCAGAATGGTGTTTCTAGACGTATCCAAGGCGTTTGACAAGGTTTGGCATCTCGGTCTCCTTTTTAAACTTCGACAACTCGGCATCTCCGATAATCTTGTAGCATGGATTGATAGTTATCTCTCAAACCGATCCCAACGAGTGATTATTCCTGGCCAATCTTCATCATGGCTACTTTTGAAGCTGGTGTGCCCCAAGGTTCCATCCTGGGTCCACTTCTCTTTCTTGTCTATGTTAATGACCTAGTTGACAATATTACATGTGATGTCAGACTTTTTGCTGGCGACACCAGTCTACTTGAAGTTGTTAATGACCCAATTGAAACTTCTAATCACTTGAATATTAATCTCTCTGTTATACATAACTGGGGAAAGTTGTGGCGTGTTACCTTTAACGCTTTAAAGTCTCTTTCTGTCATATTTTCAACCAAACTTGTTAAACCACACCATCCACCCGTTCTTCTTGGAGACTCTGAAATACCTGCGGCAGACTCACACATTCATCTTGGTATTACTCTCAGTAGCAATTTATCCTGGCATGCTCACATTACTCGTATTACTACCTTAGCGAGCCAGCGAATTGCCCTTCTGCGTAGATTCAAATATAAACTTTCCCGCAAAGCTCTGATTAAACTTTATTTAACTGTGGTTCGACCAATTCTTGAATATGGTTGTGTGCTCTTTGACAACTGCGGTCAGGGACTTTCCAATCTTATTGAATCCATACAGTTTGAAGCTGCCAAAATATGCACAGGTGTATTAAGGCACACATCACGCGCCAATCTCTTACGTGAACTTGGTTGGACAACACTCGCCAGCATGAGGAAGCATTCTAAGTTACTTCTTCTTTACAAAATGTATCACAACTTAACACCCTCCTATCTCTCTTAATTAACTCCTCCTACTTTTAATGCTCGAAACCTCCTCCACACTAGCTCCATACGTCCCATCAATTGCAAAACTAACCGCTCAGACAAATCCTTCCTACCTGACGCTATCAAACTGTGGCACAATCTTCCCTCCGATATAAGAGACTCAATTTCCCTCCAAATATTCAAATCAAAGCTGAAAGCAACACTACTAGCAGCGCATCATGTTCCTGTTTACTATACCCAAGGACACAGATTTGCCACAATTTGTCATTCCCAGCTTCGTCTTGGATTCTCGAGACTTAACTTTGATCTCTTTAAAGTCAACATCATCCCACAACCTACATGTTCGTGTTCCTACCCCACTGAAGATCTGCAACATCACCTGTTCTTTTGTCCAAAGTATTCAACTTATAGAATTAGACTACTCAACTCCATCATCCCTATTATTGCTCCCGGCGTCCACTCAAATCTGATGAAACACACAGCGAGTGACAGACTAGCTCATATTCTTCTCTTTGGTAGCGACCAATTGTCCATTCCCTTCAAGATACAAATTTGTGATGCTTTCCACAGATACATCGTAGATACTAGACGCTTCATATCTTAGTTCTGTTAAGCATAAGCAGTAATTTTCAATTGAGTTAGTCGCTGATTTACATAATTCTTACTTCCCAAATGTCCTTTATGAAATTTCCTACCGCTAGTCCGTATTATTGTGAACAGGGACGTATATGTGTAAATTCTACCTGCAGTTAACTATTTTGCTTTGTTTTGCATTTTGATGACTACTACTACTGTGATTTTTGTACGCAGGGTACAAATCTGAAGCATGTGTACAGCTTCTCTGTTAATTGGGTAACTTTGTTCTTGTTTTGTCCTGTGTGTTTTGTAATATACATTTTGTGTGTCACTTTATGTTCTGGAGAACCCCTCGATTAGTGACATCTCGATGTAATATAGGGTGATCCAGTTGAATTAAATATGTTTAAATTAAATTAAATAATATATTCATCTTTCAAAAGACGATTATTTGAAGCAGATCGATCAATTAGCTTTTTATTGACGCTGTCCACAAAATTGTTTCATAAGCAGAAAATTTCATTCCGAGAAATCGGCGTTGAAAGATTTGAGGCCCTTTTTTCGCACATTGTTGGCCATAATGACAATACAGCTTTCCAAATTCGGCCCGTTTTGGTCTCCGTACTTCGAAGATAGGTCAATCAACATCTTTGATATATAGTTTCCAACACACAATGATGTTTATTGGCTTAAAAAAGCATTTATTTACCTGAATGACATCAAATGCAGCCACACTCGAAAGCTTGTCAGTCGGGTTTCCCCGCGAATGGGACAGCTTCAAAGGGGTATTCGAAAGCGGATTAGCTACGTAACCCGAAGGTGCCATCACCTTGACCCTAGCAACATTGTTTGCATATGGGGCCGCTTGAACAAACGGGTTGCAGTTTCACAGCTTGCTCTGCTCAGAAGGCTGCCCGGTAGGCAGGAGTTGCGCACTCACTTCTCATCACCTTGGATCAAAGAACAACTTGACGGAGAGACGTCTATGTCGTTCTGAATGTAGCTTATAAATGCTAGATAGGCGGTCAACATGGATGATCGTGACGTAACATTAAAGACAATAGTCCTGTTACTGATAAACAAACACTCCCAGGATAAATTATACTTCAAAGAAGAAACA
Organism: Hermodice carunculata; assembly: GCA_964020975.1. Lineage (NCBI taxonomy): Eukaryota > Metazoa > Annelida > Polychaeta > Eunicida > Amphinomidae > Hermodice > Hermodice carunculata. Next base: position 45,337,183 of record OZ026625.1, read on the forward strand.
AAACAAACAAAAAAAAACAAAAACCAAAACAAAGCGAACGTTTTATATGTGTTGAGAATCCATAAGTTTCAACGTTGTATTGGTGATGAAACTGTATTGCTAGATTGAATAACCTAATCCATTGATTTGCTGAAGTAGTCTCTGATCAGACCCTGACAGTTACATAGATCAATATAATGTACCAGACCACGCTCAGATGTAAGGTGATGACGCTACACTTCGTGTGCAAGGGTAAAACTTTCTTGCCTGCCAAGACGGACTGTGTTTGCTTACCTGGCGACACACACTTCAAGCGCAATTTAACAATTACCAGAGACGTGTATCTGTGTGCACGTCTCTGCAATTACGCAGAGCGAGTCTGTCTGGCAGTCAAGGAAGTTTCCAATTCCCACAAAATTGAGAAAGGGATGGGCATCGTGAGGGAGTGTGTTCTACGTGGCCTTGGCTTGTGCGTTTTTTTTTTTTTTTTTTTTTTTTTGTTGCCGGGAGCACAATAGAGCACAAGCCTATTTCATTGGTTCCTCCACATATTAGCGCCTTCCTTGTGATAAACAATGCCATTCACTTTGCCATGTTTTTCTCGCGTATTGCCGTTCGAAACCTTCCCACTCAAGTTACGTATTTTTTATTTTGTGGAGATAACTAGCCCACTGAAAGATAGTTGGCTCACCCTTGAACTGCAATAAACTGATCGAGACACAAAACCGAAACTTCCTGATGGGTGAGTGCGGGCGAGTGGTATCGGAACATGCCGCGCACAGTGAGACAAAATAATTTTATATGACCGATCAACCAGCTAAAAGCAGAGTGCAGAGTCCCTTTTCGCAGTCATTTAACAGTAATCTGATTATTTTATCCCCTCGATGGTCAAATTTTCAAAGCTTTTTTTCTGTCCCCTCGCTCAGTGTACTTCGAAACACCCCCGTATGAAATGGGCAAGTCCGTGCATGTGCAATGTGCCAGTCTTCCAGTTCCACAAAATGCGACAGCGCTACAGACGATGCCAGTTTTAGTGGAGGCGTGTGCTTCATATAAATTTAATTCAAGGTTAACATTTAATGCTATTCACCGTTTCACATTCAGGTAAAGGCACATATAATTATTGAAGGCAGATATAATTATTTACGCTGAATCGAATCCCCGCATTTATAGTTTGCGGCATATTTATAGCCAAGTGGTCCAGTGTTAGGATTCCTCTATCGTCATGTGTATTTTTTGTCAGTAAACATTAAAAGTAAATTGGTCTTGGATAGGGCAAGAATGTAGAAAGGGTTGCAAGCCTTTATAATGTATACAATGCCATGATTCTGAGTAACGATTTACGCATAGGTTGAAATCGCCTTCATTGAAAACACACTGAGGCTCACGTCCATCGCCGGGTGCCGTTTTGACAATTGCCACCTTTTATCGTCCCTTATTATTATTTTTTTTTTATCACGCTCTGAGAAGGAAAACATGAGCCCATCGATTTAATTATCTACATGGCCATTTGATCACCACAACAAACCAATTAATCAGTCCTAATCTTGTCAAGCAGTTTATACAATTGGTAGCAGCGCACCTCAAAATGTCACAGTTGGTCGCTTGTCGTTGCTACGGTCCTGGATTGTGGAAAGCAGCCGACTGCTATCCAAACTTTGGCGGACTAATTAGCATACATTTGTAAACAGACATGCTCATATTGCAGCCAGCTAAAACATGGTCATGTTTTTTTCCCTTTTTTATCACATAAATTTTGCTTTTTTAGTATTCATGTTTGGTGAAAAGAAAGTTTAAGTGCCAAACTTTACGGAAATGGAAAAAACTCATTTTCTGTCGGGTCACGATTTTGCCGTTATAGCTCAATCCCCTCCGCTACCTTAAAGACAGATCTATAATTGGAAATGGAGTTTGTTTCTACATACGCAACGACTTGGCATATCCTGAAGGACAGACTTTGAGACCGATGGATCTTTAGAACAAGTGTGGGTTAACATCTTTGTCTCTAAAACAAAACCCATATTTTTTTTTTTTTTTATAGACCTCGAAAACAAAATATTTTTTTTGCTGTCTTGAAAGAGAACATTAGGAACTGTGATGGTTTTACTGACCAGGAATGTAGACTTCTTAGGAGATAAGTATGTCAAGATAACAGATCTGCTCTGTTGAGGAGCCTAAAAGATTTTTGTCGAGTATTTGATCTTAAACAAATTATTCAAGAGCCTACCAAAATGTCATCAGTTCTAGATCTAATCATGGTATCCAACAACCACACTATATATAAAAAAGTGGTACCCCCCCCCCCCAAGTTAGTTTATCTGATCATCTAATGATATATTGTACACGAAAAGTTAACAGACAGGGTTTCGGCCAAACAGAGCACGAAAAATTACATCCATGATCTTTACCGCAGTAAACTGCAAGAAGTTGTTTGGGACAGTATGGAAAACTATGATTATGATTCGTCATGGTTAAATTTCAAAAAGTTTTTTACTGACTTTGTCCACATGGTAGTTCCAGTCATCCACGTGACGATCAAGAGTAAAACCAAACCCTGGATAATTGAACAAACATTAGCAAACATAAAGAGACAAAATACGATACACATGCAGGAAGCATAAAGGTGTGAGCTCTACAAAGCATACAGTAGGAAAAGAAATCATATCCAGGACTTGGTAAAAAGTGCTAAATCAGAATTTTTTCGGAATAAAAATTGCTTAAAATAGACATGATAGTAAAAAGCTCCGGAAGACTTTAAAATGCGTGGGATATGATTAGAGACAGAAAATGAAATTTATCACGATGGAAAACAGGTTTCCGACAAATTGAACTCCTTTTCCTCTACTGTAGCTGACCCCCTTGTGAAACAACCCCCCGCTGCATAAGGCAATTTTTGCATTGCCAAGGTAAAAGAGTTTTATAGTGACTGAGGTATAACAGAGGTTAAACTTAATTTTCAACAGGTATCAGAAGATCATATTCTTAAATTCTTGAAGAATATCATCAGTTGTGAAAGATCTGTACTGGATGAATTACGTGCCAAGTTTATGAAAGACAGTGCAGGTATTATAAGAAATCTGATGACTTACATCGTAAACATATCAAATTGTATGTCTCAATTGCAAGTTACAAAAGAGCTGAAAAAAACTAGTGTGATTCCCTTACATAAAAACCGAAGTACATTTGAGGCAAGTAACTACAGACCAGTGTCAAATTTATGTATTCTTTCTAAAGTTTGAAAGAGAACAATATGTTATCAGTTTGAAAAATCTGACGACACAAAAATGTACTTCTGTTGGACCTCCAAAAAGCAATTCCTTAGTGGGACAAACAGATGATTGGTACATAAGATCCTGTGATACAAGTTTATGAATGAACTGTTCATGTTTATTTTAAGCCCCATCTTTATTTTACATTATATATACACATGTTTATGTACAAATGTTTTAATATCGAATTATAAAGTTCATATTCAGGATTTCTTAATCTTAATCCTTTCCCCCTCAAACCGGCCATAACTGGCTGGTGGTCAAATGTCGTCTGCTTCAGTGTTTTCAACTAATTACAACAGTAACATTGACCTCATGAAACACGACAGTCATGTAATTACAAATGAATTTGGATATAATGTATGCAAAGTCATTTATTCCCCTCATAAATCAGCCAACAAGGGTCACATCTACCTCAGCAACACTAATTGATAATATCTTTACAAATGACTTTGGTGAAGAAGGTTCTGCATATAGTGGAGTCTTGTACTGCGATATAAGTGACCACTTCCCGGTATTCCATATTACAATGCATGAAGAAATCACTAAGAAGCCCGTTATTAAGACTAAACGAATTATCAATCATTCGCCTCTTTCGAGATTAAAGCTGTCACTTCAACAAATTGATTGGAGCAGTACGACTGGCGCCACCTGTGCACAGTCTGCGTACTCAAAATTTCATGAATCATTTTCCTATCATTATAATAAATACATTCCAAAGGTCGTGTACAAATTCAGAATAGAAAAATATAAGCCATGGATATCAGCATGTTTACTTAAATCTATAAAACATAAACATGAACTATACATTCAATCTCTAAACGGCGACATAGATAAAAGAATATACACTGCATATAAAATAAAGTTGAAGCACCTACTTTCTATCTCTAAACGTCAACATTATATAGGGCTAATGGAACAAAATAAATACAATTGAGCTAAGTCTTGGAGAATTTTTAAACATATTATAAATAAAAGGAAAAAAAGTGTAACCTCAAACTCTCAATTTATACATGATGGTAAATTTATTGAAAATCCACAAGACATAGCAAACTCATTTCATAATTATTTTATCAATGTAGGACCGACACTGCCTCACAAAATACCAAGAACAAATAAAAGTGCAAGAGAATACTTGCCCATACCAATGCTCAAATCATTATTTTTATCCCCTGTAACGGAGCAGGAAGTTATGTCGTTAATTATGTCTCCTGGTGGAAGCCGGGGGACATATTGTTTTAGTGCCCGTTTCTTCCGCTTCTTCTTCTTCTTCTTCTTCTTCTTCTTCTTCTTCTTCTTCTTCTTCTTCTTCTTCTTCTTCTTCTTCTTCTTCTTCTTCTTCTTCTTCTTCTTCTTCTTCTTCTTCTTCTTCTTCTTCTTCTTGTTCTTGTTCAGGTTCTTCAACATTTGGTTTCCGTGCGATAAGTCTTTAAGGACTTGACAGAATTTGATGAAACTTGGTAGGATTATGTATCTAGGCAAGACCTGGGTTGGGATTGTATTTGGGTGACCTTGACCTAATTTTCAAGGTCACAGGGTCACTTATGTGAAATTGGTTTCCGTGCGATAAGTCAAACAACAAGATGGAATTTGATGAAACTTGGTAGGATTATGTATCTTGGCAAGACCTAGGTTGGGATTGTATTTATATGACCTTGAGCGAATTCTCAAGGTCACAGGGTCACTTATGTGAAATTGGTTTCCGTGCGATAAGTCTTGAAGAACTTGATGCAATTTGATGAAACTTAATAGGATTATGTATCTAGGCAAGACCTAGGTTGGGATGGTATTGGTTTCCGTTCGATAAGTCATGAAGAACAGGATGGAATTTGATGAAACTTGGTAGGATTATGTATTTTGGCAAGACCTAGGATGGGATTGTATTTGGATGACCTTGAGCGAATTCTCAAGGTCACAGGGTCACTTATGTGAAATTGGTTTCCGTGCGATAAGTCTTGAAGAACTTGATGGAATTTCATGAAACTTGGTAGGATTATGTATCTAGGCAAGAACTAGGTTGGGATAGTATTTGGGTGACCTTGACCGAATTTTCAAGGTCACAGGGTCACTTATGTGAAATTGGTTTCCGTTCGATAAGTCATGAAGAACAGGATGGAATTTGATGAACTTTGGTAGGATAATTTATCTTGGCAGGACCTAGGATGGGATTGCATTTGGATGACCTTGAGCGAATTCTCAAGATCTCAGGGTCACTTATGTGAAATTGGTTTCCGTGCGATTAGTCTTGAAGAACTTGATGGAATTTGATGTAACTTGGTGGGATTATGTATCTAGGCAAGACCTAGGTTGGGATTGTATTTGGATGAAATTGACCTAATTGTCAAGGTCACAGGGTCACTTATGTGAAATTGGTTTCCGTTCGATAAGTCATGAGGAACAGGATGGAATTTGATGAAACTTGGTAGGATTATGTATCTTGGCAAGAACTATGATGGGATTGTATTTGGGTGACCATAATCTAATTTCCAAGGTCACAGGGTCACTTATGTGAAATTGGTTTCCGTTTGATAAGTCATGAAGAACTTGATGGAATTTGATGAAACTTGATAGGATTATGTATCAAGGTAAGACCAAGGTTGGGATTGTATTTGGGTGACCTTGACGTAGTTTTCAAGGTCACAGGGTCATTTATGTGATATTGATTTCTCTGCAATAAGTCTTGAAGAACTTGATGAAAATTGCTAGAGTAATGTATCTAGGTGAGAGCTAAAATAGGATTGTAATTTTCAAGCAAACTTGGTCATATGTAATTGGTTATCACCTGTAGCTTATTCAGAGACGTAAGTGTTCCACCGGGAGACATTTGATTTTCTGTTGGAAAATCAGTCTGTTCTAGTTAGTATGTTGAAACATACTAGTCCGGGTTGGGACGAGGTTGATAGTAGGGTAATCAAAGAAGTAGCTATAGAAATTACAGAACCCTTAACAAATGTTATTAACCAATCTATAATTACAGGTCAAATACTCAGACCTCAAATTGGCTAAAGGTACCCCTATTTTTAAAGCTGGAGACGCTAAAACATTCTCTAATCTACCAATATTTCTAAAACTACTGGAAAGAGCGATATATAAACGCCTAATTACATTCTTTAATGAAAACAAAATATTATATGAGTATCAGTTTGGATTTCGGGAAGGTTATTCCACTGAATTGGCACTCACGCTGTTTTAAGACAAGGTCACAAACTCAATTGAAAATAAAGAAGTTATTGGAATATTTTTGGATGTATCCAAAGCGTTCTACACTATTAACCACAAAATTTTATTGGAAAAGTTATAATCTTATGGAATTCGGGGTATTGCGTTAAACTGGTTCAGAAATTATATATCTAATAGAAGTCAATATGTAATCTATAATCGGGAATGTTCTACTCATCCAACTTTAAAATGTGGTGTACCACAAGGTTCAATTTTAGGACCATTGTTATTTTTACACTATATTAATAACTAATATGGAATATCAGAGAAATTATTTTCTGTTCTGTTTGCAGACGTTACCACCTTTCTTATTACAGGGCAAAGTCCTAAACAAGTAAATGATTTAGTAAACAATGAAATGGAGAAAATATCACAATGGTTCAAAGTGCACCAATTATTTGTAAACTTAAGAAAAACCAATTATATGTTAGTCCATTCCTTCAGCAAATCAAAATTTTAAAATGACTAATTTCAAATTTGGATTGAAGAAACAAATAGAGCAGGTTGATGTAACAAAATTTTTAGATGTTCTAATTGACGAAAATCTTAACTGGAAACGACATATTGAATACACTGCCAATAAAATAGCAACAGTCGTTGAAATTATGGTAAAGCAAGACTTTCTTTATGTAGAAAAAATTTAGTTAATGTCTATTACACATTTGCCTATCCATATTTTACTTACTGCAACATATTATAGTTATATACTTACCCTTCAAATCTAAAAGATATTAGAACGTCTCCAAAAGAAGATAATCAGAATAATAACTTTTTTCCCATCCTCAATCCCATAGTTTTCCACTATTAAATTCCCTAAATATTATACCCTTTCCAAAAATTAATATTTATCTTACAGGTATATTCATGCACAAGCATAAGACAAACAAGTTAAAAATAATCTTCCATAATTTTTTAACATTTAATGCACGGGCACATACACATAATACAAGACAAAAACACAAATATCATGTAAAAACCGTCAAATGCAATAGGTCAAAATTTTGCATAAAATATCATGGACCTTCAGTTTCGAACAATATACCAGGATTTCTAACAGACATACCCAGTAACAATATATTCCAAAGGTAATATATTTTTTTTGCAAACAACTTAGAACATTACGTAAAGGATTATAAATAAACATTAGTTCGTGTTTTTTCCACTTGTTATGAAGTACAACTAAGCACATTACGTAAAGGATTGTAAAAGATATAAATATACATGTATTTTTTCCACTTGTTATCATGTACAGGTGCATTGTAAAATTGTTTGATTACTTTTTATACTATTTTTGCAGAACTGATTTTATATACTTTATTGTAGTAGGGACCCATAAGCCTGCAAAGGTTTCTCATGTCCCTGCCACAGATTATATGTCAAATTACTTATATGTGTACTTACGGTTTTATAATATGACATTTTTGCATTTATTTTTTTTTATTTCGGTGTATTGTTATGATATGTAGCAATAAACATTCACATTCAACATTCACATTCACATGAAAAGCAATTTTGACTGAGAATTGTAGATGAGCCCTAAAAAGATCACATGTCCCAGGTCAACAACTTTCATTGGCATGATTAGGGCAACTCATGCCAAGGAAAGTTGTTGACTCAAGTGTCAATTCAAGGGGGAAAGAGTTAAATCACTGGTTCTCTCGGTTTTTTTCTTAAACCGGAACACCATGGAAATAAGTCAGTAAACTTCCTGGTGCCATCCTAGGTTCTTTACTGTGTGTTTTTGTTTTTCAATCATAATATTAATGGATAAAATGGAAGACACATACAGTTAACTGTTATATGTACAAGCGTTTTCCATAAAGCTGTAAATACATAGGTGTAGTTTGATTCTAATTGGCACATCTCATATTCACATCATCTTATATTTCGTAACCTGCAGACATGACAACGCACTTATTGACCTGGTCATCACTAAGTTGAAGGTCGCTTAAATATAGTGCGTTGTTAGGGATGTTTATGCCGTGTTTTCTCCGTGCACCAAAAATCAGTCCACATGTTTTAATTATCAGGTAATGTTGTACTCAGTTGGTATCCAGTGTTCATTGTCATCATAATCATCTGGCAATGCCAACATAATTTTGTCCAGAATGTCTATGGAAGGTGCCAGCCCTGAGAGTTTTGTAGTATTATGTACATCTATTTTCATATTTCTGGGGTATGTACACTGCCACCAGCGTTCTCCTTCATCGTCTAGCATATTCTGAAGCTCTACATATCTTTATCAGATTTAACTTCTCAAAAAATGTTTTTGTCACATTTCCCTCTGTATAAGGCTGGCTTGTTTGAAAAGAATGAGGTGCGTCTCTGCACACTGTGTAAAATTCCGGAGGAATACAAATATTTTCTGTTAAACTTCAAGTGTGCATCCATTTTGTTTCATTTAATGATAAAAACACATCCAAGGTCAGCATATATTACACAAGGGCATGCGAATATGTATCTTTACATGAATTTGCAAACGATGCCTGGGTCAGCATTTTGTTCTGTTTCGTCAAGGTCTTAATTGTATTCTTATGCCTTTGTTTTTGGGTGAAACGTATTTTAACTGTAGGTACAGAAAATTTACATTGTAGCGTTGAACATACTTTCAGGATAATATCCACCTGGAAAAGGCAAATTGATATGATGAGGGTCTTGTCTAATATATGACATGTGTGGGGACTATAGTATTACCTTGAAGGCCATATACATTGAATTACCAAGTGGGGTTTGAACTTTTCAAACTTGGTAATATCGGCACACGAAATGAAATGGCTGTATGGTCCCATTTTGACATGCAGACAATGCATTAATCTATTCTGCCAGCTTGGCATGTATATGAATGTAGTGTTAGAAGACAGAATTTTTTTTGAAACAACAATGGTGCCACAATTCATGTTTTCAATATTCACACATATCAGCTAGGTTTTCTGTTATCGGTGGACCATGTATGTATGTATGTATATATGTATGTATGTATGTATGTATGTATGTATGTATGTATGTATGTGACAAAACAATATAGTTTCAGTCTATGCTTCTTGTTTAAAGAGTTTGTAAGAGTATATTTGACAATCTATATTCAAAATAAAATTCTGTTGATGCACAGAGGCCCTAAACACCGAATAAAAATACCAAGTACGAAAAACTACTAAAAAGTAGAAGGTAGATGAATGACACAAGCAGGTATGAGAAGACCTAATCAGTTGCAGGATTATCAACATATGTTTTTTTTGGGGGGGGTGTTTTTTTTTTTTGTTTTTTTTTTTTTTTTTTGTTTTTTTTTTTTTAGAACGAGTGGCACCTGTGCTCCCCGACAAAGTCTTTGGCCGGGTAAACCCTTCGCATGGTGACCTTTGTCTACGTCAACACCTCACGGGGTGCCTCACATGGTGAACTTTGTCGAGGCGAACGGCCCACCATGCGCCCCGGCAGGAGATGGAGGAGACTCATGTGCGTCGCTGGGTAAAACCCTAGAAGCAATCCACATTCTCAAAAATATGCATCACAAATATTCTTTTTGAAACTATACAGGGTGCCCTTATCATGAACATGCTGGGGGATGGCATTCCATATTATAGGGGCAATAGAACCTAAAGATTCGGGGGTTGTAGACTGCCGTAACACTGAACGACGACAAAAAAATCTGGTGTTGTAGGTGTGGGACGGAGAAGCTAGGATAAAACGGTTTGATAACTACTAAGGGCTTTTACCATTTAAAATTTTCCAAATAAGAATAGAGTGATTGTAGTGAAGCTGTTGCTTTATGCTCACCTGTCCAAAGAGATCCAACAAGTCCGTGATCTGAGTTTTATGGTCATTTCAGAATGATTCTCATGGCTTAATTTTTAATTCTCTGTATTCTCACCAGATCTTTTCTTTTTTATGCTGGTATTCTAGACCGTACTATAATAACCAATATGTGGTAAAATCAGAGTATTTGAAAGAGTTAGACAGGCACTATGAGCGATGAATTTTCCGCTCTTGAAAATAAACCAATCGCCTTGTTAAGGTTTTTGAGAGTTGCATCAAATTGGTCTACAAAGTCAATTTAGGACCCAATGTAATACCAACTTCTGTGCAAGAATTCCCTTGGCTATTTTTGTTTTATCTTTATTTTTTTTTTTTTTCGTCAAGGCTTAAACGAATGCCTGAGGTATGAGTGCAACGTGTGCTACTGGTGACCATAGTATTACATTGGCCCATGTGAGTTTATTGGTTCCCAGCCGTGAAAAGACATTAGATCCTCGTTAAGAGCCTGTGAAACAAACTCAATACTGGAGTCGCAGGAGTAAAATAAAACATCACACCATACAAATTGATTGACGCTTGTTCGAAACAAGGACCAATGTCATTTATATAAATGACGAAGAACAGAGGATCCAGAATTGACCCTTGGGGACACCGGTTGTCATTGTGTTTGGTTCAGATAAGTTACGCTTTATGCAAGCAACTATTTTCATGGTAAATATGAAACCAAGCCGCAAAAATGTATGCAAAAGCATAGCGTGACAGTCTGTCAAGATGCGTGGTAAGACCGAAAGTATCAAAAGCTTTACGCAGGTCAAAGGAAGCAGGTCCAACACAGCTCAGTCGCCCTATCTCCCCGACCGCACATTCGGTGAAATTGTGCAGGGCAGTGTATGTGCAATGTTTAGGTGTGAAGCAAGACTGTTGGAATGACAGTAATTTATGCTCAGAGAAGTAGATATGGAGTGGATTATGAACAATTCGTTCAAAGAGTTTGGAGACAGCAGGAAGGATTAATATAGGTCGGTAGTTACCGGGCTCATCGTTAGGCCCGTTCTAATAAATAGCTAAAATACGGGCATTTTTACAAGCATCAGGAAATGTGCCATGAGCATGAAACATATTGAAAATATAAACCAGACCGCTGGAGACGGCTGCAGAGACAATCTTCAACAGTACAATCAACGGCTCGAGAAAATGAACCTACACAATATAACATCACAACAGGAGGCGGTGGAAAAAGACACGAAAGATTGCAGGGCCATAGGTGATGGTATATTATTTCAAAACAACAAAAAAGAACAAAAAACAAACAAATATTAAATGAATAGATAAAAACATAAACCAACAAACAAACAAAAGTGTCAACTTAAGGAAAACAGTCAGACGAAGAACAAGAATCTGGATGGGCCCAAAAAACAAGTTGGGGATAGTGGTGGTAATATTTCATTGACTGAAATAGACACAAACGGTCCCTATTTGCCTGACTATGTCTGCTTTCACAGGTTTTGCAAATCACAGACAATATTGAAAGCAACGAGCCATTCCTAATCGCTCTGTATGCCGTTCAGCTATGAGATCAGTTGGGTGACCTTTTACCTGTTTTCAGCATCAAAAGACAGAAAAGGCTATGTATTATGTTCGGCAACTTGACCATTTTCAGCCAATGATAATGTTGAATGTGGCTTATGCGATAATTTTTGTCAAGGGACCATTCTGGACAAATCCAATTCTTGAACTTTGGGATTATCAAGTGCTAGCTGGCTCAGAACCCTTGTTTGCACTCTACTGCATGTCATTAGTTACAGTGTAGGCCACCATCTTGATTGCAAACATTTTTGTTTGCTCTTTGGCTCTGTAGTTGAACACATGTATTAATTTCAGAGTGGTGTAGACACATTAAGCTTAGATGGACTCGTCTGGCCTAGCAACCACCACAACATTGGGATATGATAAAAATAGTGTAAAACCGGCCGGATGTAACTGGATGGGCACAGTTTTGTCTGAACTCGCCGCCTCATCCAGCTCGTCCTTTTAAAGTCTGAAAGATACTCAGATTAATGTCAGGTAAACTATCAACCGACGGTTCGCGGGGGAAGTCCAATTATGAAACTTCGTGAATCTCTGCTACAAGTGTGGACTGTTAGGGGGTACAAACACTATTTAGGGCCAAATTTTCATATTTCGCAGCCGCGCATACATACTTTTTTGATATATGAATTAAATATGCGGGGTTTTTTGCATGCGAATAGCTCAGAAATCTTAAACCATATTTTTGGCATTTTGGGGCGGCGTGGGGTATGTTTGACTTCCGTATACTAAAATTACAAAACTGTGGAAAAAATTGTAAATGAAGCATGATCTTTGTTTCTTCGACACAATGTTTGTTTTTTCGTCTTGAGTAACACCTGGGCCCATACATTTGCCAATAATATGTTTTGGGGGTTTTTTTTGCAGAAATTGGGGCGCTATTGGCGGTTCGGGGTCCGTCTTCACCAACGCTAACGACATGGCAAAATACCTCATGTTTCATTTGAACAACGGAAGAAACCACAGGAATATTCAAGTTGTTCCCCATGAAGCATTAAAGGAGACACATACGGGAGCATACGACGTCCCCACGAATGCGGCGTATGAATCATACAAACGACCCGTCACCCCTGTCACATATTCTCAGGGGAAATACGCCCTGGGCTGGAGAACAGGTTATTACAGAGGTAAGTGACCTGGCCACTATACAGGTAAGTGTGCTTACACATGTGGCTTCTAGCCGTGGCTACACACGTGGCTAATATACAGGTAAGCGTGGCGAGACCTGGCCAGAGTGCAGGTAAGGAAGTGTGCTTGGAGATCTGGCTATACGTTAAATGGACAAATGGCCTCTATATACACAGGCGCTCGTAACGCTCAGTCAGTCAAGCTTCCGTGCTAATATACGCGGGGGGGGGGGGGTGAGGGAAGGGGGGCGAGAGTGGGTAAAAGAGGTTGGACCTGAAACATCTATGCGTTCAATGACCCACATAGGGCCATATCTGCAATAAAATATTGTGTATTCATCTGTGCAGTCAATTGTTTGTGCTAATAAGATGGTAGCGGATGGGCCTAAAACCACAACGTCGTCACATATATCTCTTACACAGAAAGGTTTGAAACGAAGTTCACATCTGGACCACCATCCCGCTTCTCTCTTTTAAGTGTTGTGGGGAAAGTATTTGAGCGTTGTGTTTTCAATGATGTATATAATTACTGTAAAGTTAACCAATTGTTATCTAGATGGCAGTCTGCTTACTCACCTGGTGACTCAGCTGTGTGTCAACTATTGGAAGTGTATGACCTTATAGCAGAAGCTAAAGATGAAGGAAAAGACGTTAAGTTTGTATTTTTAGATATAAGTCGAGCGTTTGATCGAGTCTGGCACAAGGGGATACGGCACAAACTCGAAAAAATTGGAATTAATGGAAAATTATACAAATTGTTTGTCAGTTACTTAGAAAATAGAAGACAAAGAGTAGTAATCAATGGACAGTCGTCCAATTGGTTAAACCTTTCGGCTGGTGTACCCCAAGGTTCCATTTTAGGACCACTTTTGTTTTTGGTTTACATAAATGATCTGGCTTCAATAGTAGAATCAAATATTAGAATGTTTGCAGATGATACATCTCTTTTTGTTTTTACCGAAAAAGAACTAGACTTTTTGGCAACGATGACATTAAATGGCGACCTTGGTGCAGTATCTGTTTGGGCCAAACAATGGTTTATTTCCCTTAATGAAAAGAAAACTGGACTCTTGAACATAAGTCAAACAAAACAAACAAGACCACCTATCTATTTAAACGGTAAGCCCATCCAGGAATTAGATCAGCACAGGCACTTAGGAATTACTTTTAATTCTAAAGGCACTTGGACAGAACATATTGAATCCATACATAAAAGCGCAATGAGAAGAGTTGATTGTTTAAAAAAATTAACTTTCAAATTAAGTAGATCTGCTCTCTGAAAAACTGTACATTGTTTACATCAGACCCATTTTTGAATACGCTTGTGTACTCTGGCATAACTGTACAAAAGACCAGGCTGACAAACTTGAACGGGTTCAACTCGCGGCTGCACGAGTAGTGACGGGTGCATCCAGACACGCTCCAACCAGATTACTTTACAATGAAACAAAATGGGAAACTTTGCACGAGCGACGTGAAAAACAAAAATTAATCTACTTCTACAAAATTCTCAATGGTAATGCGCCTGCGTATTTGGAAGAAAGACTGCCTCAATCAATAGAACCTACTTATGAAATGAGAAACCCGCTAAATATCCCAGTAATGAGATGCAGAACTACTTTTAGGCACGACTTTTTTTTCCCCTCAACCATTATTCTTTGGAACGCTCTTGATTCAGATACAAAAGCCTCTCCTTCACTTGCAACGTTCAAAAGAAATATAAACAAAAACTTAGAAAAGCCACCCAGTTACTGCTACTGCGGCACGCGCCCCGGTCAAATACACCATGTGCAGCTGCGCACAGAGTCCAGTTCTCTGAATCATCATATGTTCAAGCATAATCTTGTTGATAACCCCGATTGTAACTGCGGAATGGGACGTGAAACTGTGAAACATTTTCTGCTCGACTGCTCCCGATACATAATAGCAAGGTCCCAGCTATTTCAACAAATTCCACCCACAATACAACCAACAATAAACAACATGCTATTCGGGTGTCCTTCGGCTACCACGGAAGAAAACGAAATTCTGTTTAACGCTGTTCAAAATAACATACTTTCGACAAAAAGATTCTAATTTTGATCCCAATTTTCTGGCCTGTCTACTTACAAAATCTGTTCCTTTCAATAGCATCACCTAACCAGTACACTTACCCTTATTGCTGCACATATTGTATTCACATTGTGTTCCTGTTGTAATGTAAATTAACCTGAGCTTGAGTTATCTCACTCTTGTTTATAAAAGTTGTACTGCTTATTTTGTTTTACCATGCACTTATTGTTGTCTACTGACTTGCTCTGTCGAAATTGTCATGTTGTATTAACACGGAGAGGAGTTTATACAAGCTTTAAGCTTGTTCTCCAATCCCTTTTCTGTTGAAATAAAATATGTTTAAATCATCAATCATCCCGCTTTACGTTTGGCATGATTTCTCCGTTTCTGAACACACCAACAAGCTGTAACTCGCCACTTTATTCCAATACTATTTTCTACAGGTATATCACACAGACAATTCATTGAAATCCGCATATATCAACAGCAACAGGCCTATAATTGTCGAAAATGCCCACAAAATCCATTTCGGGCAAAAAGTCCGACATTCCAGCGCCAAATTCAAACGGGTATCCCATCCTGAGTCGAGTTCGTTCCGTGGCATTAGCCGCATGACAACACTTCTCAATCGTCAACCCAACCGCATTCGTTGATCCACGCGCGTTTTAATCCTGTTCTCATTTTCACAAATTTCAAATATGGAAATGCTTCATGCCCCCCCATCCCTATCACAAAAAGGAAAGCTTCGCCGGGGTAAAAAATCTGATCTTGTTAAATGTCTGCTGGACCACTGCCAGGAAAAATGCAATGAAACACCATCTGCTGATGCCAAAATCCTTGATGGATCTGCATTAGTCCATATGATAGGACCAATAGGTTGTAAGACATTTGACATTTGCAACAAGGATAAATTCATCCCCCATGTAAATAACCAATTGAAAAGTTGCCGAAGACTTGACATGGTGTGGGATGTCTATAAAGAACATAGTCTTAAAGCAGAGACTCGAGCAAAAAGGGGCCGTGGTGTTCGCAGGAAGGTTACAGACAATGCTCCTATTCCATCAAACTGGCCACTGTTTCTTTGTGATTACAAAAACAAAACTGAACTGAATGAACTCCTGGCAAAAAAATGTAATGTCTTTCTGTGCACATCAAAATAAACAGCTAATCTGTACACATGGTGAAACTGTCCTAGCATCCCCTACCATTGCCAAAGATATTTCAATAGTGCAATGTTCCAGCCATTTACCCCAAGATTATAAGGTTATGGAGTGATTTTTCATTTTATCATAATTGTGAAGGTTTCTACAGAATTGTCTCAATTTAACTATGTTTGTTGCAGGTTATGGGTTGTTTACTGCATTGAAACTGAAGTAAATGCCTTCACCTATAAATGTGCCAAATAGCTAAGCTGTACTATGATGTGCAAGATTTTTTTCTATATTACTCGGACTAGTATGGAGGTATGCGTAGATAAAGATCTCTCTGCGACAGAAGCATGCGCGGCCTGTCATATCGTTAATTTAGAGACAGGTGTGGCTGTAGAGTGATTTAAGACAACATAAAATGTTGGTAGTTGGTTTTGCATATGATGTCGAGTTTCCAGCATCTATTCGTATGATGTGGAGATAATCAGAGAATTTAAATGTATATTGTACACACTACAAGCTTACTCCTTTTAGTTCACAAATGTTTCCAAATACTGTAGAATAACCAATTAAGCTCACCTCCTACAAACGATTTTAACATTGAGGCCACTAACAATTCCGTCTTTTGTTTATAATAAATTAAATTATATTCTCTGTTTAGGCCACATTTTTCAGTCTTCTCAGAAAAAGAAAAGTAGTGCAGTTTTGCATTACCATTTCTGTGACATAGCACGGCTCACATTCTAATTCCCTTTGCCAAGCCCGGCTTTGTTATTTTCCATCGTAATCGACAAATGCCGCAGGGTCGTCTGGAATGTCAGCTGATTTTTTTGTTTTGTCTTATTATTTGTTATTCGAAATTGTGGAAGATGAGTCGAGATATCCGAAGAAGACCGGGCATCTGTACATCTGCATAGAAAACATTCAGCCTCGGTTACTTCCGACACGAACTCTCCCTGACAGAGCTCGCGAGAAGAAAAGCGGGGAACGTTCGGTGCTGTTTTCGTTTATTTTTGTATGAAAAATTCCTATTGCTAGACATTCTGGTTTAACGATTTGTACAAAATGAGCACCGTCAGAAAGGCTTTTTACCTACAATCTAGATGCGAACACGACGATAAATATGGATATTTTATTGGTGGTAGTTCTGGTTTCAAATGGTTGACAGGTGAAAATTAAGACACGACGAGAAAGAAAAAAGGTGCTTTGGGATACGCGCTGGTATGAAAATGCCGACTGTGGCTTGTCAACAATAAGCGCTGCACATTTATAAGATTTCATCTTGCCAACTTATCTACAGGTAGTTTGGCTAGTCTTGGCTTCTTTCGCAAGCCCAAGAATTGCACTGCCAGTTACAATTCATGTCTCCACAGGTGCGTGCGTCCCGGGTGAGGGCATGTTACCATGTTAATGTCTGTACCGCCCATAGTGTTTACAAGTGCAGACATTTACGATGGAATAGCACAAACAAAACTGGAAACACACTTTAACCATGACAGTCTTTCGCCAGACATAGTTGTATATGTGATGTCATGTTAAATAGTGCGCCACTATACGTAGCCTGGGTGCATTCGTTTACACCTATTAATTACTTTGAGTCGTTTTGGTCAGTTACGCAAACAGAGAATGTGAGACGAGGCCACTGAACAATATCAACCGTTATATTCATCAAAACAACTGTGGGACTGACCTTGTGCAATACCAAAAATAAAGCCGTTAGTAAAACCAAAAACAACGTAGACGTTGTTTACAATTTTGGATCCAGCCTATCTGCAGCAGCTCTGTAATTTCATACCAAATGTTTTCTGTTGGCGAGATATTTAAGCGGAAAGATCGAAGCAGGAGGCAGTTTACATCTGTGCACGTATGGGCTTTCTTGGTATAGAAAAGGTTGACATGAATTTTATTTTCATTCGTTAGATTATATTAAAGATGGAAAGATGGTGCAGATTTATGCGTACTGAACTGCCATAAATTTAAATGCCATGTATTCATTCAATGACGACAATCACACATCAAGAACAGGTACAATCATGTTCGGGATACACCTTTTCCTAAACAGCGTCGAACAGTCACACGCCTTCAACTTAGTAATCAAAACCTGTTGAACTGGGTCGTTAACAAAATAAGCCATTTGATCAACGTATTTGTCTTATTTGCTCCCACCAAATGGTTTAAAATGAGGGGCCTTTTTGTTAGCTTGCCACCTATTTGATAATATAAGAGACACTATTGTTGGCAAAGTCAAACTTTCCCACAGAAATGTGGACCATCTAGATGTAAGTACAAAATTAACACTCCTCATGTCACGAGATGAAAACACAGTCTATCTGGTTACCAGCCTCATTTATAAGATCATTCAACGACGTCCAATGCACAGATCCCCTTTCTGTTTTTAGTCACTGTATTAAATTTTATGCTAAAATTGCTTATATATTATTTTGTAGCGTTTTAAATACATATTTGATCATTTATGTAACCATGAGTCCACTAGGACACAAATATGCCATGTATTCATGCTATAAATGAGCCTTGTCCTTTGAATGTGATAGTTGTTACGTAGAAACCATGATTTCTTTCCATGCGAGGACGTCTCCCGGGTGGACTGAAATGAAATATAATGTCTCAATAAATGAATGTTTAGTCAAGGAAACGCAAGATATTGGGAAAAACTAACTGGAGTATAGCCTGGTCCTGTACATGTATAAACAATATTTGGTACATAATTCCACCAAAAACCTCTGTATTATTATATTCGTGTCACTGTTACCACGGACTTTGAAACGTATACTCTTGTGTGATAATGTTCATTGACCCTGCACTATTCTTGTACATTCTGTTCAATGCTTTTCCTCATGTATACAGATACCCCTACGCTTGCGTTGGTCTCCGCCTAAATTATTAGTTTGCATGGTTGTTGGATTTTAAAAAAGTTAAAAACCAAACGTTATTTACGCCAAATGGCAAACAGACGAGCACCCAAAATAAAATGTTCACAAGAGGTAGTCTTTCCTATCTACTAACCGTTGCCAAGAGTAATAAAAACTAAGAACAGTTGTTACAATGTGCAAACAGCATGTGGTATAGACGCAAATTGCGACGAAACGCGGAGGAGCTCAAAACTGGCTACAGCCATTTAATGCTATTTAACTTTTCAAGCAAAGAGTTTGGCTCAAATTGTGAACATCTTTCCAATACAAGAAAATTTTTCATTGTCTCAACATTTCTACATGTTGCTATTTATACTACGTAAACTGTCATTAACAAGGTGGGAGTTTTTTGCAGGTGTCAGTATATTCAGCACATCTCAGGAAAGCTTTCAACTCAAAGTCATAAAAACTGCCCCATCAATTTTAATGTGGTATTGTTTTATTTATTTATCTTTGCGCTTCAAAAGAAGAACATTTTCTATTCAAATGTATTGTATCTGTCTTTTTTTTTATCAATCTGGTCTGTGAATTAATTGTTGAAGGGTCCAATATTCTGACAGTCCGTAAAATGCATTTGGCGGTGCCATTGTACGTGGGGTATCAGACATTACCATCCAGCTGTGTACATTGGCCAGTTTACAGCCACTGTATACCCAGAACCAAGTCGCCACAGCCGAGGGAGCACTTTAAATTCTTAGTTCAAATCGATGCATGAAAATATAACCATACCAGCTACTTCGCAGTATTGAAGTCTATAAGGTGTGCAAATAATCAAAATTGACTGTAATTGTGTAGCTCTATTAATTTTCATATGGCAAGGTTTGATACAGAAAAGTTAGTGAGACAGCCATTAAAGATGTGTGTGTGTCATTGTAGGTTTACCCATCGTTACCCACACTGGCACAAGCTGGGGCTACGGGGCACTTCTCACTCTGGTGCCATCTATGAAGCTCGGTATTTACACGGGGATAACTGGACGAGATCACGACTACTTGGCTCGCAGGATGGTCCATCTATATACCATTGACCTCTTACTAGGAGAAACACCCTGGCTCAATCTTACTACAGCCTGTACATTCCCAGAACCTTGGTCGAGGGTGAGACCTAAACCACCTACCATAAACAGTCGCATCCCAGAATTAGGAAAACCGGTACTTCCTCTGGTGAAATACACTGGGACATACGGGAACTTTGCATATGGGAACATCACAGTGTATTTAAACCAGACAACGTCCTCACTCTGCATGAAATATGGCCCTATGGGATTATGGGATATGTTCCCAACAAAGAAGGCGCATAGCTTCTTTGGTAAAGGCATTGACTTGACCTGGACATTCAAAATGGAAGCTGTCTTCAAATATAATACAGACCAAGATCGGGTAGATTCCGTAAAAATACCACCATTTCAAAGCGAACAGGAGGTAGTCTTCATACGTGATCTTAAGATGTCTAATGCTCCCCCGCCTCCTAAACTGGTTGACTGCGATGCAAATCCCCCATCTCCTCGCAATGGTGGCGGCAATTGCCGTCAATTAAGTTTTCTAATATTGGGCATTATTACATATTTACACTTTTCCCAAATGTGATCATTTGTTTCAGAATCAGCATCGCTTTCATCGGAGCTCTACTTACTACGTTTATATGATTCATATGAACTTTTATACTTCCGCTACCCATGGCGCATGTATATATATATATATATATATATATATATATATATATATATATATATATATATATATATATATATATATATATATATATATATATATTCTAGGTGTTTCTGAAATCAGAACACAAGATTGCGTATTTCTTAAATTGCTCGTGGACTGTTAATAAGTGTTCAGAACTTTAACTTTAACCTCGTGGCTTTTTAAGCATCTTAAGGGAAGTGTAACTTGCCTTCCGATATCAATTTCTTTGAAGAGATATATTTCAGTGTACATAATGTATTTTGCTGGACATCAAAGGTAATTTAATAATGTTCTTTATTCTTTTATGTACATTATTGAACTTATTGTCGTTGAAAATCAAAATGGAATCGTCGTCAATTTTATACCAACATCATACATGTTTGGGTATTCCCAAATATATTTTCTTGGGAACATCTACTGAAAAGGCCTGATGTATGGTATATGGTATGTTGTTGGTCACATGCTGGTTTAGCAATATATTCTGTGTGCACATAAAGGAAAAATTATTTCGTTTTGGCTGATTTTGAAACAGATGAAAATCACTATGTGAAACAAAGTGAAACAGGTGATATTGTTTTTTTTAGAAAAGAATATAGAGCAAGTGAACAAATGTGGAAACATTTTGAACCTCATGCCTGCAGACTCTAGGGATTGCTGGCATTAAGTAACTCCGCACTTCGCTGCCTTATAGCGGTACATTATTTTTTATGAAGATATCATGATAGAAAAAACCAAGTGTATTTCAATGCAATGTTTAAAAAACTGAATCTTCCTACGCATACGTTCCGCATGTATTTGACACTCACTTGTTAGTACTTTTCCCCTCTTTACAACGTCCCTGCATATTCTGATTTCAACGTCAGACCCATGTAGACTTACCTATGCCTTGATGGCATGTCAAATGCAACACTTATTAGGCACTTTCCCGAAGTCAAGTGTGTTATGGCCTTCAAAATTGGCAGATTTGGTGGTGTTGTTTACGTCGCAAGTCAATAGATATTTGCTGTGCATTGCTATGTTGCAAGCGCTCTCCTTTGTAGACAGAATATGTGAATGAAAAGCGCAATCTAAACACAGTTGATCTATTTGAGGTTTCTTTTGCCCTCAAGTTAGCGGTATTCTGTTGACCCAGCTGCATAACCCCTTATACCTCACGGTTAAACTGAATGACTATAACATTACCTGCGCATATTCCAACGTCCTTCTTTCTTTGGGCGGATTTACATCATCCCTGACAGAATAAATCGGCCCATAGCAGAAGGGTTACATTGATATCCAGATTGTGCGTTACTTTTGCAATATGATCTATATTAATGTTTCCAGGCTTTGGTGAATAAATTGAAATGAATAATGATTCGGCTTCTTATATGATGGCCAAACTGTAACCTATATTCGAAAATTGAGGTTTATAATTTTTACACCTTATATAGTCAAGCTTAATAGCAGATTTTTGGTTCAATATTCTCAGGACATATTCCAATACCTGAAAATGCAAAGTAAATTTTATTTAAAATGTTGCATTTTCAACATATTAACTGGTTTTGCTGCTTATTTTAAATTCTTGTTCGCGTCGCCCATATGTGTTTCAGCCGTTAACATTATCAACTTTCTCCAAAACTGTTAGATTGATACTCTTCAAGCGTGCTGCGGATACATATTGGGTACTTCTCCACCTGGTCAGTTTAATTGGTGACGCTCTAGTGATAAAATTTCATTGTGTTTTTTTTTAAATACAAGAAGCCCTCGGCCTTTTGTGTTGGGGCGCAAGCACTTTCAGGCAACTCAAGGACTCATTCAACAAGTAGTGCTGTTTATTTTCTCATCCTCTTCAAAAATTGACTTTTTTAGAGCCCCTAATGGGATTCTCTTGAAACTGGGTAAAACGTACATTGACCTGTTCCCTATCAAGTTGATTAACTAGTTTATGCTGCTGCCATCTCTTTCCTACTTTTATTATCATCATCATCATCATCATCATCATCATCATCATCATCATCATCATCATCATCATCATCATCATCATGTTATGATTATTAGGCTTTTTTATTAGCAGTGTAATATGGAGACACTGCAATAATACGTGTACATGTTGTGTCCAAAACCGTTCACCAAATCCTCCTTAAACTTAATTTGGTATATACCTTGTATGAGTCATAACCACGTTTGGTTCATGGGTCATGCTTCATTGATTTTTTTAATTTTCTATACTTTTGGTTCTTCTAACAAAAACTTGAAAAGGCCTTTCTCCATTTGGCTTGGTCGATACCTCGATTACTGAACGTGTGGCGCCTAATTCTATCACCCGGATTGGTCAGCGTGGAAACGGGCTTAGTTAGCTTGGTATTGCTTTGAAATGGCATTGAAGTACTTTTGGGCTCACTTTGGCCTTAAAGGTAGTGGTGTCATTTGCAATACCATGGACCTGCCAGGGGGTACTATTAGCTAAGGTGTTTTTCAATGCTTGAGCTTATAAGGGAATGTGCACACTCGTCGTCCCCCACATATAAATAATATATTACTAGCCACCTGGTGGTAGCACCACCACTCATTCCTCTTAATGTGCTGCATAGGTAGTGGTGGGATTTTTTAAGTTCAAACCCTGTCGACCGGATCCCTTTGAATCTTGCGGGGACGTAACACAAGAAGGTTTTACCCCTTCATCCAGTTTGACTCACTGTGGTGAATATTAATTTTATTTATTTAATCATTTATTTTTTATTTAATCCATTTCGTGTAAAAAGCTTAGAAAGGTATCCTTTCTGAAACCACTGATTACTTTGAAAACACACACGTTATTGTCCGGCACTCCTCAAATTTTTTTCATTTGCGTATCCTTGATCTAATCGTCAATGTCTCATGGGGGATTTTAGTTATATAGATTTTAGGTGATAGATCTGGAATTGTTTAAGCTAGGACTTTGAACTTGTTCAAGAGATGGTGTCTTGTAAAAAAATGCTTTAAAGATTGCACACGAGCAACATTAACTTAATTTCGAAAGTCACACTTATTTCCGTGATCAAGCTGGAAATTTTGTGACTTGTACGGTCAACTTTTTAACTGCAGAATTAGTTCATATAGGGATATTGCACATTATGATGATCCCATGTCATAGCCTAGGCAAGACTGGACAGGGCGACCTGGACCTAATTCCAGCTGTTATAGAGCCATTTTAGTCCTTTTGTGGAAGGTGTGTTGAGCATAGTACTGTCATGGTCCAACTACTCTGTTTCATTTTTTTATAAGCGTATATTCCAGAATGATGGTTTTAATGTTTTAATCTGTGTCGTCTTCTGAACTTTTCATTCCTTTTTTTTATTATTATTATTATTTTGGTAATCGTTTAAATGCAGATAACAAGCAATCATGTAAAGTGATATTCACTCTTCTCGTGTACGATATTAATGTAGATTAGGGCACCGAATGTGTGATGATTGCCGTTGAATCACTATTCTCTAAAAGCTAATGCTCTTTTACAAATATTGTATGTTTGAGAAGTAGATCACTTTCTTACAAGCATTCCTCACGTGGATACATTGGTATTTAGTTTCCTCTGCACAAACACCTTTGAATGGAGGGCGTGGTGAGGTGGAATACTTTTTTGCATGACATGTTACATTCCCTTGGACGTCATTTAACCCTTATTATATTTCAATATTTGCAGATATATGTATCTAAAATAGCATTTAAGTACGTGAATTGCCTTCTCTTCCATATGAAGTGATGTTTGAGAATATGTTCATGGTATAAAAGAAACGGATTAAAAAATCTTTTATATCATTAAGTGTCTCTGACTACAATGCAAACACTGCTTGTATATTTATTTCAGGACAAAACTGCTGCGTCGTATCACGATGGTACAAAACAGGGTCGTGGTTGATGGTTGAATAATCAGGAAGCCTTATGTAATTGGGGAATAAGGAAACCTGACACGATGGGTGGTTGGATAATTGAAAAGCCCTGTGTGATTGGTGATTGGATAATAAGGAAGTCATACTGGTCAGCGGACGTTATCAAACCAATAGATTTAATCTCGGTCCTTGATTTGAAGTGCAGTCGAATAAAAATAAATTTTGGTTAAACTACAACAAAATATGATTCTTAGCGACCGCACGGTCTGGAAAGATGTTTCACATTATTTGCGCATGCCAATCTGTGTTGGTAGTAAATGATAAATTAAACAGAATTCTACAGAAATTTTCAAAGTAAACTGAGCATATGCGGAAAAAGGATCTATAAGTCTTAAGCATTTCTGCACACCAACGACATTTCCACCAAAGGTCTGCCAGGGCTGGCTCCAAAACCGATGTTACAAGCAGGGCAACCGATGCTGGAGGCACATACTTGGGACCGGCTGCCTTCCAAGTCCGTGTTGTTGCCTTCGCCCCACAGGCAGTTGATGATTTATAGGGAATCTCCATCGCGTGACTTATTACTGTGTAAGGCCTATGAAGGAATATACTTTTAAAGGGAAATTCAAACTTGAAATATAAAGCAGTCAAGATTAAATCTTGGCAATTGAATGCAAAATAGTATTCTTCTTCTTAAAGAAAAAAAACCAACTTATTTGTCGTTATTAAAATACCACGACCTGGTTAGTATTAAATATATGTATATATACATACAGAGGGAGAGAGAGAGAATTTAATGGCCAGTTTAATCAAGTGCCTGCCATATACACTACTTGTGAAGAACGGTTTAAGAAGTAATTATTCTTTATAAATTACGGGGTGTAGAAGTGACACTTTTTGGAAAAAAAATGGCAACGGGAATATTCTTTTTTCATTTAAAAAAAATATTAAGAAACGAATAAAGTCCATTTTTCATGTCAATTGATTACGAAATGGTGCAATTTCTCATAGAATGAGAAAATTGCTTTAAAAGACAAAGTGAGCGGACCCATGTGATTAACTTTTAATTTCCAAGGTCAAAGTCAATGACGTAGCTTCAATACGATTTGGCAGTACACATATAGGCAGCTCCATTATTAATTTACGGGATTGAAGGTCGTTTTTTCATATATTCCCAAACAACAAGCTTCTGATTCCTATGATTACTGTTGCTAACATATATATTTGTCCCCTTGCCGACTGTAAAAATACAGAAAAATCGCAGCCCCACCTCTTGAAAAAATTTAAGGTATGGAGTCCTCAGAAGTGCCCCGAGGCAGTAACAAAGCAATTGGCTGGGCAGTTTCCGAGAAGAAGATTTTTTAACGTTTTGCCAAAAAAATCACGAACAAGATAAATTAAAATCCACAATTCAATGGACCGTAACTGTATGAACAAATCTGGTAGAACCCCACCCGAGGTACATCCCCATAAAATTTCAAGCTTGCAATCGCTGTTGGCTTACAAGTAATCAATAAAATGCATGCATCAATCGATAAGCCTCCGAATAGAAAAGATTGTTAAAAACCAATTAAGCATAAATAACTTCTTCACTTAGTGAACGAATTTGGCCACCCCTCCCATAAGCTACTTTTCTACCAACTTTAAGAACAATATAACTAATAGTTTTTTTAGAAGTTGAAAATGATCTCAAGGCGAAAGAATTTTTTAAAGGTGTACAGAAAAATTTCAGCGCCACCTAGTGAACAAATTAAGGTCTAGGGGTCCAAAGCCGTGTATCTATGCAGTATGGCCGTGCAGTTTTGAAGATTTTAAAAATCAACCTAGTTTGTAATTAAAATACGTACAAGTACACGTCCACCAGGTCTGTTTTTAGCTCAGCTGACTGAAACGTCAGCTGAGCTAAAAACCACGGGGAAGGTTGATCAAGGTTTCTAACATGTACAGACAGATCATCGGGAGATAAAATAGCAGCGTGTTGCTTCGGAAACGTACTGGATAAAGTACGGAAGAATGCACCGCAGCTACCAATGGGAAGGAAGTTCTTGTCATTGGCAGAACGCCAAATAGGGAGTGCTCTACTCGGGTTCCGCCTAGGGTAAAGACTTCAATGAAGGATCCCACAGCAGCATTATGCGGTCTCCTTACAGTCCTCTGTCATCCTTCACCAGTAAGCTTCCATCCAACTTAGATCGTTGACTTACAAGTCTCTTGCATGACAAGCCACCCCTACGGTTTTTCATCAAACGCTGAGCACAACAGATTTTCTTATAAACGTGTGTGAATTATCGGATTACTTGTTACCTTTTTAGTGCCTCATCTTCCAGAAACACCTTGCCTTGAGACCCTTTCGTCTGCATGGGGCATGTCATTTGTTGGGAAAAATGTTCATAAAGTAACTGCATCCAAGGATCACAATATACGAGCCTAAAGTTCATAAAGTCACAATGTTTCAGAGTAAAAAAAAAACACCAAAATTCACGAAAAGCAAATTTAACCGTGAAATTTTCTTCAATGCACTGAGCATTGTTTGCCGCAGCACACTATGCATCTTTTTTATTATTTAAACATGTAATTACCATTTTGTAGTAGAAAAGCTTTTTGCATGGGGAGTCAGCTATTGAAAAAGTTAATAGAAACTACGCATGTGTGTGTTCTATTGATGGAACAATCACAACAGAAGCACATGTATACGAGGACTCCATTGATATGCTTATTGGTGGTTTGAAGTAATCTGTGATTGAGGTGTGGCTGTTCTACGTGAAAATTTCTGCAAAACTGAAACCACAAACACAATTACAAACAGGTTTTATTGTAAACTCTCATTCATAGTATGAATGAGTAACCCAAGTAAATGTATTGAGTAGATTATGTCATGCACTAAGGCCCACAGAAGCATGTTTTTGTCATTGGTTCATTATTGTCACAATGGCAAGTCGGCGTGGTATGGCAGCAAGGGTGAAGTATCATTTTGATGAAACCAAGAGTCACAAGATATAATACTAGTATACAAGTATTTTCAAAGAGAAAATCAAAAGCAGCGTGTGGGAAGGCGCCTTACTGAAGGAAATCTTTTTGAGAAAACAGCCCAGGCACTAAAGGTTTCACGAACAGCTGTAAAAAGGATTGTTGTAAACTCAACAGTTGAAAACACAGGGACCGTTTCAAGAACCAGAAAGAAAAAAATAGA
Source organism: Hermodice carunculata (assembly GCA_964020975.1). Lineage (NCBI taxonomy): Eukaryota > Metazoa > Annelida > Polychaeta > Eunicida > Amphinomidae > Hermodice > Hermodice carunculata. The sequence goes on from OZ026625.1 coordinate 45,364,979, forward strand.
TAGTTTTGATAAAGAAGTAATCAGACAAAATGTTTTTAAGTTTTACAAAGAGAGAGACTTACCAACGCTTACAAAATTAAAAAAAAAAAAGCTTTGGAACCGGATATTTGTATTTCAACTGTGCATCTGCGGTTTGTCTTGAAGGAACTTGGGTTTTGCTGGCGCAAAACAACCGACAACAGACAAATAGTTACAGAAAGGGCAGATGTCACTGCTGCACGCGCAAGATTTTTAAGAGACATTAGAAAATACAGGGATAAAGGTTTCTCAGTAGTGCACACAGATGAAAACCTGGGTAAATCAAAATCATTGTCGGGGTTACACATGGCTGCCAGTTCTTCATAAATGTGGTATGTTTTCTGACAAAGAAGATGGTGTTCTCAATGATGTCACAAAATTACCAAATATACCTTCTGGTAAAGGACAGCGACTGATAATACTGCATGCAGGAAATAAGGATGAAGGTTTCCTTCCTAATTGTGACCTTGTATTTGTGGGGAAACATGATGCTGCAGATTACCACAGTGAAATGAATACCAAAACATTTATGGAATGGTTTGAAACTAAACTTATTCCTGCTTTGAAAGTACCCAGTGTTATCGTGCTAGACAATGCAGTCTACCATAATAAGAGAACAGAGGACAGTATATCTCCCAATATGAACCATAGGAAGGCTGTCATGCAAGAGTGGCTCCAGTCAAGGAGTATTGCATACGAGCCCAAATTTACAAAACCAGAACTATGTCAATTAATAAAAAGAAACAAACCTACTCCAGTATATGTCACAGATGTTCTTGCCAAGCAACATGGACATGTTGTACTCCGTACCCCTGTGCGTCAGTGTGAATTTAATGCCATTGAACTCATATGGGCCAAGGTGAAGCATTTTATTGCTGATAGAAATACCACTTTTAAAATCAAAGACGTTAAAGAGCTTGTACCACTTGCCTTTTCAAATGTATCTACAGACGATTGGGCAAAAGCTGTTGAGCATACAGAAAAAATAGCAAATTACTACTGGAAAACTGAAAGACTGAGAGAAGAAATTGGTCAGGTCATAATACATCTAGATAGCGACACTTACAGTTGCAGTGATTTCAGTTCAAGTGGAGAAAATAGTGATAGCAGCAGTGAAGATTCAAGCGCATAGTGAAACATTTTCAATTGGTAAGTTTAGAGATGTTCCCTTGTTAGAATAACAGGTTACTGCATTCTAAGGTCATGGCCTGGGTAATAGAACTGCTATTTTTATTGCTGCTATCCCCTGCTGCACACACATATGACTTTCTTCTAATATCACTCAAATGATAACAGGATGAAAACCTGTGGTTCTGACATATTATTACCTATCATCTGTAGGTGTGGCATTTATATGTACACTACAAAATGTATTTTCCATCCATATATTTCATCCATGTGATTTTTAATGATTTTTTTTACTCCGAAACATTGTGACTTTATGGACTTAAATGCAAATTGCATTTGGATCAGGATATTTAAATAGGCTGAGGAACATTAATTTTGTCTTTCTCGTTTCATTTAAATCTGTTTCACAACCTTAGACCTAAAGGTAGTGGGGAACCCAGATTTGCGGTTTTTGACGATTTTGTGGTATTGGTTAGCTCAACATATTAAATATCCCTTGTTAAAATATGTAATCGTTATCCAGGTTGTACAGTACTTTGAGTAAGGAAATAGAAATAGGATTTATCAACACTACATCCAGCGTGCGTTTCTTAAGAAACAGTGCTCAGCAAACCAAAACAAAGCGCCTGTCAATCAATTAGTCATGACGCAGCCCCTCGCCGCTGTCGATCTCCAGAAGAACCGTCGGGATGATAAACAGTAAAATAAATCTAAAGAGCTACTGACCACGATTACAAACCGACATTTGTCCCACAAATGGGTCACAGGCATTTTAGTAATTTTTCCACCAAGATTACTACTACCATTAACAATGCAAAAAACAGTCTCAGCCAGTCCTTATTTTACAGATGAAAAGTTATTGGAAATCCTCATTTCCTATGATAAACAGAGAGATAAAGAAATTCTCCGACCGCGACGTATCTCACTTCTCAGGGGTCACCCCCGTGCTTTCCCGTGAATTTATACCGCAAGCGGTTCGGAGGCGTGCCCTGAAGCAAGAGGGACACGTAATCGCCCCGCTTTTAATTTCAAATGGGGAAAAAAGAGGTACAAGAACGTAGAAGTTGCTGTTCAACTCTCACTGAAGTTCATACTTCAAAAATATGATTTAATGTGTTCTTCGGAATGAGAATCATACATGCAATATGCAACCTAAGAAGAAAGTCAAAGTGAAGTATGCGTCACGTGGATATGCTTTGCACTGGTCACAATCAGTGTTAGGTAAGGAACGCGGTGCAGGTCCATGGGCATTTTGCTGGACCTGCGAGATAAATCAAATGACAAGCTGTCCTTTGATTCATCGAGCAGGTTCAGCAAAACGCCTATGGACCTGCACCAAGTTCCTTACCTATCTTAATGAACATTTCTATTGTTTGATTTAACTAAACATCCGACGTATTATCGTATTTGCATTGTGCATACAAACGTTTTGATGGAAATTTATAAAGGTGCCACATAGAACTATTTTTGATTGCCAACTCACTCGCATGCGGCAATGCGTAAAATCGTCCTGTTTACAAGCACCACTGAATTCATCCACCAGCAATGTGTAATGCATTCAACATGTTGAACACAAACAGAACCGTCAGTTCTACCTGTCAGCAGTGTTAGACTAGTGTCTTGGGGATCGCACGACAGGCAAACAGGTCAGAAAAAACTGCCGCAGTTCGAATCCCCTTGCTGCTTTCGTAAAGTTCATTTTTTGAATACAAGGGTAAGGAACATTGCAAAATTGTAGTTCGTCATTTCTGGTCTTAAAAATTGATACCTCTAAAACAGTAAGTCATTAGATTGTATAGGAGGTCCATCTTCGTGGAAGTTAAGGTATGGTCTGAAACAATAGAAAACTTCAGTTGGAGCTCCTTCGTGGAAAGTTAGGGTATGGTCTCAAACAATAAAAAAGTTCATTAGTCAAAGTGAAGTATGCGTCACGTGGATATGCTTTGCACTGGTCACAATCAGTGTTAGGTAAGGAACGCGGTGCAGGTCCATGGGCAGGTTGCAGGTTCGAGTCCCACTCGTTCCGAACATAAAATATATATTTTCGGCATTTCCTTAATGCTGGTGGATTTAAGTCCCCGATTCTGGAAATATATGCCGACTCAGTAAATATACTGCATAACCGTGTTGATATGGCACTCGCACATAACTGCCTCCATTGAACCATTCTTTTATAAGAATGGGGATTTGGTCGAGTGGATATGTGCGTTTCCCATTTCAGCTAGGCGACTGGTGTCAAAGGTTGCAGGTTCGAGTCCCACTCGTTCCGAACATAAAATATGTAAGTTTAACGAGTAAAATGAGTTTAAGATCCGAGGACAACGTGACACAAATAAATCGATGCCATTCTTTCACGGACTAGACTATTGTGGCCAGTCGTGGCACATATCGTAATTCCCTTATAGGAAGGAAACCATTCGGGCTTTACGTCCGATATGACTCGCAGTAAACGTGAAGCAAACACAATTGGAAAATTATGTTCCTTGAGCAGTGTGGGGGCGAAAGTGAAAAGTAGTAGTTTTTGTGTAAGATTGATTTGTATATATTTTTAGTCTCAACAGAACATCATTCGTACTCCCCGCTATATTAAGCATTGCCTTTGTGAAAGGCAACATTTACATTTGTCCTTTCTTTCTTTCTTTCTTTCTTTCTTTCTTTCTTTCTTTCTTTCTTTCTTTCTTTCTTTCTTTATTTATTTATTTATTTCTCTCTCTTTTTTTATCTGTTTCCTCCTTTCTTTCTTCCTTTTTTCTTTCTTTCTTTACATACTTCCGTAATGTTATAATACATTACGCTTTCTTCCATGTACGCTAGGTCTGATATTACTGCGTGATGCACTAGAGCACAAAACCTATATTTTTGCCATTTTTGCGACCAACATGTTGCTTTGAAGCTGGAGGGAGAAAGGCTGCCAGTGAAACGTTTTTATGACCACAAATTATTTAGGTAATTCGTTCATTGCTAACTGCGACTGGAGTTGAACTACTAAAGACTACGGCATCTACTCTGGATGTTCAAAAAAATACTGTACTCAAATTCCTTATGGAAAGACATTTCTTTCAATTTTAAAATACCGACATGCTCATATTCCAGGGAAAAAAAGGTGTCCGGATCAATAGCTTTCCTCGAGACGCTTTGGACGCAGCGCGTCAAAGAGCGTCGAAAAGCAGTTGATTCAGTCCACAATTTTAAAAAATGCCACTAATTTAAAGTTGAAAAGTTGCGAATTTCTTGTACCTATGTTGAGTATATGCGCGAGAAAGAGTCACTCACATTCGTTGATCGAAAACTGGGCAGGTGACGACAGGCTTGCTTTCATTTCCCATAGCGTCGTGGGTCATTGGCGGCCAGAGGCGTGGTGAATGCGAAGGCCTGCATAATTCATGCATTCGGGTTGTATTTGAGATCTGTCCTACACTTGGCAATTGAGGGCTGCTGTACTCCTTCCACATTCGTCAACTTCAATGTATGATTCGTATATTTGCAAAATTTATCCCATGGTAAGCGCAATTACTCAATTTGAGTAGCAAGTTGCTATATTTCTATCGTTATTTGATGATTAAAATCTTGCGTGAACGGCTTTATTTATCTGCTGAAAAGAGGCCGGGTTACTCGCGTACCACTGGAGCTTAAACTCAATGTGACCACAGTCAGCACGAAATAATTACGTGACACGTTTACACGCTTTTCGTAAGTACGACGTTCGCGTAAATCTATAACTTTATACTATCGCATACCTCGTCGAATTTTAGGGGTTATAGCCTGGATTTGCTAGTTTGTATGTTGTAAGAAGCGTGTTTTGTTTGTTTGTATGTATGTATGTTTGGTTGGTTGGGTGATAAGTTGGATTTTTCTTTCTCTTTTTTTTTTTTTTTTTTTTTCGGGGGGGGGGGGGAGGAGGAATTTAGATGTAATTGTGGGACAGACTAGCAAGATACAGTCCGAGCCCAAGGATAGTTTGCAATGTGAACGAGGCATGGTTCCAGCCAGAACTGACTACTAATGATCAACGCATGGCGTCCATTGTGGCATCAGAGCTGAAATTATATACCAGCTTGATTTTGCACTAAGGTTGACATAGGGATGTCACAAATCGCGTTTCATGACATGAAATCAAATTCCTGAGTGAGAAAAAAAATGACGCTTTCCATTATGAACAAGTTCACCACGATCTCATAACTTGGCTAAGCATGATCCTGGTCAGTCAACCCAAACAGATACTAAGGTAAAACAATGTTGATCCAAGGGGTGTAGAGTTCTCTGAACTCTCGGAATGCACTTGCCACGGCTATTCGTCGAGTTCTGTTTCCTTAATTTTCTTGCATAAACATTGAAAACATCAGAACAAAAACAAAAGAGCAATTCTTTTTAAATGAGTTGCTGCAGAAGACATCGCTATGAAAAAATTGAAGAAGCCACATTACAAGGGCAAAGCGAGGGCCAATCTACAACTTTCTTCTCCTGTCACGAAGAACGGAGGGATCAGCAGCATGTAAAACTTGCAGAATGAGGTTTCATGTTTAAGGACAGGTAAGACACCAAAAACTTTCCATGTCCGATTCTGAGATTTTAATGGTTTTTAAAAATGAATGTCCTTTCTATCAGTTGTCAGAATTTCAAGATTTTAACTTAAGTAAAAATATGAGAAAAACGCCCAAAAAACACACACAGGCATGTGAACATCCGAACATCCTTGTGTCCTTCTTTTGGTTTTCAGCCGCCACATGGAACAATGCCACCCGTCAATCATACTTAACAGTCTGTCACGTGGCTACAGGTGGCAACGGCCCTTGCAAAAGCAGAGTGGCATCAAGGTGGCACCGCGAAATCGGGCGGTATGCCGAAAGTATGTTTGTGGCCAGGGAAAAGATGCAAGCATGCTATAATATCATAGCCTTAGTGGTTTACTTTATAGTTATCTTGCTTGTTTTGCGTTCTAATCAAGGGAAATTATACATGTTCAGGAGGAGCGGGAATATTCAGAAGATGTCCTTTCAAAGGTTGCCGCGATGGATTGCCCCCGTGGATTGAACCAAATACGGGACATATAAATTCTTTGGAATATGACGATTACACACATATATGATTTGTTATCCTAACGCAAATATATTTGGAGCTAAGATTGATTAAATTGGGATTTATTTTTGGCGTCTTACCTGTCCTTAAATTACAATGATCAATATTCTTCAAGAATGTATGTTGTTTTCATCGCATGGTTTTCATGATATATCGCAAGATCATAAAATATAACCATATCTCCACCTCGTCGTTTACACAGAGGTTATTACAACGGCCGTGTGACGGTTGGTATCCATACATTCTCGAGATTCTTGCGGTTACTTACATATATATGTATGTGGCTTTTTTACGTTTCTTAAGAAGGTTGCAAACTTATTTGGATTGCATTCACTGTTCTACGTTACTTCTCTTTTAAATGTCTATTTACATATATACAGCTGTATTTCACTAGTTTATATTAAAATGCTCTTACTACTTCTACTACTACTACTACTACTACTACTACTAATAACAATAATAATAATAATGATGATAATAATAAAAATAATAATAATGATAGTAATAATAATAATAATAATAATAATAATAATAATGATAATAATAATAATAATAATAATAATAATAATAATAATAATAATGATAATAATAATTTGTAGTAAAATTGAATACAAGCCCAGGATCTTTTCTGTCAGTTCAGCCATATTCCTGCAGAATGGTTCCAGGTGCCTTGCTTTTAATATTTGATTGGAATGAAAAGGATGCTGAAGATTCACAACACTAATGAAAAGCATGGCTTCCTCAGATCGGGGGGGGGGGGGGGGCTTTTTTGTCAAATTGGCTTTGTCCGAGCTACCTGTCATGGCAATGTTTGAGAAGTATTGCTCATATAAGGGAGACATGTAGAAAAGTGAAGGAATATCTAGGTGTATAAGTTAGCACTGGCTTGCTTGACTAGAGTGTACATATCATCCCTAACCCAGCCACTTTCAGTGAAACAGGCATAAGTGTAATAACTGAAACATGTAATTCTAAACTTTGAAAACGAGATTTTGCATGCAATAATCGATGGAGAATCGAGAGATTATGGAGTTACTCGCCTTGATCGTTGCCATTAGGTTTCGATAGAATGCATAAAGCCTTGATGTTCATGACTATGCCAACCACCCATGGGCCCTATGCTTTCCTTGGCATGGGTTGGGCACCTAGTGCCCAACCCATGCCAAGGAAAGCTGTTTACCTGGGGCACGTGATCTTGATAGGTCTCATCTGCAATTCTCAGTCAAACTGTTTTTCATTACTGTTGAAATTAGTTGAAAACGTCGAAGCAGACGACATTTGACCACCAGTCTGTTTTGGCCGGTTCAAGGGGGAAAGGGACAATTAGCATACAGGGGATTACCCACTATCAGTGGAGCCAGCGCAGAAGTGCTGAACATAAGAAATAATAGATATAATAGGATAATGAGCCTGATAGCCTTGACCGTTGACATCCAAGTGCAAATCATTCTGAATGTTGCACTTGTAATGATACATGGAAGTACAAGATAAGGTTATCTGACGACCCTTCTGTTTAGAACCACGATTAACCTCTGTGTCACCGAGAGGTTCAGTGATGATTGAATGGTTCGAGACCTTTTAGGATGAGATCTGTTATCTAATTTGCGTCACATAATCAGACATAGTGTTACCTCCGTCGGATCTACATGGGTATAAATATATCATGAAGGGAGACACTGTGAGTGACACGTATGATTAACTCAAAGTCCGTAAATAATAAATCTTGTTCTGTGTATTGCATGGACGGCAAGGCTTTCATCTGAGCACTTTGCATCATTGTTGTTTTGATATGATACTTAATCTCTATTCCATTTCAATGATCTGTGCACTAGTGTCTTTGATTTCATTTTTTAAATATTAAAACCAATTTATAATAATTGGCTGGTTTCTATACACATGATGGTGACCACTTTTTTGCCAGACATATCAACAGCCAGTTACACAACTTTGGTCTGCACTGGTCACCATAACATGGTGCAGATTTTATTTGATTGGCCCGTTTAAACACCTGATAATATATTGCACCTCCTCAGAATGAATTATTTGCAAAATTAATGATACCCATAAATAATAGTAAAACTAATATGATAATAATAATAATAATAATAATAATAATAATAATAATAATAATAATAATGATAATAATAATAATAATAATAATAATAATGATGATGATGATGATAAGGATAATAATAATGATGATGATGATGATGATGATAATAATAATAATGATAATAATAATTATTATAGCAATAATAATAACAATATGTTTTAAATTCGGTATTAGGATATCTTATAATACATCAAAGTTAATAAATATACATATATATAAATATATATGTGTGTGTGTGTGTGTGTGTGTGTGTGTGTGTGTGTGTGTGTGTGTAACTTGGCAACCAACCCTGATGTATTGGAAGCCCCGACAACACACACAAGCGAATGCAACAGAAAAAGTCAAAGCACCTCCTGGTATACACACTAGAGTTTAATGGTCCCCATTTATGCTCATGCTCATTTCAAAACAATTGCTCGAGCAGTTTAGCAGAAGATATTCAAATACTACACCTGTTATTCACATGTAAATTTCCTTGATTCATAAACATATATTCTATATACGTGTGTGTGTGTGTGTGTGTGTGTGTGTGTGTGTGTGTATGTGTGTGTGTCTGGCTCTTGAATTTGATGTTTTATTACTGTCCACTCGTGGTAATTTCACACACACACACACATTGTGTTCGTAGATTATTCCAGTAAACACTTCTATAAGCAGATTCTTGACTTGTTTCTGGCTCCATTTATACACAAACCCGACGAAACTGTAAAAAGTCATTGCAAAAACAAAAATGCAAACGAAATTTTGAGACCATGCCCTGTCAGTATGTTTTGGTTTCTGCAAGTTACACATAACATCAAAAGTGCATATTAACATCAATGCTCATTTTCATACGAAATATCAAAAGTACTAAGACTATGTCCTGTCAGTATGTTTTTGCTTCTGCAAGTTACACTTCACACCAAAAGTGCGTATTCAACTAAGCCAATTTTGATATAGGCATGTTAAGTGATACAAAAAATGCACAACCCATAACAACAAACAGAGAAAAGATTATATCAATAGGTACGTTTTTGTGCAATGATCTTACAGATGGACCAACTAAAAGACCATTTATTCGGTCGGTAGTATTTCTAAGTTGGCACCGGAAAACTTAATAACGGGTTGGTTGGAAAAGGACTGCAGGTCGAGGGTTCGAATCCCACAGAAGGCTGGCAAAATTATAGTATTTTTCGCCATATATGCAATGCTAATATCGTCGTGCGGGCTATTCTGCATAATCTAAGAGGAAATAAACCAAGCATCGATAATTTTAGGGGACGAATATAAAACACATTTTTAATTCATTCTTTTCATATCATTTCAGGAAGAAATATCATCCATTGCATCGTATTACAAAACAAGTATTTCTACCGAATTCAGATTGCTGTCCCTAAAGCAAAGTGTCACCTCTTTTTAGTTGATCATCCAATGCAATGCTAAAGACCAGCCATCAAGATACATCCCATAAAGCTACTTTCATAACAGGACTGTCTGAAGGCACTGTGTTACTTTGATAACAGTGAGACAATGTCATATACCATTATTTCTTGTAAGTATAGAGCATGAAGTGAAAATTTCAATGTGCAAATCTCTAACTTTTGATGTAGGAATGTCTTTTGATACCCTCTTATCCTGAAGCTAAAAATGTCGCAGGTGCACATTAGTTTCGTATATGTTGCTCTGATATTTCCCGATGCCAATAAATGGAGGATTACGATATCTATCATCACTCCATGTTGGGACCATTTCATATCATGGCAAGCGTTTGGGGTCTCTACTTGGACATAAAAGATAACTGAAACCCCTTATGAAGCTCGTTTTTGTTCTAGAAGGTCCTATTTGTTAGAGATTTATAATACTCATATTTTGTGGAGATACCATCGTTTAAAGACCATTTATAATTGAACTTGCAAATTAAGTGCATGGAAATTATCTTGGCAATTGATATAAAAAGATCAATCGATGAGTTTTAAATTCGTTAGCAATCAGAAGTGTTCCATCATTTAATGACTATGTGTCACTTAGAATTTATAAATTTGGTATTTAACCTTTGTTTATGGAATAGGTCTTTAGAGACCAATCAATGGAGTTTTAAATCCTTTAGCTATCCAGGGTACGAAAAGGTCCCTTGACAGAAATAGCGATGGCACCAAAAGACGATCTGTTTGCTATCATGTTCCCTTTAAACAATTTCATTCAAGAAGAGAAGCATCTTTTCTAATATATTTTGAAGATCTATGAATAATATGTGCCGTTCACACTACATATAGTATTAGTTCAGTTTGACATCATCTTCAAATGTGCAGGTGAAAACACAGATTAAATGTAATGCCATATGGCATTTGAATTGCTAAATTCCAAAAATATGGGTTATAAATCGTTTTATTATATATGGACAATATGAAATAAAATGTGTTTGTCAATGCGCGTTCCCTGTCTTTTGTCCACAGGTATACTGACGTTCTGGGAGGAACATGTCAAATTCCTCCATCTCCAAAAAGTTTTTCTTCAAATGCTTCCGGAAAAAGTCTTGTAAATTGCAACAATCCACAACTGTGATCATCAGATAGGAGACACCTCAACAATTTTAGCTAAAGACATTCCGTTGGGTGCTTGACACACATAGATCCCACTATCACTGACGTAACTGCTTTTGACTTGCAAAATGCTTAGCTGAGTCGTCCCTGAACGAACATCGGTGATTTCAACGCCCATACTTGTATCTGTTTTCAAGTGCTGGCCGTCTCTCAACCACTCTACCTTACCCCTAGAGGCAGGTGGCAGCCCTCGCACTTTGCACATGAGGAAAACTGGATCCCCGACACGAATCGAGCCTTGACCTATCAAGTCCATAGCTGCAACAGAATAATCACAAATTTAATGGTGGCGGATGGGAGATGGCGTGGGGTGGGGTGGGAGAGAGTTTATTGCACTGCTAACACTCAAGCATGTCCTATCTTACTCAGAAAATAATGATATGGAACACATTAGTATGTATATATATACACATGATCAAACCATAAAATGAAGTTCCAGTCATAACTGACATGCTACATTAATATTCCTGCACGAAAATATTGAGACTGAGAGGCTTATACGCTGGATAACAGTAATGGATACCCGTCAAAAGATGCATTTATTTTAATGGGCACGGTTGTTTCAACGGTAGTTCATCTATTGTTTTATTCATTAGGTAAGTAAGTATCGTAACAGAAGTGTGGATATTTGGCCTGTGTGTACAGACATTAAAGTATTGTTCAACACACTTCACCAAATTTGTCTTTGTCGCATAAAATTAAAAGTTGCAGGAAAGATTATTATCTTCAAGCATCATTTAGTTCACTAGTAACTCCAGATTAAGAATTATTATTAGACTTGCCATCGGACGGAGTCTCGCCGCATCCTGAGTGATATATTGGCAACAATCAATGGCACGCCCTGCTTAGCTCGTATTATAAAATGATTTCAAGTTGAAAATTCTCCAGGCTTGACTCCGAAAAAGGGTTAAACTGGCCTATTTTCACTTCGCTTTTATTTATGCCTTTCCCGTTTGTTAACGTACTTCCTCCACTATAGAATTTACCGTGAGATTAGCGGGGCCCTGGGGGGGGGGGGGGGGGTGAAGATTGTACCACCCTAAGTTACAACCTTCCAAATAGGCCTAGGCTTAATATTTTGATCATAAAAAACAGAAACCGAAGTATATCATAATTATGTGTTAGGCTTACATTTGGCTATCCGTAGCCGTAGGCTTATATAGCTTTCTCAAGCGTAGGAAACCTCATAGGGCCCCGCCAGACCAACGATATCCAACAAATGTGATTGGCTGAAAGAGGTAATGTAATTGTGGAGTAATGGCATGGTAAGGTTTGTAACTTTGCAACATTTGGTTGTCGCAGCATTGGCGGCAGGTGCTGGTAGGGAGTACATATGTACTTGAATTACCGCGCCATCTATTATCAACCATGATAACTACCATAGGAACACGGAGCAAAAAGTAACCATTGCATTACCGTGAAAAATATTTTGTGCACATTTGCTGTAATTACTTAGTTAAATGAACTAAACCAGCGTATACGTATTTTATTAATGATGGTAAAACAGAAATCCAGGGTGCATATGGGGTGGCAATTCATTGAGGGTAACTTCAACAAAAAGAAGAGTCATTGTGATATATCAGATGTTGTATCACGGCAAACAAAATGTTATATCACGGCAGTCTCGGTTTGACACCGTCTACTATTTTATGATATTCGACTAAGATAATAATAATTATGATGAATGTTCTGTCAGAATAAAGTATGATTACATGATTTACCAAGAATGAAGCAAGACAAGTTAAATTGATTACATCCAGCCGTCGTCCGTTTATCCGTCTGTCTGTATGGCGACGTTTCTGTCGACAAGTTGTGTCTATTTACTTCTTGAAATTGAGTTATCAGACCTTCTTTGAACGCGGTCGGGTTGCCGTTTTGATGGTCGTATACTTACATTGCTCCAGGTCATGATGCAATGATTTTCTTCTACTTTGGGGGGGGGGGGGTCTTTTAAAAATATCCTTCCTCGCTGAAAAAAACGGTGATGGCCAATTACATCTCTACCGGTTTAGGAACAACTGTGAGTACCATGGTATCTTCATTTGGTTGAATTACTGAAGATGTGTGTCTTCGATAAAATCTTTATCAATTAGTTTACGTTTTTGTAGAACATTTTCTACTTGTCCAAAAACTGCCTTCTTGATTATGTGCAAGTTCGGTTGCAATATAGTTAGACCCCACCATTGATGTTTACTAGTTGTGCCTCCTGCCTTCAAACGAATGTTGTAAAATTTTGTGATGACCGGGACAGGATAGGCACAGTAAAGAATGGTTAATATATGAGCAGCACTGTACAATCATATGTTTGTACGTTACCTTAATATACCTTAATTAATATTCACTATTTTCAAAAAGTTTAAAAATTCAAGGCCTCGACAGCCTAATGATTTTAGCTTTTTATTTATTCACATGTAGTTTTCTTCAAAAGTGCTGACGGGATGCTCTAACCGAATGGGGATCCATCTTGGAAAGAGCAATATCAGTTTTGTTTATGTAGTCACACACCATCAGTGTTCGGAGTTTCGAAACTTTTCTTTTTCAGTTTTATGGAAAATCGCCAGAAACGATTTCCTGTGAAATCGCAGGGTTATTTGTTATAAAGAGACACAGGAACGCACGCCTGGTGGCATGTAGTTCAAGATTGGTTTGTTCATATGTGATCCTGACCTAATCTCCAAGTTTACCCATATAATTTAAGGAAAGGAAACATTTTGGGTAATAATGCAAGAACAATTTGATCGACGTCCTTGAGAATTGGCATACCATGGGTTGTGTACAAGAACAAGGTAAAAATGGGGCGTGTGCGGTAAAGAATATGTCATTGGTCATATTCATCCCTGGCTCCTGCACATGCGCAAGTACAGAGACTTCGAGAAAAATAGAGCCCAAGGAATTGGACAAACGTCAACAGTAGGAAGTGATACGCCATGAAAATTAGGGCCTCAAACATCCCCCATTGCATTTCGTTTGCTCTTACATAATCCTTATGGGTAAATTTTGCGACTTGTGACCACTTAAAACTGCATGACCTTTCACTTCGGTGTTCGCCTGGAAGTTTAACAAAGAACAGAAAATATTTGCCAAGGAGGTCCCTGTGGCAATTTTTGACTCAGGGATTCATCCCACGCCGAAATTTAGTCCAATTCAATACTGAATATTAACAGTAAAAAGTTATGTTTTGGAGCAAATTCTGGAAATTAAATACTAGTAAAAGTGATTATACGGTTACTGATCTGGATGTTCTGTGGTCCTGTCAGACCAAAGTTTAAATGGGTATAAATTGAACCCAATATATTCAAACCACAAATGCAATAACCCTTACAAACCGTAGCATAAGTGTAATATTTTCCTCTTGGATAAATGTGGAACATATCAGTTACTCTTGACCAGCTTCTGTGACCTCGAACGGATCAAATGACATTGCATAAATCTGCTGGTTATTTAATAGTGCCCATGAATACCGTGACTGGTGAAGTTACGGGTTGAATAACGGATTAACGGCATCTGTTGATGACGAAGCTTATCAGCAAGTTGACATGACAGAAAATTAAATTCGGAAAATAATATTGCACAATAACATACCAATTAACTTAAAAGTATCCATGATTTTTTATAAGATTACCTTTTACCTTACCTCGTGTGTTGGTTAAATTTGAAACATATGCACAGAGGCATGCACCCCCTGCAATGATCTTTAAGCAGTAGCCTATAATTATCGGACAGGCATTCTAAAGCGATCATAAAGACTTACAAATTTCATGAAGCTATCCATGCGATTTGTAGGGATATTTTACATATTTATTTGATTTAAATCCGGAGAATTTACCACACAATTCTTCATGTTGTGTACTTTTTATGATATTTACAAATATGCACAATGCCTTTTTGAACTATTAGCTAAAGAAAGCAGCTTGGAGCCTATTTCACACAATGGTTCTCACTCCAGCTTCCCCTTGCAGGCCTCAAAAAGAACACCTGGAAACTCAACTTAGTTGATATTAGGAGTAGGTGTCATCATGAAGTTTGTTTTACATTTCTGGTGCAGGATGTACATTGTTGCAGTCCTGGTTAGCATTGCCCTTGGTTTCTACAGATGGTCTGCAACTGTTTATTTTACAATCACTGGGACTGAATATCCCAGCTAACAATTTTACGCTGCAGCAACGTTGTTGGATCGTTATACTTTGGTTGTCATATAGCACAGAAACACATGATTCATATTCATAAATTCCAAACCCTACAATGACAGCAAAGAAATTACAGTGTTACCAAAGCATCAGGACTGGAAGTCAGCCATAAAAGGCAACTGGTGGTTTTAAACCGGTCCTCTCAACCTTTGGAATATTCTTCATGAATTACAGACTATAGGCCTAGTATTTCCAAAATATACAGACCTAGGCACCCAAAATACAAATTTTATAACTTCTGCCAAAAATGAAAAGAGACCTGGTACCCTATCACGTTTTAGTTCTCCCGACATGTCAGTCAACTTAGTTAACAGCAAGAGAAGAAAGTAGGCCTACATCGTTTTTGTGATATTTATGAATCTGGAGCATTATATACACATTCTACCACCACTATAATAAGAGTTGGAAAACACAGCCCACAGCACAACATAGCCAGTGATGTATTTATCAAATAGTACAAAAAAACATGATCCATAATCATAAATTTCAAACCTAACAATGACAGCAAAGAGATTCCAGAGTTACCAAAGCATCAACATTCTTCTTCCAATACCAATGTGGAGGAACACATTTCACTCCTGACTTGAGACAGGCAGTCATCCATAAAAGGCAACTGGTGGTTTTAAACCGGTCCTCTCAACCTTTGGAATATTCTTCATCAATTACAGACTATAGGCCTAGTATTTCCAAAATATACAGACCTAGGCACCCAAAACACAAATTTTATTACTTCTGCCAAAAATGAAAAGAGACCTGGTACGCCTATCACGTTTTAGTTCTCCCGACCTGTCAGTCAACTTAGTTAACAGCAAGAGAAGAAAGTAGGCCTACATCGTTTTTGTGATATTTATGAACCTGGAGCATTATAAACACATTCTATCTCCACTATAATATGAGTCGGAGAACACAGCCCACAGCACAACATAGCCAATGATGTATTTATCAAATAGTACAGAAAAACATGATCCATAGTCATAAATTCGTTACCTAGCAATGACAGCAAAGAGATTCCAGAGTTACTAAAGCATCAACATTCTTCTTCCAATACCAATGTGAAGGAACACATTTCACTCCTGACTCGAGACAGACAGTCACCCATAAAAGGCAACCGTTGGTTTCAAACCGGTCGTCTCAACCTTTGGAATATTCTTCATCATCTACAGACTATAGTGTTTCCAAAATATATCGATCTAACCACCCAAAATACAAATTTTATTAGGGGCCTACTTCTGCCAAAAATTAAAAAGAAACCTGGTACCCCTATCACGTTTTAATTCTCCTGACTTGTCAGTCTGCTAAGTTTACAGCAAAAAAAGGAAAAGTAGGCCTACATCGTTTTTGTGTTATTTATGAATCTGGAACATTATAAACACACTCTACCTCCAATATAACTATGAGTCGGAGAACAAAGCCCACAGCACAACATAGCCAATGAAGTAATTTTCAAATAGAACAGTAGAACATGATCCATATTCATTAATTTCAAACCACACAATGACGGCAAAGAGATTCCAGACTTGCCAAAGCATCAACATTTCTCTTCCAATACCAATGTGAAGAAGCAAATTTCACTCCTGACTTCAGACAGGCAGTCACCCATAAAGGCAACTGGTTGTTTTAAACCGGTCCTCTCAACCTTAGAAATATTCAGCATTAACTGCAGACACTAGTTCTTTTCCAAAATGTATATGCCTAACCACCCAAAACATAAATTTCATAACTTCTGCCAAAAATGAAAAGAGACCTGTTAGGCCTATCATCTTTTAGTTCTCCCGACTTGTCAGTCAGCTAAGTTTACAGCAAAAAAAGGAAAAGTAAGCCTACATCGTTTTTGTGTTATTTATGAATCTGGAACATTATAAACACACTCTACCTCCAATATAAATATGAGTGGGAAAAATATCCAATTGTGAGCAACCCTGGGACTCGGCTGCCATTTTGAAAATTGTGGATTCCGCACCCAATGGTTTGTAAATGAAGACAGTATTGGGACGATCGTGGGGAGCTTAATACATAAAACCAAAAGTACATATTTTTCAAATATTTTAGAGCATCAATAAAGATATGATAAATACTGTGGCTGCAATACACTTTGATGAACAAACGTTTGCCCTCAGGCTGGTAACTCGGGGAACAGACACTTTGAGCCTAGCAAAATATTACCATAACGATCACCGAACAAGTGGAGCTATGATGTTTCCCCGAACTATGCAGCTATGCTGTTTCCCCAGCCTAAGTAAACCCTCCAGAGAAGTTTAAATAAAATGCTGTGTTTGCTTCGACTTTACTGTAAAATAACGGCACACAATGGCCACTTTCTCGATAGAATCTTTCAAACGGGGCTATGCTGTTTCACCGAACTATCTTGGCTATGCAGCTATGAATTTTGCCTGGCCTAAGTTCACCCTTCAGACAAGTTGAAATAAAATGCAGCATTTGAGTTGACTTTAGTGCACATTAGCATGACACAATGACCACTTTCTCGATAAAATCGTTCCGGAAGGGCGACTTGAAACTTTTTTTTTTTTTTTTTTGATGTTTCATAAAATTTATTTAGCGTCGAGCCTTTTCAGCAAAGTGCAGTCGGGTTACTGGAACCATACATATACAAACAGCACTGTACGCTAGAATGCACCAGATACACGACCAAGAGAAACTTATTATTTGAACCGCTATCTTCATACAATATTGACCTACTTTCCAAACAAACAAAACACAACGGTTATTAACCTGCATAAAAAACATGGATTTCAGTTTCATTTGTCCAGCATTTTTCTATTAACATTATGAAAGATTTATGATTTTACAGATTGTGGGTGCATGCGCCTATTCCTGTTCCTGGTTCAGTGTACACGTGGCTTCTGCAAGACGAAATAAGTGTAAGTGTTTACTAGTGGAATAAAGGCGACAAGATTATCACGAATATGTTCAACGTGAGAGTAAATAAAGAGGAACACAAACGTTTTAAAAATGAACTTTACTACTGTTTTACATGGTAAGGCTGCTTGGCTGTGGATAGGAAGGTACGCACCAGGACCTTTATACGTTAGGGTGGTTTAGCTGTGGTTTCGCTTATTCCAGGGAACAACCATGGTGTAAAGTCTAAACCGTGTGCAAAAAGGCGTTGTAAAGGTATATCTGGTGTACAATTACATCTTTTTAGTCCCCCGCCCACTTGGTGGGGGACTATAGGTTTGCACCTCGTCTGTCCGTCCGTCCGTCCTTCCGTCTGTCTGTCCTTCCGTCCGTCCGTCCGAAGCTTCTCCGGGCCATATTTCCAACACCATAACACCCACAGCTACCAAATTTAATGTGTTTGTACTTCCTAGGATAGAGGTGTATAGTGTGTCAAAAGTAGGTCAGTAGGTCAAATATCTGGGTCACAGAATACATATGTATGAAAAATCTTGTCCGGGCCATAACTTTTTCGTCCTTTTACTTAGAGTCATGAAATAATACACAAATGTGAAGCTTAGTCTAAGAAAGTGTCATGAAGCAAAACTAGGTCACTAGGTCAAATATTTGGGTCACAGATTGATATGTAAATATACAGAAACAAATTTTGTCCGGCACATATCTTCCCTATATTAATGCTACCCCTTCATTTTTTTTATGGTGGGTAGACCTTAGGTAGTAGCTGTGCATAGGCATTGTTTTGTGTGGCTAATTACTTGCATTAATTAATTATTTAACAAAGTTGGTTAAGCAAGACAAATTTTGTCCGGGCCATATCTTCTAAACTATTAATGCTAGCCCTTTGAATTTTTTGTGGTGGATAGACCATAGGTAGTAGGTGTGCATACGCATTGTTTCCTGTGGGTAATTACTTCCATTAATTAATTAATTAATTAACGAAGTTCATTAAGCAAGCTCAAGATACAATACAAATTTTGTCCAGGCCATATCTTCTAAATTATTGAAGCCAGCCCTTTGATTTTTTTTATGGTGGGTAGACCTTAGAGGGGATATGGTAATGGGCATCGTCCGTGTGTCTGTCCGTCCGTCAAATATTTGGGTCACAGTAATACATAAATGTACAGTATGTTCATGTCCTTACTGTAATTCTTAAAAATTTTGACTTCTTGTTATAAAAGTTTACTGATAATGTATTGTGACCTAAAAGTGTGTCACGACGCAAAACTAGGTCACTAGGTCAAATATCTAGGTCACAATGTAAACTCCATGTAAAACCTTGTCCATGCCATATTTCCCTTACTATAATACCTACAGCTACCAAATTTATTATTTTAATACTACCTGGGGAGTTGTTGTGTCACATGGCAAAAGTAGGTCACTAGGTCAAATATCTAGGTCACTGTGAAATCCATTCAAAATCTTGTCCAGGCCATAACTTTTTTGTCCTTTTACTTAGATTAATGAAATTTTACACAAATGTGAAGCTTAATCTTAGAATGTGCCATACTTTTAATTTTATTTTCATCTAGGTCACACCCCTATATAGTAGTCCATTCAACCTCGTGGGCGACGAGCGGGGGACTATGTATTGCTCTGCAATACTCATTAACTTGTTTAAGAATCTGTATGCACGAAGGAAGTACAGTTTAATCCATGGCGTAAACAGGCTTAAACAGACCCTGATTTCTAAACCTGCCAGGGGGGATAGTTTAGCGGAGGTATAAGTCCCAGTGGAAGTCAATTTCCTGTAACGAATGACCTGGTATGACATATAAAGTAAATAATCATACCACTGTACATTTAGGGAAGGTTTAGATATGGTAAAATGTCGATTAATGATACCACTTGCACGAAAGATAAGCTTCATTTCGCATACCTTGTGCTGTTTCCATTAATAACAAAATTGTACTGTGTATACGTTAGTCAAACATGTCAAATGGACGCACTATCTGATTATTAAATGTGTTTGCTCTACTCCAAATCTACACATGAAAATTATGTAATTACAGGAATCCACACTATATCCATTACTGGTATGAAAAAATGGCCGTTTCCTTGAAACTAAATATTATATTGCAAAACTGTTCTTGCGCTCATTACGGCATACATGAAGGCACTATTTTTTACTTTCATTGAAAAAAAATGCTTTGAATGGAAATAAAATCAAACTTAGATTTTAACTTAGCCTTGTTTAACAAATGAAAGTCCTTATAAATATCATCTAACTGTTAAATTACCTCACCAGTCACATGTTTCACCAACAGTTCAATTCACTGCAAAGTACAAAAGTGATCTTTTCAACTTTTAAGCCCCACGTTTTGCTTAAAATAACAAATTTAACTAAAAGTATAATATTTACATATAATACAATACAGTAAAACCTGTGAAACCTGAACGCCCCACAGACCGAAATAAATGTTCGGGTTTTGCAGGTGTTCAAATTTCAAAGGTTTGGGGCTGGGGGAGGGGGGGTATACCGAAAGAGACTGCCATGGCAGGATGTTATACAATGTACGTGTATCATGTGTATGTAGGTTAACCTTCAGGAAAAAGTCTTCTAAAGTGTTTATGCAAGCTTACACATCCTAATTGTTTATATTCATGTCCGCATTTACTAAACTTTAACAAGTTAAAAAAGAAAATGGTTCTGTATTCCCAAAAAAATAAGAAAGAGATATACACACTGTATTGTAAACATGAAATCGATACATGGTGAATTCAGCTGAATCTTTGATGAGTTTATATTTTTCTTTTAATGTCAACACATGCAATTTCTTTTTTTTGCTGCCATTTCTTCAAATCCACATGCAGGTTAAATTTCACAAAACCAAGAGCAGTCTAGTAAGCTAACTGTCTCAGGAAATACTGAAAAGATCTTTGGGTACGTCACAACAGGCATAGGTACCTCAGAGTAGCTGTTAATCATTTAACACCTATAACAGTTTGGAACTGTTTTCCAATTGTTAATGAATTCACATTGTGTTTGTAACCTCAGAAGTGGTTAATCCTAAACAATGATCATGTCAGACCCTTTCAAAGCTGAAAATAACTGAGCAGTCTGTACCTCACTGAGCAGTCTGTACCTCAGTCTGTACCTCACTGAGCAGTCTGTACCTCACTGAGCAGGATGCACCATGTACTGGTATATGTAAATAGAACAGGGGCACTTTTCTTTGAAGTGAAAAGATCTATGCTTGCTCTCTAGATGTGCTACTTTATTAAATTCCTGTAGCTTTTTTAAAGATTATGACCAAGAGTCAAGCTAAAAGATCCCTACATGCAGCAAAGATGAAATACAAAGAAACCTTTCATACCCCTATCAGTGCAATGTTCAAGTACTGTTTCATGAAAAGCAAGAATAAGGTGCAAGACCATGAAAACAATAAATTTTGCACCATTTTGCTATTTTTTAATGTTCACTTAATCGGAGTGTTCGACTTTCACAGGCTCATTTTGAGGTTTGGGATCCAGGTTTGGTGTTCGGGGTTCGAGGTAGACAAGTTTTCAAGTTTTGCAGGGTCGAACACTCTGCTCTCCTATTAAGATACATGTAAAATATTTGGGACCGAAATAAGTGTTCGGGTATTGCAGGTGTTCGGCTTAACAGGTTTTACTGTATTCTTTGAAACAATACCAGTAAATTAAAGTCACAAGTGACCGAATGATGTTGCAGTATAGGTAACCTTAAAAAAGATCAAGTTTTGCACAGCAATACATAATCCCATACCGGAGAATAGATAATACAATTGAACCAATTTTGGTGTGCAGTACACTCCTAACCTATAATGTCTCAACACACCACTGTAGGTGTACATGTTACCGTATATGAAGTATGGCCTGGACAAACTAAAACAATATAAGAGGTCAAAGATCAAGGTCACAGTGACCCAATTAAGCACACGACACATCCCTATGCCATGAAGTGTCCAGCAACCAAATGTGGTGAGAATCAATTCTTATGGAGCAGGGAATATGGTAAAATCAATTCTTATAGAACAGGGAATATGGTAAAATCAAATCTTATGAAACAGGGAATATGGCTAGCATAGGACATGATGACACGTTATGGGGTGAAAAGGCAAGAAGTAAGTCACAGTGACCCAATTTTGGCGCATGACACTCAGCTATTCTATGAAGTGTTTACACACAACATTTGGTTGGTGTGGGCTAGGGCATAGGATATTAGGCCTGGTCAAGGTAAAATCATATGAGGGATCAGAGGTAAAAGTCATAATGACTGAATTTTTAGTGCATGACACACCGATCCCGTGAAATGTACAGCAGCGGAATGCCCTTGGATTAGGTCTTTTGGAACACGATTGAAATATTCCCGCGTTTCGAAGTAAAGCGGGAATTATTTTTTATGAATTTGTTATGCAATAAAGTAGCCTGTGTGACGGAGAAGGGGTGAAGTAAGTACAGGGGATGCAAAGCATGGTCACCTGGTCTAGGGTTTTTTTTGTACGGTTGCAATGCGGGTATTCAGTCACTCTAGGTCGGACCTTCAATATATACACTCGAAATTTATTAATGATTTCAATTTCAAAGGACGTTTCTGTAACAAGATGTTTTTTTCTTTTGAGGTGGAGTTCGGCATCTCACTCCTGAGGTTAACGTTACATGCGCCAAACACAGGTTTCCAGAGGTTTTAGTCCAAACGTTGTAATTCTAAAGGTTTTATCTCTAGTTTTTTCTAGGAGGCTACATTGACCAATGAAGGATAATATTTATTGACGCTTGTTTCTCTATGCATTCGATTAAGACATAGGTGGTTTTAAACAAACAAACAAATATATATATATATATATATATATATATATATATATATATATATATATATTAAAAGTTGTGTTCGAAAGAAGTGAAGTTCGTTTCAGATAAGTTAAATGCTTTTCGTATATTGCGTGCAAAAAGTTAATGTTCATAAATGTATGCAAGATGAAGATTTTATGGCAAGATTTTGTTAACAAATACCTTTATTTACTCGAATGTTCAATCATTTTTTATTAAAATTTGCCAGCTACCTAATCACTCTGTCCGGCTAAATGCAATTTGGTTGTTAAATTGGGTGTTAGATGTCTTTTAAGTACAGTTAAGAAATATGACTTGCACAAGCCGAAAGTTCTTGTGGGGTGGAAGGTCGAGAAATAGGTCAAAGTGATCCAATTTTGGCACATGACACTTCGCTATTTCAGGAGGTGCCTACACGCAAAATTAGGTCAGCGTGGACCCAAGAGTAAAGAGGGAAACATGGAACAGCCTAGCCCCTGCGCAAGATCGGACAAACAGACGAGCAGACGGGTTGCAAACTAGAGCCCCCTTCCGGTTCCTGGTGGGGGACTAATTATTGCATATCATATATGAGAATTTAAGCAGAACATCATTGAATAAAATTTATAAACATTAAATGCAAATTGAAAAAATCTTTCTGGATCCTTTGTATTGAAGAAGATATACCTGTATGTCCACCAAACCTATATTCTGTGCTACAATATAAAATTATTAGTAGCACTTGTGCCAATCATGTGTTTACCTGGGTGCAGTTCATGCGACATATAAAAAACATATTATGTCTTCGCTTATATGAATGATCAAAACAAACTGTTTGGCAAAATGAATTTCAAATACCTGAATCATCAAATGACCTTGCCTGCATTGACGTATTCTTAGAGTTAGCATACTTTTCCTTCTTTAACAATGCTTCTGATATAATTGCGAAATGTGTGACATTTCCTCAGATCCGTTGTACTAATATTTTACTCTTTGCTGTAGAATCAAAAACATCTTTAACACTTGAGCGTACTGTCCACATATTCAACAACCAAAAAGAAAAACTAGACATTTCAATACGAAACATGACTAAAGGGTCCGCATTAATAAGGCTACCATTTGCTTCAGGTGATCTTGTTATGCCCCAGTATAATAAGTGCAATATCTCTTCTCCGGCTCCACAAAGTAAAAATAGCGTTCAAAGAACAGATTACCCTCGGCGCCCACAATCTTATTTTCCTCATTTTTTTTTTTTTTTTTTTTTTTTTTTGTTAATTTATTTATTTTATTTATTTTTATTTATTTATTTATTTTCGTTTTTTTTTTTTTGACCGCAGGTCGGTATTATTGTGAACAGTGTATACATAAATGTGTGTGCATTCTACCCGTTGTGAACTATCTTTCTTTGTTTTGCATATTGGTGACGTCTTTACTTTGATACCGTATGCGGGGTACAAATCTGAAACATGTGTACAGCTTCTTCGTTAATTGGGTAATTTTGTTAAAGTTTTGTCCTGTGTGTTTTGTAATATACTTTTTGTGTGTCACTCCATGTTCTGGAGAACCCCCCGATTAGTGACATCTCGATGTACTATAGGGCAATCCAGTTGAAATAAATATCTTTAAACTAAACTAGAATACTTTACATACAATTTCTATATTGATTGTGAAATATAGGAGCACTTCTGAATGTGTTCTTGCGGCAAGTTCTAGTGATAGAGACCAGTGTACCGTTCGTCACCTAGGCTACCATCAAATAAACACTTCAAAAGTTTCATAACAAGCTTAGAAATAAGAAGAAGAAGTTGGTTTCCAATAGAAATAAGGTCCACTATGATTTGCTTCTGTGAAAAAAATGGGGAAGCTTCGTTGGATTTTTCTTGAGATATTATGATAAAGTCGTCTGCTTGTGCACCACTCAGAAGGCCTAAAAGCTAAACACTTAATAGTTTCTTAAAAGATTTAAAAATACAAAGAGGGAGCTAGTTTTTAATTTGAAACTGGTTCATCATATGATGCATCTCTGACAAAATTTGGGAAAGCTGTGGTCAATGTTTTTTAGATGTCACGGTAACGTCGACAAGACGGTCGGATGTCTCTAGTATGATACACTTATATAGAAAAACATGACCCATATTCATAAATACCAAACCCAACAATGACAGCAAAGAGATTCCAGAGTAATCAAAGCATCAACATTCATCTTCCAATACCAATATGAAGAAATAAATTTCACTCCTGACTTGAGACAGGCAGTCACCTACAAATGGCTACTGGTGGCTTAAACCGGTCCTCTCAACCGTTGAAATATTCTTCATTTAATACAGACTATAGTGTTTCCAATATGTATAGACACAACCACTCAAAATCCAAATTCTATTAATTCTGCAAAAAATAAAAATTTTGGTTCTTCTGACTCGTTCGTTAGCTGAGTTTATAGCAAAAGGAGAAAGTAGGCCTATATCGTTTTTGTGATATCTATGAATCCGGAACATTATGTAATTAACAAGTTAAGCGATTGAATCACTGTTATAGAGTATGTTGCAGACGGACGTCTCTAGTATCATACTCTTATGTAGAAAAACATGACCCATATTCACAAAGTTCAAATCTGACAATGACGGCAAATAGATTCCAGAGTTACCAAAGCACCAACACTCATCAACGCACAGGCGACGCAAAGGACGACAATACCCTGCGGCACTTTGATGTGCCGAGGGTAAAAAGTGCGCATACAAAAAATATGCAAAATATGCATTTAATGAAACGTCATTCACAGAAGTGTATTTTCTAATCAAACAAACTGTTGTTTTATGTGACAATTAATCGCAGGGCCAAAATGTTTGCCTTTTCCACAATCTACTGACCATTACTTGCTTAAAAATGTATACCTGGCATATGTCTATGTGAATACTTCTTAGAATATGCAGCTAACAAAGGGATAGTGCAATTATAACCGTGGGGCATAGGTAGACAACGTTCTTTTTCCTTATGTTTCCAATTCCCCTTCTCCTTTTTTTGGCTTTGCTGTCCACGCATTGTGGAGGCATGGTTGTTGTGACGGGACTTGGGAAAAGGGGTTTATATGGGGTAGATAGAAATTTCAATGCTCTATTGAAATTCCAGTGATCACTTACATCATTATCTTACCCAAAACACAGACACATTTTGAGGGTTAAATAAATATATATAAGTTTATTGTTTATCATGCACAGATATAAATTCAGTAATATTTCCATCGTTGACCACTGTGCATAGAACCATTTTCATTTTGACAAACATAAGTCTGAAGCCCCTTGCCTTCTCCCCCCCCCCCCCCCCCCATGTAATGCACTCTGTCAATAAAAGGGGGGCAGCAGTCACACGACTGTTCTCACTGTGGTCACCTTGGACAGGGCAGCTGGCCACTGTGAGGAAAGGGAGTTAAAACTTGCACCAAGGTCTTCAGTTAAACAGCTGTGTGACTACCCCATGGATTAGTTGCCCCTGGTATAATTACACCAGCTTTATGCATACCGATTTTCTTACACCATTAACTGAGGGGTAACTAAAACTGTTTTAAGTTTTACCATGGGTAAGTTACACCTCCTTTATGTATACGGGCCAAGCTTGTGTTAATGATTAAAACAGACTCCCCCGGTGCTTTGAGGTACCGTCGGTTGCAAGGAACTGGTTTCAGTTTAGCGTAACCACGCCTTTGAAATGCATGGCTTCCCGTTGACCCTTAGTAACTATCAACACGACCAGAACTGGTTATAAAGAGAACAAACTGGCCCCCAAAAGAATGTTGTCCATGAACGAAAAAAAAAAAAGAGTCACATAAGTAAATAAAAAATAAATAAAACACACAAGCCCGAGACAACTCCGTGCTGTTTTTGGTTTGAAGTATCGTACGGGATGTTAGTTACATCGACTCATAAGTGGGTCTTTAACAGTTGAAATCCTGTGGATTAAAAACGCGAAATCTTTTTTCTTTGCAGGTTCGCATGAGGACGAAATTACTCCAGGAAACAGCCACATGATCAACGCGCCTAAGGAGTACTTGATCAACTTGTCACTGGTAACGCAAATTTTCTATTCAAACAGTTCTGGTCGAGTGCAACCATACCTTTTTTTTTTCAATTAAAACCATGCAAATCAGATGCAAGGTTGCAGTTCAAGTGTAACTCATTGCAGTAAATGCGTTAAATGAAGTCAAACATTGTGTCCACAAGCAATTTGCACCTGCTGGCAATGCTGTCACTCTCGAGAAAACCCTGGCGTTCTAATTGTTGGTTTCTTTTCAAGGAAACTATAGACAAGACTTGATGCTGTAAACACGCACTATGCTTTTAACGAACAGAAAGTGGGTGCTCAAATTTTCATTGATTTCCATTGCATTCCAAGCTGGTGTCCTTTCATGCTGTTTGTGGTCTATGTAATTTTAATTCCGATTTATGCCAGCTGTACAAAAAACGTCTTACTTTTTTTATCAGACAATAGCCACGAATTTTTTTTCCTGTCACCACACCCTCGCATAAATGTTGTCTTTAGAAAAGCATGGAAAACAGCAAAAAGACACGACTGATTATTTTGAGAAGAGGTGCAAAAAGACTCGACTAATTATTTTGAGAAGAGGTGATAAAAAAATGAACTTTTGAAGTATATCAAACTGAAATCTATACCTTCTTACTCAGGAATAGTCCTTGAAAGGGGTTCGCACATTTTTCGCGTGCTAGTCTGCCATGAACAAGCTATCTAGCCATTGTTACAGATAATTTTTGTCACTGCATTTATTATGGTCCGTGCCAGTATGCACCAAAAACTGCAAAATATAGCAACATAACACCTGCAGACAACGTCGCCGCCAACAGAACCAAGCTGCACGCGCACTCTCCTGTTTATGCGAGACTCTTTGCCACGACACACCCGAACGATGTTTGGTCCCGCCCTTTAGAAACGGGACCCACTTCCTACTCTGCTCTGCATGCGGACCAGCCTGGGTGTCTCAACCCTCGACAGGAGTTTTCATTGATACTGGTCAAAGGACCTATCACCTCACTTGTTTTGGATGTTACCACAACACGGGATATGAGCTATAGTGTTAGTTTATGCCCTGCAGGGAAATCAGTTGATTCAACTAAGGAGTCTGGAATAAGAAGAAGGGAGAGCTTGCGCGTCATGGTGCACCCGACTTTCCTTGCGCACCCTTCGTTGTTTCTCAACATTGGAATTATAGTGATTTTGTCCAAACAAAGGTGTTTCGAAATAACTTTGAATGCCGACTCAATATCCAAATCATATGTTTATAAACACATGTGTGCCAAAAGGTTTGTGGTTTCTCGTGATCAGACGAAATTCTCAAATTCAAACAATGCGAAGAATTGAACTTCAAACGTCGTCAAATGTTTAAGCCACAAGTTGACAAACATGTAAAACACAGGAGTGAATTTTGGTATGTGGTTTGCTTGTCGTTGTTGTTAATAAACTCCATTCCTTTGAGAGGGTTACAAAATAAACTATGGCTAATACAAATTCTTCTGCTCGAGCAAACACAAGTACATAAATCATTGCCAGATTTCCTTGTACTGTGGGTGAGCAATGAAATTCACGAAAAAAAATGTTCAAATCTTTCAATGAGCTTACCTGACATGAATCTCATATATATATATATATATATAATGGAACGCCGTTTCTTGTTTTATTCAGTATTTGATCACATGTCAAATATTTGTTCAGAAGAACAGATAAATGTATTCTTGTGAACAAATATTTGATCAGGTGAATAAATATTTACTCAGAAGATTAAATATTTAATGACATGATCAAATCGATTTGATCAGGTGAATAAATACATTTGTTCATGTGATCAAATACAGTATATTTGTTCTTGTGATCAAATTGATGTGATGAGAAGAACAAACAGATTTAATCACAAGATCAAATAGATTTGTTCCGAGGAACAAATAAAATGAATTTGATCACATGAACAAATGTATTTGTTCACATGACTAAATCGATTTGTTCTTGTGATTTAATAGAATACGGTATATCCCAATTTATTCACGTGAACCAATATATTTCTTCCCGTGATCAAATCGATTTGATCCCCTGAATAAATACAAGTTTCTCCACCACCAGATAATAATTACTCCCTCTTGAATGCCGCGCAGCACTTCCGTTAGTCTGTGGGACCATAATACGCCAGAGGTACAGTCTCGAACTTTGACATTTTCTATATATAGCAACAACAAGTAGGGGCCGGGAAACGGATCGAGCTACATCACAGGGTTAGGTTGTCATCATCCACTGTTTCAGAATCCCATTTGACAATGCTTTGTTTTTCCAGGCTCCAATTACTAGTTGAAAACATTTGGAGAGAAAAAATCAGATTTCTAGCTACATGCACGTTTTAATCGTTTGTGAAGAAAGAAAAGAAAGAAAAGAGAGAGAGAGAGAGAGAGAGAGAGAGAGAGAGAGAGAGAGAGAGAGAGAGAGAGGGAGGGAGGGAGGGAGAAAGAAAGAAAATGCTCACATCCTTCCCAAAAGCATTGCATACCACTAAACTTTGGAAAGAAAAAAAAAAGGAATGGAAAAGACTCATATCCATGACCATGAAAGGCATGGCAAAACGCAGTGCCTAACTATTGAGAGAACGAGGGAGAGAGAAAAAAATCCTCACATCCATCCCGAAAGCAATAGCGAAAGATTATGCAACCACTGTCCAAATTTACATTTAATCCCGCCAAAACACGATCATATTTAAATGATAAATAATAAATGATGCATTGTGCACGATCTCTAAACAAAGCCATAAAATGTCCGCGTTGTAAATGTCCGCGATGTCCGTGTTGAAGATATCGCGGACATTTCGAGATTGTACACTTTGCGTGTTTTACTATTTGTTGCCGGGATCAAATACTGGCGGAGGTGATTTGTTCCGAAGTATAAATATTTGATCAGGGGAACAAATCAGACAGGGAGCGTCAATTTAATTTAGTTGGGGGACATTTCATGATGTGATCAAATCGATTTGATCAGAAGAATGTTTCGATTTATTGAGATGATCAAATAACGTCTATTTATTCTTCTGGCCAAATCGATTCAATCATCTGAACAAATATATTTGTTCATGTGATCAAATAAGAATATATTTGTTCATGTGATTCAATCGATTTGATCAGAAGAACAAATCAACTTAATCAGAAGATCAAATCAATTTATTCACAGGAACAAATAGACTGTATTTAATCACGTGAAAAAATGCATTTGTTCACTTCATGAAATCGATTTGTTCTTCTGATCAAATATTTAACCACCTGATCAAATACTGAACAAAACAAGAAGCGGCGTTCCATAATATATATATATATATATATATCAGTTCTTAAAATTTGTATGCAATATTATCATGTCCATTCAGTGCAACCGAGCTAGCCATTTTCTCGGTCAAAAACAGAGGGGTTTTTTGTTTTTGTTTTTTGTTTGCTTTTTTAAATTTTTGATATCTAATTATGAATGATTAATGATTGGGCGAAATATTATTCTCCTTACACTTGTGACATTGCAGTAATTTGCATTTTTCAAAAAAAAGTGGCAGTGCAACAAAGTTCGGTCGCGTTGTTCTCTTCTCATTGTTTACACTTTGGCTGCTGAGCGGTAAATACGTAAGAGTACAAAGGACCTTAACGAGTACAGAAACAATAATTTCTGCCGATTTCAAACTTTTCTGTCCTTTTCCACTCTTGGCTCCTTGATTGGTTTAAACGTATTTTATTTCTAAAAGAAAAACAATTGGGAAGAAGGGCAAGGCCCTATATTAATCCCTCTTGTGGAGAAAAGACGGAAACACAGGACTGACTTGACAGCACAACTCCAATGAACCACCGTTCATCAAGTCCAAGGGGACTTGATGAGCAGCGTGGTCGGAAAAACAAACGAAAGGATAGACGCCACCAGAACAAACACAGAAAGCGGGGCTCATAAACTTGTCAATATTGCCAGTATATATTATTAATTTGCATTTTCGAATTATCGATATGAATGATTAAGTTACAGTTTCACCTTGGAATCGTTTACTTTTTTCAATAAACTCTTGAACAGATAAAAATATGATAATATTGTCCTCGAGACTGCAAGAAGCACTGCCAAACAAAATTGTGTTAATAGAAAATGGAGCCAAACGACCAATGGTTGTATGTAATGCATCTCGAGCGACAATGTAGTTTGGACAGGTGATCTGAGAAAGTAGTGCCAGATACTCTCGGTGGTGGCGCCACATGAACAAGCTGCTGAATCTTTTACACCAATCTTAAAAAGATGTTCGTTCAATTGGCTGCGGCCCATACGCAAACGAGAATGTAAAATAGACAGATATCTTTTGCCTACATTAAGAAGTTCGGGTAATGTAACAGAAAGCTGTCTGGGAGTTGAAATTTTCTTCTTAAATTGGAACAAAGTTGGAAGATTTCTAGTTTCCGATGGGAGAAGGTTCCACAACGTGATAGCAGAAGGGAAAAAGGAGTTTTCGAATAAGACTGTTCTACAATTGAAAGAGGGTAAGTCTGAGCGTCTGCTTTGATCGAGTTGTGCCCTAGTATTACGGTGGAATATTGGAATATTGGGGAGAAGAGAGTACAAATAGCTAGGGGTTAGTTTATGAACTATTTTATACATCATGATTTGTTTGGATCTTTCTCTTCGTTTGGACAGGGTCTCCCAGCCAGTTTCTTCGTAAAGCTTTTCTATAGGGGTGGTTTTCATTGCTCCTGTCACGATGCGGGCCGCAGTCATTTGAATGTCTTCCGAAAGTTTTGCATCATCCTGCGTGCAGCCATCCCAGACTACATTTCCGTACTCTAAAATAGGTCGAATGAAGGAGGTATAAATCGTTTCTAGTGTGTCCCGGTCAAGGCGATACTGTAGAGTTTTCAGAATGTTTACTTGTTTACAGGCTTTAGTTGCAACTTGTTTAACATGTTCATTCCATTTTAGATCTGATCTTAACGAAAGACCCAGATGCTTGTGCTCTAAAACATTCTCTAATTGATGACCTTGGAATATCAATGGAGGGTGATCAGGGGGATTTCTTTTTAGAGAGACGAGCATGGTGTGTGTTTTAACAGCATTAAAGGATATAAGCCATTCCCTAGACCATTCGTCCAGGGAGGCCAGATCATCGTTCATGACAGTAGCAGCATGAACAGGATCTTCAATAGTAAGATAAAGGGACGTATCATCCGCAAAGAGTTTGACTTCTGAATTTACAACGTTGACTATATCATTAATATAAATCAAAGAGAGTAAAGGACCTAATACAGATCCTTGAGGCACACCAGCACTTATAGTTCCCCAGCTAGAGGATTGACCATTTAAAACGACGCGTTGCTTCCGATTATACAGGTAATCTTCAAACCATGTCAGAAGATTGTCAACGATGCCGTTTTTTTCCAGTTTATGAATAAGACCTTTGTGCCAGACTTTATCAAAGGCCTTGCTTATATCTAGGAAAACAATTCTTACTTCTTTTTGCTGATCAATGGCTAAACATAGCTCATGGTATAGGGAAAGTAACTGGTTGACTGTTGAGTCACCAGGAATAAATCCTGACTGGTTTGCTGAAATGAACATATTGTCCCGAAAAAAATTGAACACATGTTTAAAAATTACTTTTTCCATTACTTTCCCTGTACAACTTAAAAGGGATATAGGACGATAGTTATTACACAGGTTCTCGTCGCCCTTTTTGTGTAAAGGAGTCACGTGAGCTTCTTTCCAAATAGACGGGAACTGTTTCTGATATAGAGATAAATTGAATAGTTTAGTGAGAGGTTGATAAATAATGGGAGCTACTTCTTTCAAAAGTCTAGTACTAATCCCATCTGGGCCAGTTGCTTTAGTAGTATCAAGACTTTTGAGTGTGTCCAGTACTTCACGTTCAGAAATGTTTAAACCGCCGAGTGTATTTAAGGGGTGGTCGGGCGGTAGAGGATTGGTAATTGAAGATGAGTCAAGAGTGCTTTGACTCAAGAAAAACGAGTTGAAGATTTCTGCTTTAGAAGCGTTGTCGGTGACGTGTTTGTCATCACATAATAAAGAAGGAATATTCTGACGATGATTTCGATTCAAAAAATGTTTAACAGTTTTCCACCACGCTTTATGTTTGTTTTTAGAATTTTTCAAGGAGTTATTTAATTTATTATGATGTCGATCCTCGGCTTCACGGAGATGTTCCTGATACAGGTTACGAAGCCGATTATAAGTGGCCCAAAGTTCGAGACTATTAGGTCCGTGTTTACCATCTTTGGCTTTGGAATATGCGCGCATCACTCTGCGCTTTTCACAGCGCAGAGAAGATGTGTACCAGGGTAAATCGTCCGGACGAATGGTAACTTCTTTATTAGGAATACATTGTTTGGCGGCTTGCAGAAAGCCTTCAGTCCATAGCAGGCAGCAGGCATTTATATCGTTGGATGGAAAGAAGTTGTCCCAGTCGATTTGACTTAAATATTCTCGGAAATGATTAAAGTTTGCCTGTTCATATAACCATATAAATCTTTTATACACGGGCTCAATTTTGCGTCGAAAACTAATATTGACAGACACTACGCTATGGTCGCAATTAGCAATTGGTGGCAAAACTTTTGATTCAGAAATAAAATTCGGGATGTTAGAAATGACCTGATCTAAACAACAAGATGTATTTTCAGTTATGCGGGTGGGTTCATGAATATGCGGAAAAAAGAAATTAGTATTACAAAAATGGTCAAGCTTTTTACTTGGTGCCGTGGAAAAGTCGGCGTTAAGGTCACCTGTTATGATGATATTATGGGTACCGGTAGTTTTTGCTTGGTCGAGACTAGCTTGAAGCTTGTCCCAGAATGAAACAGGGGAGTCGGGTGGCCTGTATACAACTCCTAATAAAAATTTATTGTTATGTAATTTAATCTCAGCCCATAATAATTCCAGATCGGGACTTTCCAAGTCTTGACGCCTAGTAGCTATAAACTGCTGGGATACATATAGTGCAACACCACCGCCTAAACCAGTAGGGCGGTCCTTCCGCATAATATTATGGTAACCAGATAAAATAAGATCATTGCCTGGAGTATTTGGTGTCAGAAAGGCTTCCGAGAAAGTTATGAGATCATAATATTTAGCATTGTCTGCGCGAATACACCTCATTTTATCTTGAGACAGACTACGGACATTAATGTGACAGAGGGTAGTATCACAAAACTCATCAGTTGGTCCAGGATTGAGGTGAATGTCTCCGGCTAATAAAATCAGAAGCGGAGAAATGACAAATAAATATACATCAATATTTGAACATTTACGATAAAGGATTGAATTATATAGGTATAATACGAGTAATCTTTGTCGACTGGCGTGAATGAAGATGTTACTTATGGAAGCCGCAACCAAAACATAGAATAAAGAGTATATTAAGAAGATTTCAGAATTTGAAAGATGGAAATTGCACCTGAAGTCCGGGATGGCTACACACAAGTGGTACAAATACACATGAGGAGAGGAACAAAGTATTTGCTTGCAGACCCTAAATTTGCCTAAGGGCTGTTCCAAAAAATATCCTATGGAGGGGGTGGACGGCAAATTTTTGTTGTCCGCTACCTGGAGGCTCTGAACGGCATGCATGTCCTATGGGTGGTGGAAAAAAACAAAACATCTGTCCTTGGGTTGGAGGGTTTAATAAGATCGTGTGTCCTATGGGTGGAGGTATTTTTATTCTCCATGTCCGGTACATTATCATATGTTATATCAATCAATTTTAATAAATTCAATTACTTTTTCATTCTTTCCCATCAGTGTTGTTTCGGCTTCTCCGATGTCTTTTCCCGCCTGTAGAAATCTATTATAAATCTGGTACCCTGTTATACTCTAGTATTACAACATGTACGATCAGACTGCGTACCAATATATAGGCGGCGCACCGTTAGCAGCACAAACCGAAACCGGAAGTAGCGAGGACAGCGTCAAACACGAGAAGGAAGATTGAAATACATGGTGTGCTTGGATCAAGAAAACAAAAGAAAGTGTGTATTTTGTGTTGATTATCTAATAAAGTTTCTGTAAATGGACGTGTGTGGAATTGTAGTCACGATTGGTATATGCATTTGCCTGGGGAATAGCAAAGAGCGTGGTTGATTTCCCCATGGATGTACGACGGTAGGTAAGTTCTGTTCAAAACAGTGATCTCCGCATGCTGAAGTTGCCTGGCTAATGCCCCATATGACAATGCATGCACAAGCCATTCACCATACAGTTGTGTTACCAAGCAAGCTAGCACACTGAAGAGGGTGACTGAATGAGCAAAAGGTACATAAGTGTACTATCAACTCATTCCATACTGAAAGATCATGAGAAGTCTGAATCAACAGCTTTGCACACTTTAGATCCAATATTGCACCTGGAGTTTGCTGAGAAAAGCTGTTGACTGTGTGGTCTTTTCATCTACCTCGTTTCACAATTGGAATAAAATTGGCAAAAGTTGAACAAAGTCAGATAAAGGGATATTTTTGTTTTGGCTGAAAAACATGGATCAGTATGGAATGAGTTATTAAAGTAAAGTAGTTTTAGATTGACATGTCATTTAGATAATCTTTACACCCATCATCACATCTAGGGCTAGTTTCTCAAACAGACTGGTTCATGAAATAGTTTTCTTATGGCTGCAGTATTTGGTTTGACCAATCAGCGAAAAGAAAAATTTGGTACATTTAATACTTTGATAAGTTTAAGTAATATTTTGAATGTGGGTGTTGATCATTTAAAGCAGTCCTTTTTTATTAAAGAGTGAAAAACTCACAATGTTACTCTGGCTTCAGTATAATTATGGGTTTTTTAAAAACACTTGATTGTAGTGATCTGCCAAGTTGGTAGAACAATAACTTAATTTAAAGGTCACAGGCAAGTATATATACAACATGTAGGAGCGAAAAGGTGTACTTGACACACAAAGTCTATTAAAAAGCATTACAACCATCATCACTATAGTGTAGTAAGTGTAAGAGCATTGCAAGCCAAAAGAACATGAGCTCTACAGCTTAATAATGCTCTGTGCACAAACTGCAAGCTTTGAAATTAAAAAAACAAGTCAAATCACTTGGAGAAGCTTTATCTGGCTGCACATTTAAAGTTTGAGCAGTATAATATTGAAGGTTTAGTTGTGCCATGATGTGTATTTCTATAATTGATGCACCATTATTGAACCACACAGGCATGCTGTACTCTTGTTTATTACAATGGCGAGCTGATATTTTGAGATTCAAATTGGTACTGTACATGTATATCACCTCTGTCATGTATTAAAGAAATATAGGTATATCATAGTATTAAGCACCCCTAAAACACTCATGCATTTATTAATTAAATGCAGTTTGTTTCATACACAAATATTGCTGAAATGTGCACCTTGAAATTTTCAAATTTTCCAAAGTGTGCATGGAGTTAAAATTTGTGTTTTTGAAAAAAAAATTGTCCTAGGGGTTGAGGGGGGGAGGGGGTTATCTGTCCTGTGGATGGAGGAGTTTAGAAATAGAAATGTCCTATAGGTGGAGGCTTCTTGTGAAAGGTATGTCCTGTAGGTGGTGGTGCTTTCAAAAAGGTGCCTTCCACCCCCCACCCCCATAGGATAATTTTTGGAACAGCCCTAAAGAAACACCAAGGAAGTGATGCAAAATAAATGGATATTTTAACCACAATGAGCTGAAACAAACGTGGTAAATCAGTAAAAATGAAGGTAATTTGTCAGCTTACTGTAAAGAGTGATACAGTTTCCATGTGTGCCGGTAGTTAGCCAAGCATGATATGCGTCCATGTGGTAAAAATTGAAAACGCAGAACATAATGGGTATGTAAGCAAACCAAGCCCCAAAGCAAAATATAATAAAATACAAGTAACAGTGCGACACAAAGAAATAGCAACCAAAAGAATAAACACTCGATAACAAAAATTGTACGATATACACCATTACTTGTAGACATTTGGAGAGCGTATTTAAATAAATATTGCATAGACGCTTACAGAAGAAGCAGAAGTACAATATGTTTCGCACGTCAATCAATGAGAAATGATTCGGGTTATTACTCCATGTGAAAGTATTAGCACACCAGTACTCTATTTTGCATGTAGGACATTTATAATAGGACTGCACCGCATTATAACATATACCTAATAGATGTAAAGTAAACACACATGTGAAAATATGAGACACCACTTGACATAATAAAGTCAAACGAAAAATATTTTCACACAGCATACATATGTTAAGGACGTACTTAATCGTAACAGTATAATTACTACGCAAATGTAAGATACACAAACTGGTATACTTCGACAACATGTGAATATATTTGAAGGCCCCAACATTAAGCGACACAGAAAATGCACATAGAACACAAATCAAACAAACAAAGATATAATACAACACAGCGTCAGCATATTGTAGGTTGTTAAGCGTTGAGCTTTAAAGTCGGGTGGATATTTGGAATGTTTTTGCGAGACTGCTAAAAGGTATATCACATAGGCTACCTGATAAAGGGAATATGATAAATTGTGCAAAAGTATAAATTACAGAAATAGAAAACTATGGCAGACAGAATGCTACAATCGTAAGATGCAAAGGTTTGAATAATATGCTAATTATATACATACCGTGTAATAGAAATGCGACCTTACATTTAAGTTTTATATCTGCGAGGCCCATCTCAGCATTACATCGTATTACGTACTTTACCGGCATGAAATCAATAAATTGATCGAGTTACGTGGAATTCCGGCAAAGAGTAGTTGACTACTTTTTACCCTCAGCAGAGCGAGGTTAGTGCCGTAATTTGGAAGAGCTGCCGCCCCAAAACGGGAACCGTATGTATAAAACAATTTTCGAGCTAACTTAAGAGTGTGTGGCCGCACAATCGCAAATGCGATGACGTATAATCCGGCATACATTTAGGAATAATTAGCTGACATGTTATACAGATAATACAATAACAATATCGAACGGAGTACTACCATCATAAATGGGGAAAGTAAGCGATATGTTAATAATGTACACACACCATACATATACTAAAAATTTCGCCTCACAACATATGAATGTACTTAGGAAACCACAACTCCAACATGAATACAAAGGCGGCTACATGTACATCATCACAATAACATGCTGGACAACTGTTAATGTTACTATGGTGGAATTGGAAGAGGTAACCACAAGCATAATAATGATCGTTGAATTATTTCATATCTTGGTACCATCTGAGATGTCTGAGACAAGGAAAACTTTGATTCGACCGTTGCAACCTGCTCTGGCCCCTGCTGCACAACGACAATGAAAATCAGTGACACTTGACTGTCTCTTTTGTCAGGCTTGACCCCACAACGCAAAAGTTTCTTGACAGAAGTCACGTGAGTGGTGCCTGAAGTCGTCATTTTTATGAACAATTAAAAGAGAAGGCTATGGGTTACTTGGATTACTTTTGATTTATTAAAATAACAGGCTGAACAAAGGCACTATTAAGAACATAATAAAATGCACGAAATACATTTTCAGCGATAAACAGTGTAACGCAGTTTTCAATATAATATTTTCCAGCCCAAAATGCGGTTATGTTGTTAACGTATTTCTATTAATATAATTATGAGTATTACAATTCATTATTTTAATAATTACTTGATGAATGAAAACCTGCATGTAAAGTTGACAAATCAAAGCAGTGTAAACTGTAAGCGTTTTTAGAATTTTAAAAACTAATTCCAATCAATTATATATACTTCAAGAACAATTAATTCCACTGTGTTTGTATCTTTTATTGCGGTACATACGAAAATGGTCTCAAGTGGCAGTAAAACATAAAATAATGTCAAATGCTACCCGTTCAGTGGTACATTGTAATTAACCTGGCCAGTTCGGTGCGTATTGTCTCACAACCTCTGCGTCACTTGACGATTTGAGGTACCAGGCACCTGTGTACCACAGGCACAACACATAAGCAAGTTCTTCTATATTCAACAGAAATACGCCATATGCAAACGTGTGTGTGTGGTGGGGGTGCGTGTGTAGACACACTGACAGCACAATTCGCTTCCAAGTACATGTAAAACAGACAATTGGTTGCTTTGTTCCTTGAAAGTGTTTTAGTTCTGCATGCCGTCTGTACAGGTACCATGAGCACACGGACGGGAGGAAGTTTGGTCCTGAATATTCAATTATTTGTGTAAAATGTATGAGATAGCTTTGCAATTTATCCTTTTAAATTATTCAAAATTTATTAATCTGCATTAGCTAGGCTATTAAAGTATCAAACCATGCTCTTTGTGCATTCAATAATGAAAACCTTTGTTTATAAACACAAGCTTTGTGACAAGTCTATCAAATTCTACTTTTCTTGCTGACCACACTCGGTGAAAAGCGTATTCCACGGATTGTGTGTTACAGATTATGTATAAAACGTTATGTAACGTAGATTGAACGCTTAGAGTTCCAGTGTTTGATTCAAGTAACAAATGTATTCGATTTGTCAGGTATCCACCCATGTTCACACTAAAGTTATCAATCTGGCCGGACAATTGCATCATTAAGCGAACATATTTCCCTTTTTTCTCAAAATTTGCTGTTGTAAAAACACGCCCTGTAAATTTGTTTTATAATTTTAGAAATGTATTAGTAGCATGTGTTTGTACTAATGGAACATATTTGTGACTTCAATAAGAGTTTGATCGTTGTTAAAATATTTTACTTTAAAAAGTTTTGTTGGAAATAAATAAAAGTCCAACTAACTTACAATACACTGCCTATGTTTTAGACGCATGTGTGCTCTGCTCTGTTTGTTTAAATGCCATTCCTGCACAGCGGCCTGCCAAACTGATTTTTTTCTGAATGTACTTGACACGTACACAGCATTCAACTGGTTGCTCTGCAGGTCACTTTCACTAGTTCTATAAATTAGAGAGTACATTTATAATAGAACAAACCAAAATTTAACTACGAAGAAATTTAATCCTGAGCAATTCTTTTCTTAAAAATGCGTTATCTTCCCCCATTTGACACAAAAATATTCAAACGGCAATAGTGTGACGATTTTAAACAGAACATATCGATTAAGCAGAGACGATGAGCTGAAACATTAATGACTGACCTGGGACAGGTTGTGAACAATGAGTCATGCCAGTCAGCAATGCAAGAAATAATGCAGACGCAGGTATCACCGCAGTGTGTGTCATGGTATTCTGTCGGAAGACGCTTCCACACCAACAGTCGCTGTCCAGATAGCGGCTTGTCTGTCACGCCAGACGAACAAAAGTGCAGTCGCTTCAGCCTTAATAAATACTGCTCTGGAAAGGTGGCTACTTCCGACTGGCACCGCCCGGATCATTTAAATATTATGTTGGAGCTATGACTAAATGCGAAAAACCATGTCTTCCAATCAGCTATCAGTGACTGGCTCACCTGGGAAACAGGTGCAATAAATAACATTTTTTCATGTGTTGACACCGTATTTAGATGCTATTTCAGTCCCCTCCACAAAAATAAACTGAAGCCATATTTTGCAAAATGAAAGTGTTGAAGAAAGAGAGACGGTAGGAAACATTTAACTGTCTGTGGATGACATTTTTATTTTACTTATTAAGTTGTATGTTAGTTTAGGACTGCTCTCTCGAAAAGGCCCCATGACAAACATGACAGGTAACGCCAGCTTCAATTGAATGCTTATGACAGGGAAATGTTGACTGTGCTATGCTTTGCTTTTAGCAGGCTTCTACTATAACATGTCATGTTAAAAAGAATGACGGATTTCATGTTTTGGGAAAGAACATATTCATATACAGTAAAAACGATGTGAAATATGGTACAAATAAAACTGAAATATTTACATTGTCTGTCATCTAAAAATGTCAAACTTTTACTTTGAGAATAAGATGAGAAGTTATATTCCATGAAGAAAGTCATGTCTTCACTAACCACAAGAAGCAATAAGAGGAGCATATATAGAAGAGCAAGAATCGAAAGTGTAATACCTATCTGTGAAGAGCAATGCTTGTATTAAATGTAACAGATGGAATCGGCGATGAAGCCTGCATTCATTGTTATAGAGTCGGCAACCGTGGCTTTTTCGTTTAATGCTGAAACATTTATTTTGTTCAATGATCAGCGACAGCGGTAAATCAGGATACCTCTGAAAATGAAAGGGAAGGACTATTGTCACCATATGGCTAATTAATAAGGTCTTCATTTTTCTATAGGACAGGCTTGTGCACACAATTTCCAATCTGCCCACGATGTGAGCAAATCCAATGGCACCATGCTGGTTCTCAGTCACATAGAGAGATGAAACAGAGCTTATGATTATATGACCATGTAGAATGGCGTCACACCTAAGAAGCCCGCCCACAAAAGTAAAAGTGGTCCCCTTTTTCTTCACAACTTCCCTTTACCTTTAATCCGCAACAATATGCCGCAGACTGCAGTATATGGACTTCGGTTTTAACGTTTGTGGCAAAAACTTCTCTTTGTGGCCACATTTTGTAATTTTCTTAACTCCTTCCGTCGCGATTCAAAATTAAATATGTTTTAATCAGCACTTAGTTTCCTTTGATTGAATTTTGTTTTATGTTTATGAATCAATAATGGCATTTTACCTGGAATTCATGCTTGCATTTTGTTATCTGGCGGAAACCTTTGCCAGTGTTCGAGAGGTTAGTTGTATTTTCAATCACCCTTCTCCGGGGCATTTTCGGTTTTTACTATATTTCTGAAATAACGCTTATTGGGACGACACATTAGTGAAGTATTATGTTGAGCATACTCATGAAGTGAACTTACGAATTTGTAAACAAGACGACACGAAATTTATTAATTCAGGCCCACCCATGATCACATCGGTATCTGCTTCTGGTTAAGTATGTGGAGAGGCTACCTTCGCATCAAAAGTTGGTTCCAGTTCTGACTTCCAAAACGCTTGTTGGAAGATTTCACTCGCCGTTTGCAGAGATGCAAGCATGTGGATGCTCTTTGTGAGTTGGAACCCTTTGCGCTTTTTTCTCTGCCTTGACATGATACAACGATAGCTTTTGAATTTGCAAATATCTGCAGGAGCATACCTGGTATTGGGCAATGCATTTCTACACCATTTGAATATAAAAACTTCATTGGGTATGTTGTGCTATAGGTTGTGTTCGCCACAGGCGCACGCAACGTTCAGGCAGTCAAGCTTTCGTGCTGATAAAGTAGGCCTAGTAATATACGCCGGGAGAGGGGGGGGGGGGTAAAGAGGGTGAACTGGGAACAGCTATGCGTTCAATGACCCACATAAGGCCATATTA
Source organism: Hermodice carunculata (assembly GCA_964020975.1). Lineage (NCBI taxonomy): Eukaryota > Metazoa > Annelida > Polychaeta > Eunicida > Amphinomidae > Hermodice > Hermodice carunculata. Next base: position 45,407,086 of record OZ026625.1, read on the forward strand.
GCCCCAAGGGACCTCCCTTCGCTCTGTTAAGCTTGCGCAAGCTTAACAGAGCGAGGGGAGGTCCCTTGGGGCTAAGGGCCATATCTGCAATAAAATGTTGTGTATTCATTTGTGCAGTCAGTTACTTGTGCTAATAAGATGGGGGCGGATGGGCCTAAAGTCACAGCGTCGTCACATGGAGCATCTGCAGAGAAAGGTTTGAAACGAAGCTCACATCTGGACCACCATCGCGCTTCACGTTTGGCATGATTTCTCCGTTTCTGTACACACCAACAAGCTGTAACGCACCCGTTTAGTCCAAAACTATTTTCTACAGGTATATCACACAGATAATCCATTGAAATCCACTATATCCACATCAGCACGCCTATAATTGTCGCAAATGTCCCACAAAATCCATTTCGGGCAAAAAGTCCGACATTACAGCGCCGAATTCAAACGGGTGTCCCATCCTGAATCCAGTTCGTTCCATGGCACTAGCCGTATGACAACACTTCTCAATCGTCAGTCCAACCGTATTCTGACTTTAATCCTGTTTTCATTTCCACAAATCGTGAAACCTGACCAAACCATACAGAAACGGAGAAATCATGCCAAATGTGAAGCGGGATGGTGGTCCAGATGTGAGCTTCGTTTCAAACCTTTCTATATAGGAGCTCCATGTGACGACGTTATGCTTATGGCTTTAGGCACCATCTTATTAGCGCAAATAATTGACTGCACAGATGAATACACAATATTTTATTGCAGATATGGCCCTATGTGGGTCATTGAGCGCATACATGTTCCAGGCCCACCCTCTTTGCCCACTCCCCCCTCCCCCGCCTCATATTAGCACGAAAGCTTGACTGACTGAATGTTACGAGCGCCTGTTTTGTTCTCCGACTCATTATTTATTTATTATATATTTATATTCATAATGGAGATAGAGAGTTTTTCTAATGTTCCAGGATCATGAATATCGCGAAAACAATGTAGGCCTGCTTTCCACTATTGTAGTTATCTCAGCTGAGTGACAAGTCAGCAGAATTCAAAAGTGGCAGGCCTGCCATGTCACTTTTTATCTTTGGCTAAAGTGATAAATTTTGCGTTTTAAGTGGTTAGGCCAATATATTTTGGGGAAAATATTGTCTGTAATTAATAAAGAATATTTCGAAGGTCGAGAGGATCAGTTTAACTTAGACAGTGTCATTACCATATCCAAACTGTAGTCCTAATGAAACAAATCCAAGTCAATTCCGACCAAAGCCAAAGGCAATGTTCCTTGGTATGTATAGCTGAAACACATAAATTTATAGTTCGTATTTACCCAAAAGAGACCAAAACGTGAGTGTAAAGGGTCATAAGGTCGAAAAAGCCATGTCTAGTTTTAACATGACAGAATGCAAAAAGTTTTGTTTGAAATTATAGGCCTATTTCAGTAAATTGGCTTCAACAGGTGCATCATTCATGCGCATACAGGACCATACAATTTATGAAACGGGGCCAAAATTTGCAGCACATCAGAGAATTTGTAAGCGCGGGTTCTTAATTTGTTGAAAAATGTCAATAAAATTCAGTATTTAAAAAGGTACTACTTGCAACCACCATCTCAACAATGATCATCATCCATATAAGTCCACAAAGTGACACTAACACCAACATCAATCCATCACAAAAGCCCCCTAGGCCTAAAATGACCATCAACAAGAATCCAAACAACATGATTATATAATTCGATGTGTTTTAGGCATGCAGTTAAAGACATGATGTTGTTTTAAAGGAGATAAACTAAGAGTTTTTCAAAAAGAAAAGTGTTTGAATTTGCAAATATAGTAAGCACATTGGTTCAAATGTTAAACATCAGCAAGAAGCAAGTGACATTAGGCCTCAAACCATTAAAACGTGGTCAAAAATTGTATTACAACAGCCAGAATTTGTAAGGATAGCAGTCACATTTCAAGTTGGTTTCCAGAAGTATTTTTGAAAGGATATTTAAATGTTCAAGAAAGCATAGAATCCCACAAGTTATCTAATAAGTCAATTATTAGGGTAATAATTTTGAATTCAAAAAATGTAGTATGCCATTGTAAGTCATCTGCAAGTCAGCCAAGCATAATGTACATCTAACTCGTGGTTCTTTAAGGTTCAAAAGGTCAAAATGTAAAACAGTCCTAAGTATTTTAAAATTCTACTACCTTTATCAGAGAAAGAATTAGGTTTTATGAAGAGAGAGAGAGAGAGAGAGAGAGAGAGAGAGAGAGAGAGAGAGAGAGAGAGAGAGAGAGAGAGAGAGAGAGAGAGGAATCATGTTGAAATTCCTAAAGGTAACTGTAAGTATAACTGTTTTCCAGTCACAGTTTTAAATTTCTCCATTTATAATCAGACGTAGTTCAACTTGTCAGTCAGCTGATTTAGATGCGAATTATTTATACGAGAGAGAGAGAGAGAGAGAGAGAGAGAGAGAGAGAGAGAAAGAGAGAGAAAGAGAGAGAGAGAGAGAGTACATTAAACACTTTGAGCCAACCTGACATGACCTTAACAATAAAAAACTATATTCATCAGACAAATATAAAAAACAACATCAGTTTCACTACACTTGGAACACTTTACTGCACTGCAATATGTGCAGAAAATGCCTGAATGTTCAAATTGTTACCAAATATATAAAAGTTCCATGAAAAGAGAAGCGGACAACAGTTTTCGATGACTGTGATGAGACCAAACCGAATACCAGTTTAACCTTGTCAGATCCAGTAAAATCTCCATTTGCCTTTAATGGGTAACTACTTGTCTCAAATCAGAAGTGAAAATTATTCCTTCACATTGGTATTGAACGTTGATGTTTTTGGTAATTCTTGAATCTTTGCCTTTTGCTGTAAGTATTGTTGGTGTCATTTTTGGGTTGAAATGTATATATATGGGAAATGTTTTTCTAATTATTCAGCCAACATGGCTTTGGACATCAAAGTGAAGAGGTGAAGAGAACCTAGCTTAAGAATTTGCAACATGTGATGAAGGATACCTACTTCAATTGACTGATTTCCGTCTTTGTTAAAACAACCCAGAGGATCGACTTAAGATCAAGACAAAAAGATTTACCAAATAATCAAGGAACAGCGTCAAATTGTGTGATGCCTGCAATATGCTACATAGTCACTGTATGTATCTGGGAGTGTCGCGCAGTCTTCAGGGCAAGAGATTCAGCTAATATTATTAGCTTTCCAGCTGGGAGAATTGGGCGGTTAGATTTTACCGCCTGTGGGCTAGATATGATACTGGGCTATTTGCAAAAACAAAGATATACTAACGTTACTTTTACGGTAAACTCATATTTTTTCAAATGGAGACCTACACTGGTATCACAAGCCCCGTTTTAACTCCTCTTAACAAAATTGTGTAATTTCAAAAGTAAGGAACACTGTATCATCTACACTTTATGGTAGAATTGTGCCACAGTTTACAAACTGACTGATTTGAGATTCAAATTGCAGTATTTAATTAAGCCCCATTTATTCCTTCTGCCCACTGTATTTTAGCATAGGATTATTAGTACTAGACTAGTGTGGCATAGAAAGAAACTTACTTTTTTTCCGAATTAAAAAGGAATTACAATACCCTAGTTAATATGTTATAATTTACAAAGAGGTGCATAGGTTTCCTGTAGATTGCACATGTAATAAATAATACTTGTGTCATATTTGCAGGACTTGTGACTGAAGAAAAGTCGCATATGTGCTTTAGTCTACAATTTTCAAAAAGTGTTCTCTGCGCATGGTATCTGAAATCTACGATATAATATTGCCAGCTTGTGCGTCATTATGCTAAAAATGACAAGATTTGCCTGTTTTGTGTATGTTTTTAAAACCCGTTTCCAAATGTAGATGTTAGTTATTAACAAAGATTAACACCGCTTATGCTAATCCAAACGTACGCTATAATCTTTGGTTTAAATGATTACGTTTACCGGATTCAAAAATAGCATAAACTTGGTTTAAATATCGATTTAAACCAGCTCTTTGCATATATTGTTAAATAAACTACAGAACAAATGAAAACTTTGTCCTTAAATTGTGCTTTTGCATATGACATCTTGGGTCGATTGATTTGCACCCCCATAGTACATATGATGTTTTATTCTGCCTGGATATTTATTGAGGAGAGACACAGGTTTCAAGTCCAGCACATCGACTTACGATGCTCACACACAGAGAACAAAGGCCATTATAGTCCATAAATATCACTCACTGCGGGGTTGGTGAGGCAATTGCTTTAAACAAAGCCCGGAGTACACACATGCATTAAACGCATATATTCGGCAGAAGCGCATCAATGCATATCAGTGTGTTTGCAACTCTTGGTAGCACTAGCGAGTTCATGAACTTATTTTACAACCAGCGATTATATGCATCCAGTGCAGGTCGTCATGATCTGTAGTTCCTTGACGGAAAATTGTTATAATGGAGGTAGAGTGTGTTTATAATGTCCCACAATCCGGAATATCACCCAAAAAAAAGGAAACAAAGAAACCGATGAAGGCATACTTTCTTCTTTTGCTGTAAACTCGGCTGACTGACAAGTTAGAATAACCAAAGAATGACAGGCCTACCGTGCCTCTCTTTATGTTTAACACAAGTGCCTCCGGCTGTGCCGAGGTAATATATTAAACTGCCGTCAAAAGAGGTGATGTGTAAAAGGAGGAAGAGCATACATTTTCAACATGTTTCAACAAATGTCCAAGTTACCCAGGGCCTAACAAAAATAAATGTGTGGTTCCGATAATCTGACAGACCCTACTAAAAAGGACAAACCCTAAAATTAATGGAACAAAAAAAAGTATCTTTAAGGCGCCCTTCCCTAATAAATGCTGGTCGACCCAGGCCGGTGCTACAAACTCAGAGACCTAAGTGCCCAAAAATGTCCGTAACTTTTTCGGTGGCCCAAATGTGACCTACACGGCCCAAAGGGCCGAAGGCATGCGGGGGTGGGGGTGGGGGGTCTGGGGGCATTACCGCCCCCCCCCCCCACTTTTCAATTTGAGCATGCAAAATAGTTTATCCGGGGAGTTTCGAGTATCTTGCCGTCACGTGGTTGACGAAATCACAACATTTTAGTCATTATCGTACTGGTTTGGCTATTTTCCCCCAGATTGTGCAAAAATCTGATGAAAATAAGAAAAAACGAGTAACAAATTGAATTAAAATAATATCGTCATGATATCTACTTTCCACGGTGTACCACAACATGAAAATAGTAGAAATGCAAGTTTAATTATTTATGAATTAAGATTGATATAAAATTTCAATAAATTAATATGTAAATAAATATAAGCACCAAAGCCGTAATTTTTTTAACTCCAGGCGTATATATATATATATATATATATTTATATTCCAGGTCTCTGATAACACTAAGATACTTAAACTGTAAATAAATAAAGCGGTCCCTCCCCAGTGCTCCCATTTCATGCATCAAGGATGATTTCCTTTTCTTTCTTTTTTTAAATGTTCTTACAATTATTTGATATATCCTGGCTGGTTCTGCATGGGAATAGGTATAATCATGGTACAGTAGTACCAGCAATTACCGACCTGGCAAAATTCTGTAGCATTTTTCAAGTACTGTGAGGCAAATTTTGCTACAATGCTCCAGTTGGAAACCTTGGACCAGCTGCCACACGCGACCGACCAGCAAAATCACCCCACAAACAACCACCCGTAAAAAAAAGAGAGAAAAAAAAATGGTTGTTCAAATTAACGGTAACCCAGTTGTAAGACAAAGATAACACAGAAGCTTGCCAACGTGTGCAATTATTTTGCAGTAAAATCAATTCAAACACAGCATTTTATTTCAACTTGTCTGGACGGTCAACTTGGGCCGGGAAAAAAAGCATAGTGCCATGATGGGTGCGGTATCGGTATCTAGTATCGCTAGGTTTCAGGTGTCCGTTTTCCGAGTTACCAAAGCAAATGGTCGTCAACGTATTTTTAAAAGATGGCTTACAATCTAAATTTTAATCCGGCCGCTCGGATGTGTCTGAAGCAGTTATCATCATTAGTTATAAATCAAAATGCAACACGAAGGCATATACATAATGCAGCGTTGCACGCACATTGCGCGCCCATTTAAACATGGTGCAATGCATTGTGGGAAAGGAAAATCACAGCAAATCGTGGCCACGTGTTCCTAGCACGGTTCCAGTCGTCCGTTCTGCGAGTTACCAGGGCAAACGGCCGTTAAAGTATTTTTAAAACATGACTACAATCTTAACTTTAATCTGCTCGCTCAGTTGTGTCTGAAGGAGTTATCATCGTTAATTACAAATCCAAATGCGACACGGCACGCTCGAGCGCCATTTTGAACATTGCGCAATTAATGCATTGATTGCGGGGCAGTCTCACAAAAGTACACTTGATTTGCATATCAAAGTGCATCCGGCCACAGCATATATATCGTTATTGATGCTCTGAAATAATTGCAAAATATATATTTTTGGTTTCATATATTTTAACTCTCTTCCCACCCCACTCGAAAAGATCGCCTCAATGCTCATTCACAAACCATTGGCATTGGGTGCGGAACTCACTATTTTCACAATGGCAGCCATGTCGATTGGATATTTTGAAGAGGTAGCGTCCGGAATATATGTGTGATTAGTGTTAAGGGAAGGTTAATTAGTGGAATGAAAGTAATGTACAATATATAGTGGGACTGAGCATTACCTGAAAATGTAAATACAACGACAAACAGTGACCAGTCGTAGGCCCCAGAAATATTATCTTGTATCAAAGGTTAAAGTCGCCCTGAGGCAATAAAATAAGGGTCAGCAAATGGCTGAGTGCCAGGCGCCCCACTGCGTCAAAGACAAAGCCCAATGGAGAAGGTTGCCCCGACAGTGTAAACGGGTCCAAATGTATTGGCGAGTTTTCATATAAGTGGTAACAAGTGATAAAATTTTGATTTTAAGTGATTAGGCCTATACGGTTTAAAACACCAAAGTCTGTAGTTAATGGGAAGTATTTCGTTTTCGAGGACAGTTTTGGAACCACCAGTTGCCTTTTATCGGTAACTGCCTGTCTCAAGTCAGGAGTGAAATTTGTTATTGCAAGATAATTGATGTATTGGTGGCTTTTGATTCCTTTTGCTTTCATTAGTGGGTTGAAATTTATGAATATGGGTAATGTGTTTCTGAACTATTTGACAAGTAAGTGCCACCACTGTGCCCATCTACGAAATCAAGGAGCCAAAGCATGCATGTGGGCATCTCCTCAGGAGCTTTTCCGCCGGTGAGATGTCTGTCGTAGTGTGTAGTCATTTCAGCAAGAGTAGAGGAATGTGAATATATGGGACTGGAGTGCTAGCTTCTGGCACCTTGCAGATTTCTCATACTTACTTTAACTCTTCCAGTGCCAGATTTTGGACTGAGGTAACAGCTTTTCTTCGCTTGCATTGGGCGCATGTCAAATATATATATATATATATATATATATATATATATATATATATATATATATATATATATATATATATATATATATATATATATATATATGTATATATATATATATATATATATATATGTATGTATATATATATATATAAAAGGCTCCGAAACATGTTGAGTAGTTACCCGCTGAAGACACTTTAATTTATTTGGGCTGATACAGCCTATGTCAAAATTTTACAGAGGAACGTGTGCAATATAGACAATAGTAATTCCATATGTATACAGGTTAGACAGGGACAGGTTAGCTTATGGAGAGTAAAGAGTTCGAACTGCGGAATAGGATATTGACTACTAGGAAGTGGTTCTGGGCAAAAAGACACAAATACAATATATATATATATTTATTTGTTTATTTTTTTGGAGACACCAATTAAAATTTGATACCCAAACGTGGAAGTAAAGAATGACCGAATTGAAAGAACATGAACTTATACAGAAATAAAGCTGACCCACATGTGCACTAAGAAATGAATCCAACTGTATTGTTAAATTGGTTGTTGTACTGTAAATGAAATCCTACGTTGTTACATAACTATCAAAGTCATAGATCAGACATAAAAATGATAAAAATCCTATCCTCAGGCTGTTGTGTATGTTTACAAACACTGATAAAATGATGTAAAGTGTCACGTTTTAATTGAAACTGTTACAACATTTCGGTGTTATCATTCATGTTTGTCCGTTTCATTAAAAAAAAAAAAACAAATCAAAGCCATACATCGCGTGAATTAAACCAAGAGAGTAGCTAAAACAGCCATAAAACGTTATGAATTAGAAGAAGTGACTGAAATAATTTTTGCTAAGTGTTACAATTGACCCGGTAGTCTGGGGTATTAATAACAAGGGCGTGGGTCAAATGTAATGCTGGTTGCTAAGAATAAGTAATTATGATGACCACACGTGCAATTCTTGTCAACTCTTTCAGTGCCAACTCCGATAAAAGTCAAGCAATTAAAAACGAACCGCTTTATATCACCGTCATGAGGGCGCTAGATTCATGATCCTTTAAAAAACACATTTCATTCAAGTACCAGCAAGCCCACAGTTACATATAATATATTAGTCCATGTCAACAGCTTTTCTAAAGCGCCCAAACAGCGCAGAGGAACGCTGTTAACTCAGTTCAAAATGTGGCACTGAATTGGTTGAATTAGTGGTGTGGTGCAAAGGAAGGGGGCGCTGCAAATGATTTCTAATTAATCCTGTGTGCAAAAATATAAACTGCAGTAGTCACATGCTAAAACTCGTTGTAATTACACTGCCTGTTGAAAGACAGCATTGCGGCCTACAGCTATCACAGTGATTCCCAACTCAACCCTCTATCATTTTTTGTGCCGCTGCGTCTTTGTTCAGAACCACACGGCAGATATGGCACTGTTGCTCCTGTTTGTTTAACTGGGTACGAGACAAATGTATGCACAGAACTCAAATGTTATTATGGTGATTGCTATTGTGTGGGATTTTTCGCCATAGAAGAGGCAAGCTCGGCTTCTTCATCGCCCACTCTCTCTGACTGTCCAAGCACATTATGTTTATGTGGTGCTGTACATGTATCCATACATCTGGGAAAACTTATTTCTAACAATTACACCAGGTTGCAATTGTACCCTGGCTCACCTACCTTCCCTGCACCTTCAGGTTTTGCAGAAAACCCCCTTCATGAAGAATATTCCAAAGGTTAGGAGGACCGGCGTAAGGCGCGCCAGTTGACTTTTGTGGGTGGCTTCTTGCTTCATAGGAAAATTATTTATTCACACTGGTACTGGTAGAAATTTATGTTCTGGTGATTCTTGAATCTCCGAATTTGATGTGTTCCAGCTTGCTCACAATCTTGGACTGAGATTTATGAATATGGGTAATGTTTTTTGTGAGCTATTTGCTCGCTGATTGCACTGTGTGGTTTGCCACGTCTTTGCATTAGTCATATTTTTATGAATAATAGCAAGAACTCCGTGCATATACTTGTGTGCTGCATGTAAAGCTGTTTATACCTTTTTGCGTGTACCCTAATATCAGCAGTAGCTGCATCATAATAAAAATATATATTAAATAACGGTACAAAAATATGCGAATTAAGGGCTAGTGTATATGCCTAATAACGGAACTGGAAAGCAATGTGGCCATAATTGCAGCAAGGAGAATTATTTTTCATTCTGACTAGTTCCCCAAAATCTTTTTCATGTAGGAAAAAAATGTGACACGTTTTTAAAACAAGGGGACTGTGACAGCCTAGTGCTCAGCTGACCTACCAAGATACAAGCTGGTCTGTTAGAATTGCTGCTTTCCGTATTGTACAGTAATGATGCGGACATGTACATTACGGATTTATCCCAATGTTAATATTTTGCTAAAATCAGAAAATGACAGCACCACCTTGTTGTGATGAAAATACCCTTGACGGAAATAAAACCCAGGTACATTCCCACTTTGTTTCAAAATAATACAGCTAACAGCTCGGTAGAAGTCAAAACAGCAAAAACAAAAATATTAAAAATTGTCAAGAAATCGTAGTGCCACCATTTGCAAGAATAAAGGTGTGGGGTCCCCAGAAGAGCTGCTCTGCAATGTCGAAGCAATTGGGCAAGCAGTTTTGGAGGAAACAAATCCATAAGATTTTAGTAAATATAAATAATAATAAATCTTAAAATCACTGAAGCATGACTATTTACCAAACTAAGATACCTCTACATCCTGACTACATTCAAAGTAATTATGGTTGATGGCCTCATAGAATTCCAAAATATGAATTACCATTCCAAACCCGATAGACCGACATGGTAATCAATAGGAATGTGTGTATCAACCGACCAGTCCCCGAACTCAAAGTTAACCAAACTTCAAGAGTATCGCCACCTGATAACCACCTAAGTCTGCCCTCCCTCAAGGAAAATATAAGTTTCAGGACAATCTGAGTGACACTTTGGTAAGTCAACATAAGGAAAACTAGCAAACATGCATTAAAAAATAGAAAAATCACGGCGCCATCTGTTGAATTGATATTTGAATACGCTTCTGGGACGGAAATTGTAAAGATTTTACCAGAAAATGAACAAACAGCATAAAAATCTAGAAATCATTGGACGATCACCACTTAAACAAGCCTGGTAAACACCCACCCGAGGGACATCTCCACCAAATTTGACAGTTTTGGAGAAGCTGAAAATGTGAATAGGATGGAAATGCACGCATCAAAAAACAAGAACCCAAATTGAAAAATTCGTTAAAATCAGGGTTCGGGAGTATCAGCACCTGGTAAACAATTAGGTTCCATCCTCCCATATGCTACTTTAGCATTACCCCTCGGAATAATTTCAGCGACACTTTTGGGGAAGTTGAAAATAGCTTTAAAACACCAAAATGCATATAAAAAATTGACAAACATCACATGGCTACGTGTTGAATATATTAAAGTCCAAGAGACCTCAGAATTGTCGCTATGCAATTTCAAAGCAATTGGCGAGGTAGTTTTAGAGAGTTTTCACAACATTTCTAAAAAGCAAAATATATATATATATATATATATATATATATACATATTTTCATGTCAGGGGGGGCGGGCGGGGGGGGGGGGGGGGCTCTCCGATCCGGGTGGCTCTCCTCGATGGAGAGCGTCAGGTCTGGGAGGATCCCCACGGTAATGCACTGATAGGTGTAGTTGACTCCCTCTGATATTTAACTGCTCAGTATAATTTCATATAAAAAAACTATGGTCGGAGGAGCTTGTGCTCGCTGTCCTGCTGGCGCGTGCCTTTTGATGCTGTGCATCTGGGACGCGCCGGTGGGACTGTGAGGTGGCACTACTGGGCGTGCTCCTCCGGCCTCGACATGTCTATTTTATGGAGCTTTGCTGTGATGGCGATTATTCTTAGTTCTGTATATTTCATTTTTATGGTAAAGCATAAACGAGCGTACTGATTTCAGGTGCTTTGTCTTGCGAAATGTAAACATTGTGTTTATGAATTACTGTATTCTGATCTCTGAGTGTGACTACTTTTTATGTATTCTTCATTTTTATGGAGGTTTATACAATTATAAAAATAATAATAATAACAATAATAATAATAATTATAATAATAATAATAATAATAATAATAATAATAATAATAATAATAATAATAATAATAATAATAATAATAATAATAATAATAATAATAATAAATAGCCATGCAATATCTTGCACACCTATTTCACAATTAGCCAATCAGAATAAAACTAACACATGAGCACCCCCTTCCCCATTGCTGCATAAAATGAAGATCCATAGGGACAGGATTCTGGCCGCACTTGCTAGCAGCATTGCCTATTGTAAAAGTTGACTGAAAAGGGAAGGGCAAAATTAAGTAAATTAAAATTTATAATAGGCCGAACGGCTTTTATGATATACATGTAATAATCAGTGACTATTATTTATCAAGATTGATATTCAAATTCAGTCCAATTTCAAATAGGTCCAAATGTAACATCTTAACATATTGAAGCTATGAACACACTTTTGTCAAAAGCAATCTGAGATATGATATGGCTGATACATGAAATAAAGCATCTGACTATATGAAAGAAAAAAATATACACACCAGTTACTTAAATAGCACTACTAACTAACATAAAAAGTTTGGCTCGACAAATAGCAACACACATGTATTCTACGTTATTACTTTATCCGTACGCAAGTTTATCATTAGTTGTCCTGACATCACACAACCTGTATGACGTAAATTGATGATAACTCCTTATCGTTGTAATCTTGCATTCTGCCTCGCATCAAGTAACTTCAGTTCTGATCAGTATTTGACCTTGAAGCGACCGGCATTATTTACTTATTGTAAGGGGATTCCCACGATAGCGGCACATTTTGCCTTATTTTGGAATCTTTTTGTTAGCCTCTTGTCTCTTTGGCCAGTCCCTTATTAAGACATGGATAAACTCATAATAGAAAAAAAAACATCATTAGTAGTCGGGAGATATCTAGGGATAAAGCACTTACAGATTAGGAATACGAGATAGAATGCTTCGCTGGCAATCGAGGACATAATTCTCAAATTAGAGTTTTGCGCAAAGTTTAGGTACTACAGACACATTGTACAACTTATCTTATACACAATTACCGTTGTCTCACCCTTGTATGTAACAACAAACAAGAAATAGCAGAGCAACTGTACACAGCTCAACACAGTTGTTCGTGAACCACAGGTGAGAGTTTTCAGTAATTTGTGTTAGGCCTAACTACTAGCCGAATTTAATCAGCCAATGACCACAAACTGAGAGAAGTCAGACGAGTAGGTTGATTCATGTATGCATGCCAACTACCTTTAAACTCCCTTATTACACTTGCTAAGTGACCGTCTACATCGGAAATTGGGTACATTAAACCGGCAAGTGAAATACCTGAATTCCTAGGCGACATGCGGGAGATCATTAGGTATATAATTACATCAGACTGACTGTAAATGAAAATACTACACTTTTGCCTCTTTTCCATTTATATGTGTGTTGTGTGTTAAGGGATATATATATATATATATATATATATATATATATATATATATATATATATATATATATATATATATATATGTATATATAAATACAGTTAGGCTCGCGTTCAAGTTAACAAACGCCAAACGCACCAACGTTTCCCAAACGTTTCCCAAACACTTTCAGTGAAAGTCAAACGTTTTGCAAACGCGTAGCAAACACTTTGCAAACACTTTACAAACACTTTGCCAAACGCTTTCAAACACTTTTCCAAACGCTTTCAAACACTTTTCCAAATGTTTTCAAACACTTACACTTGCGCCAAACGTATGTGATACATGTACATGTACACTTGGTAATCTAATTTTAATGACAGGAAAATTTTTTAACAAGTGTCTAAAAAGCTTATCAGCACCTAAAAATCCCAACAACATGTGCATGCCTTCATTTATGGATAATCCAATGGATTTACTCCGAAACAGTTTTTGAAAGATGAAGTATTCATGACATTTCAAATGAAGAATTAAGTCTTTAATTAATTTTAGTTGAATTAGACACTTGGGTAAACGCATTTGGATCGTGTTTTATATAAATATATACAACCTATAATGCTGGATAAGTGCACATTTACATGTAGGTACATCATATTTTGCTCGACCTGTGGAAATTATGTTTGGAGATTCTTCATCATTTAAATGGAAGTGTTTGAAATTCATAGTGTTTGAATGCGTTTGTGAAAGTGTTTGATATCGTTCGGGTAATTGTTCAACGCGTTTGAAAAGTGTTTGAACGCGTTTGGAGAAGTGTTCGGTAGCTTTTGTGAAAGTGTTCGAACGTTTTGTAAAAGTGTTTGAGATTTTTCCCAAACTCTTTTCAAACACCTTCCAAACACCTTCCAAACACATTCCAAACGTTTTCTAACGTTTCCAAACACAAGCCAAACACCAGCAAAACGCGAAAAAAGGGTTTGGCTGATAACTTTTAGCCGGGCGTAACTGTACATATATATATATATATATACATATTTATATATATATATATATATATATATATATATATATATATATATATATATATATATATATATATATATATATATATATATATATATATATATATAAACTCCGGAAAAATGTCGGTGTACAAATACAACTACATGCTATGGTGCGAGGCGAAATTTGTACATCGACAAGAGGAGTGTGACAGTTCTGTCCTCAGCTGATCCTACATTCACAGACTGAAGTGTGAACAATGTTATCAAGGTCACATCTGTTTCTGTCGTTAATATGTACATATCCCCTTGCTGATCGTAAAAAACATACTACAATTGCAGCTCCACCTGTTGAACAATTCAGATCTAAGTCTCCCAGGAAATTCAAGAAATTCTCAATTTTTTATGTTTGGAACGAGCGAAACTCGAACCTGCAACCTTTGGCACCAGTTGCCTAGCTGAAATGGGAAAGGCACCTATCCACTCGACCAAATCCCCATTGTCAAAAAAAAAAGAATGGTTCAATGGAGCGAGTTATGTGCGAATGCCATATCAACACGGTTATGTAGTATAAGTACTGAGTTGGCATTTATTTCCAGAATCGGGGACTTAAATCCACCAGCATTAAAGAAATGCCGAAAATATATATTTTCTGATTGGAACGAGCGGGACTCGAACCTGCAAACTTTGGCACCAGTCGTCTAGCTGAAATGGGAAAGTGCAATTTAAAGCAATTGTCTAGGAGGTTTCCGAGAAGATTTTTTGACCATTTTGCCAAAAAATCAACAACAGAAATTGATAAAAAATCCTAAGGTCACTGGACCGTTACCATTTCTACAAACATCGTAGAAACCTACCAAAGGTAGATCACCACAAATTTTCAAATGAATCGCCTTTGTAGTTCTCCAGAAGAAGTCAAAAATGTGAATTTTCATTGCAATCCCCATTAACTCACGTAAAAATATTGCATGCATCAACCAGCAAGCACCCACATTGAAAAAGCCTTAAAAACCAGACATAAAGTACAAATTAAAAACCAGGAGTCCCTAAGAGTGTTCCTGTGTCTTATCAAAGCAATTGGGGAAGCAATTTCGGGGAAGAAGAATTCTAAAAAGAAAGAAGAAGAAAAAAACTTTAAAAATATATAAAACACTCGACAATGACCTTTAGAGCCACGTGGTAGAGACCCATCCAAGGTACATTGTCACAACGTGAGAGGTGAATCTGGCAGACGGTTTCAGAAAAAAGTCGAAAATATGCATTATAATGCCCATTAACGTACATAGTTAAGCATAGGAAAGATGAATAAACCGATCAGTACCTCTTTTTAAAAAGTCGTTCAAAAGGAGGAATCCACAGCAGTGATACCTAGTGAACAACTTTGTTTGACCCTTTCCCACGGAACATATTCACATAGTTTCAGCTTAATCTGATGACCATTCTGGAGACGAAGTTCAAAATAGCGAAAATACACAAAAATCATAGAATAAAATGAAAAATTGCTCCACCAAATTAACAAATTTGAGTCCTTAGAAGTGTTCCTGTTTGATACCAAAGCGATTGGGTGGCGGTTTTGGAGGAAAAGATATTATCAAGATTTAGCCAAACAAAAGCGCATAACATTCATTAAAAATTCCAAAAGCAAGGGAGCGTGACCATTTAAAAAAGACTGTTGGAGACCAACCCACGGTAGATCCCTACCTAGATTGAGGAGAATCCGGCCACTGGTATTGGAGAAGTAAAAAATGTGAATTGCGGAAGGACGGTGGACGTCCGAGCCTTCTAAAAACTTAGGTGACTGACAAAGAAACAAAACACAGAGGAAGATAAGAGTTATAGAGTGTGGACTTCAATATGTAGAGTTTTTTTAAAGAGATAGAACTAACAGGGAACCTGCTGTGTACTGTTGGGCTATAATTTGCTCAATGCGTCCTGCTGCAATTTTTTATTGGGAGGGGGTGGTATGTTTATTTTTGGGAGTTTTTTGGTTTTTGTTTGTGGTTTTGTTTTGTTTTGTTTTTTGTTGGTTTTTTTTAAACATATTTTTCCAAAACATATCACATTGTTTTCTCGTAAGGACTACTGTATTATTTGATTCAATAGTAAGATTACTAGGAGAATGGTTCAGTTGGTTGATCTTGCTGTAGACAGAACTTTGACACGGCACATACTAAACACATAACTACTTAAGTTCATGCCTTCTGCAACCCTCTTGCCTGAACACAGGACCTTTAGCGACCTGGTATTCTATTGCTTGATGTCACAGCCTTTGTGTGTACTTGACAGCTCAAAAACTCTTCAATCTTTAAGAGTTAACAGTTTCTAGTGGAATAAATGTGCAATAAATGTAAATATTAAAATAAGTCACGTTAGATAAATAATGAATCCCATTGGTAGATAGAGTTGTAAGACCCGTAATCTTAGTGCGATAGAACTAACAGGGAACCTGCTGTGTACTGTTGGGCTATAATTTGCTCAATGTGTCCTGCTGCAATTTTTTATTGGGAGGGGGTGGTATGTTTATTTTTGGGAGTTTTTTGGTTTTTGTTTGTGGTTTTGTTCTGTTTTGTTTTTGTTGGTTTTTTTTTAAACATATTTTTCCAAAACATATCACATTGTTTTCTCGTAAGGACTACTGTATTATTTGATTCAATAGTAAGATTACTAGGAGAATGGTTCAGTTGGTTGATCTTGCTGTAGACAGAACTTTGACACGGCACATACTTAACACATAACTACTTAAGTTCATGCCTTCTGCAACCCTCTTGCCTGAACACAGGACCTTTAGCGACCTGGTATTCTATTGCTTGATGTCACAGCCTTTGTGTGTACTTGACAGCTCAAAAACTCTTCAATCTTTAAGAGTTAACAGTTTCTAGTGGAATAAATGTGCAATAAATGTAAATATTAAAATAAGTCACGTTAGATAAATAATGAATCCCATTGGTAGATAGAGTTGTAAGACCCCGTAATCTTAGTGAGATAAACTGAGAAGAAAAAGGGAGTACGGTACAGAACAGGTGACAGTGAATTAACTATACGAACACAGACAGCAATAAAGGACCGGTCGCTCCCAAATCATGAAATTTACTTACCCTCTCGCTCGATCACCGAATTCACGTTGAAATCACGAAAAGCAGACACAAACAGCAAATAATGATGACAAAAATGCAAGCCTTCATTTTTTCAATCGACCAAATCAATATAGAATCGTCTGAGAGATTTCCATACTTTTTGAAGAGAGTTTGAGAAATATTTTATTATATATATATTGGTGGGGTATCCTGTGCTTTATCAAAGAACGTCGCACTCAAAATTGGATTGGGTCTACTTTG
The DNA here is from genome assembly GCA_964020975.1 of Hermodice carunculata. Lineage (NCBI taxonomy): Eukaryota > Metazoa > Annelida > Polychaeta > Eunicida > Amphinomidae > Hermodice > Hermodice carunculata. The sequence goes on from OZ026625.1 coordinate 45,424,373, forward strand.
GGAAGTGCCAGCCATGTACATACAGGACTTAAATCACTTTTCTTTTAGGTGGAACATCTGAAGCCAGCACCTTTGGATAACCACCGATCACTTTTTAATATTTTAAGGTAGTTTGATACTTAAATTACATGCTCACAAAAATAAGATGTATGAAAAAAGTTGTATGAGAAAATTGAGCTCAAAACTCTTGATTATACTGAAGAGTTTCTGCATTTCTGACCACAAGGCCTTTGTTTGCCTGCGCATGATAATAAACCGTGCCATTGTTAGCAAAGTCATAAGTCCATGCTCCATGAAAACCAGTCGAGCCACTCACAAGCGTCACTCACAGGGAACATGAAAGTATTAGTTCCGAAAATGGAAAGCCGCATGTGAACCCACACCCAAGCCAAGTGTGGCTACGTATGATGTTCTCAAATTTAAAAGTTTTTAGAGTTTTAAGCCACAAATATGCTATTTTTTAATGACAACATCACAAAGGTAAAGCCAAAAGTTTATTCCATACAATAATAAAAACACAGGACAGAAGAAGTGAGTATGTGTCATATTACAGCCATAAATGCATAAGAATTGGCAACATTTTCTTTCAACGCAATAGTCTCGGAACCGTCTATTTTTTCACAACCTATACAATTTGAGTCTAGCTTCACAAACAAACGAATTATCCTGTCACACTGAAATCAACGGGCATCAAAGGAAAAATATCATATCCGGGCGCAAATCCCAGACACTTTTTTCTGACTGCCCCTTCCGTGGCTTTTGGAGCAGTTTTGCGAAAGAAAACGAACAACCTGTTAGAACCAACATAAAAATGGTAGAAGATTTTATTCATGCTATTTCAGGAATCATCATTGAATTCGATCCTGGACATAGATATATACTTTCAATTTCTTCTCATCGCAACTTCAAAATTACAGTTTTGTACAATTTCTGTGCGAAAGTGTGAAAATGCAGCCAAGTCAGAAAGAATCTTATAAAGTCTAAAGAAAATCAATCCTGATACAGTCCTATGTATGTGCAGCAATCAGAAAATACATAGGGTTTAATGTACTCGTGAAAAAATTAAATGGGTAAAATTAATTCAAAGTTGACAGTCTCACTGCCTGCATAGTAGCTTCACATCTTCCACCTTAATGCAATTTCCTTTCGCAAGTTTTTATACAAAAGTGATTCTGAAAGATAAGGTTCAAAATGAGGCAGTAAACTTGCTGCTGGACGAACCGCACACAGTTGTCCACCTCACAAACGTACAGAAAAAGCTCTCGCCCTTCTTATACTGCATGGTAAAAACTTGATCGACACGTACAGCATAAATCTTAAAAGGGGTGTTTGGACGAAAAAAAATTATGATTATTATTATTATTATTATTATTATTATTATTATTATTATTATTATTATTATTATTATTATCATTATTATTATTATTATTGTTGTTGTTGTTGTTGTTGTTGTTGTTGTTGTTGTTGTTATTCACTAAAACCATTATTAAGGAAAGGAACATATACATCTGCACATAAGATCAGGACGTCAGATATATCAGGACTACATTACGGATGTCTGCAGAACGAGAACTATGCAGGCTGGGGCATAAGTAACGAACAGCTCTTGAGTAAAGAGACAAAAATATAATTCATATGCAAACCAGGTTCAAAAATGTCACTCGATTATATATTTAAAGCATCCAAAAGGTCATCTGAAGGAGGGCATTCCATGCGAAATGACTGCTGTACCTGTGACAACATAATTGGGTGTTAATTATTTTAATGGGTTGATGATTGTTAGCCAGACGACCCACTAACGAACTGATATACGTGTTATGTTTGGCAAACTGTTTATCAAGTGAAAAAACTTCGAAGAGCAATAACTTTTTTCAGCAAGCTTGTATATCGAAAAAGAGGGTCCATTGCCAGTTTAAAACTTTTCCTTTGGGAGGTCTACCCAAGTGCATTTCCCATACTGTGCAACGGGACAAAACTGTTTCATGGAATTTCTAGTAATGATGCACCCTATCCAATGATATGTGGTAGGGTTGGAGATTTTAGTATTGGTATATGTGTAAACTTTCAGAAAAGGCGATAGGAAATAACACTATTAAAAGCTGAACAAAAGAAACACTTCTTCATCTCTTTCTTACACAAGAGTGCCACCAGTTAACCCGACCCTACTTTTCAAGATTGGCATAAAAAATACCCAAAAATGTTCCTGCAGCGCACTTAATGAAGATTCTTGCCATTACTTTTTTCATTGCCCTAATTACACTTTTCCCCTATTAAACCTTCATACTGTTATTTTACAGTATGCTCCTTTTACCTTACAGACGATATTCTACGGGTCCTCTAATTGTTCTCTCTTACGGAAAATATCGAGATTTTCTCAGCCGTACATAATTACATCTCTGTAACCGAACGTTTCAAGTCAGGTGTTGGTTGATCGCTAATCGCTTACACAAGTATTCATATCATTTTATTGTTTTATACGGTACAAACAATTTACCAAATTCTGCAATATGTGTAATTGTATATAATTATTGTTATTGACATTGTGATAATTATACCTGCCCCCCTATCTGTCTTGTCGGCGTTTTGTCCTCTTCTTTATGGTTTTGTGCGTCTTGTGCTGTCCTGTTATATGTGTCCTCTTCTGCGAGAGGGATTAATTTAGGGCTTTGCCCTCTTTCCCAATTGCACATAATCATTGCTTTTGTATTATCTTTGTAAACTCGGCAAATAAAATATGTTTAAACCAACCCGACCCTGATTGCGCACTTAAAAAAAACAAAGGAAATCTCATTCTTAAATTTGTTGCTTTCGTTACATTAACCTTTTCCCCTTGAATTACGACCGAGTCAACAGCACCAAGTGTCCAACCCATGCCAAACAGAGCTGTTGACCTAAGACATGTCATCTTGTTAGGTTTCATCTACAATTCTTAATCCAATTACATTTAGTACTCTTTAAATTAGTTGAAAAAACTAAAGCAGGCGACAATTGACCACAAGAGCCCTTTGGCCATTGAAGGAGGAGAGGGTTAATGCCCAACGTGAAACTCAGTGATATCTGGTAACACATGGGCACAACAGAAACGGTTGGAATATATGTTTGTTACATAACTATCTACGTCATATCCAGACAAACAAAAATATTTCCAGCAGTTATTATAAGTTTGACAATTTGGGGGCGTGAGTATGTAATTTGAGAAAACAAAAAGTGGTGAGAAAGTACAGCGAGACATAGGGAAGTGGCCTAAGTGTGTTCTGACAGAAAATTTGACGAATTTACCATTGCTTCAAGAGCAGACTATTCTCGGTAAAAAAACAAGAGTAGCTTTGCGCCCCATACGATTGTAAATAGGGATCTAGTGTATTGTTTGTATGTTAAATGGTATCTGTAGAATTTTATGTACCCTTCGCATTTCGTTATGTTTTATGGCAGCCATGTTAAAGTACATTATGAGCTCATATTGGCTAAATGTTTCATTTTGTATTTTTACAGATTGAACCGTACAAGTACTCGAACAGGTTTTTCGCTCGTAGCAGCGTACACGTGTATAGAAAGTTCGTAGGTTAATATGTCTGGGATTTCAACTGGTGAATAAGATTCGATAAATCTCAAGCTGTCAACCACCAGCGTCTGTTCAAACGTCTGCGTGTAAAACATCAAGGAAACCATGGCTATGCACCGAACCAGCTAAATCTATGTAGTGGTTCCTAGATATTATTAAGCAGGTAGTTATGCACAGGAGACAAATCAACAATTGTGGAAGTTAGTGCAAGCTCTGTTTAAAATACAAAGGAAAAATATGATCGAACAAAGGAGAAGGGAGGGAAAATAACACAAATGTAAGGTTTATCAAGAACTGCCAGATTCGTTATTTGTTGGAAGTCCAACGACGGCATCAGAATACCTTTGAGACCATTGTAGCAAAACAGTAATCAAATGAGACTAATATGATTCAGGCATCGAATTCTAATAAAAGACTAGAATTTTTTTGTGCAGAATATCTGATACTGTTGATAAACAGAATATGTTAAAGTATCAGAAGCACACAATTTCTTATTTGACTTGTGACTCTCAAACCAGAAATAAAGGTAGCAAGAATGATCTTATGTTGCTATGAACTTTAAAGGAACAGGGTCCAATTTATTTTCCACAGACTTACAGGACAGACATAGATATGCACATGCAACTCCAGACGATTTAAAAAATAAAGATTTGATGTCTGTTCAAATATAACACTTCTATCTCCGAAATTAAGGTTGGAGACTTTTAAATTGGGGTAGCAACACCTGACGATGCATCAGTCAATAATGGTGTGTTGTACATACAGTTATAGAATGCCATGGCTCCTCAGAATGCTTTGCATAGCACATGTACCTGTAAGCATATTTTCCTGAAACGCAGCAAATGTCAGAAAATTAGTTGCTCCTAACCATAGGCTACCACCCGCTGAAACACAGACAGATTTGTCAAGCACTGTAGAGCCATGCCATAACACATACATACAAAAGTATATGTCAGATGTATACTTTATGGCCAGCAGTTTCTGGACCATTTCAAGAGAGACCCTGCATAAAAATATGTGCCATGCCACGGAAAATGTAATCGCAAAAACTCTGGCAGTGCAGCAGATAACAGTTGACTGAGTACTGTAAACACTACCTTTGAATAGCTCACACCCTACCGACATTGAACTCAAACCACGTCCAAACCTCACCTCAACATGGTACAGAGCTTCAATTGCACCTTGGACTCAGCCAAAATGGGCAGCTCAAACGTTGGCAAGGCTGACAGCATATGGACAATTGATCCAGATATTTAGTTTGGTGACCTAGCGTTATTGGAATCCTGTCAAATGATATCCTTACCACGTTTGATGGGGACATGCGGTTTTGAAATACGATATAACATACATGTACCGCAGTATCCCAATATATTCCATGCTAACGTACAGGCTTGTCGATCATTACGTAACATAGGGCTAACAGGAAAGTGAGTCAAGCTGCACTCCTATAAAGGTCAAAAGAATAAAGCATTTGGCTCAGCAGGATAAGCAAAGACCAATTCACACAAAAATAGAGAAAACTTTTAGCACCACCTGTTAAGCAATTAAAAACTAGGAGTGTCCAGACATGCCCCTATGTAATTCACTCCTTTCACAGAACTAACCGAGTATACCATTTCCTTACCTATACCTTACTGGAGAGTGCATCGCAGGGATAAGTACTTATGATTGTGAGCACAGGGAAATTGTAGGAAAGCATGCTGATAACACATATTTGAGGCTTTTTTGTCAAGAACCACTTCTTAGTCTCCGTTACCCGATTCCGCAGTCCAAACTCTTCACACTCCATTAGCTAACCTATCACTGTCGAACCTATATAAATGTAGAAGTACTATTGTACGTATTGCACATGTTCCTCTGTAGACTTTTTATCTGGGCTGCGTTAGCCCAAATACAAAGGTATTCAACGGGCAATTACTCAGTACATATTTGGGAGTCTGTACCCGTTCATGTCTCCCTAAGTAGCGGTTCCTTGTCTGAGCTAAATATTCAGCAAAGACAACCCACACAATAATGAATAAATATGAACATGCCAAATGATGCATAACCTAAATAAGCGAAGCTTTGCTTATAAATGCAGAGCTTCAATGTGAATAAACAATCCCCGTTAAACCAAACATAATTACTAAATTAGTATAAAACAAATTCAGATAAAAATACTTTAACTTACCCCTTACTGGTATGTTCCCTTTGTAGCTATATACCTCACTTAAGTTTAAGCACCTGCCAGTGTATAACTGAAGTAGAAACTAACTGGGTCATTATATTCAGTCCCAGTGATTATAAAATAAACAGTTACGCCTGGACCACCGGTACAAAACTAGAGAATTCCTAATAAGTACTGTAACAATGGAATTCCCGCACTAATAATGTTAAAAAAAACCATGATGACAACTACTCCTCACTTTCAAAGTTACCAAACAATAAACCTATAGTTTGCTGCCAACTCTGAGTAAATGTTTCGACAGAAAGTGTCAAGTTTGTGACATGTAATTAAATACTGTCAATTTTGAGTAATTTTTCACAGTGAGTAAATATGCACTTGGGCATGTCAGAAAAGAATGAAGGTCATCAGCATTTAAGTCAAGAAAACCTAAGCTTGTCCTTAAATTAACATTGCAACTAAATAGACCTGCGTTCAGCTCTAGCTGAGTGCAAATGATATGTAGAATTATTTACTTATATTTGCCTGAAGACAAATTCGTTAACATACACAAAAAATCTGAAGCATGAGAAACTGCGGAATTTTAGCAGTCCAGGATCGCCAAAAAAAAACACAAAAAGAGTCCCTAGGAGTGTTCCTGTGACGTATCAAAGCAATTGCAATAGCGTTTTCGGAGAAGGAGATTGTTTAAGACTTCCCGAAAAGAACAATAAATTCTTTAAAATCCCAAAAATCCCTGGACCTTATTCATTTAAAAAAAAACCTGGTAGAGACCTACCCCAGGTGTGTTGCAACCTAGTTTGAAGTAAATCTGGCTGGGAGAAAAAGTCAAAAATGCTAATTAGCATTAGAAGGCCCATTGACTTACATACTAATCAATAGGAAAGGTGCATTTGTGGATAAATACCTGAATTGAAAAACATCGCTTTAAATCAGGTATTCAATTCAGTGCCACTTGGTGAACAACTTTGTTTGCCCCTTTCACAAGGCACATAACTAATAGGTTTCAGCTGAATCTGAGTGACAGTTCTGGAGTAGAAGTCGAAAAAAAATTACAAAAGTCATAAAAAATAGAAAAACATAATATGGCCATCTGCTGAACAAGTTAAGAACTAAGAGTCCCTGGGAATGTTCATGTGTGATTTCATAGCAATTGGGTGACAGGTTTCGAAGATGTTTTAAGATTTGCCCCCCCCCCCAAAAAAAAAAACATACAAACAAACAAACAAACAAAACAAAACAAAAAATCATTAAAAACTTAAAACATTCAGAGAGCATAACCATTTGAACAAACCTGGTTTAATCCAAAATCCGTAGAGCTGGATAAATAGAACAGACATGGTAGATACACAGCTAAGGTACACGGCCACACGGAAGACATGTAGTTTCGGAGATGAAATCAGAAATGTGAATTAGCATTAGAATGTCCATTGGCTTACATAGTAATCAATAGGAAAGTTGCATATACTGATAAGTACCCGAATTGAATGAAAAAATCGTCAAAACTCAGGAATCTACAAGAGTACCACGCAGTGAACAACTACTTTCACTCTTCACAAGGACATTTAAGATTTTGAAGTCCCTAGGAGTTTTCCCTCGTGAAATCAAAGCACTTGGGTGAGCAGCTTCGGAGAAGAAGAATTTTTAAGATGCCCCCCCCAAAAAAAACCCACAAAATTTATGAAAAATCCAAAATGCACTGGAGCATGACCATTTGGGTAAAGTTGGTAGAAACCCGACTAAGGTACGTTGCCACTAAACTTGAAGTGAATCTGGCGAACGGTTTCCGAGAAGTCCAAAATGATAACTGTGAAGGGACAGACTATAGGCGAAAATATTCATATAAAAAATTCAAAAAATTTACTGGAACAGGACTGTTTGAACACATGTGGTAGAAACCTACCCAAGGTACATTGCCACCAAGTTTGAAGTGACTCTGCCCGATGGTTTCAGAGCAAAAGTTGAAATGGGAATTGTGCACAGACAGACTACGGGTGAAAATTGATGCCATTAGCTCTGCTGACAAGTCAGCATACCTAAAAAGACAATTAAAATATACTAAACAACAACACCGTTTACTGACGCCCCATGAATTTCAATATGTTCGGAGTTTTCGGAAGGGTAGATTTAATGAGGGTGTTTCTGTTGTTTTGGAATGAAAACCGTGTGTTATTGTAAGCCTACCATTGGACAGTCTTTCAAAGGGATTGATACTTGCAGGTATAAAGTGTTGACAAATACTTCTATTAGTGCTTTCATGGAAATATATCGGGAACATCGAAGCCATTCCTCATGCCATTGAAACTTCGGTTCGGAATAAGGCCACTCATGAAAGTTCGGTAGACCCATATGTGAAGTGGAACGTTTGACAGAACCGTAGCGTCATTATAGATTTAAAGGTTTATATAAATGAATTTCAATCATACTTAAACTTGACTGATGATAACTGTTCTGCAAGCCGTAAAATCATAATCACTGAGGCATCCTTTTCAAACCTGAATCCCATTGATAATAAATGTAATAAATAAAATAGTTAAATGTTAATCTGGCTCAAAAAGTTGTCTGAAACATTGAAAGTGAAACCCAGTGCCCTAGTACACTTGTTAAACGTAATGAAAAAATGATCAAACGAGACACTCTCTCCATTCTTAAAGTTATCTAATTAGCGTAAACTATGCAAATGAACACCTAAATAAAAAAAACCCACCTAGTTTTGCAACCAATTACCAAAATCATATGTGTGAATAGTTGCAACTAACTAAGTTAATAATAAGGAATGCATTTCAGAGGTCCCTTTGACACTTACAGGCCATTTTAACCACCAAAATTCAAAATGGCCACCGCTTACTATGTTTTCTTCAGGCTTTTGTGTACGTTTAGAATCGTTTAAGCAATAGCTATGTGTACACCAATTTATACTACTTTGGGGGTGGGGAACTCATTTCTGGCACTGCATTTCTTATTGAAGGTGATTTGAAGGTAGAAAGTAAAAAATCATGAATTGCTTTGAAGTTATGGGAAGTGATGGTTTTGTTACCCACCCTGACATGTATTCTCTATGTTCCATTAAGTCAGAACTGAGACCTGTTATGGCCCATTATCACAAATCATCAATAATTGTCATTTCTAAGTGAATACCGTTAAATTGCCTAAATCGGCATAAAAATTGACAAACATTAATTCACACAAAAAATAGAAAACCGTTAGCCGCCGCCCGTTAAGCAAAAGACAAGCTAGGTTTGTCCAGATATGCCTCTTTGCAATTCACTCTTTTTACAGAGCTAGCCAACTATACCATTTCGTCACCTCTACCAGGCTGGACAGTGCATCGCAGCGACAGGCGCTTGTGATTGGGGTCAACGGGAATTGGAGATATAAATGCTGATAACACATTTATTATATTTGAGCTTTTTTTGGCCAGAGTCACTTCTCAGTCGTCCTTATCCAATGTCGCAGTCAAAAATCTTTACACTCCATGAGCTAACCTGTCACCGTCTAATCTATATAAATATGGTAGTACTATTGCACATATTACACACGTTCCTCTGTAGAATTTTGAGCCAGGCTGCGTTGGCCCAAATATATTAAAGGGTATTGAACGGGTAACTATTCAGAACCTATTTCGGGGCCTTTACCGGTATATGTCTCTCTGAGTAGCAACTCTTTGCCTATGCTAAATATTCAGCAAAGACAACTCATATAATCATAAATATGAACATGTCAATTGATTCATTACCTAAATAATTGAAGTGTTGTTCATAAATGCAGACCTTAAATATGAATAAAGCCTACCTGTCAAACCAAACATAATTACTAAATTTGTATAGGACAATTTCAGATAGGAATACTCTGACTTACCCTGAATTAGTATGTTCCACTTGTAGCTGGATAGCTCAGCTGACTTTAACCACCTGCCAGTGTATAACTAAAGTAGAAACCAACTGGGGCATTTTATTCAGTCCCAGTGATTATAAACTAAACAGTTACAGGTGGACCATTTGTACAAAACTAGGGAATCCCTAACAAGTACTGTAACAATGGACATCCTGCACAAAAAATGTTAAATAAGCCCCATGATGACACCTACTCCTCATTTTTAAATTATCCAAACAATAAAGCTCTGTTTTGACAGAATGAGTCAAGGTTGTGAACTTTCAGTAAATATTAAATGTTAAAAAATCGCGAAAACATATACATGTGATACAAAAGCAATTGCGTGAGCGGTTTCAAAGAAAAAGATTGTCTCAGATTTGCCCAAAAGGAACCAAAAAAAATCTTTAAAAATCCAAAAATCACTAGACCCTTCTCATTTGAACACACCTGATAGAAATCTACCCCAGCTTTATTGCCACCAAATTGGAAGTGAATCTGGCTGACAGTTAGGGAGAAGTCCGAAATGTTAATTAGCATTAAAATGCCCATTGACGTACATAATAATCAATACGAAAGGTTTACCGAGAAGTACCCAGATTAAAAAACAGTTAAACATCAGGAATCCGATGCAGTGCCACGCAGTGAACAACATTGTTTGGCCCTTTCACAGGGTACATAACCAATATATTTCAGCTAAATCTGAGCAATGGTGACAGTTTTGAAGAAGTCCATATAGCAAAAACGCACAATAATCATAGAAAATAGCAAAAAGTGCACCAACCCCTGCTAAAAAATTTAGAACTAGATGTGTGTTCACGTGTGATAGCAAAGCAATTGGGTGAACGGTTTTGGAGAAATTTTTTTTTTTTTTTAAGATTTGCTCCCGAAAAAAAAAAAAGATTATCATCAAATAAGCCAAAAATTACTGGCGCGTGATCGTTTGAACAAACTTGGTAGAAACCCATCGAAAGGTACATTGCCACCAAGTCTTAATCTGGCAGATAGTTTTCAAAGAAGTGAAAAATGCGAATTGTGATGACGATGACAGACGACGGTTTCATCCAAAATCACTGAAGCATAGCAAATTGAACAGACTTTGTCGAGACACATCAAAGTTACACTGCCACCAACTTAGAAGGTAAACAGTTTCGGAGATGAAGTCAAAAATGTGAACTAGCATTGCAATGCCCATTGACATTATATCGAACAGGAATAGTGCATTTACCTTTAAGTGCCCGAATTGAAAACAAAAAACAAAATACGTTGAAAACCAGGAATCCATAGCAGTGCCACACAGTGAACAGTTTCTCTAACTCTTTCACAACATTTCAACCAAGTTTCAGCTCAATCTGAATGACGGTTCCAGAGAATTCGAAAATAGCAAATCCACACAAAAAAGGTAGAAAAAAATTAAAAATTGACAGTGTCACCTGCTAAACAAATACGAACTAGGAGTCCCTTGTAGTGTTCTTGTGCAATATCAAAGGAATTGGGTCAGTGGTTTTAGAGAAGAAGATTTTTTAAAGATTTGCCCCCCAAAGAACAAAAGAAGTCTTTAAATAAAATCACAGAACCGTACACACCCGAACGAACCTGGTAGAGACCCACCCCAGGTACACTGCCACATGTTTGAACCTGGCAAACAGTCTGGTAGAAGTCAAAAATGTGAATTGGCATTAGAATGCCCATTGACGTGCAGAGTAATCAATAGGAACAGTGGGTTCCTTAAAGTGCCATCAATGGGTGGGGTTCCAGTGATTGTTTTGCTCTCTTTTTTCATTTTTAGGAAAGTCTTAGCGACTCCACTTGTCCAAGACCACTTCGCCAAATCCTTCAAAAAATTACTTGGGAACCTTTCCGGTTACCACTAGACCACGGTGGGACTTATTATGGGGTGCATGACAAGGTTATTTGACGATGTGCCGTTCACGTGGTCTTTTTGGTTTCTATTTTGTTCGATAATCGTGTGTGTTTTTTGTAATTCTTGCCATTTTCTCCACATGGGTGGTTTAGTATACATATCACAATGCATATGCAAATAAAAAAATATCTAGGTTTTACAAGCTTAAAAAGGGGGTTCCTGTGCGCACATAACTCGCAAATACATGATTTTATTTTCTTACCAACAATCCAGAGACTGAGGGGGGGATCACAGGTGGATGGTTATATAGACAGGCAGAGATTTGCACTTTTGGGCGATCACTCCCTTACAAAGAGTTAAAAACATGTTGAGGGCATTTCCTGGGAATCCTGTTCTGATTTATTTACAGATTCAATGTGAACCGATTATGTGAAAGTTACTTTTCCGTTTGAAGCACTTAAATGACCTGACTGATGAAGATGAGTAGCATAGCTGGTAGTATGTGCGCGTAAAGAAATTATATTTGAGCATGAATATCAGTCACCTTAATAGTCATTGAAATGCATATATATCGAAGTTATACCTCCACTGGCTCTCGATTGGTAACGTGAAAATTTAATTACAGTGAAAACTCGTTATGATGACACCATCTGTTCCCTACGAAATGTGTCAGATAACTGAATATGTCAGATAAATGAATCCAATAACAATGAAAATAAACCTTTTTCCCATGAAAATTTGTGTCATAATATAGAATATGTCAGATGACTGAGTGTCGTTATAACGAGACTACACTGAATTTTAAAAAGTGTATGACCTTCTAAAATTAATCCACGGTCATCCATGACCAGGCCGTTTTCCTTATGTCGCCTCGATCTGGCTGTTCCCAAGGGAGATGTTATCATCGCCAATATCAAAGTGTAACCTCCAAAAAAAATTAAATTCACTCATCTCACCCAATATTCCTGCACACTAAGTCAAGGACACTCATGGAATGCCGAACCATTCATTTTATAGTTCCATCACTTGGTAGTAGCTCAAATACCTCTTGACCAATATTTAGCCTGTATAAAATTCCCCTTGAACCAATAATGTACAATGAAGCTACAGATGTATTCTTGTGTGAATTTGATGCAACTGACTGACCTATACTTTCTAATTGTCAAAGAAAATGTTTTGACTTAATCCGGCACGATACTTTTTTCTTTATTATGACCATGTTTACCAAATGCACGCTGGATATGTTTATATTCCTGGCGTCGCCCCTCAAAGGTATATGTAAGGTGGAATGGCCTTTGCTGTGAAATTTGTCCTATCACTGTTTGTACCCGCCACGACAGTATCGTATTTAAACTGTTAACATTTTCATTGGTATTTGATGCTTCAAATGAGAGTATCTCGCCATCGGATATACAGGATCGTCCTACGTCCAAGAGTTCAAGAGTGAGGGGTTACCCTTCCAAGCATGATTAAGTATTCTTTACAACACAGCTTTAAGTGGTCATTTCGTACGTGCATACTTCGAGGTATTTTTGATCACAGAGTGAAGCTGACCTCACATGATTGCTCAATGTAATATGTGATTTTTACTGTACGCTAATCAGATGTCTTTTATTTTATATTTCCTCTAGTATTTTGGAGTCTTAATATTTTAGTATATTTAAACACGAGTAGGAAGTTTAAATTATTTAACTCTTCCCGCTTGAAATCTTTTCCTAGCATTGTGACCCCCATTTGAACTCAGTCAGTTTCCGGAAAGCGTGTTTGTATTTCTTGCTGATATTTCCTTTGGCTGCAAAAATTCACCTGTGCTTGACCTTTTGACTTGGGAAAATTGCTGCGTCTAAATTAATACTTATTTTTATGGAGAAACAAGTGACAGGAATACTTGACTGTGGTCAATATGAAAAAATCGAACGAGAAAATGTGTCAGAGGGAGAACATTTATTGTTGGGACAAGAACACATCATTTTTTTACTTCAACCTCTACCTTATCAACATGTTACGTTTTGAATCTGCTATACACATGTCTCGACATAATGCTACATCATAATCTCTCGTGTGCCTAAATTTTACGTCTATCCCTCGGGAAGGAGTTGAAGATGAACTCCGCCGATTTTGTTTTTTGTTTTTTTTCATTGTGTGACTTCCTATACGGCATGACATTTTGTAATGCCCCAACAGCTTTTGTCAGTGGCTGCAAAAGTTATGTGCCCCTTTCTTGTTGCATATGTTTAGCTGCGTTAGATTTTTGCAGTACATTTACTTCATTGGTGGCCATATATGTGTACTGTGTAAAACGACAAGTGAGAACACCATGCTAAGGAAGTACAATTATATGACCCTGGCTAAAACACAATAAATATATCTGTCCAAATACGTTTTGTTGTGGTATTTTAGGGTCCTTCCTTCAAATGTTCAATACTTCACCATATTCTGGGTTGAGTATCTTCACAAAGCACAGAGTATCGCAAACTTCACGGTACATATTTCAAAGTTGTACATGAAATGGTATCTCTGCTTTGTTTTATATATATATATATATATATATATATATATATATATATATATATATATATATATATATATAAATAAATATCTATCTACCTGTATATATATATCTATCTATCTATCTATCTATCTATCTATCTATATATATATATATATATATATATAAATATCTATCTACCTGTATATGTATATCTATCTATCTATCTATATATGTATATATATATATATATATATATATATATGCCATTATCTAACCAACGACAACCCAATATATTGTTGTAAATGGGATATTTGGTAATAAAACCGCCACCAAGTCGAAAGACACTCTGGAATTAAATGGCGGCTCTCAGCACAGAATAAAATGCTATCGTCTGACTGGTTTGCTTTGCTTATAGGTCCAATTTAGGAGGAAATTTACAAGTTCAATGTCCGGTTGCACATGTTTGAGTCTTTTAACCCGGAGTTAAATTCACAATCTAGAGCTACCTGACTCTGGGTTATGAAGCCATTGATCCAGAGTCAAATTCGTTTGCACTTGTCAAGATCAAGTCAGGGTCTGGTGACTCCAGTTTACACTGTTGTGTCTTGAGTGTGTATGCCTGTTTTGCATAGATTCTATTGTGGTGTAGCTTTATTCCAATCTACCCACTTCTGTTTCCTTCCCCTGCATGGTTGTGTGTGAAGGCAAATAGAGGGTCACGCCATCCGAACAGGCGAAGAGCGTAAAAAAAAAAATTAAAAACCTGCTCATTTCTAATGTGAACAAACGAATTCTAAAATTAGTAGAGGCGCATAAATATTGTGGAAAGTAAAAAAAAAGGTTAGGGCTAAGGTCCAGAAGAGGGAAAGCCTCGAAAAAAATTAGCAACAATTTCAAAGCAAATGTGGAGATGAGGGATAGCAATCGACCAAAAATGCATGGGAAAATTTGAAAGATAAAATTGCTCAGTAGAAAAGTTCCCCGAAGACTACTGGTGGAGGTGCCACTCCAAAGCGAATATTCAGTAAAGCCAGTGTCCGTCAATTCAGTCATCCCTCAATTTAAGTCACTTTTCAATGCGACAGTTTTTTCATTAATTATCGGCATTCTTGAAGAATTGCGGACATTGAAGACATTTATGCACAGTTTTTGTCTTGTATATTATAGTTTACCTATCTTGTTTTGCTGCATAGAGTTTGTTATCATAAAATAATTGAGAAAATAAATTATTTTGTTCTGCCTTGACCAGTAAACATGGAGGAAAATTTCGAATATATGAATGCCTCCATTTCCTCGAACTAGGAGATTGTTCATCCAGCTTTCGAAGGTGTTTGGGCACAAAAGTGTAATAACATTTAATGTGATGGTAAACACTGTTTATTGGTACAGATGAATGAAGTAGGTACTGATGAAACTTTTAATATATGTATTCCATGCATGGGTGATGAATGTGTTGTCTTGCGCATGAAAATATCGTTTTGTGGCATCTGCTTGTTTCGTCATTCTCCTTGCCTTCGGCAGTGGGCTCTGTGGTGCCATACCAGGAAACAACTCTTTTTCCCTCATATATACGTGTGTGTGTGTGTGTGTGTGTGTGTGTGTGTGTGTGTGTGTGTGTGTGTGTGTGTGTGTGTGTGTGTGTGTGAAATCACGGGACCCAGCAGTTATTCTGCTGGCTGCTCCTATATGCAACAGCCGGTCAACCAAATCAAATTTATGCAACTAGTCAATATAATCTTCCACGGAACGGTAAAACCCCCACTAACAGCAAAGTGATGTGTACATACACTGGAAAATCGGTGTAAATTTAGCGTTTAATCCTGGCTGTACCCTGAGTTAAATTGTGGGGTTAAATTCAATAGGGCTTCAGTTTAACCCAGACATGTGCAAGTGAGTATACCTATTTGACAGGGCTTGACCCCAGAGTCACCGTAATCCCGACATGATCTGGACATGTGCAACCGGGCACAAGAGTTTATAACCGCATGAAACCACGAATTATGTAAAAAGCACGAAACTCAGGGTTTAGGTTTGAAGAGAGCCTACACTATTGTGCAGGATTGTCATTTACAAGATACAAGAACAATACCCTGAGATATGGAACCAAAACCTAGGATTTGGTGCCAAACCCTGGGTTTTTTTAATAAATGAAAGAACAGAAGCTAGATCCTTTTTAGCAGATCAGCAAACAGAACTCTTGTTTTTTAAACTTAAACTATTAAGCGCAAAACCCAGGGTCTTGCTCACCAATCCCTTACTTTGTTGCAAACGTAGTGACCAATAGAGCAAAACTAAGGGGTTTTTTTAGCGGATCGCTGGGTTTTTGTGCGCCAAAGGCATGGTATTGTAACCAAACCCAGGGTTTTGTGACACAGCTGGTTGCCCAAAGACCGCATGTACTCATTGGGTCTTCACAAATCTCTAAATTTTGTGAATCGAGTTATAATTTACGAGCCCCATGGTTTTTCTGACGTCACGCTATCCATGGTTAAGTAAGTTTTCAGAACCATAGGTTCTGCTCTGTGATTTCAAATTTTATGAAATAAAATTTACCTTTTGATTCAAGTTATGACTTTAATTCATATAATCAAAACTTTTACTCATCACTATCATTGAAAACTGTCATTCACTTCTCTTTTCATGGAACCTTTATGCATTTGGTAACAATTTGAACATTCAGGCATTTTCTGCACATATTGCAGTGCAGTAAGTGTTCCAAGTGTAGTGAAACTGATGTTGAATTTTATAATTGTCTGATGAATATAGTTTGTTATTGTGAAAGTCATGTCAGGTTGGCTCAAAGTGTTTAATGTACTCTTTCTCTGTCTTTCTCTTGTATAAATAATTAGCATCTAAATCAACTGACTGACAAGTTAAACTACGTCTGATTATAAATGAAAAAATTTAAAACTGTTACAGGAAAACAGTTATACTTACAGTTACCTTTAGGAACTTCAAATGATCCCCTCTCTCTCTCTCTCTCTCTCTCTCTCTCTCTCTCTCTCTCTGTTCATAAAACCGAATTCTTTCTCTGATAAAGGTAGTAGAATTTTACAATAATTAGCACAGTTTTACAATTTGACCTTTTGAACTTTATAGAACCACGAGTTAGATGTGCATTATGCTTGGCTGACTTACAGATGACTTACAATGGCATACTACAATTTTGGAATTCTAAATTATTACCCTAATAATTGACTTATTAGATGATTTGTGGGATTATATGCTTTCTTGAACATTTAAATATCCTTTCAAAAATACTTCTGGAAACCAACTTGAAATGTGACTGCTATCCTTACAAATTTTGACTATAGTAATGCATTTTTGACTACGTTTTAATGATTTGAGGCTTAATGTGACTTACTTCTGGCTGTTTAACATTTGAACCAATATACTTACTATATTTGGAAATTCAAACACTTTTCTTTTTGAAATACTCTTAGTTTATCTCCTTTAAAACAACATCATGTCTTTAACTACATGCCTAAAACACATCGCATTATATAATCATGTTGTTTAGATTCTTATTGATGGTCATTTTAGGCCTAGAGGGCTTTTCTGATGGATTGATGTTGGTGTTGGTGTTGCTTTGTGGACTTATATGGATGATGATCATTGTTGAGATTGTGGTTGCAAATAGTACCTTTTTAAATACTGAATTTTATTGACACTTTCAACAAGTTAAGAACCTCCACTTACAAATTCTCTGATGTGCTGCAAATTTTGGTCCCTTTTCATAAATTGTATGGTCCTGTATGTGCATGAATGATGCAACTGTTCAAGCCAATTTACTGAAATAGGCCTATAATTTCAAACAATACTTTTTGCATTCTGTCATGTGAAAACTAGATAAGGTTTTTTCCCCCTATGGACCTTTGCACTTACGTTTTGGTCTCTTTTGGGTTAATACGAACTATAAATTTATATGTTTCAGCTATACATACCAAGGAACATTGCCTTTGGTCGGAATTGACTTGGATTTGTTTCGTTAGGACTACGGTTTCGATATGGTAATGACACTGTCTAATTTTGGGACGAATATGTGGGCTGCTGATTTGCTGTGATTTTTACATCTTGTATAAAACCCAGGGTTTTGTGCCAAACCCATAGTTTCATATGAAAATCTTGCGATTTGTGCCATGAAACCTGGGTCTCTGTGCAAGAAGTCCTAGGTTTTTATAGACCATGGGACAATACAGCTTCCATGTGTTGATGCTGTTGGATTATCTATGTAATTTTCTAAAAATATCCAAATCAGTGCATGTAGTAAATATGAGAATGATTTACAGTCTTTAACACGCCAGACTTGTATGTGCTCTTAGTTTTGTCCATATTAACTCCTTAATATTCCACAGCTACCATACTGCTAAGATTGTCAGTACCGAGTGAGATTTGAAAATTAAAATGTCGGTGTTGCTTTTTTCTTGATCTAACTACCATTGAATTTGAGATTGCAATGTTTAAGGCTTGTTCGTTCACTGAATCCATTCATGACTTTAATCAAGTCTCGTTCAACTAGTTGCTTCCAACTTCCAATATTGTTACTTGCAACGAATGTATCATAAGCAAAATGACGAGCGGTACCCTGTGTTATAAACCCTGGTGAGGCACTACAATTGACAAAAACAGCAGGCAACCGATGTATACTAAATTAACCAAACGGCCAACCTTTGGAAAGATAATCTTTAAAACAATTTTACGGCTAAAGTGCTTATTCCATACTATTTAAATATATGGCAAAGCCTATCGTGGTTAACTGTCGAAAGCTTCTTTTAAATTAATGACAACTCCACAGTTTATTGTTGTCGATTTCTTTTCGAATAAAACTTGCAAGCTTACATAATGACATTTCAGTGCTATGTTTTTTGTTTCCCAAATTCAAACTGAAATCTGTTCAGGAAATCTGTACTATGAAGAACATGCAAGAAACTGGAATCAAGAGTTATGTCAAGTAACTTAGAGACAGAATAGACATAGGTCTATAGTTCCCAAAGACAGTGGCATCACCGCCCTAAAATATTTTGCAAAACGTTAGCAATTTTCATGTTGTCTGGTTCTTAGCCCTATGTGAGAAACATATGTGATATGTTTGTGTTAGGGGACTAAATGGTGAACCATCTTTTGGCAACCGGGCATGAATAATATTCCATCCCAAATTCATTTCTGCTGATCTTGAATGAACGTAAGTACTGACATTTAACATCCACAAATTTATTTTATTGATGTTTGGCATGAAAGAATCGATTGGATTCAATTCTATTTTTCGATTTTTAGATTTATTTTAATTATTAAAACGATTTACCGATTAAAAGAATTTTTTGTGACATCATCTATATAGTTCTTAATGTTGAAGTTAGGTACAGCTACTGCAAATAATAGAGAGCAATTTGTGCCTTCTGTTTATTAAGATTGGCAAAATGGGAATTAGGTCGTCCACAATAGTTTCACTTATCTGGTTGCACATCCTAACGAAGATAGTCTTTCATTGTGAAACTGCTCTTTTTTCAGCATGCTCTATCCCTTCTGTCTGAATGAATTTGGCTAAGTCAGGTGACTGCAGTACAGAGTTACTTGATTGGTGGTCATGTAGGTGCACTAATAAGACGGATGAGAACTTCTTGAAAAGGAAGTACAAACGTATAACCCTGACCAGAGTTACTTAATTGACAGACATGTAGGTGCACTAATCAGACAGTTGAGAACTTTTCGAAAAGATATTGCAATCAGATTACCCTGGTCAGCCATTCTCATATACCTTTGTGAAGCTAGCACACAGTTTGTTCTGCATTTCAATTATCAAATTGTTGAACAGGGATTTCTATACAATGAAATCACCCATGTTTCATTGAGAGGTTTATGTGTCGATATTCGCAAAACTTTATTTGTTCATTTGCTGAATTTCTAGACCCAAATATTGAATAATTTATAGCTGTAACATAATGCCAAAAATATAATAACATTGCACTTCATTTGATAAGACCGTCTATTAAGCTAGTCTGCTTTGCGTTATATCTACGTCATGGTATTTCGATGGTCAGTGAGCTTCAAAAATATGTTTCTTCTCAGATTTGTTTGGATTTTTATTCTGAACTTGCTACATTAACATGATCAAGATAACGTTGTGCATTCCTTCCACAAAGCCAATTATTCAGCATGTCTGTTTTGGCTTTTGCCATAAATGATGTATCTTATTTTGCATAACAATGAAGCAAAGCCTTTTCTGTATCCCAATTTAATTAGGCCATTTGGTAGCATAAGCCACAAAATTTTATAAAATCTTCTATCATCGATATTAAAGGAAAATGTAGGTTGTATTGGGTTTTTTTAATCAAAATGTCCTGATTATAATTAAAATAAAATTATATTTCTAATTTTACCGCAAGACTGTGATAAAAACATTATAAATTTTCACTGTTATGAACGAAACCGCATATTATTTACCAAAATAATGACATAAGTAACAAGAGAAGGACACCTTGTGCAATAACATGAGTCATGTGTTTCGTCTTCATGATAATAATAGTAATAAATATTCAATATGTGAATTTTGTCCACTTTAGTTAAGATGTGCACTTATGTATGGACAACTCGAACTTGAATTAAGTACCAAATTAGAAAGTGCACTACTATAACAATAAGAGATAGAACTCAAGCTATAATATTTAGACACAAAATTTATTTTAGCATATCCTGCAAATCCTTTTAAACTGTGCGAAAAAACTTTGTCACGAATATGTCTTGGAGCGGTAGTCATGGTATCAGGCATGTCGTATCTCATAATTTTTCCCCAAGCGTGTCATTATCCTGTTATAGGGATCTCATAAGCTTGTCTGGTAATACAATCATGATTACGTAAAAATGGCAGTCTTAGTAAATTCGTTGGTTGAATATCATTAACATATTTATGGTCAAATTTGTATTTGTGAATTATAAACTTTTCTTTCACATTTAATATATTTAAATGTTTAAATAGATGATCAGTGTGGGCATGAACTTTTTTACATGATATGATCCTAATGACTTTTTTCTACGGTTTTTCTTATGTGGAGCACTTTGAAATCCAAAATAGAATTTCGCAGTTTAAATGTGATTATATTAGCGAGTTATAGATACGGATTTTGGCAGATTTTGGAAAAGTAAATTTTAATTTCTTCAAAATTTCTAATGATCTTGATATTTTGTTTGATTTGTTTCTGTGTGGGCCATCCAATTTAGATGTTCGTCGATGATGATTTCCAAAACAATTAGTGTTGTAACACGTTCTGTTCATTAAGTGACAGTTTATTTCCTACTAACCTTTCTGTTAATTTGTAAAATCATGATTTATTTTGTTATTTGTATTGGATATACCATATGTGTTGAACCAATTGGGAGTTGTGAAGAAGGTAGAATCATCAGCATACATGATTAATTTGAACATTTGACTTGCATGCATGGTATCATTCATGTAAATCAGAAATAAAAATGGTCTAAAAGTGTGTCCCCGGGGACTCCAATTGTCGGCTGTTAGACTACCTGTTAGATTACTTAGAGAACTATTGCCAATAAATTCTTAACTCCATAATATTCAAGTTTATTCAATAGGATGCCGTCATTCAGCGTATAGAATGCCTTGGAAGAGTCGGGATATATATTTAGATTCATTTTCCTTTATCCATTTCTTGTACAATTTTGTCAACCAATTTTATGCCTGCAAATTCAGTAAAATATCCTGATCTAAGTCCGTACTGTCTCTTACGTAGTAGCCTAAAATCAAGGAGATGTTCACATGATTGGTAATACATAAGTTTTTCAATGACTTTCGAAAAACAGGGAAGTATAGATATTTAGCGATAATGTGTAAATAGAGTTTTACCATCTTTTTCATAAACAGGGATGACTTTGGCAGTTTTTAGTTTGTCAAGAAATATTGTGGAGACCAGTGGTCCACCCTGCTACCATTTGTATTGATATTGTACACTGTAATTTTTTTCTGCTAGCGCTGTTGAAATAGCAGTCTTAAAATTACCGGTCTTACCTGTACATGTATATTCAAAGTAACTTCCAAGTAGTGTAATAACACTCTGAGTAACCTACCTGCATAATGTTGTATTCATACCAGTAATTATATTTTAGAGTGGCTTCCCACTGAGGAAATAAGATTGTCAACACCTTACCTGGATGAAAATATTGTGTAAATATTTGGATTACTTGCAGTAACAACTTTCATTTCTTACCTGTAAATAATTCATATGGGAAGTACATGCATTCATTAATTTTTAGCTGTGAACAGCAACTTACCTGAAGTAATTTTAACTTATTTAGACTACATATTTATCATTTAGATTGTCCATGGTACTGTAAAACCTCTCGCTGTATGACTAACAGCTTCATTTTATTATGGTTGGAGAAGCCATTTCTAATCACTTGAGTACCTGTTTCTCATTATTTAGGATACAAAGAAAAAAGAGGGTACTAAATACTGGAGTTACAGTATTTTCATCCGGCTATGTATTCTTTGTATGTGGATGTTCAACTTACTTCCAGAGTAAACTTGCTCAGGGAAGCTAATTACAAGTTGAGGGAAGCACCTCAGGTGTTTGGAAGGCAGCCTTTCCTATTGTCAAATGCCGCTGGAATATTGTTTAGCATTGTACTGGAAAAGAAACCTGATTTCACATAATTGTAAACACATTAGGTAAACATCATGTGTTGCTCATGTACTTGGTCAAGCTATTATTGCATGCAATTAATTTATTTAGCTAGAAAGCTAAATTATTTCGTTGAAAGCCTGCAATTCACTTGCTTATTTCACCAGGATTGAGACAGGTCAGCAAGTACAGTGTAGTAACCTTAGTTGTACTGGGCACGGGCAGTTGTAAAATTATAGCACGTGCAGTCATGAAATTGACAAACTCAGAGTTGGGGCGCTGCCAAGTTTTGTTTCCCCCAATCAAATTCCAGGAAGCACAGATCTTCCTCCCCTACCAATCAAAAGGCCGGGAAGCGGGGAAGCCTTTCCCCAGAAGGTATAAATAGTTCCAGCAAAACAAAAAGGGGGATCCTCACATTTCACTGTCCTTCGAATAGGACCACGAATCCTGTGTTTGCAGAATGGCCAGTGGGCAGATTCTTGCCACTGGAGCATGCAGTACTACAAGCACATGTAGTTTTACTGGATAAGCTCCAATAAAGAATAACGCTTGTGTAGAAGTTTGTTTGGCAACCAAGGGAGCGATAAGAGATAGGGAGGGCTACCAAAACTTAAGCTGATCATTTTGCCGACTTTGCGGCGAGGCAAACCCCTGGCATGTCACATAATTTGGTGGCAGCCGGGTGGGATTCTTGTAATCTGTGACTTAGTAGGCCTGCCAAGATATTCGTTGCACATATTTTTTTTGTTGAATAAACTAATTTTCAAATTTTACGATGGCAAAACACATGCGTGTTGACAGAGAAATTATGTTCCGCATAGGTGGTGGTAATGAAGAAGAAGAAGCGAGGGTGGAAGTGGCTCAGGGCAAGCGTTAATTTCTATGACACTGGATAGGAAAGTCAACAGCGATGGCAGCTGTTGTGATTGTGGCGGTGAATCTGTAATTTCTCAAGCTGCACATGACGATGTTTTGAAACTAGTTCGTGAAATAAAAGCTGTAATGGATATGGAAAATGCGAATACATGTCCCAGTTTTGTGGAAACGCATGCAGAGAACTCTGGTTTGCAGAGTGCAGTGGCGGGAGCGAGGAGTGCGAGTGCACTTCCCAAATTACATCTTAGACCTCCAATTTTCAATGGGACTGGAGACTGGGAAGCATTTTGGTGCCAGTTTCAAGACTGGACCTCATTGAGTGGATATGATGAAATGTCATGTAGCAGACTTTTCGGGTATTGTCTTACTGATTCTGCCCAAGTATTTTATTGTTGGATACCAGCAGACCATTGTAAAAATAATGCACGTTTAGTCATGTCGTTATCCACACGCTATGGTGGTGCACAGGCAACAGAGATCCACAATGCATGTTTAACAAGCCGAGTAAGAAAGCATGTAGAGAGTAATCTGATGTTGCAGGATGATATCTGGGGTTCGTTAAGGAAGGACTACCCTAATTCAGATAAGCCTGCCCAGGAATTATTGTCCCTTGTTGCTTTACCCAGGGCAGTAGATTTTGATCTAACAGTGAGGTGTGTGGATCAGGGTTGCAAAACAACGCATGAGGCAGTTACAGTCATGCAGATATATGAGGCTGTGTAAGAATCTGACCCAAACAGGAGAAGGAAACATATTAGGGAGGTTGAGTTTCATCAGACAACAAAACCTAAACAGGAAGAGGACAGACTGAATAAGGTAAAAAAGCTTCTTTCCAGGGTACTTGAATTTTAAAAAAAATAGCTGTTGCCAAAGATGCCAGAATCAAATCAAAGACGAAACAGAATTATGAAGGGTCAAGCCCGAGGCCCAGGCCCATGGAGAACTGCTGAGGTAATTTGTTGGACTTGCCAGCAACCGGGACATTAGTCCTCTTCTTGCCCAAGCAATAACTAGGGTGATGGACCAGGCAGAAATAATTCTGGAAATGCCCACCCACCAGTTGGTCACTAGGCCATCAACTGGTGGGTAAAAGTGGGCCTGGAAAGGGAAGAAAAACTAAAGCTTATGATTCTGTCCCCAAAATAAGTAATGAAATGAGTGGGAAGCAGTGTGTATTGAGTGGACGTGTGCCTGTGAAGCCTTTATCAATACACCATGAAGCTGACAATGCATTGGATGTGTTGAGTATCAAGAAAAAAGCAGAGAGTGAGGATTGTACTAATGGGAGTTTGGTGCTTCATAGTGATTTTTCTGTAAATAGAGACGCATATATTTCGAAGGAAGAAAAATACAGTGCTGATAAGACTTGTCATGGCAAAAGTGTAAATGAAAGTGAAGTAGCAGGTCCTGGCTGCACTAATACCGAGATGAAGTGTAAGGGAAGCATGAGGCATCATTTGGCAGAAAAAGTAAATATGATTGTGAGCAAGGAAGATGGTGGGCAGAATGAAGGTGAATACTTCCTTGACCAGGCCACTGGGGGGTCAGGAAGTTGGAGGGAAAATGGTTTATTTTTACCGGGCAGCTGAATCAAATAGGCCTTACATTTTTGGTGGATACAGGATCCACCACTTCTCTGATTTCAGTACAAACATTTTCAAAAATACCTGAATTGAAAAGACCCCTTTGCAGACTATGTTATTTCACATAATTGTAAACTCATTAGTTATTTCACATAATTGTAAACTCATTAGGTAAACATCATGTGTTGTTCTCGCCACTGGGGCATGCAGTACTACAAGCACATGCAGTTTTACTGGGTAAACTCCAAGAAAAGAACAACATTTGTGTAGAAGTTTTTTTGGCAACTTAGGGAGCGATACGAGATAGGGAGGGCCCTGAATATGGTTCAACAGGGCTAGAGATTATGTTGTAAATAGTGTGACATACTGTAGTAAATAGCCAGTGTTTTGTGACCTTCTGTGCGATATTGTGATTGTACTGCTGCAGTATTATATAGACACAGTGTTTTGCCATGGCATTCCATGATTGTAAATACGAATAAATTTCAGTGCGTGTGGTGTTTTTAAATTGTTGAACTTTATGCCACTCTTACTGGTCTTGGTGTGTATGAAAGTGAACAATTGAAGCGTGGGGTTTCTGAAAGTCTTGCATGAAACTGCAAAACTTGACAGAATGAATATCTCCAAAGAGGAGGATGGTAAATGTCAAATATGCCCAGAAATTGAACTTGCAAGTTGCAATATTGACGCTGCCTAGATTTCAAGTCCCAAATAAGAAATTCAGATATCTATTATTCTGAGCGTGTCCGGAGAACCTCCCTGAAGCTGAGAACCTAAGCAGTAAAATCCATTGGTATAAACACGCTACCAAAACTGAAGCTGATCGTTTTTTTTATTGACTCTGTGGAGAAGCAAACCGCAAGCACGTCACAATATACAGGTATTTATGCACCGATTTATTATAAAAGTAGGGGGTTAAATTAAAGGATGAGCCATGAACTTGAGCAATTTTCTAGATATGCCATTGTCAGCACAGCTGGTTTTAGGCCGTAATTTATTTATTACTTTGTTTATTGTATCAACACCAAATTGATCAAATTTGAAAGTACATTCAATTTTTTCCATTCGGTATCGACAATGGGTAAAGCCGGGTGAACTGGCTATTTGGTACGCTAAATCTGGTCCAATATTGGTACAGAAAGTATGGTGTATGTTAGCTATGATGTTTTTATCCTTAATTGGACTACCATTATCCAGAAGAGTTCTGGAAAATTCTTTTTTTTTGTTGTTACCGATAATATTTCATTGATAGTGGACCATTTTTTTAAATATCATTGTGGCCTGTCTAAATATGGGTACTACTAGTCGTATACATAAACATAAAGCGCAGCCGCTTCTCCTGCCTCCCTTTGCTTTCTAATAAATATAAGTAAGTCAATTAGGGACAATTATGAAGAAAGAGAAAGGCCACTACCGCTGCCATCTTATGAGGGCCAATCGGAGTCAATTATTAATTACAACCACCATTGCATGCATAAGTTACTATTGTATTAGTCGGGGTAGTGGCTGCCGCTGCCATCCAGTATATAATGAAGATGGCATCCAATCTGTTAAGGTCAATTAACCACACACTCATATACTATATAGATTAGGCTGAAATTGGTCAAGGCAACCACTACCGCTGCCACCCTATATGGGTCAAATAGGCTTAACAGTTATAACAATTATGAATTGACCATCCATACACTGAATCAATTTGGGCAGCCGCTCCTACTGCCAGCCAATAGCTTAGTTCCGAGATAGGGACAATTTTTGCCACCAGTGGCGCTGACTACTATGTTCCCGCGATGTCACGGACGTTTCTGCAAGTCTCGGGGGACACTTTCAAGTCTCGCCATTTTGCCCCATTGTGTTAACACGGGAAAGTTGGTGTCATTTTTTTAACACCGGTTATTTTGATAACCTACAAGTGTAACTCCAAGAAAGCATGCCAGTGTACAACTGTAAGATACCAGGATGTACCTCAGATAGCAGAAAACACGGTCACCATGAAAAATACTGACACAAAACCTGAGACAAAACCTATACACATCGGGGCCTGCATTGTGGTACAACAAACCAAGCATTAAGTCACCCTTGATTGACCCGGTGAGTTCTGAGGGATTAGGCTGGGGCGCACTTCTGCAAGTGCTTTGAAGATCCTCACGCTTGGCTGACCACTAACCAGATTAGCGCTTGACGGGTGCAATCAGAAATTAACAGTAAAGCACCTGACCTAAATTCGCAATACACTGTCTGCAAACTTTGTTACCTGATCACTGGCACACTGTTGGCCTTCAAGTATTGTCAGATCAGCTATTATTATTTGTTTAAGATTGGCGACATTAAACAATAAATAAATATCGAATAATTAATATTAAAGCCCTCTTACGCTGTACACTGGCACCATGCGGTATGGATGACCCCTTCTTCCGTGACTATTCCCCAGACCTGGTACGGTGCCTCGCCTTGCGAGGTTTGTCTTGTACAAAGTGCCTTCACATACAAAAGTTTGCATGAAACAAAGTTCGACAGCACGTGTAACTTAACCCTATGGATGTGCCCCTGTTCCGCAAGTTGGTAGGCCCTGGATTCGCGGCACTTCTGAACATTGTTGGGTGTCCAGTCACATTTGCTTATTAGGTAGGCGATGACATGGGGCATCTTAAGCACTGGCATTGCTTTCAGGTCTTCTGTCCAGGAGGTTATCGAAGATATGTATGGCAAAGCCACCTTCTTCTTCCCATCAGGAAACTCCAATCGAGCTCTCCGCACGTCCATGGTATCACTTTCTCCTCAACTAGGTCTTTCTTCACATATTTGTACCCCTGCACTCCGCGAATCTTTAGAAACCTCTTGAGGTCAACCACTTTCATCTTTGAAAATTTGTCGTACAGTTCATTCCCCGTCTGTTCAATCACATTAATCGCCGGTCCTCCGTCGTCCGTATTTCCCGCCATGTTCACTGAAACTGAACGATCAATGTTGCACGTCGATTCTCGTATGGGTTTGGCTGTCACGCTGTGTTGGTCACGGCCTACTATTACCCCGGGAAAGCTTGACCGCGGAATTCCGTTACCAGGCATGTCGGGCATGCGCGGAGGGCAAAAATCTACCATGCAAAGCCTGGTGTTAAAAAAAATCCCTAACTCGGAACGCCAGTATTAGACCAAATGATAGTTGTCTTTGTCACAAAATGTTCTTTATCGGTTTTTTTTTGTTTTTTGTTTTTTTTTTGTTTTGTTTTGTTTTTTTGTTTGTTTGTTTGTGTTTTTTTGTTTTGTTTTGTTTGTTTGTTTGTTTGTTTGTTTGTTTGTTTGTTTGCGCTTTAGATTGGTAGTGTCCGTTTTCCATTCAATGTTACTTATGATCATTCTCTGATTTCAAATGTTTATGGAGGAAGGTTGCTTGTTGATTGTCTAACGTGATTTTCATTTCTTCATGTACATTGTCACCATCCTTGTTCTTAAAATATTCATGCAGTGACACGAGTGTATTGTAGCGTTATTTATCCTGTCTGCATTGGTTTGTTTTAGTTCCATTTCATTCGTTGGTTGCTTTTTCTGATTTGCATCTCCATCAAACACCTGAGTTAACCGCAGCAAATCCAACCTTACTATCCTGTGGTCCCATGCCGCCACATGGGAAAAACTCTCCCAGAATGAAAATGCGTGCAAGAGCACGGATGTTAGCACAACAGGTAACGGAACCAGGTTTTCGGAGCAAAAAAAAAAATACATGTACGTTGGGGCGAGGACAGGGAGTCACCTGCCAGTGCAGTGCATTCATACGTTACAGAGGCCCATATGTTACCAACAAGATAAAGAATGCAATCAGGTATATAGGTTCTTGGCTTGCGTAACTCAAACAAATATTTGGCAAACACACAGCTCCACTAGATTGGTACCTAGATCTCATTCACATTCCAGGTCAACAACACATAGATACTCCTCTCTTATTTAATAGCAAGTGATAGATGTTGAAAAAAAATCAACTTGTCAAAACAACATGCCATACCAAAACAATGTGCAAATGGTCGTTGAGCATAATTGATAATACACATATCCTTGTATGTGTATTATACATACAAGGATATGTATGTATAACATACATACATATCCTTGTATGTATAATACACATACAAGGATATGTGTATTATCATATCATTTGAATGGAAGCAAGGGGAGCATTTGCAGCCCAGTAGTGGAGAGGAGTGGACGAACCCCAGCTTTACACTCATGTGAACCAAACTAAAGGTCTTCAAATCTAAAAGACAGAATCCAATTCTAATTTGCCCCCCCCCCCCCCAACTTATAAATTGAAGATATAATTAAAGCTCTGAAAGGTGAAGAGGTTGAAGCAGCTCATGTAGAGTGGCATAATGTAATCAGTATTTGGACGAAAGAATAAGACCACGACACTGAGAATACCGGTGAGATAGTGATAAACGTCACAAAGAAGATAAAATATTCCCCCAGAGCAATTGGAAATCGACAGCTCCCATGGAGTGAGCACGAATAGAACCAAGCCATGTGCTATGACTGTAAAGATTCGTTCACGCAATATAAAACTGACACGTTTTCCGGGAAAGAAAAAAACAATGATGTTGATGACATCTTCATCTCGACGGATGTCGCCAGAAAGTGCATCAATATTATGCATCAAGCTGGAGGGTTGAGGCGGGACAGCAAAACCACAACTGCTGGACAATGGATGGACGAGACTGTACAATACCTCCATGGAATGTTGCAAAATTGTGTGTGTGTGTGTGTGAGCCCCATTTGCCAATAGAGGCACGCAGACTCCGAACCTGTTTGCAGACTGAGACCCAATTGGCCTGTTTAATTCAATGTGTTCCAATCAAACGAACATCGCTGCACTAGTAAGCTAACATTTGCTGTTTTCTCATGGGCCATACAATACTAACCATTATCGTGGATAATACACAGTCACCATTTCACACCATTTCCCTTTTTCTGTCTTTTGTTTTGTTGCAGCACTCAACTTCAACTTCCACAGACTCCACGATGGCAACCAAACAGACATTGTGTTGGCTTCCTGTGAGTTGCCTTATCTTTAGATCAATACCGTTGCATGTCAAAACACAGACCTGTATGAGCCGAACAGATCACCTCAAAACAGTTTTCCAGTCTAATCCAGTTTTGAGCTCTCATCAATTGGGGTGTTTTTAGATCCAGGTGGGTCTATAGTTTTTCAATCCCTTTTGGAATGTGAGGCTATAATTTTTAATCGTCTGTGGAATATGGGGCTATCATTTTTTAATCCTTTGTGGAATTTGGCACTTACAATCGTCTAAGTAGTAATGCCACTTGTCCAATGTATTTGATTCTGTGCTCAATAGGAACTGTGAACTATTTGACTGGCAGGACCAACTTGTGCATGTTATTATAAAGTTACTTGGTATACGTCTGATTTTAGATGACAATTTGTGAAATATATGTTTGCTTAATACTTCTGGTGAAAGTCCAATTTTGATATCCATTTTGATGGAAAGACAATTTAAAAAAAATTAAGGTTAAAGCTTATACTCCGGTATTTTTTTTTTAAATTGTCTGATACATGGTGCTTTTTTTTCAACTGACTTTCTGTAGGAGAATGAATGTATAATGGCGGAATTATTTCTGGTAAATGTGACTAAGCCATATATTTATATAGCTTTTTTATACAAACTTTTGTTTGTCGACCATGATGACGGTCGTAATCATGTACTTCTTTTTTTTCTGCTCACTTTCTGTTGTATGTTTTCATTTTTATTCTGTTTTGTCAGAACATTAACTCTGTTTTTTTCATATTGCGGCCTTACAATACATATATGATCTATTCTGGAATACTTTTTATTCTATATTCTTTATACCAAGCTCTTTGATTTGACTCATCTCATCTATGTAAACAAGAAAGCAGTCCTCACTTTGTGCATAATGGTGTAAAATGCCCATGGTTTCGGCGTTTAGATCTGAAAGTGCATCTGACTAAACTCCGGTCTAACGACAGTATCACAAAAATGGGTCTGTGTAGGGCCTGTAGTGCTGCTGGTCGGACTGAGCGTTTGGTATCTCAGTCTTAAAAATACAATTTAATGCGTTGGCCCAAGTGTAGACGGGTTATTCAGCTATATAAAGCAGCTCGCTACAATAGTCTTGTCGCTGTTACAGCTTGAGTGGCAGCCCGTTTTTCTTGTCCTCTTCCTGTCCCAAGTTACTACCAGACTCAACTCAACTGTCTATGCTTGCTGAGGGTGCTTTGCTTATACCCTCCACAATATGCGATTTCATCATTCGCTCAATAAAAGTGTTTACTTGTAACTATCATCAGTACAAACATGATTGGTTAGGGAAATTCACGATTTTAAGTTAAGGTTTGCGTAGGAGTATGACTGAAACGTCAGAATTCCGAATTTCCTGAACCAGGCACTGGCGCCATCTATATTAAATTTTTGTCTCTACAGGAAATCACATTGGAAAGGGCAACCTCTGGGTTCACTTGGAACAAAAACAATTTTGAATACTTAAATGTTAAAACTAATGAAAGTTTTTTCCTTGCTATACGGGAAATTCAAATATATTCAATTCAAATTTGTAAATATTGTACAATTTGCATACTCCATCGCTATTGATCTCTGCCATCATTCATCACCATTAAGATTTGATGAATGGTGCTGTCCCAATGTGTGTGGGAATCCCACGTAGTCAGTGACGACAGCGCAGCTGCATTACTCAATAAAGCGTGTGTGTTGTGTTCAGCCGTCATGAACTGATAATGATACACACTCATTATACTAAGACAATCAATACATCCTGTTGAACTATTTCTAAATATAAAGCCGAACATTTCCCAGACTAAAATAAAGTTACGAAACTTCATTCCAAAAATTCAGTTGGAGAACTTTACAATGGTTTCCCATTTACTCAGCCACAAGAAACCATGCCTACTTGTGGTGACTCGTTATCACACGCACAAATGCATATATGTATATATATATATATATATATATATATATATATATATATATATATATATGTATATATATATATATATATGTATGTATATATATATATGTATATATATATATATATATATATATATATATATATATATATATATATATATATACATAGAGAGAGAGAGACCAACATATTGATGTCTGCAGAAAAAATGAGTTACTTGTGTTGTTATCTCCCTGATATCTGCATTTCTCTCCCTGCAATTTTCATGAAAAAGGGTCCCCGTTTTTTAAAAATATCAAATGTTTTGTAACAAAGAGCTTGTTGAGTATGGCTGAGATTACCTAAATAGGCCACAGCTACCAGCAGCATCTTTACGGAAGTAGGCTTGGACCACCGATCAAAAATATTCAATGCTGGAAAGTGTTACCTATAAAAGAATAAATATTTATTATTTGTAGCAAAAAATGCATATCATGATTTGGAATAAAGAACTAACTTGCTTGTTATCCGGTGTTTTTGTCCCAATTGGTGGATTCAGTCTATCATGTCAAGGAAGATTTGATGAGAACTCGGTATGTAAACATTCACTGTCACTGTGCTTAAGATGGGTATGCAAATGGGGAGAGGTTTTCATTTATAAAGTCCTAGCACAATCACCCAGGTGAGTCATTGTTGTGCTGAATCTGCAACATTAAACCGAATAAATGAGGCTGCTTATTGATATAAATAAACTGGTATCCTGTCATCAGACCTGTACTTCAATTCACCAATGCTGCACACTGTCCCTGACACATATGGGAGTTGTTCAATCCAAGAATTCACAAAACCCAAGGTTTTGTGTAAAAAGCCTTTGGTTTTGTGTTGTGCGATACAAAACAAAGGGTTCAGCTATGGAATGGTGGGTTTTCACGCAAAACCAAACCCCAGGCTTTTGTACTGAAACTCAGGGTTTTGTCGACAAAATCATGGGTTTTGCTGCAAAACTGTCCGTTTTGTCATACAGAATCAAACTTTCAGTCAATGGCCAGGGTGTGCACACGGAATCAAATGGTTCCTCTGATTGGTTGCACAAAACATATATGTAGCATAAGGAGATGTATCGTGACATTTATAAAACCCTGGACTTCAAGACATCTCAAAACCCAGGTTTTTCTGAAGTATTGGACATTGCAAGCTCAAAACCTTGGGTTTTCTTGATTAATGAAATAACAGAAGCAAGATTAAATTAAAGAAATAAGCAAAGAAAGCTAGGAATACAATAAGAAGCTACAGAAAACTAGGGTTTTATGAAACGTTTATTGCCGAGCTGAAAAATACCATTGCTTTGTCCCAAGATCTGGGCTTGCTGAGGAAACTTCGGCCACCCAGATGTATTTATATCAAGAATGGAGAGAGATATCACTTACCTATTTGTATTTAGCTTCTTTTTCCCTCTATTGTCCCACAGTGACAGATTTTTCCACATTAACTCTAACAATATAGATGGCCCTTTGCTTAAAAAGTCTGTATGCTTTGCCCTCTGTCCTATACAAAACCATATCAATACGAATTGATTTTGTTAGATAATGTTTTATTGGATTTCCAAGACTTCCACATAATGACAGTCATGGTTGCACGGTACTCTTCTTTTTCAGGTGAGCGCATTTAACACTTGTTGATTAACAAATACAAATATTTATGCATTGCATCAATTCTGATACTCTACCAGAACAGACGCCACACATCTCCACTGCTGCTTGGATTATTTAAAACGTACTTGTTTTTCAACTGCGATTTTTTATTTTGGATGGCATAGGATGTTTGCAATCTGTATTTTTATTTTCATGTAAGCCGCAAAATATTTTACTTGTAGAACACCATTTTTCAAGGCGAACAGTTTATTTGTCTTAGAAACCAAGAATGATGTCCAAATCTCAAAGTGTCAAATTTGTGGTTGTACTGGTATGATGATGCTATCCACCAAGCGTGAATATTTTGCCACATATGCACTTGATCCATTCAATGTTATTTGTGAATGATATAATCTATTGGTGGATAATACTGAAAAGTTTCAGACTCGAATAAACCTATTTCCTCATGCCTGATTAATGGGCAACTAAGCATTGTTGTAGTGAAAATATTAAAGTTTATTACCTACTCTCTATGGCTCATGTATACCCGTGCTAAAAATCAGTAGTTGGTACATCGAATGTTTCGGACCATTTCGTTTGACACAGTGGCATATTCCTAAACTGAGAATTGATAGAGTACCAGTAAGTAAGTTTGCAATCCAGATGTAAAACATTATAAGGCATATGCGAATTAGTTACTTCTGACGTCCTGGAATGGCAAAATTACGAAATAATATTCCAAAAAGTGTGTATTTATGTCCGTATGAAACGTCATAGACATTACTTTGAAATAGACCCTGCACTAAATAGCAGTTATATTACCATCTGGAGAGAATTTGCTTCCACCTATTCATCAAGCAATTTTTTTTTCTGTGTGGCATTTCAGACTAAAATAATTATCAAAACTCTGCAAAAACCCAGTAGTTGCCTTGCATACTCTGTGTTTGCCAAGAGGCAAGTAGCTTCATCAGCTAACTTGAGAAATCTGAATCTTATTACAATATTAAGATATTTCTTTTATGTCTCGGTTATTTCAAATCGGCATAGCAAGACTTCCAACATCCAGAATGAATGACAAAGTGGAAATTGTAAACCCTTCTCTTACTCCTTGATGAACTGAAAAATTCTAAGGCATAGCTATTATGAATAAGAGATTTTTCACTTGTCCAGGTGGAAAACCACCTTGAACGATCAGATCCAAAATTGATAACAAAAAATCTAATACTTTGCATATTTGAGGCAGATACTATTGTATCAAATGTTTTTTTGTTTTTTTTTTTTTCTTCTTCTTTTGGTTTCTTTATTTTTGAGGGGGGGGGTCAACATTGACCACCAACTGCACGTCCAGGCATACTTTTGATTGTAGGTAAATATAACATATCACCACTTACCTTTGTATTTTAAATAGTATGTCTATATTACATAGACAAATTTGGTGACTATGTATTAATTTTGGTAAAAAATTCTAAATTCACTTTGCAACTGTTTTTTGAAAGAAATTCTATGATCTGTATGCATGAGTGAAATCTTACCAGTTTTTTCTTTTTTTTTTTTTTTTTTTTTCTTTTTTTTTTTTTAGAAAGGTATGCTGGTTATTTTGTTGGAATTAAGAGATATTACACTCTGGGCTGTCCTCATTTGTAGACGACTTTCCTTTAACAAAAGCCTAATTTTGTGCATCAATTACCAATTTCTTGATTTATTTCCCCCCAAAAATAAAAATTCTGGAGACAGGCCATATATACCAGGGCTATTTCCATTTTGCATGGAGGCTAGAACAAGTTTGCATTATGTTTCTTTTAAATTACCAAAAATTTTAGTTTTTAGCTCTCATCCAAATTTGGTGCCTCTCGTTGAATGCAGGGACTGCTTTTAAGATATCTTGTATCTATGTGCTCATTAGAGCATAACAGTTTTTTATATTATTTCCTCATGTAAGATTTTTTCCGGTTCAGTTATTTTAATATTATTTGCAGTTGGATGTGTTATGATGGACGGTCAAGAATATCATCCTGTTCGTCAAGCTCAGGAATCAATACTGTGTCGAAATACCCAACCGCAAAATTGTTTCTCACCAGCATACTCTGCGAGACTTTTAAAATAATTTATTTAAAAATGTACAGTGTTTCCTTTCCGTGCTTTCGATGAAGGCATATATGTTTTCGAGTGTATAACAAATATCACAATCAGTATATCGAGATTAAAGATTCGACAATTGCAGTCAGTAACTAATTTGTTGATACTGAGAATCAAATTATCTTGTATTAGAATTGAAATCCTTCGGCTATTTCTGGTTAAACATGAATAAAAAAAACAGTAGTCCCCCATCCATTTCCCATTCCTGTTTATTTTTGGCTACCGTGTTTTTCTTCCGATATGATCCTTTTTGGAGTATTATCACTGCCTCTCACATTCTGAAAAACAACTTATAACAAAACTTAAATGATTTGTGCAACAAAGAAGGTACTTATGCCAGAGAAAAGGACGGGGAAAGCATTGAAGAACAGACCACCACAGACATCAAGTGAGGATATATGAGTTCGCTTGCGTTGAACCAGTTTGCTAAGCAAACATGTATTTGGTACTGGTCATTAATAACCATGCAACAAATGCTGTATCTGTGGTATCCTCCAGGTAACCTATGACAATATTTTCATGCACATTGGCATATGAATGTTGTAAATAGACGCCATAACGAGAGTCTTACTTTATCTAATGACTGGCATGGGGCAAGTGTTCTCATCAGTGTATAGTATGTAAAGTCACCCACTGTGGAACCGACATGGCATTGTACATAATGAAAAACAAAAGGTGAGTTGAAATGTTATGCCACAGTTAAATTAATGTCGAAAGAAGTTGACAAGAAAAAAACGTTAACTTAATTCTGCAAAAACACGTGGGGCTGTGATAATAGAGGTACAATAAGGTACGTGTAGGTCTATAAAAAAACTGGCGTCACTTGAACAGCTAAAAGTAGCAAGGAACCAATCATTCAATGAGTAAACACCTATCAGGAAAACGGTAAAGATATTTTATACAGAGTGAACAAACTACAAACAATGTTCTGCTCCATCAGCTGTACCAATGGGGAAAGTAATTTACCATTTTAGAAACTGTGTTGACATATATATGTATGGCGGTACAATGTGAACGCAATGCAAGAAACTTGATGAAAATGAAAAAGAATGCTACGCATACAAGGAAAAGGCTAAAGAGGGTGCCGTGAGGTATCAACGTATCCAAGGACAGCCCAATGGTGAAAATTTAACTATTCTATTTTATTGAGAATTACACATCATGAAAAAATATACAGCCGTGTAAAAACAAAGCAATCAAGTGCTGTTGCTTATCGTAAATCTAAAGGTAGCGAGATATAAAAGTGTGCAAATCAGTATGGACAACTTTACGGCCCTGTAATTTTTAAGCTGTCCACATGAACATAGTAAAAGTATACATTTTTGGATAAACCTAGCTCCGAACAATATGTCCATGTCGGGAAAAGAATCGGGAATAATACTGATGGTATTGTTGAAAAAACAAATCATGAAGAACAGCATGTCGTTTATCTCAGACCCTCAGAGCACAACCAAGGGTGTTGGAGCAATAACAAGGGACTAATAGAGTTATTCAGGAATCGGAAGTAATTTCTAGACAACTGGACTGCCTGGGCTCTTTACAAGTATACTGTTCAACATGGTAACCTTTCATTAGGTAGGCTCGTACTGTATATATATATATATATATATATATATATATATATATATATATATATATATATATATATAGTACTTTCATACGATCAAAGTGGAATATTTTGTCGCTAGAAGTAAGCTGTACCTTTGTTTACCCACAACAAATACAACTATATCGAAATACAATGTATATTTGATCATATTGCCACCCGATTAGTCAGGCTAATTGATAAGGTTTTGGTACCAGGTTAACGGGTAGGACGCTACTATAATATCTGAATTGTACATACCCAAGCTCAGCCATTCAGAATCTTTTCTTGTGTCGTAGGATCTGTTGTTGGCCGCATCGCCGATTTTTCCTTCCAAACTTTAGGCATTTTGAAACCGATTGTGCTAGTTTAGTGATACAAATCCTGACGAACGCACTAAGATAAGATCACCAACGTAATGACCAAGTCACAAGTGCGGGTTCTGAGCTCGCAAGAACTTCAGATATAATTCAAACAATGGCTTTAATTTTTCTGTTGAATTTAAATGAAAAGAGAACTTGTGGGTGAATCGTTAAATCTGATTAGAACTATTGGTTGCTTAGGGTGAGAAAAAAAAACGCTGCCACGTCGGTAATGAAAGACGGCGTTGAAACAGCAATTCCTTTAAAGTCGGATTAGGACGTGCAGTCATGACTCATGTCATGATCTCGACTGACTGTACGGCCCATCTTCAACATTTTCCTTGGGACTAAATGTGAAAAACTCAAGATAGCATAAAGAAAACAGCAAAGTTCAGGTAACAAGAGCTACCTTATGCATAAATGTATGACCACATACGTTTGGAACCATGGCGCTAATGCATCAGCAGCATCAAATACAGCGGAGACAGCGGTGGCCATTTTAAATCGAGCTGTTGCCACGGCAGATCATGCGACCACTTTCTCAAGCCCGATCTCCTTCACACCACCAATAAACACGGTCAGCGTGACCCTCAACAAGAAGCTCTACTAAATACCCCATTTTTGTCTGTTTTGTAATTTCGGCAGAAATTGAATTTTTACATGACAGATATATAAGATATTCATCCATACAAAGATAAAAAAAAGACTTTGAGGCCGAAATTTCCGGTGATTTGTATCTCGCCACCTTAATTGTCGGCTGAAAAAAACCATTGACATTGCGCTGTTGCCCCAAGCTAGGCGAGCAGGCTAGGCCCCAGGAAAGTCCAGAATTGGCTCCTGAGTGACATTAGAAGCTAAATTTAGCAGTATAGGATATAGTACTCTCCGAAAAGTGAAGATGAGTTTAACGTCCAGCCTAGCACTTAATACATGAGAAGCTACATTGGCACCGTCCGCTTTGTCATATCTAAATTAAAGTCCTTGATAAAATTTCCCTAGGGTTCTCTCTGGTACTCATGTATTTACAGAAAAAGGAGCCCTGTTTTCCTTTCACATAAATCTAATGGATTATAGCATATATATCCAGGTTACAGCTGTTGCGATTGTTCAGACCGCTCAACACCGTGTTCTTATCCGTGAACAGTAAATGGGTTAATCTTATGGGATTTTAATATCTTAACAGTTAGGCCTGTGGAGCAACTTTCTCTGTCGACTCCTAAGCCGGAACCATCAATACCTTCTCCGAAGAAAGCGGTTAGAACCTACGTGGTTATTCATGCTCTCGCTGGCTCACTTAAGCACACTCCTAAAATCCGTTGGACGCAGGCTATGGAAAGAACGTCGATGGTATCGAAACCATCCACTTCTGGGCAACAACAAGTTCCGGAATTGCAAGACGAATAAGACAGCAATCCACCTGATATACGATTCGGTAATCCTGAGCTTTTTTCAAATGTCTGTAAAGATTGTCCCTAAACTTAATTGTTCTCAAAATGTCTTGAGTTACTTAGGGAGATAATTTCTATTTCTTAACTTTCACGATATGTGTTTCTCTTTTGTTTTCTGAATACCTAATAACTTATCATAGGTCATATTGGTATCCCTTTATGGGTCTTAGGTTTTGTGTATTGTCAATATGATAAGCTCTTCATACAAATTTTGTGTCTGACTTCCAGGCTACAAATGATTTGAAGAATACATATCTGGAATAACATGCAGAATTTTTGCAAGCCAAAACACTTCCATGAGAACTGCAAATTGCTGGTAACGATTTGGTGGTGTGATGCTCAAAATGAAAGTACGAGTTATTACTTTGATTTCATACAATATATGTTTCCTGGAGACAAACTGGTCACGGCAGGCTTCATTTTTGCTGGTGGCTCCCTCCTGTTTCACTGATTGTTTCTGTAAATCTCCCGCGTTGACATTGTTTTTTCCTCGTCTGTTCCATAAGTTCGTCTTTAGAAAAAGGGTTGCTTTTGAATATTTCCTCCGTGAATATGGTGTCGTCAGGGGTCAAAGAATTCCCTTTTTAAAATGAGTTACTTTCCTGCAAGAATATGATATTAATAAAATGAAGCTTCGTCGTAATGACCAAATGATGCTCAACATCCAGGGGCTTTGGCAAGTACACTGTGAAAAAAAGAATGATAAGCTCTGGGCTGAGATACGAAGCTAGAGCCGGTAATAAATCGAGCTCCGCATGTTGCCGTCCTTATTAAAATTCGGACAAATTTTACTCTGGTGGTTTTCGCATATTAATAATGTAAACGTCAAATACAATCCCTTGCAAGATAGCAACAATCATACTGTGTGAAACATAATGAGATCAGGCACAATTTTAATGAATCGCATTACGTTGGCCTAGCCATTTCAGAGAAGTTTTTAAGCGGATGTGTCTGAGGATACCACAGAAACTACACTGATTTCATACTTGGATATTCATATTAAATATTCAAACTTGAACTCTTTCCGATCATTATGTGAATCTGAAAAGTATATATTATGGCAGAGGCCGATTCCACTTACATTCCGCCAACCATGATTACATTTAAGAATTTTGCAGGGGAAATAATCAAAATCCCACATCATAGTAATTAAAAATTTACTGTTTCAACAAATTTGGGTCTGGATCAAGGGTCACCAGAAATGCTCTCTCGCAGTGTAAAGCTTAGACTGACGATTTTTGAGACGCATTGTAAAATGTGAATTGTGGATTTAATATGGACTTGCAAAGACCCTTTAGCACCGCTTCTCATGCTTATATGTATCAGTTACTGTCCATGTCTTGCAACGGATTTAACACATGTTCAATATCAAAATGTTCAACACATGAAGGAAAGTAATCCATTTGTGCGTATGATCATTGTGAGGGCCAAATAGAAACTGTCATTTGAATGACAAATGTTTTTTGCTCACTTCCATTCAGTTTTGGAGCAAAAGGGTTATGTGAGTAGCCCATCTTCGTCTGACCTAGATACAGTCACCTTTAAGATGAGTCCTGAATTCTGGCAAAGGATTGCGCCAAACTACAACTTGAACTGAGGTGACATGCGCAGAGATCAGCCTAACTTACCTTTAAGCCGAGATTATATAATATCAGTGACCTATAGACTTAATCTACTGCTCTTGTTTTATTAATATCGCAACCAGGGCCATTACAGCCAAGTTTGAAGTGCATCTGGTCTATGGTTTTGGAGTGAATGAAATGTATATATGTTTGATGGCCATTCCATCTGTATTTCAAAAAACAAAAATTCAGCACATGACTTGGAAGAAAAGTTGAAAATTAACAACACATTATTTTAATATCAGCACCACCTGGTCAAGATATCAGAGTCCAGGGGCACAAAAAAGCATTCATGAACAAATTAAAATCAATTGCTCCAGCGTTTTTATACCCTAAGATTTTTTAAGTTTTCAAAAGAAAAAGAAAGCATTATAATAATTAAGTAAGTATTTTTTTTTAAATCAATGCAGTGCCATGTATATAATAATAATAATAATAATAATAATAATAATAATAATAATAATAATAATAATAATATACTAATAATATAATAAAAATATAATATTAATATTAAATATATAATAAAAATCACTGAGGCATTATATAATATAATTAAAAAAATCAACAAAAGACCGCATATCATTAATATCTTCAATAGACCCCCAACAGACACTGCCCAACTAGCTGAATCTAGTCTTAAGAGCAAGATTTGAATATCCGCCTAGCAATGCATTATTCATTGAATATTTGAAGAGGATAAAGAGTTGTCATATTGCACCACATTAAAGAGCAGATCTCAAAAAGGGAAACCAGACATATTTTGCCTAATTTGACTCCCCTCTATACGATAACATAAAAATTACTACGATTTTCGGCTCTGTATTCAAAGTTATTGCGGTTTTAAACTGCTCCTCGCATCTTTGGAACAAAAAGCGGAGATCGTAATGAATATTCATTAAAAATAGATCATGTGACCTAGAGTTGTCCAATGCAAAATGGCGGCACGCCCGAAGCGGGCCAGTCAACAGTGCTGCGTGAAAATCTGGAGCAAGACAAACTTGGACCGCGTTTCCCTGTTCAGTTTCCCAAGGGATGATACTTTGTGGAAACAATGGGCCAAGTTTGTCAAATCATGGAGGCATTACCTCCATGGTCAAATGCAAACGAAGTGATGACTGGGTGTCTGGGTCTGGGAATATACATCATTTACATGTATGCTCTGACCATTTTACCATTCACGATTTCGACCGTCACGTGTCAGGTAAAGTACGCCTACTAATCGAAGTCTTCAAGAGAAGACACACCAACCAGGGCCAGGGGACCAAGCCGCATGTCAAAGTCAAAGTCCGAGTTTTCAACCTGACAACTGCGCATGCGTAATGAAGCTAATTCAAAACGACATAATGAAGTCTACTCAACTCGGTTCTCTTTACAGCCAGGACTTCATGTGTACAGTAATGATTGACAGCACATGATGACTTGAGCACCTTGGTACCCGAGTCATTAATCTGTCAAACCAAATCCCCCAATCTGTTTGCCTGCCTGCCTGCCCGCCTGCTTGATTACCCAAGCGTAAAGCTTTATTTTTTAAAGAATCAATTCAAGGGTTTGGTGCAAAGACCTGATAACTCGAGTAACGGATCTTTGCCTGAAATTTGGCGCATTGCCTTGTGCATGGCAGGATCTTCCTGCTGTGTAAATCTTGGAGGTTTCGGAGTAAAATTGTTGATAATTTTCAATGCAAGCTCATGTTAACTCAGTATACCCATCAAGACAAAAGTGTGCAATACCATGTCCTTTATGCCTAACATATTTTAGCACAACATATTATTTCCCTCAAAATAACTGAGTTCGTGCAAACTTATGTTATCTTGACATGCAAAATCAGTCCGTTGTACTTAAAACATGCATATACACTTGGCCAATTCTTGCACTACTAAAAAGTCTCAAGTTCTATTAGGATTTGTTTGTTTGCTGCATCATACATGGACCCGAT
This sequence comes from Hermodice carunculata, assembly GCA_964020975.1. NCBI lineage: Eukaryota > Metazoa > Annelida > Polychaeta > Eunicida > Amphinomidae > Hermodice > Hermodice carunculata. The sequence goes on from OZ026625.1 coordinate 45,467,059, forward strand.
ATGTTATCGGAGTGCAAAAAAGAGGTAACTGTGCATGTAATGTTTGTGGGTGCTGCAATGTTCTAGAAATGGTGTCTAGTTATGGTGCAATAATATGATAATTACTACTTTTTCAATTTTCTCTGTCATTTGGGATGTTTTCATGGTCAATTTTCGTGGAAAACTTAAGACTTACCTGTAACCTTTGGATTAAGAGTGAAGAAAAAGGGAATTTGATGCAAAAAATACAAAAAAAAACACACATTCATCATTTTCAGCACTTTAAAACCCCATTTTCTCGATTTCACAAGGGAGGACTTAACAGGTCTTTGCACCAAGCCCTTCAAATTATTGCAGTTATATGTATCAAAGTAACTCCGAAAATCATGCAGAATTTGCCAGAAAATGCACCCCCGCCCCCAAAAAAATAATAAATAAATAAATAAAATAATAATAAAAAAAATAATAAAATAAGCAATCCTGTTGGTATAATAGTCTAGTAGTAATAAATACATATTTAATTTTTCAGCATCAATTTTTTGAATGTGATATTTAATACAGAGAAACTTGAACAAACCTAATTCTGTAAGCCCATGTACCGTTTGAACACTATCAATAGGGCATATCAATAGTACATCTCTATGAGAAAAAAACCCACCTGATTGAATATTTTTATTGATTCCATAGATTTAGCTTTGACTGATTATTATTATTTTTTAAATTTTTTTTTGGCTTATCAGTTTAACCAGGGCTTCCAAAGTTGTCAGTTTTATGCAGAATACTTAGTGGTATTGAAGATCTCATTCAGAAAAAAAATTATCTCGTTAAAAAATTCTCACAAGGCATTTCGAAAAGGTAACTTGTGTATTGCACAAACCTGGTCATGGATTTGATGGAATGTACCACTATTGATGTGTTCGTAAAAAAACAAACCCATTGGGAACTGTACTAAAATCAAGGTCAAGATTGGCAGAGGGCGCATGCGCTAGGAGCTAACACACCTTGATACGTCGGCGGACGGATTCTCGGATTTACAAGCTCCAAATGTGACAATTCCATCTAAATCTATGCTTATGTGAGTCGTAAACGCATAAGGATTCGATTCGACCATTGGGAACTGAATTACTGTGAGTTTTTGCAGTTTTCTGAATGTACATTTAGTGCCACATGTGCAAGGGCCTGGTTATGTAATTGCTTACCTGGACAATTTGCCGGTGTTCACTGACGTTGATCAAGGTGTGTATATTCGTGCTGCTTACCGTTCGATCTGCGATTTATCTTTGTATCAGCTATGGGCCCTAAGCAACAACCGCTGTCTATCGCAAGTGGCGACCAGTTTACTCAATTTTTGCTTGGTGCATTAGAAAATGAGTCTGTACAGGAAAAAGTTGGCTCTCTGCTTGGAAAAAAGATCATTCAACGACTTCAGGAAACTGAGGAAAGTAATTTAAATCTGAAATCACAGGTGTCCGAAATGGCCTGGGCTATTGACGACCTTGAGCAGTACGGCAGACGCAACTGCATTCGTATCTCAAATGATTGGACCGAATCTGCCAGTGAGGACACTGACAAATTGTGTTTGGATGTGTTCAACAACACTCTTGGCCTATCCATAGAGGAACGAGACATATGTAGGTCTCATCGTGTGGGAAAACCTACGACGGGAAGCGAAACGAAGCCCAGAAGTAGGGATCACAACACTTTTTTTAAAAAATGCAGTAGTACAGATATGTTGCACCTAGAATGAAAAAGGATGATGGGAGAAAGCAAGTTATATGCTTTTTAGTTGGACTGCATCATGCATTATGCAATTAATGGGGGTACACAAAATCCATCTCTGGCCTCAGTTTCCGCCCATTCTGGAACTGTGAAGAAAAATTGCCTTAAGTACATAATTCTGCAAAAAAATATAAAATATATGATAAAATATACATGTATGTACACATAAGACAGGTGCTACACACAAATTAATACCTTTTTAGTGGTCTATAAGAACTTGCAAGTCACCCTTGTCAAGGTCTTCTTGTAGCTGAAAGGTGTATATGGCAGGATCCTCTGTATACTTGATATTAAACCAGGCTGGATATCCAGGCACCTATGTATCAAATAAAATTCATATTATTATTGCCTGCTTAGTAGACCCAGGACCAAGTATACTTGCACAGTCAACCAAATATGGCAGGAGAGTCTGCTAATCAGGCAAAACTTATGACGCAGTGAAATGTAGTGAAATGTCTACATCATCAGGTCCATGTATAGTACAAGTATCTTGATCTCTATGCAGAAAACTGTGTTCCAATTTACAAAATGTTAAGCAAGTGTTCTGAACAGTACATTGCATCAAATTTTTTATGTATCCATTGTCCAATGAAATATCAATGAAGGTAATTAAAATTTCATGCAGGCTATGGCTTGATACTTTACAATGAATAATTATGAAATACATGATGACAAGTTCTTTCAATGGATTTCACTCAGTTGAAAGAAAGTACTTTATCCTTCCCTTCAGAAAAAAATTATGTCTGTCACTCAATCAGCTAACAACACTGGTTGATAAAAAGTTTTATGTAACTGAAAACAAATGAATTTCTTGTTATGACAGGTTTCTTGTTAACTCTTATAGAGCTGATTTAGAGACTGAGTCAACAGCTTTCCTTGGGCCATTTCCGGCACAACGTGCCTGAAGTGCCCCCAAGGAAAGCTGTTGAATTGGACCATATTTTTCTCTGGGAACATAGAGAATCATTATAGTGATTCAGTTTCATCAGCACTGCTTATGCAGTGATTTGCCACTCAGAGTTAATCAACCCCAGTGCTCTTCATGCAGCAAGGTATTGAGCACATCTGTAATGTCAGTACTGGCAGTACAGCCTTCAGGAGGCAATTTGTGCAGTGATCTGTGGAAAATGTATCATGTGGGATGATAAGAAAAGATATTCCATGAACTAGAAATTGCATTTTAAAAATGGTAAAAGCTGTAAAATGGAGATATTGGCTGGACCATGAAAGGCTTGATAAATCATGTCAAACAATATACCCCATAATACAATAAACTGGTCATAACAAGAATGCTTTTCAAGTGTTGGTTTATAAATTCCTTAAAAGTGTGAGCAACATTCATTAGTAACAAGTTAAACATTGAACTATTGATATAATCTTGAACAATGATGGAATAGTTCAAACTGAAAAGATGGAAACATAATGATGTGTTACCCAGTATAAGGTTTTCATGCAGTATTGGTGATCCTGGTTTGTCTGTATAGTCATTCTACACAAAAGGACATAAATGATAGAGGTAAGTATAATAAATGTTCAGTTGAAAATTATTATACATTAAATAGTCCTGAAAACATGATACAAACAGATGCTGCATGCACTTTTTTGAGCCACGTGAAATGGAGGACGCATGCAAACATATTAAGATTAGTATGATAGATATTTTTTATGCTTATACAAAAAATGAAAGTTATTTTGGCTGCTCAACCTGAAATAAAAATAAATAATGTATACACAGAAATGTGTTATTTGTAAGCATAGAGACAAATATGACTTCTGTGAATGATTTTCTTCCTTGGAACCTGTTATGATTGTAAGTATTATGAATGACATGACATAATAAATGTATTAAAAAAGTTAAGTTTAAAACTTTATATATTTGATTGCATGCATAAAACATTAAATGGAACATGCAGTGTTGTCATTCATAAAATAAAATTGGAAAGCATCACGTTTAATCATGTACATAATACATGTATATTATGGGACATGCAGTTTTATATTGTTAAACCTGAAAATGAGACAATAACGTAATATTCACAGAGTACTATCACAGGACATTATGTGTACAGACATGAGACTAGTAGGACTCCAAACAGATTGGAGCACTGAACAAACAATAAGAGTTATATATGTGTTCACCATGCATGTGAATCAAGTACCATACATTGCACGCAAATAAGTTAAGTGAAAGTGATGTGTGATAATGTCATTCCTGTTAGTTTGTTCTGTTCACTTGTCATTTGTGTTAGATCATCCAACTGTAAATGTATCAGTCCTCAACTGATAATGTATCAGTCTTCAATGTGTGCTACCTGTGAGACAACTCTGCCAAGGTACCATGTTTCACCTGGAGTACCACTGCCTTCATCAGGATTGATGAACCTGTGTCTGACATGTTTACCAACTAGAATACTTGCAGGTCCCTGTGGAGATGTACTTGCTGCAGCCTTAATGAGGGTCTTGACATTCTCTGATAGCTCTTCCCATGTTAACTGCTTCCGTCCTTGATTGTCCAGTTGTTTGGAAAATGAATAAACGTTCGGCTTTTCAGTTGGTACTGGCTGCTGAAAGACATGCTTGCGGAAATTGAGTTGAGCTTTGAGAGCAGTCATCTTTGCAGTTGGTGATCTGTAGCTTCCGAGCATATTGTCAACTTCTGTGGTGGTCTGCCATAACCCATTTGTAATTATTGCATCTGTATATTTTTGCAGCTGTTGTATTTTTCTCTGCTGTGCTTCCTCCTGTTTCTTCATGGAAGCCTTTACTCTGTCATGCCGTGCCTGTTGGATGCTTTCTTGTCTTTTGATGAACAGGGAGTGGACCTGTTTTCTCTCTTTGACAGCTTCTGTAATGATTTTATGCTCTGTTTCTGCATCCTTTCCTTCCAGCCATTTCAGAGTGTGATTGTTAGAGAACATAATGTAGGCCTCCATGGCAAGTATGCTTATATTGGGCTTTATGACAAGCAAGTTGTCGACTCTAGCAAACACGCTTTCAGCAAACTTGTTGTGTTTTGGTGCACTCGCAGATCTGTTGTACATTTGTTCTGTAGGATTACCAAATTTGCCAGTTGGTAGATGGTCCCCATACAACTTTAAGCACAATTTACCCATAGCAGCCAAAGTGACACTGAGGATCGTCTCCACCATGTCATCATGTTCCCACGGTGTTGTCAGCGTTTCTAAAATAATGTCTTTGTTGATGTCAGTGTCTTTCCCAAATGGTAGCAATTTCCCCTCCATGAATACATGTGGTTGCTCTGCAGATTTTAACACACAGTCAATTAGCTGCCCATAAAGTTGACCCATATCTAGGATATGTGTGCTTCTTTCTTCAATAACTTTCCACAAAGGTGTTGTTATGAATTTGTTGATCAGTCCCAGGGCTTTGCATCCTGCAATATATTGGGGTTTTCTGAGGTCATGTAGTACAGCCTTCAGGAGGCGATTTGTGCAGTTACCTTCCAGATACTTTATCATGTGCGATGACAAAAAAAATATATAACCTGCATTGTGAAACAAGATGTTAAAGCGATTACCTCGAAAAGGAAGAAGTGGCACTGAAGAGAACCCATGGGTTTGGAGAAATGGCTTGACAAATGAAGTAAACATTAAATGGCATCCATTTTTCAAGTCTGCTCCTCTTGCAAATGCTTTGCAGGCTGTTCTGACAAGTCGAACGGTACCAGGCTCACCAGGTTTCAACATTGTGTGCTCACTGGGTGCTGCATCCTCATTCAGCAGACCTTTTTCAACCTCCAGAAGGGAAGAAGCAGCACATTCAGCTAAATGAACAAGCCCATGCAATCCACAAGTAAAGGTCAAAATTTGAGTAGCTGCTTCTTGATCTTCTACACTCATATTATTGAATCCTTCCTTAATTTGTGGCAGAATTTCCTTTCTGGTTTTCTCTAGCAAGTCTGTGAACTTCATCTCGGTTGCAGCTCGGTCAGACATCCGTGCTGTAATATTTACCAAAATTCTCTTGGACACATCAGAGTTTGTTGATTGTGCTCTTGCCTCAACATCCTGCACTATTTCCTGAAGGGTATTCAAAACATCACTGGCTGCCTTTGTTTCAATTTCTCTCAGGCCTAACACCCAAGTCTGCCCATCTGTATCACATAAATGAAACCCTTCTAGTCTTTTGCTAAATTTTGTTGTCTCGTCACTCAGGAGTGTAGTGTTTTCTTTAGTGGTGAAGTCCTCAGCAATTTGTTTTTGACTTATCAGTAGTCTCTCCACATTCATATTGTCAACAGTTGAAGGACATGGAATGTGGCTAACCTGTTTCTTAGCTAATTTCAACACTGTTTGGATAACTTGACTCATCTGTCTGCTCGAAACTTGGTTCTGAAGTAGCTCATATATACACTTTCTGAAGTCACTTGTGTACTTCCCATCTTCAAAACTGATTAAAACTGCATTGTCATCAAGTAGGTGTTCAAGCCAATGGTTGGTGATCGTAAGTTCATTCACTTCTTCTTTCAGTTGAATAGTCTCTTTCATAAGGGTACAATTCTCTTCTTCCAGCTGCTTCACTGTTTTACTGTAAGATGAATTTAAATCTTTCAACTTCTTCTCCAGTAACTTATTTCTACTTTCGTGATAACGTGCCCTTGAGTAGGTATTTTTGTATTCTTGTTGTTTCCCTTTCAGTTTGGCTGCAAATTGTTGTTTCCATTTTCTCATTGTCTTACTATCACGTACACTTGTTTTCAGTCTTTCTTTCAAATGTCTATTCTCACAAGTAATTTGCATATATTCTTGCTCTAATTTGTCATAGGAATATTTGGCACATTCCTCCATAAACACACTGTGAGTGCATTGCTGCTTTGACATTGGTGGTGTGGTACTGGTGCTGGTGGCACTAGATGCAGGGAAAACTACTCGGTTCCTTAAAAAGGCATTGTATTTCTCCTCAAAATGTGGCCTTCCTTTACCTTTCAGCAGATGGCAATGTTCTTTTATGATCCCATCTATTTTACGGCGTATGTTACGGTCAGATGGCATGGGGATGTCTAAAGTTTTGAGTTTATCCTTTACAGGTGAAAACAATTGTTGTTTACCTTTGGACTTGAAAAGCTCAACTATTTCTTTGTTTTCCATTTCTGTACTTCTTTGTCTTTATTCTTTAGCTGCTGTAACAGTCTCTGTCTTTCTAGCTTGAAATTCTTTGACTGAATTTGTAATTTTAATTGCAATAATTCATTGACCTCTTTTAACATTTCATTTTCTTGTTTTAGGTCCCGAAGTTCCCTGGTGGATGATGTCTACAAATGATCAAAAGCATTTATACTTTTAACCCTTTATCTCCCAGGGATGAAAGCTATGCTCAATTACATTTTGTAAAAGCTCCTAAATTGCAATTTACACAAAGAAGGACAATTCATTTAAGTGTCAAGGTGCACGTTGGTCACACTCCATAGTGTCTCAACCATACTTACAGTTTGGAATGTAAACAGACCCAAACAGTCTACCAGAAGGCTTCTTTCTGACATGAAGTATGCACATACAAATTTGTATGGTGTAACCCAAATATTCTAAATGTATTTGATGATTAATAAGAGCCATCATATTTGTTGACTTGCAAGAAACAAATAAATGTGACACTTTTTCTCATGTGCACAAAACTTTTAAAATCTTTATATTTTGTGAAAATTTTACAGAATGACTAAGACTGTTGTAATATTTTTTTTCCTGAACATGGTATCCATTCAGTCCTATAGTTGTTCATGCATGAGTTAACTTGTATTGAAATTACTTCACACATAATCAATTTACATCCTATGAATAGGGAAATGCCACAGATGGTTGTTACCAAGATGCCTGAACCACGGAATAATATAGTTACTGTCATCCTTCTTTTGCATCGCCATGTCAAGAAATACAGGCATAGCACAGGATGAAAAGTGGATACCAGTAGAACAGTATTGTTAGACGATGAACATAGCATTGTGGATCATAATAGTTTTATGTATCACCTTTCATGACAACATGTAAACATCATAACATGTCAAAAGCTGGGAAGACAACATTTGGGAGTGGAAAGGGTTAAGGTTCAGGGCTGTTACAGAAATCATGAGGGGTAGCATGTTTTATACCCTCTACCTCTCTGTGCACCTCACACAATAACCTCACCATCCCTGAGGTGGGTAGTTTTTGAATCCCTGCCTCAAGACACGTTTATGACAATCACTCATCCCCCAATGGAGAAAGACATCCTTGGTCTCATTACTAACTAGACTGGAGGTTGCATTGTTAAGAGTCCTTTAACAAGGAAATAGAAAGGATGGGAGCAACTTCAGATGATGACAACAGACAGGGAGTTGCTTTATACAGGTGGTCACAACAGAAGGTTCCAAAGTCTACCAAGTTGTGTTGTACATATCACACATGCCAGACGCAATGGGACAAGACAATTTTTAATGACCGTAAACACACAATCAAAGTAACATAAATTATATATACACTTACATATATACATCTCTGTCTATCTCTCTATATACATATATATACACACACATGTATATGCATGCAGCACGGTAGTCTGACAATATATGTAAGGGCAACACTTGATATCACAGTGGGTTAATAAGTACTCCGACAGTAATACTGCACAAGTATTAATCCATAGTAATTCAGTATTCCTTAAGTGAAATGCATGGGTTTCCTCTGGCATGATCTGTCAAGGAATAACTGTTTTTTGTCCTCCTTTCTTTTCTCATTCCTCTTTCGCAAATCATCATGAAATATTTGAGATATTTTAGTCATTTGGAAATTGTGTTAGTCAAATATTGGCTAGTGCTACAAACAGTCCCTGCATTAATAGTCCAGTTGTCAACATTAAGAAATTTAGACTGCTTGTTCTGCAGGGCAAGTAACTCAGACTTACTTGCCATGTCCTGTACAAGAATTTCACACTTTGAAACTTCTGTGATGAAACTATATTAAGATGTCTACCATATATGTTATCATATTCATGTCAAACTGATTTTAAATGAATTCTAAAGTTACGGCACTTTAAATGCCACAATAGACTCATGAACCATAGGTACATGTACACAAGTCAAATTTCATTATTTCTTAACCACTCATATGATCAAAATGTTACTTGTCCTCATCAGGGCCAATGCCCATGCAGAAACACACACTTGTCCAAGGCTGCTTTTTGCTTTCTTGGGGCCATTGTTAATGTAGAGCCCTGAAATATACAGTCACATAAGGAACACTGAAAGTATGCCTTCCCCAGTGGCCACCCATCCCACATATATTCCCACTTGTTAATCACATACAAATGTACCTCAGCCTCTGATGAATTTACTTCATCAACCAGAGATGGTGGACAACGGAAGTCTACCGCCCACGAATCCACAGATTCTTCCGACTGCTGGCTCTCACGCTCTATTTCTGACTGGAGACTATCTACAGAGATTGAGGTGAATTTTGATGGACTGTAGGTGCAAAACGGACCAGGACAGGCCCACTGATGCCCAGCTGTATCACCACATTCACAAACACTTGCAGTTTGTTCTTCAGACCTGAAATATGAGTCGGTTGCATTAAATTTGGTGCAAATATAATGAGAGCAGGGCAAGAAAATTCTCTTTGGGGTCTACTTGTCCAGGGAGAAGTGTCCCTATATTTTGCATGCCAATGTAAAGAAAAAATACTTGGGCCCCCAGTAGATTTTATGTGTCCAAGACCATATGACATAAGAATTTTCTTGCCCAGCAGAATGTTGTGTAGACAAAGTAATGAATGTTTCATTTTGTAGAAATTCTCTATGTGTTGCACAACATTTTCATTGATTCATGGAAAACTGCTCAGTTGTGGTATCTACTGAAATAAAAAACTGAAATAAATGTATGCTTTAAATAGAGCCCCCCCCCCAAAAAAAAAAGACCCAAGTGACCACTCAGACCATACAAACAATGTGAAGGTCACCCATCTATGTATAAAAGGAGGTAGTATAAGTCGTTTCATTTGTAAGAATTTGCAGTAACTACTTCAGGACATCAGCTTGTCTTGTTGGGCTCCCTAAATAGAAAGAGAAGCCTATCATGATGATATATGCCCTTGAACAGTAGGTAAAGGTCATATTCATGGCAAGTTTATCCTTAGTTGTATCACAGTTCATTATATAAAAGTTCTAGCTGAAATAACCACTGATTGATTGATTAAATACATTTAACACTCACAGAGAAACTATAATCATTCCTAATAGCTCTGTGTCCTTGGGAATTAGGTGATGGTTATATCATTCTTAAATAATGAAGGTAACTTTTATTGAGAACTCAAATGTTGTGTCAAGGATCAAAACATTTCAACAATTAATACATGTTAAACCAAATCCGATGTGAAGCAATACAGGTCTTCAACATTTTCAACACTGACTCAGTCAACATCTTTCCTCGGTGCACTTTGGCAGGTGTCACATGCAAAGTGGACCAAACAAGGATTTAAGCATAGGTTTGCATGAAAAGTCTTTACTGAAGAATGCAAATTATTATACTATGTAACTGATATAAATAAAGTATATTTGACTATAAGCACTTCAAGCAATTAAAACCATTTAAGCATGACCAATAAAGCAAGTGGACACAAACTCATGAGAGAAACCCTGAATTTTAAGGAATTCTGTCATATGGTTTGGAGCAATGATAAACACTGTAGATTTTCACAAAGTTTTGCCCCCCCCCCCCCCAACTAAAAATCACAGCCTTCGCAACGATTGAACCAGATATATAAAGATACTAAGGCAAAAAAAAAAAATTAAGTGTGTATCCCCTAAGGGAACCAATTGTGGGGGGGGGGTAGGGGGCTAGGTAGACCTGTAGGCATGCATATAGTGTTAAAATTTTGGTGGGTCGGTATGTTTCCTTTGTTAAATGTTCTACAATTTTGGGCAGGTAAGTATTTTTTTCTTTATTTTTCTTTTTGCTCAGAAATAAGTAAACAGGAAGTCGATAGGGGCTTTTAGAGATTGGTTGGTTGGATTGGGGGGAACAAAAGAATGATTGGGGGGGGGGGGCTAAGTAACATGTTACATGTAGGCCAATTTTTTCTCTCATTTGGTTTCCAGTTGGTTGGACTTACTAAGTTGGCAAGCATAACAGAGCAATTGAAATGCTGCAACTTAGCTGCAAACTTATAAATTGAAATTAGATCGACACCTTTATCTGTAACAGTTTGTGAAATTTATATTAAAATATGTAAATTTTGAACTGCTGCTACTTGGCACAAATCCAAATGGTACAACTTTAATTGCTATTTATTTGATTCATCACGGTCATAAATCTGTAAATTTAAATTGGAAGAACCCTATCTTTAATAGTTTAAAAGATATTGAAAACTCTTATTTTTTTGTACAACTTTGGTTTACTGTTCAGTCCATTCCCATTGGCACATACCTATATGGACTGAAATGGGAATGACTTCACAACCTGAAATGGTTTGAAGATAATCAAAATTTTCAAATGGGCCTAAATTAGAAATTAATTTTAAAAATATGACTTTTTTCCTGTCTATTGGATTGTCCGGTGTCACAGACCTCTCTGTACATGTAAAATTTTTGGTTTATCTATAATAAATTAAAAGATAAATCTTCTGAGGTTTTAATTGCCCCTCATTTTGGTCAATTTTGAACATCATGACTATTCCAAACAAGATGCACAATTTTACAAGCTTACCAATACAGGCAATAGGTGAGTCATAATGCCAAGTTTCGTGGTTCGGGGAAGAAAGTGTCAGAGAAAAGTTCCAGACAAAGAATGAATGAGAGAGAGAGAGAAACATAGAAATTCTTATTATGGCTATAGACATACCAATGTCTTTTGGACCCATTGTCAATTTACAATGGAAGGGGCGTGGCTATAGCCTACACATGCAAAGACAAAGTACAGTTACTTCATGTTGGGATGTTGCACCTCCCCTAAACCACTCTATTACATTCATTGTCTTCTTCAAATAGCTTACTTCAGGATATTATTACACTAGTAGCATATAAAACTTCAAAGTGGGTGATAATAGAGGATTTCTGCACCACTGTGTCAGTGCATCATGTTATCTATCTTTGCGCGTGTTTGCGCGCACATGGGCCGGCTTGAAGTGTTTATTTCCTACCCCAAAAATACCTGAACTTTTCAATGGCATACCGCCCTACAGCGCCCTGACAGGGTAAACACCTTTTTTAAACACTTTTTTAAACATGTCATAGCAAAATACGTATATTTACCTCGGAGAACAGCTATTTTCAGAATTTTTTTTCACAGAACCACGGAGAAACATTCTCACCACGTGTATCAAGGTGAAAGAGAGGCAAAAAAATATTTTTTTTGAAGTCATGTGACTTTCAAAACCGATGTCATTTTGGGCAAGATGGCGGCAGTCACCTACAAAGTTCCAAGATCGGTGGCGGAAAAGTAACCTCTACCAACGGTAAAATTAATTTACTGGCCCCAAAATGGTACAAAATAAAAGAAAAGGGTACGTTCTTTACACCGGTCAAATTAATTAGTGGGTAAAGGCAAATCTTTATCACAAAACCAGTCATTTTCAAAACCGCTTTTACCATTGTGGCAGATACGGCCAACGCTATCGACGGATCTGTTGGGATCCCTACCAGAAGCATCATCGTCCGCTTCACTTCCTACAGAGCTCGCAATGCTGTTTATAGGGCTCGGTCTAAACTTAAAGGAGATAAAAGCATTTTTATTAACGATGATCTTACCAAAAAGAGGGATTCCATGGCCTATCGCGCTAGGATGCTGAAGAGGGAGAACTTGATAAGCGATACATGGGTGTATGATTCTAAAATCTTCATCAAAGATCACCACGGGCATAGATGGAAGGTGACTCGCCCCAGCGACTTTGACAGGTTAAAGCCCAGTGTGGAACAGAGAGTGACCCGAAGTGCGTCCCTGAGTGCTAATCAATCTGAGTAACTTTAACACTTTGATTACCGACGACTTTGGACCGTGGTAGGGTTCTCGGCCAGTGCGGTGACCTGAATGGTCCAAGCCTATGTAACTTCGTGGGCGGTCATCGGGAACGCACCGGTGAGCGCTGCCATGACCATCAAGAGAACAACTTGTGACATTTTTTTTCCAGTGACTCTAACCAAGCCCTGGTTTCAGCTCCCGGCTTCATCGGGTGTCTAGTTTATATTTTTGATTATGACCTTTTAATCTTATGCATCCATACATATCTATTCCTTCCTTCTGATACGAATTTAATTTTATGTACGAAGTTATTCGTGTTTTGACAATTATTACCACTGAAGTTCTGCGACTCAATATTACAGGATCCTGCGATACTACTGCATGATGGTCGGCGCAATGTATACAGGTTAAGTTACCTACGCGTAGCTCCCACTTATCTTTTTGATCTAGGAGACAATTATAGCCGTGTTCATCCTGTAATGCAATGACTTTGTTTTATGTGACTGACAAACTGGCTGGTCTTGCAAAGCCATATTTTGAACAAGAGGGTTTATTCATACCCGACTCGCTAAACATATATGCGCATCTCTACGAAATCCATGGAGCACAGTTCGTGCTCGATCGTTTTACTTGGTGCATATCTATATGTTCTGTGTTATTTGTTTCCTTTCCGTGTTGGGGCAGCATTAGTTACTTTTTATATTATGTTGATCCTGGTATTAGTTCGTAAAGTAGAGAAAATTTTGCAGTCTGTTATTTTTGATTTGTTTAGTGTATTCGCAGTCTTGTTTGATTATATCAAAGAATTTTGTTTTACACTGCTTATTTATTCTTTTTGTCTGTTTTCAGGTTCATTTATGATTTACTTTCCAATTATTATTCATATGATTTATTACCTATATCTATGTTCGTTTCCAGACTGTTTATCTATTTATATTTCGGTGCTGATGGCACCTGATATTTACTTTTATACCAGGCTAGTACTCATATTGGAAATTCTGTTTACATATGTGATATGTTTCGATAAAATCTGGGTACGTAAATTTGAAATTATGTTAACTTCATTCTTTAATGTTATATCCTTAATAATTTACCTTTTTCGGTTAAGTGTGAAAAACTTGCTGTTTTACCCTCTAGTAGTTTTTGCTGTGTCAGATGTATATTTTGCTGACATTTTCGACACGTTCTACCTATATAACTTACCGTCTATAATATTGGTGATTGATATTTACCTGTTTTCTTTTTATTTTCTTTTTTTCTCTGTTCCGATATCCGTTCATAGGAAAATGAATTATCTTTATACGTTGTCAGTAATGTGCAATAGGGACAGAATGGATTGTGGATATATTATCACTTTTTCCTTACTGTTACTGTTATTAGCAGGTGATATCCACCCCAACCCTGGTCCCGTATGCGGACATCGCAATGTTTCATTCTGTCATGCAAATGTCAGGAGTTTATCAGCTGACAAATTGAGACATATTTCATCAGACCTCGTCAAAGATTTTGACATCATAAGCTTGTCTGAAACTTATCTGACCGATAACATCGACTCTCAAAACTTGAAGCTAAATGGTTACCACGAAATTATTCGTCGAGATCGACCCGGCGGCACCGGTGGTGGTGTCGCCCTTTATGTCTCCACTCGGTTCCACGTCTTACGTCGTATTGATTTAGAGGTAGCTGACCTGGAACTTCTATGGTGCGAAATAAGGTTACATAATCATAAATTCTTATTAGGAGTTATTTACCGTCCTCCGAATTCTTCTGTCTCTTTCTGGGATAAATTCCAAGACAGTCTAGACCTCGCTAGGAACTCGGGTTTCTCAAATATTTTACTAACTGGTGATTTAAATTCAGATTTTTATGCTACATCTGGTCATAAACTTGTTAACTTTGCTCAAATGAACTCCCTTACAATTCATGTTCACGAGCCCACGCGTATCACATTGAACTCTGCAACATGTCTAGATCAGATAATTTCCAGTTTTCCCAATTTTGTTTGCGACGTTTGTGTGCTGCCCCCGTTAGCTAATTGCGACCACTCTGTCGTGGGGGCTAAGTTAATATTTCGTCAGCCGACGGAGGCGGCATACAAACGTCATATTTGGGAATATAGCAAAGCGGATTTCAATACGTTTAGATCATATCTTTATTCTTTAAATTGGGACTCTTGTTTTACTAGTCACGATGTTGATTCTTGTTGCGAAGCATGGTCAGATCTTTTTATGGAAGCGGCTATTCGATCTATTCCGAACAAAGTGGTGGAGATTCGTCCATGGGATTTGCCATGGTATAACAGTAGACTTCGTTCGCTTAAGAGACAAATAAAACGGAAATATGATCAAGCCAAAAGATTAAATTTTGAACAAAATGCCTGGTGTTCATTCTGTCATATTAGGAATCTTTATCAAGACGAACTAAAGTGTGCCGAGAGGGATTATAACGATAAATTACGAATTGATTTAAATGATTCTTCAAGGAATAGCAAATGCTGGTGGCGCACCGTCAAATATTTTCTTCACGGAACACAGTCAACTAGTATACCGTCTCTTCTACATGATGACAAGGTTGTCTCTGATAGCGCGGGCAAAGCGAATATTTTTAATTCATTCTTCTTGCAGCAATGTAATATCGATTGTAGCACAGCCACTCAACCCGGAATTTCTGACCCACCTGATGCCTGCCTGAATTCTATAACAATAACCGAGTCCGAAGTATGCGAAACTCTTCGCAGCCTTGATACGTCTAAAGCATCTGGTCCGGATGG
Organism: Hermodice carunculata; assembly: GCA_964020975.1. NCBI lineage: Eukaryota > Metazoa > Annelida > Polychaeta > Eunicida > Amphinomidae > Hermodice > Hermodice carunculata. The sequence continues at coordinate 45,482,529 of OZ026625.1, forward strand.
CATCAGTGCAAAGCTTCTTAGAGAAGCTGCTCCTGCGATTTCTTTTTCCCTTACTCACCTTTTCAATCTCTCACTTTCCAAGAAGGAATTTCCTTCAAAATGGAAAAATGCTAATGTGTCACCTCTGTATAAAAAAGGCACTGAATCCTTATGCAACAATTATAGACCAATATCTCTCCTTAGTTGTACTGGCAAAGTTTTTGAAAAAATTGTGTTTAAACATGTTTTTAATTTTTTTCGTGAAAACTTGATAATTTCTGCCCACCAGTCAGGCTTTATACCAGGCGACTCTACAGTCAATCAGCTGCTTGCTCTTTACCATCAACTATGTCTTGCTGTTGATCAACATAAGGAAGTTAGAGTTATTTTTTTAGATATCAGTAAAGCTTTTGACAAAGTGTGGCACCCCGCGTTATTGTACAAGCTCAGTAAAGCCGGAGTTTCTGGAAATCTCTTGCATTGGTTTGGCAATTATCTTTCGAATCGTTATCAACGGGTGGTTATCAATGGTCAGTCTTCTTCTTGGGGACATATCCAAGCAGGCGTGCCTCAGGGTTCTGTCCTCGGGCCTTTACTTTTTCTTATATATATCAATGATATTGTAGATATTATTCGATCTGATATAAAAATGTTTGCTGACGATACGTCTCTTTACCTTACTGTTGAAAACCCTATTACAGCAGCAGATACACTCAATGCCGATCTGTCCGACATTGAACAGTGGTCTAAAGACTGGCTTGTAACTTTTAATGCTAAAAAAACTCAATCCATGCTGGTTTCTCGGAAAAGTGTCTCTCCCTCTCACCCGCCAATTATTTTTCAAGGTCATGTTCTGGATGACAATTTCGAACACAAACATCTTGGAGTATTATTACGTTCAGATCTCCGATGGAATGGCCATATAAATGAAATCATAATAAAAGCGAATAAATTGATTAACATTATGAAAGGTTTGAAATATATTTTGGATCGAACAACATTAGAGACAATATATATTTCTTTCATTCGGCCTATCTTGGAGTATGCTAGTCCTGTGTGGAGTGACTGCACTAATTCAGATATTGAAAGACTTGAAGATGTTCAACTTTCGGCTGCTCGCATTGTGGCGGGTGCTATGCACGGAACAAGCATTGAAAGGTTATATGAAGAAGTTGGCTGGCACACTTTGGCTCAGCGTAGAGAGTCAGCCAAACTAGTCCTTATGTACAAAATTGTTAATAAGCTTGTACCAGATATGTTATGCTCTCTTATACCTTCCAGTGTGCCATCTTTCAATACCCGTCGCCCATTCGACCTTTCCCATTTCCAAGCTCGAACAGATTTATTTCATAAGTCATTCTTTCCTTCTACTGTTAGACTCTGGAATCAGCTACCACTTGCAACACGTAACTCAAACTCTGTATCTGTATTTAAATCCAAGATTTATAAAGTGGTGTCCCGATCCTCCAAATATCCAGAATTGTTTACTGTCGGCAATAGATTTAACGCTATTCAACACACTCGCCTTCGTTTAGGAGCCAGCCCTCTTAACTCCTATCTGTTCAAAATTGGGGTAAAAGATTCACCTGACTGCGTGTGCGGTTCATCTATTGAAGATACCTTTCATTATTTTTTCACTTGTCCAAACTTTGACCAATTTCGGCGAAGTTTACACTCCAAAATTGTCCATATTGCTCCATTTACCCTTCAGACTCTGCTTCATGGCTCACCCGATTGCTCTTTTGAAGAAAATAGAGACATTTTTTTAGCTGTCCATGAATATATATCTGCCACTGAGCGATTTAAAACTGTAGGCATTGGTTAAATTTACGCTGTATCTTTCATGGGATCCCCGTGGGTATGATTGCTGTGTTTGGGTTTGTTGTTGTTCTTCTTCCTATCATTATTATCATCGATTCCCTAGTTAGTAAATTTATGAATTTCTTTTTCTTCTTTTTTTTCAGCTGACGCCCCACTTTCTGTCTTGTCCGCGTTTGTCCTTCCTTCTGTTTGTTCTGGTTTGTTCTGTCTGTCCTGTATATTTTGTCTCACTTTCTGCAAGAGGGATTTGCATAGGGCCATGCCCTTTTTCCCAATTGCTCTTTTGATTGAGTAAGTATGTAATTTTTTGGCAATAATAAAAATATGTTTAAACCAAGGTCAAGAATGCGCATAGCCGGACAGATGTACAACCCGAAAACAGAAGGGGTCCCCCCATGGGACGGACCCTTAAACAAAAAACAAAACAAAAACAAAAAAAAACAACAGCAAAACCTGGAGAACAGATTTATTGAAGTCAAGAAATCATAGTATTGGCAACGAGCACAGTGGTCCTCCACTTGTAAGGCCTCTGTCAATAATGTGTCCATCCCTCTTAAAAGGCCATTCTTGTGAAAAAAAGGTGTTGCATTACAATACATGTACATTGTCTGTATGTGGAAAGTGCATCCTTCTTGTAAGGTGGAGAGCACTTTTGAGCTGCAGTGGCAGTAGCCTTAGAAGGGGGAAAACCAATGCAAATTGAATTGTTACTCTTCTCAAGAATTTATAAATGTAAAACAGTCAAATATTCCAGAATACCACCACTCAGGAAAAAAAATTGAACATTTGACATTTCTTGGTGCTGTAAATATAATTTATTGTGAGGATAATGAATATATTTTCTTCTTCTTCAATAAATTATCCATCACATACCATAGATGGTGCCCTTAGTATTTCACATCCTTATCACTTTTCATCTTGGTAATACACCTGTAATGTTACACTGATATGTATGTACAATTAAACATCCAAACGAACCATATGTGCACAAATATACTAATAAATAATCTTGTGAAGTTTCATGACTGTGGGCCCAATAATTGTGGATGTACGCACAATATAAGTTTCATGTTACAAGTGAGACATACAAATCGATAAGAATAAATCTATAATAACCGTTGCTGGGGGCATTAAAAAAAGAGAAGGAACTGCACATTATATATATATATATATATATATATATATATATATATATATATATATATATATATATATATATATATTGTATATGCAAGGTTTTATAATATTTTTCAACCCTTACTTTATCATCTTTATTCTAGAGAGCAATGAGGGTAAGAATAGCAACAAGAGGTCCATTGGCCTCATGCTTTGCTGTCACCAAGGCTAAATATTGCAGTTACATCTTGATTTCTAATTTCCTGAAATGCATGCCCTCCATAACCTTGAGAAAGTGGGTCACGATCATCTATGTCATGCAATAGGAGACCTCCAACTGTTTCTAAACATTTTGAATTTAATATGTTTTCAACATATTTTGGTCTATATCTTCAATTATACTGTAGGTGGCACCACCAAATTTCAACAGGTGCCACCTACTTGACCTTGATTTTTATACCCACTTTAAGTCCTGAAAGTTATATGGAGTTTACTTGAAAACTGTAGACTGTATGGCGATGCACTGACATACACGAGTGATCATATACCCTCAGCGACCTTTGGTTAGCAGAGCTAAAGGTACGGGAAATTATCCTTTGTTTTCTGTGCTGTGCAGGTGTATCAAAAAAGGTTGTCAATATTAACAAGCAATCAGAGTGTGGTGATGGTGGCCACTGGAAAAAGGCCATTTCACTACACCTATACTGCTGTGCAGCATCTACAGATGTTTATATACAAGGACAAGTAATTCAAGCAAAAGGGAGGCCACACTACACCACATACAGAATAAAGCAAAGTACCCAAATTTTGAAAACCAGATATAACAGACCTAAGCTTGCCAAATTCATATAGAATGAAGACCATCTCAGAGTATAAAATCTTGTTGAGGCTTAAAAAAAATTATATTAAGTGTGCTTCCCCTCATGGACCTTTTTTTTTGGGGGGGGGGGGCAGCTAGGCAGATAATTTGGGTGGGTCAGTATGTTTTTTTGTTAAATGTGCCACAATTTTGGCTAGGTAGATGTTTTAAATTTGTTTTAGAGAAAGGTCGTTCCAGTTAGGGGAAACAAACCATTTTTTTTTTTGCCTTACAGTGACTGATTTTGACCTAATATTTCAAGGTCACTTGAGCTTTAAAAAGAAAACCACCACATAAAGGATACTGAGAGAAACATGCTTGTTCATGGCTGTATCAGTGCTCATGTGCTTACACTCACTCATACCGATCGTGCCAGTAGCACGACTTGGATTTAATTAATTTTGAAACCTGGTAAGGATGTCTCTGTCCAAAGTCATATTGACAGAGAAATACTAATATACAACACAATTTTTTGTTTTAATCAAAATATATCTTATATTAGGATCTAAAGGAGCTGTGCTCCTGGAAGAGGCTTTGCTGAAACCCAAACTGTTGAAGGACACTGGCAAGCTTTCACCAATGTACCAGACTTCCATCCTTGAAGCAAAGCACAGCTTGGATATACAATTTGTACCTAAAAATGTTGCATTCTCTTACTGGGGGGATGTATGTGAGGTGAGATCACAAGAGACATTTCTTCTATGTTTACATCTATTTAAGCACTTATACATATGCCTCTCTGGGATGAAAGTTAAATACCATATCCCACGCGAATCACGAAATTACCCAGTTTGTTATGAAAATTCATATACACTTGTGGTTATCATTAACAATGCTTCAGTTCACACACAAGCCCTGATTGTTGCCATCCTTTAGGAGCAAAACGCTGACAAAATTTGAACAAATGCTGCTAAATACTTCCACTTAAATTGACTCAAAAAGCCAAATATATTTTGTTTCAAGGTGCATTAACTCTAGGAGCTAACTGCTCTGTAGCCACTGTAGCCCAATACATGATAAACACAATACTAGTTATATGAACTATGTCAGCTTTTGAAAATGTGCTGAGTAAATGAAATGAATACAAAAATGCACAATTTGTATGGGTTGAAATCACTGGTCAGTCTCTGATAAGCCCTAGAAGTGGAAGACAGCAGAAGCTCATTACATGTATTACCAAAAAGTTACTTAATTTTGTTGACCGTCAGAGACATTTGATAGCACCATCCACATGTTCTTGCTGTCATGCGACTTGTGCATTGCTGTTTTTCTGCATCACAGTCCTTGGTACAACTTACTGCAAGTACATTAAATAGGGATTGCTCTAAAATATCCTCCCTGTCTCCCTTTGCTCCTCTAAATTTTTGATTGTTCATATCTGTCATGCATTTCAACTAGAATGCAGACGGAATGCAAGCAACCACAAAAGATGGGAGACCATGCTACACCCTGAGCTTCCCAAAAGCGAAGGAAGGGGGAGCTGCACTGCGCATGGAAGAAAACAAAGCCATGATATGGTTATCCATATGCATCCATGGGGCTTTCTCATTATGTCTGGGTGCCAACCCAGACATTTTGTTTTTCTTAGAATTCTTTTTTCTTTCTTTCTTTCTTTCTTTCTTCTTTACGACTAGATTTGTCCGGAGTTTTTCTCGGACCCTACTATTCCGAAAACCACCAAACTTGCCATGGTGACTGACCTACCACTGAAATAAGGCACCTGACTTGGAAGAGTCATGATGTTTAAAATTATGCAAATGAGGGACACTTAAAATTTTAAAAGCTCCATATCTTCCAAACTATTGCAGATAGACACAGCGTTCTAACTTACACATATACGTTTGAGACAACTGGCAAATCCAATGGCACACAAACAAAACTTGGGGAATTTTAATGCATGCTAAATTCACCAAATTTCTCCCCAATCCACATGCTGGCTTTCAACTGCCTCCTGTGTGACTTATTGCTTGACCTGTATGGAGCCAGGCAACCATTTTGCATTCTTAATTAATTAGCTTGAACCTGTCTCACAGCTTTCCGTCCATGCATGCTTAGTGTTCGCTTTGGAAGGTTTGGGTCTTGTAGCAAATTGTGGTGTGGGGTGGGGGATGATTCCCAACAACTGTGTAACGAGGTTCTCAAAAAAATACAGAGAATCTCTTTCTGTTCATGCAAGGAACATATCTGCTCCATGTTCACACTAATGCTGGGCAGAGCTGTAAGTACACCATGACTGAGACCGACCAGTGTGGTATCTGATAGCTGGTCTGTTTTTGCCTGAGGCTAGGAGTGTGCAGGGCTTATCAGTCCCAATGGACCCCAGGGACTGGACTTCTAGGCAGAACAAGCCTGGCAGAGTGTACCCTCTGTTAAAAATAGAATACATACACAGCTTACAGTCCTCATTGACTGTTTTCACAACTTGATGAATTTTGAAAAAGTGTGTGGATTTGTGTCATCTCAGTGGACACTTTCATGTCTTTGTTTTCTTGTAACCAGTGAGCTGAAGCCTGTTCCTCTTTGGCAATACTGAGTCAGTATAGTGCATGTCTCAGTTCACAGGTACATGTACATTTAGTTTTGTGACAGCATCTGCTTAAATTTGTCTATGTAATAACGAAACAAAGGCAGTTTTGTATTGCATGTATACACATCCCTCTGAATTATAATATGTATACACTGCACATGCACATATACTTATCAATACTCTCCAGAAGGGCTGACCCTTTCAGGAGTGGGCACTTTTCTCGGGTCACGAAGGTACTCACTGTTGACAGGTTTCACTGTACAGTGGTACCTGCAGTTTAAGACCAACCCTAATGCCAAGCAAAAGTATTCTTTCTTTCTTTCTCTTTTTCTTTCTTTCTTTTTTTCTTTCTTTCTTTCTTTATGTTTCTTTCCGACCAAGTTGGTCCAGGGCAAAATGTAAATCTTTAATAGCTTCAAAACTGTTACTTCAATTTATGGGTTTGTGGCATAGCCCCATCCAATGAACAATAAACCAAAGTTCTTCTAGGCTTATAATTCGTGCAAATTGGGCAAATACACAAAGTTAAAATGTTGAATAGCTTCAAAACTATTATAGATAGTAGTTTCATTCAAACTTCACTTTATAAGTTTGGGACATGGCCACATCCCTAAAACCAAGAACCAAAGCTGAGCATTTTATTTTGTAAAAATCAAGCTAATACGCAAAATTTCGATTATGTTGAACACTGGCAAAGTGTGTCATTTCAAACTGTTTTCATTTTGAAGGCACCCAGACAGATTTGCTGTGAAGCAAATCTTCTTTTCTAGCTCATACTGCTTTGTATTATCATGACAAATGGCTGTGTGGTTAACCAAGTCAGGATGCCTCAGATTACATGTTTCGATTACAGCAACATGTAGTATCTCAATTTATCTACACATGCAGGAAAAAAAATCCTTCTTCACAATAGCTCATTAAAACTAAGGTAAGCATCTTGTAGAACTTGCTCATCTCAGTGCACTTTTAGTATGTACACAAAATGTTGCTATACTTGTATAGTTACCCCCCCCCCCCCACCATTAAGATTGAAAAAAATATGCACAAATATTAAATGTTTTTCAATAACAATGCAAATAAACACTTGACAACCAGTAGCTTTAAAACCCAATCATCGCAAATGTAACTCCCCCCCCCATGACATTGAAAAAAGGCCAAGGTTGCTGAATGTTGAAGTATACTTAACTTCCGACAAGTTGCTTCTACAGTATAACTTTCATGATCATAGCTTTATTTTTTTCTTTTTCAAAGGCTACTGCATCCAAGAAGAACATGCAGGAGATGACACACAAACAAGACCACAATCATCAACTATACCCTGTTGGACTGCTCAGGCCACAGGGTAAAAATTATGAAACCAGGCCACATCTTTACTTCAGGCCAGTTTTGGCCACTTTAAGGGGGGAAGGGTTAATCATGATCTACAAATTTGGCTTGATTTCAAATTTTTTTTATTTTTAAATATGCACTACAAATAATTGGGAATCTGTTCCAAGGTTTTAAATGCTGAATGCCTGTCCAAGATAAAGGCATGTACATGGAGAGGCACCGAAAACAGACTCCACAGACACTATCTCCCAGCTGCGAACGTCCCGACATAATAATGAAAGCTTCTGTGACAAAACCAGATGCGTCAGTGCTGGACATTTATTGATTTAGAGGATTAGTATTTGTAAATATTACATTAGAAAGACTAGCAGTGCTGCCACTTTATACTTTTTTTTAAAGTATGCTTTATTTTCATTCAAATCTTGAAAATCTTCTCCAAAACTGCTTGGCCAATTGCTTCGAAATTGCTTAGGGAGACTTCTGGGGACCCTTAGACCTTAATTTGTTCAACAGGTGGAACAGTGATTTTTCAAATATTTTTTGTGTAAAAAATGTGTTTTTGCTATTTTCGACTACTCCAAAACTGTCACTCAGATAATGCTGGAACTTGGTGGAAATGTTCCTTTTGGCAGGGCCAAACAAAGGTGCTCACAAGGTGGTGATGCTATTGTAATTTTTTTTTTGAAAATTCTTTTTAATTTTCCAGTGATTTATAATTTTTACTGTGATTTGAGGTGTCCAAGAACAAGTATAAAATCTTATGCATTGTGATATTCAAAATTGATTGCTTATGCTTGGGCCATCTGTGTGTATCTTGAGTTTCATCAGGGCAAGTCCGCTGTTATTTAATAATGACGTAGTCTCGGGTAAGAACACAGTGTCATCATTTGAAAGATCAGCGATAGTGTTGTCTATCCTGGAGTCAAGCACAGTAATCTTCACTGGAAAATAGGAAAACCTAAATGATGCAGCAATCAAAAGGTACAAGGGAAGGTCAGCGTTAACATGGCAGAACTTTTGGCCAATAAACATTTCCAAATTACATGCAAATCATGCATGTAACAAACATGTGTGAAGCGTGCAAAGTCTACTTTATATTCAATTTATATAGATTATTAAGTAGTGGTAGTAAAAATCTGCCATGTTGAAATCATATAGTCAAAAGAGGTTGGCTGTGAGTTTCGTCACCAAGGCAATATTGTGCCTTGGGAATATACGGGAATTGTAATTGATACATTATAATGGACCGTGGAATTAATAAACTTGTCAAGATTTCAAAGCAACAATCTTCGTGTGAGAACTTACACTATGAATCCTTAATTTTTTGTGAATTTTTCAATGTGGGTACTTGTCGGTTAATGCATACCGTGCTATTGATTACTATGTAATTGAATGGGGATTGCAAAAGTAATTCACATTTTGGACTTTTTCGCCAAAACCACTCGTCAGATTCACTTCAAACTTGGTGGGGATGTGCCATGGGTTGGTGTTTGCTAAGTTTGTTCAATGGTCGTGCTCCAGTGATTCTTCAATTTTTTTTGAGTTTGTGGTTCATTTTTTTGGCCAAATCTTAAAAAAAATCTCCAATACCACTTGACTAAGTGATTCAAATTGCATAAGAAGACATGCAGGCATGACAGCCGGAGTTACACAGTACATGGGTGACCTTGACTTCATTGTCAAGGTCACAGGGTCACTTAGGTTTATTTAACTCTACAGATGATAACTTGAGAGCTATTATCTACTTTCATGTTTTACAGGATCATCAGATACCCTTTTTGAGGGCCACACTCAGTACATGGGTGACTGAAGGTCACTGAACAAATGATATGAAATTTACTGTTCACTTGATAACTTGTGATCTATTTTTTTTAATAAAGCTAGGACCTTGACGTTGCACATGTGAATTTTCTCTGTGAAGGTCACGCTTAGACAGTACATGAGTGACCTTGATCTCATTTCTGAGGTCACAATGCAACATACATTTATTTTACTCTTCAGTGCTATAACTTAAGAAGTACATGTACTTGAACTGGGACTTTGGTGTAGCACATGTTAATGTTCTTCCATATAAGTCAGACTTACTCAGCACATGGGTGACCTTGATCCTATCCCAAGTTTACAGAGCCACAAGTGTGATGACTCTCTAGGTCAGCTGAGCATGGGCTGTTCACACAGCTCTCTTGTTACAGCATAATTTTGCTGCAATACCCATGAGTTGCTTCAGATTTATACTTTTTTTATATTTTTTTAAAGTTAAATTGGATACTTTTTTTTCTTATTAGGCAGTGGCAGCACTGGACTAGGCAAGTGTTGATAAGAGTAGATACACTGTGCACCAAATGTGCCTGACTCTTTCGATCATTCACTGGACTCATCAGAGGTTAATGCATACCAGGGCAATAACTGACCACAAGTTCAGCATAACTATGTCTTACGCCCATAAGTACAGGGAGTTGATATCTTTCATCCCCACTACTGTCCGTTGTATTGTATTACGTTTCTTACAAATAATGTATGCATTCTCTGTGCTGAATGTAGGAGTTGTTGCAATGTCAAGCCTGAAGTGTCTTGGTGAACATTCTTCATAATATTATGTGCAAACACATATACATGTATATGTAACAAGATGACATTATAGTTTAAGTTGTCTGGTTTCTAGAAAGTTAAATAAGAATGGCAATAATTTCCCTTCCCAAACATGAACATCCATAGTCAGGCTCTTAGGAAGAAGCCTTCTGAACACCAGTATTATCTAAAACATTTTATCATGATGATTGTGTGCCTGTATATTGGAGAAAATACAACGGTAAGGCAAGAAGGGTACAGCAGACAAAGAGCATACCTTTTGCTCTTTTGGGCCTAACAGCTTGGAAGTATCACAAACCAAAAAAGTTTGGTTTCTGTCATAAGCTTAGTCCCAGCTGATTATTACAAGTGTCTGCTTCGGGTACATGTAACAGTCCAACATTCTGCTCTGAAATTTAATAAGTCAGTGGTGAAATAGACATTACACTCTTGTTTGGAAACTACATGGAATTTATAACAAGCCTAAGAAGAGAAAAGACCCCCCCCCCCCACACACACACACACACACAAAATATGGTACCTGTGAGAGGGACCAGCCCAAACTCCATATTCCTATATTGTAGGTAAGCACAATCAAGTGCATACCTAGCTAGGCATACTTGTGCAAACCCAGGGTGTTGAGTGATGCACCTGATGTTCATCCCATCGTCTACCTCCTGATAGACTGGCTCCCTCATTATCTGCTCCAATTCGTCCACTCATGGGAACAAGAGGATTCGTCCTCAGTGGGCATAGGTTGACAAACCTCACACAGGCATCTGCATAGATATATACATGTATGAAAGTTTAAGTCAGCCAACTCCTACATGTACCATGAGATACAAATGGTCTTTTTGTTTTTTCTCAGAGATAAGAGATATAAGAAAGAAACTGATTCATGTTACCTGGTTTGCAGTACATGTATATGCATGGAAGTTCATTTCATAAAATGGATACATGTGCCACAAGATATAAAGGGCGTGAATGTGTTTTTTTTTCTCACAGATACAACACACATGAAAGAAATCACGTGTGCACATGCCATAAACCTGCATGTCTGCTTTCATGCAAACATAACTGATCTGCATACATGTAAAATGCTGACGGGATAATATAATTATCATAATCAGGATAATACACATACATGTATAGTGTGTACTGGCTATATTTCCCACAAATTTGCATGTCTGTTTGCCTGGGAAAACCAAAATCAACTCAGGGCCAGAATTCTATACAATAAATAGTTAAAAACATATTATGCACTGTACCAATTAAATTTGCTTTCATTAGTGCAGTAAACATGCCATATGACCAGATGGCACATCATTTACAAAAAGGGCAAATGTAGGGAGAAAATATTGGGGTGCAATCAAGGAAGAGAAGTACTAATCACCCAAAGTTACAACTGTCAGACTTGTATCTGCAGTATGCCTACAGCAGGTACAAACTCTTGATTATAACCAACCCTACTGCCTTGAAATGGTCACATCAGGCAGCTGATCATATATATATGCACATACATGCATTTACAAATATTCAACAACCCATATGTTTTCTATCAACATGTCTCAAAGAGGTAAATATCTTGACCACCAGGCCTATAACTCTTGTACACACACACACACACACACACACACACACACACACACACACGATTGTGTTGTGCTACGTTTTGTAACCCAAGACAGCACCGAGTTTATCTGAAAACTGTAATAATGAAAAAGAGCTCAAGTCAGAAGCATAATTAAAAAAAAATTACAGAGTGTATTAGTGCATGTATATGTTTTCAGTAACTCTGCCTTGGGTACAGATGGATGGCATCCGTATTTCCTTCAGCCGCAAGATGCCACCACCAGTGTATATTTCTGTTAACTGGCATTGCAGTACCCCCATGGATATCATGGTTGATTACCCATTTTGCTTGTGGTTTTATTCCTTATTTTACATACAACCTGTTGCCAATTAAAAGCGGAAGATGTTGCCTGCACTTTTCACTTGTGCCCATTCACTAAGCTCTAAGCTACTTATATCCTGATGAAAGCTTTACTGTTCAAGCCCATCATCAGATTCAACCTTTCGCAAAATTAAAATGTTTCTCACTAAGTTTCATTAGTCCACAGGGCTGGCAGATCATATAAACAATCTTGCCATTCTAGGCTGAAGGCCTGCCATAATCATAATTTTCACTCCTGTTGTATTATATAGGTATGTATACATATGGAAAAAGTGTGTGAAGTACCAGTTAATTACTCATAGTTTCCTGTTATAATGATACAACATCACGTGTCTGGTGTTAATACTCAGGGTGGGCCTGAATGAATATTTTTCTTTTTTCTTTTTTTTCAGAATAAGTTTATCAAAGAATTGAAGGGTTGTTGTACAAAACAGTGGCATTGACTTTTTTGTAAATAGTTTGTTTTTCAAATGTATAAAAAAGTAAATGACAGCATTACTATCTGACAAGAATAGAGATGACAAAATGTGATTGCATCAATTATGTCTGAATCAAAAAAAAAATTCATTTTTAAAAAGTGATACCAGTTACCACAGACTTGTAATACCATGGATATAATTCAAAATTGAAATGGCATAAAGGAGTCTAGGCTCCTTGTTGGTTTTGAGGGTATAGTTGTTTTAAAGTAGTTGATTTAAAACTCAGAACCCATGTCTTATTTGAAATTGCAATGGTGAATCCATCAAAGTTTGAGCTGCACACATACATATTCACCAAGTTGAGATTAGTAGTAGTGTAGGTCAGTGTTTTTGATGCACAGTGAATCTAAGATATTACTAGGAAGCCTAAAATGCCGTGAAACGTTTAGGCAAAGAATATATCTGAATGCTACTACAGGCTAGCCTACAGCACACTACTACCACCACTCCATACATGCAGTAGGTTGTAATTGTACTCACACTAGTTCAGAATTAAGCATTAACATTCTATCATCAGGTCATCGGGAATCCAAAACCTGTCGAGAAATGTAAACAATAAAATTGAATTGGTAGGATATCAATTCTGAGCCAGGAGCCAGGGACAATGGCCAACAGTTGAACCGGCTTAACGTTACAGGGCCTAGGCCCACTCTGACTCTGAGTACTCAGCCTACAACTGCCGACTGCAGCAAAATAGACATCTTGGACTCTGGTACTTCTTCATTGAGTCTGACCGCCAAAATCCTCTCCGATCGTCTCATTCATCTACTCTTTTACTTCGTGGATTTATTAAGCAGGGATCCTTTCCAAGCTCAATTGAGCTGTCAGGTTATCAACAACGCCAACGACCAAGACGAGCATTGCAATGCCGCACGTGTTACTGACACTGTCACCCATTCTGGTCGGGGTTTCTTATTTAAATAGCAACAACCGCACAAAAGTCTCAATTTCAAGTGCTGGTCTTAGGTAGCCATAAATATAATTCATATAATCACTTTTTAAACAATGACATTCACTTGTACATTTATAGTCGTATGATATGAAACTGTTTTGTTTACAAATATGTGTTCCCCACGCGTCGCGGCGGTGCTTCACCCTAGTAGTAATGTTGTCCCCCAACTTCCATGGCTTCTGGATCAGCAGCCCTCGCCACTGGCTCATACCGCCACTCAACTGAAACTTTAAAGTGGCAGGTTGACAGATTCCTCAAAATCTGTTTCCCTCGCACCATCATACAGCCCCAGATCCTCTCCAGACACAATGGAGTCTGAGAACTCGGAATTGCTGCCACTGTCAGACATGTTATCTCGCTTTCCGTATTCCAAAAGTGTCACACCCGTGACGTCACGAGTGTGCAACCCAATCATCGGCCGTTTCCGTGAACCTGCCTCTTTCGCCCAATAGAGAACCATCACCCAGTAACATTTGGCTCGAAAAAAACATACGCGTGGTATCTGAGTACGATGATTGACAAAACGGAAACTTTAAATTATTTTGAGAGCTGCCCTTTAAGCCCTACGGATACCCATCTGCGTCTCTATGCAATTCCAAAAACCAATGGCCGTCCAGTCTTAAAGAAGCCGATATTTTAAGGTCATGTGCAACCAATTTTTGAAAATTCGGTTCCTTTTGAGATTTGAGGATGTTTTAGTGGACATATATTTTGTCTCTCATATTTCCAAATTGAGTGGTTCTTACCCCTATAGAATATAAACAAAGTAACAAACTAGAGAAGAAAATTTGCTTCAAAGCAAATCTGTCTGTGTGCCTTCAAAAGTTGTCAATATTAAATGCTACAACTTTTAGCCTATGGTACTTCACATCACTTTAAGCCTATGCCTGGATGCAAATTTCAAAGTCCAAATGACCTTGACCTTTGAAGGTCACATGTTAATTGCACAGTGTTACAATACCCCAATTTTAAGCCTAACATGAACCAAATCGGATGAAAATTGACCAAGTTTTGACAAGATGAAACTTTCAAAGGGCCAAATGACCTTGACCTTTGCCGTTTTGAGGTTACATGTTCTTATAAAAACGTACAGTGTTGCAATACATAAAATTTTAGTCTAATATAATTAGAATTCGATGGAAATTGGCCAAGTTATGGCTGGAAGAAACTTTCAAAGGTCGAAATGACCTTGACCTTTGACCTTCAGAGGTCACATGTAAGTTTCAAAAATGTGCAGTGTACAATAGCTACAGTTTGAGCCCAAGATGATCAAAATTGGATAAAAATTGACCAAGTTATGGCAAGAAGAAAGCAAGCATCGAAAGTGGCCTCTGACCTTGAAATGACCTTTGACCTTGAGATGACCTCTACCAGAAGCGAACTTTGACCTCAAAATGACATTTTGGCTTAAAATTGACCTTTGACTTTGACATGACCTTTGACCTTGACATGACCTTGACCTTTGAGATGACCTTTACCTTGCTATCATCGAATTCCTATACACTCGGAGCCACATCTTCTATAGTGCATACGATATTGAAGATTTAAAACTTTAATTAGCCCTCATTTGCATAATTTTGAAAAGCATGACCTCTCATTATAAAAAGGCCAGACTTCATCCATAGAAGTATAATTGTGCCAAGTTTGGATTTTCTACGTGTAATACTTTTCAAATGAAATGTCGGACAAATTTGCCTGTAAAAAAAGAAAGAAGAAAGGAAAGAAAGAAAGAAATAAAGAATTCCTAGAAAAACAGTATGTCTGTGTTGGCACACAGACATAAATACTGACAATGCTAATATGATAAGCAGTGGACCATGTTAACCTTTATATCTTGATTACTAAGAACATGTAGCGGCTCTAAAATATCCAATTCACATGGATATTTCCCTAAAACGAATTCTCTGAACTTAATAAAATAAAAATTTATTTACCTCGAAAAGTTTCTGGAGCACAACCGTATCAGGAATTTTCTAAGAAATGATCAGTTCAAAATGTGGTGTCCCACAAACTTTATCAATTAAAACACACACACACAAACAATCATTTATTTTTTGTATTCAATGTAAACAAACAGATGCAGCTGTGGAATTCGCCTGTTAACTTTTTGAAGATACATGTGCTGAGAATATTAAATGCAGTATGAAGGAAAATATGTCCATCCTGACTTCAGACAGGTACCAACGATACTTGGTGATAGTTTGTTTTCCTTTGTATGATTTTCACCGGCTGGCGGGGTCACGTTTCTCCCAGCCCCCTTAAACGATGTCAGCTGAGAGCCTTATCCTGTAAATATTGCCATTGTAAAGTATATATAACGATTAAAATAACCCTTATGGTATCCCACGTAAATCAGCCCAGCATCAACCCAGTCCCGCAGAACTTGAGTCATTTAACGGGGAACTTTCTCCTGTCCATCGAATATACCTTCGAATTCTCTTACATGCAGGTTCATTATGTCAACTTGATCCCAGGAGGAAAGCATACACGTATATTATGCATATGTTTATATATTTGCATATTTTTTTTCAGGCAAGGATGCTTAAATAAACTTATTATTACTGTTGTCGCCCCCCGCTCCCTCTCTCGACACAGAGGCTGCACGGGCAGGATGGCAGGAGGAAATCTTGCCAGCATCGCAGCTGCACCGGTCCGTGGGCAGTTACGTATTATTAGGTCCATGTATTTTTTGTTTGCCGATTTAGTGAATGGTAAATTTGATTATGGTATTATGATTTGATTTATATGTTTTATTTCCATGTACCATATGATTTTCATATCTTGTGTGCAGTACCAGTTCATTTTGATGTATTTTATTTCCTCGTTTGCGGCGGGTAAATAATAATAATAATAATAATAATAATAATAATAATAATAATAATAATAATAATAATAATAATAATAATAATAATAGTAATAATAATAATAATAATAATAATAATAATAATAATAATAATAATAACAATAATACATTACATATAAATCAACAGAGTTTTCACCACAGGCCATACAGTAAATTTTGAAACTAATGCAGTAAAATATTGTTAAAGTTCTATTGACGCGATTGTAATCTCTGTCATATATTTTGTATGCAATTATTTGTGTTTTCCGTGAGAATTCTATGTTAAATATGCCCACATTAAAAAAAGCATTTTTAACTTTTGCCCAGAACTTGTCATCATCATCATCCGCCTAGTCGAGCTACTGACATAATGCCTCACCGACGCCTTTGGATAAGAGATGGACTTCTCTACTAGGATACACTTATGTAGTGAAACATAACCCATATTCATAAATATCAAACCAAACAATGACAGCAAAGAGATTAAAGAGTTACCATGCAATCAACATTCATCATCCAATGCCAATGTAAAGAAACAAATCTCACTCCTGTCTTGAGACAGGCAGTCACCCACAAAAGGCAACTGGTGGTTTTAAACCGGTCCTCTCAACCTTGGAAATATTCTTCATTTAATACAGACTATAGTGTTTCCAATATGTACAGGCCCAACCACTAAAAATCGAAATTTTATTACTTCTGCAAAAGATAAAGGAGAATCGGTAGGCCCATCACTAATTTTCTTCTTCTGACAAGTTCGTCACCTGAGTTTATAGCAAAAGTAGAAAGTAGGCCTATATCGTTTTTGTGATATCTTTGACCGACAAACGGACGTCAGGAAACTGAAGGCCTATTTCTGTCAGCAGGTGACGCTTGCGAGAAAAATCGAGAAATTCGTTAAACGATAGGGAAATATTGGTTTGTCAACTGCAAAATGTTGTCTAGAAATACACAGAAGTGTTCCAATACAAGTTGTAATCAACTGACAAAGTGGTTTTTGACAACACTTTGACGTTTTTCTCCACGATGAACAAATATAAATATGGCAAGTGTCGAATGCGACCATGTGAACAAGATAGTAGGAAACCATCAAAGGTACTACCCCCACGAACGGCTTTTGAAAAAGTCGAAAATCTGAAATTGTTTATGGATGACGAGGACCGAACGATAGTGCCAGACGACTGACAAACAGTTCAATAAAGATAAATATAAGCCAGTGCTGCATGCCTTTTTTCCTTTTTCCTAGCAGGCAAATGACTGAAATGATACAAATGAAAACTTTATCAGGATAATTCAAAATGTCAAACCTGTCATCTGTCATTCATACTTTTTTTTTCTTTTTGGATGGGGGGGGGAGGGTCATATTGCTTGAGCAATTTGGTATTCCGTTTCTGCCAAACTTTAACTCAGGTTGGACTAGAACTTGGCAGAAGTGTTCTCAGCCAGAGAGCGAAACAAATTGGTCAGAATATGCTGTTACTGGGTACTCCAGGTTCTTATAGTCAACTGTTCATTTTACTTACTTAACAATAAATTTTATGCATACCCATTGATAAATATAAGAGTCAGTTGGCACTGATTTTTTATCACGCTTCTGCTCTTTGACAAACCACTCGCCACTCACTACTTACGCTTGGGCTGTTTACCTCCATGACAGATTCATTCTGGTTATAAAATGAAAGTCAGCTTAACATGGGCTGTTCAGGCAACACTCTAGCTTTCCTTTACTTTATGAAGATAAATTTAATGCTTCGCATGTCTCAATTTTGGTTTATACTCCACATTATGTAATTATGTACTCCTACCCTTATCTCATCCTGCAGCGAAATAAAACCAAAGCACAAAATATATTAAAACCATGAAATCTTTTAAACCGAGCGAACGATGTTTAGAATTTGAGCATTAAACTGTATGGTAAATGTAGCTTGCCTTCTCAAGGCAATGGACCAATTACCCATACATATTTACCATATTTTTTTTAGTACTGCCAAACGTCAAAAATTAAAAATTAAAGACCGTGTTGGCAAATAAACGTTAAACTGTCAAATTATTGTGCTTCAAATTTCAATTCGAATTGCTCGAAGAATCTGGCCAAACATACTTTCAGCAGATCCAGGAAGTGTCATAAATGAACCTTTCGGAATACGTGTTATGAAATGCACGTTTTAAAGATAACCTTTATGTAACAAATGATATCTAGAGGTGGCCCGCACATAGTCTCCTTACGTTTTCGGGACCTCTAACCTCCATACAGCACGAGCCATTAGAATAGTTTTTCATTCACAGTGAGAGTGGAAATTCCTTTGGAGCGATGTCCTTTGTTACTGTGCGCTACAGTCGATGATCTCAAAGCGGGAGCGTAACCGGTGAATACCAATAGTCGGTTAAATATGCCCAGGCCTCCTTCAAGATTCGGGCTGCATGCATGTATAATGCTCTTATTTCGTCAATTTTTATGTTCATAAATTGGATTACGATACCATGCAACACGTTTGCTATGAAAATGTTTCATTACATTTTTTTGAATATTTCCCTCCATTTAACATCAGAGCATTGTATGTGAAATTATAATTTTTTGACGACTCAATGTTGCTAGGTGTTGCAGTCATTTTCTTTCCCTTCTGGTTAGATCACCTGTCTTGTAAGTTTATAAAAATAGTACACAGGATTTACATTTGTAGAATGACAAACCTGTGTTTGTCATTCACATATAAATAGAGCTGTGAAAGGAAGGTGAAAGTCTAGGTTTAAAAGCACAAATTGGTTGCCCCCAGGACAAACGCTTTGACATTGTTACTTGTGCAGGAATTTTACTTGTGCCAGATAACAGGACGTACTGTTAAAAATTGGTGATACCTGATAATTGCTCGGGAAATGCCCAAGCACATATTGCACAGACGACATGGGGTCACATCAATTAGCATTGCTCATAATACTTGCGTCCAAAGTTGATACAAAAACAGTGGTGTGATTTCCTCGATCAAGGGGCTTTTCCTGTTCATATCTTGTCACGTTTTTGGCCAGACGACAGCCCTCTAAAATGGCAATCAGTTTTGCTTATCCTTTCTTTCCCAGTCCAAGTTGGCGATGAAGAGGTATTCCTGCAAACTTGAAAATATATGGTTAATATAAGAGCGGTTTTATACCCCAAAACAGGCTATAATTTATTGCTGGACATATTCTCCTAAAATAGGTCGGAAAAAGGTTCCTGGTATGAGCGTTGGTGAATATATTAACCAACGTTACTAAAATCTGACATCTGCATTTTAACATGTTAGAGAGATTTTGTGTTTAAAAGTGCGTTACTTGCACCATTTAAGTGATGCCTTTCAAAACTACTCTGTATTTTTGTGATACCTAATTTCTTAACCGTTATGCCCAGTGCATGTGCAGGGACGAAACTGCGATCATAACATATATTTTTATTTTAACAATTAGGCCTGTTTCTAAAATTGAATATTCTATCAAAATGCTGTATGTGGCACGCTGTAAGGCTCATCTTTTCTAAAAGCATAAAGATTCTGAGGATCTGTGATCAGAAATGTATATATATATATATATATATATATATATATATATATATATATATATATATATATATATATATATATATATATATATATATATATATATATATATATGTTGTAACAAGAACAATAAAACCAAGCAATTGAAATAGGAACGTCTCATGCATTAATATCAGGTCTAAACTTTGAACAACAACTGCCTTGGTGGCTTGTGAAAAAAGAGAGAAAAACCTGCACACACTGCGTTTCAAATGTAGACCGCCATCATTTGAATTTGACTGTACTTGAAAATCTTTCAGGCTGGTCCCAGCTATTTTGAAAAGGTTGGATTTATAAACCTTATGCCAGTTTATATCTCTAATTAATAAATTGTGTCGTATACTGAGATCCTTTTAATATCGACTGGAATTGCAAAATGAGGCACAAACTGTTGAAGGCTACACAATCTTATGTCCTAAAAATGGAAACGTTTTTGTGGGGAGTATGCCGCCGAAGCCACTACCAGGGCTTCGCGCTCACACTTTTGTAAACTAACGATGTTGCCATTCCAGATATATTTGAAAACCGGTGCAAGTGGCAACGTTAAAATATATGTTCATAAAAGTTGAGCCTTAATCAGTGCCTTATCAGACTTTCTTAAAACTTTTTCTTCGTAAGTTGTCGATTATATATATATATATATATATATATATATATATATATATATATATATATATATATATATATATATATGTATATATATAATTTGCATTCAACGAAGAATGTAAAGAAGTCACTGGACATTACATTACGGCCTATTTGCACGCTACACTATCAGGATCACTCAAAAAGAACTTAATACCATTCACTCGCTGAATGTTGAAGACCGTGTACGTCAACTAAGACTCAACCATGTTTTTAAAATTTATCACGGAAATGCCCCAGCATACATGCAACACGATTTCACAAAAATCAGTGAACGACATGGTTACAACACAAGAGGCCAAAACAAAAACTTTTTTGTACCTATGGCAAAAGGGGCAACCAAAAATTCATTCTTTGTCACAGCAATCAATGACTGGAACGGACTCCCTGCAGAAATAAAATCTATCGATAATATAAAAAATTATAAAAGGCGAGTAAAATCAACCCACTCAGAGAAGGCTACATCATCTGAAAATGATCTTTACATATATTTTTAAGGCTTCTATCTGAGTATTGTAACTTGAACAAAGGTGCTAATCTGCTGTAACATAGAATGAAGGTGCTGTCATTTAGTTTTTAAAATTTTTTATAACATACCTGCAATTTATATACACATATAAACTCCATTAATTATTAATTATTTATTTATTTACTTTATTTATTTTTTTAAACAAGGACCCCAATGGAAATAAGCCAGGTCAAACTGGCTTTCTTGGGTTATCCTGGTGCTGGTCAAAATTTTTGTTATATAATGTGATTTTAGCCTGAATATGAACCTATTGTCTGCTATGGTTTTTACCATCTGTCTGTTTACTGTGTCACATGTATGTCTTGAGTTCTGTGATTGTATTTACTTTAATTTCATCATTATGTTATTTTGTAACACGTGATTTGAGTTCTGTGATATTGTATGAATTATGTTTTTACTTAAGTCGTATATTTGTCAATGTCTTAATTTCTGTTTATTGTATTGATTTTATGTATTGTCTACTGTATTTTATGACTAGCACCAAATAAAGTCAAATCAAATCAAATCAGTTTTGAAAGGTCCCTTTCTTTTGTGACCTGTCGGGCTCACTGCGGCCGCTTCTTTTGGTTTACCGATTCTGTCATAATATCAACAAATATATGCATTTTAGAAAAACTAAGAGAGAGATTTGGGAAAGTCGAGTTGTTCAACTTGCATATTCATTCCAATTAAAGGAAAAATTCGTGTAAATACAAACACAATAAAGAATCATTGATGTATCCTACAAGCATATAAAAGGTGAGAAATAATCATCTCATGTACATAAACTAAATAAAGAACACACAAAGCAAATAAAATACATATTTTTTTATTTATGGACGCGAAGAACATGAAGACATTGTGTAAGTTAAAACATTATTCATGTTCCATCATTTTTAGGATAATACATACTCTGGTTAACAGTCGAAACGAGAAAACTGGATAAGAAAACTTGTGTTGTCTACAACTATTAAAAACAACTCAAAGTGAAAAATAGGAGAGTGGCATGGAAAATTTAACCTATTCTCCAGGTAGCTATTCAGACGCCCAGTCGAGAGACTACAATCAAATGAGGCTGGAAAGAACAAAGTCCCTCACCGGTAATAACATCACGGTTTTTATTGCAATACTGACATTACATAACTAACATAGGAACGGGACCAAAACTCGCACAAGCAAATGGAAAAATGGACATATAGGAAATTATTGCCTTGTGAACTGAATACAGAAAGGAAATTGAGTCTTGTTAAATTTTCATTCACATTCAATTCAATTTTTTGAAGTTCAAAGACACGACACTATGAATTTTTTTCACATTTTATTTAATATTCAACACAACCATGCTGCATACATTCAAATTGTACATGTTATATTACGTGAATTATACATACATATATATATATATATATATATATATATATATATGTATATGTATATATATATATATATATATATATATATATATATATATATATATATATATATATATATATATATATTGTACTACACGGAAATATTGGGTACTGATTTCAGATCCATGGAGATTTCATTATGTCAACCTTAACTACGCAGTGCTACACACACATGTGCAATGACCGTAAAGGACCGCTGACATTGCTTTTACATGAAGCGTGCTATTGTGGTAATGACGACCCCCCATCAAATTCAACAGTTTGACAATACAAAGTACATAATGGAAGCTGCCAGGAAGAATGCAGAAGAAGAAAAACACACTGATAATCGCGGTTCAGAAGAACGACTGACACATCCAATTTTGATATTTGCTTTGTTGTCTAATGTAGGAGGAGGTGGGGCGCTAGACATCTTCAAGTTCCTTATAAACAGGAAGTCAAATATCTGGACTTGGTCTATGACGGAATTTTGTTTCGAACTCATAAAAGTAACAACAGGTCTAAACCCAGGAGATTTGACAAAGTATTCACCCTTAAATTTATTTCCTGTATATGGCCAAATAGTCCAGTGTCCTATAATGCCCCATATAAATCGAAGGGAACCTGCATTTTCACCAATCGTAACGCTAATATTCCCTCCCGCATAGTTGCCATAGGTTCCAATATAATTTTTCAATGGATGTCTTGCAGTTCGTGTTTTATCTATCTCAATATAGTCATCTTCTTTTTGTACAGAGCCATTTACCCAAGGCCTGGGATAGGTGCAAGCTGTACTGAGGTTCACCCAAGGTTCCTGTCCCATGGCTAGATCTAGGAGATATGTATGGGTGAGATGTCTGGCCACGAAGCCCGGGTCATATGAGTTCATACCGGTGAAAACTCCAATCTTTAAGGAAGGTATCAGAGTTATCAGTGCCCCATAACCCCAGCTTGTCCCTCTGTGGATCAAGGCGGCAAGCCCTGGAAACATAAAACAATATAAAACTAATAATACACAATTGTTCTCACTCCGATTTTGTGGCCACAGCGATTAAGTGATATTTCTATTCAAAGAATCATTTCAACACTGCCAGAGTAAATTAGAATTTTTAAAGTTGTGTACTTCTAATAAGTATCGAACTTGAATTTATAGGAAGTATATGTATATTACCTTATTCTGAAAAAAAAAGAAAGAAAAATTAAGCAACAAATGTTTTCATCTTGAACTTTACAGTTACAATAATGAGCCCTTGTAAACAGAGCAAAGAAAAAACGGAAACGTGCAAGCAACTTTCACAAAACCAGCATGCCCTATTATTAATTGCAAGTGATGAATGTAGACTACTTTCAAGTGGCATTCTTGTAAGCAAACTAGATAACAGCAACCAGCAGTTTTAACTGTTCACTGATTTCCCTTTTTTCATATTGTACATTTAACTTTGCTGAACATATTAAATGGTGTTTGGTGCCAAAGGTAACCTACCAGGATAATTTGCCTCAATTTACAGCATCACACAACTCCCCATGAACATTCAATGCCAACAGATTGAGTCAAGGACCTACCTATTTAGGGCATGGGCGCCATACATTTCTATATATATATATGTGCAACTTAACACATACCATACCATATGCACACTTCACATTTTAGCACAATACATTCAATCTATTTATGTACATCATCAAGGTGTTCCCTTCAGGAATCCAATTCTCAAAGGTAGAAAAAAAAGCTGTTGTGCATAGCTTATATGTCCCAAGCAGCACCCTCTGATGGCTGATCTCCTTAAAGCAACCCAGGAGTAGATATCCGATACACATTCAACTCTAGTTTTCTCTTGTAAACATCCACCATTTTCTTTCTTTTCGCACCCTCAAAAATGTACAAGTATTAATTTTGTATGTTTCCCTGTACAAGCCTCAATACCAAGCAAATTTTGTGGCACAAGTGTTTTGCAGCTTTGTGCATAAGTTGAATTTTTTAGGTTTATTTCATCCAGTCGAAAGTGATATTTCAGTTGGAAGATTGACCATTATTTGAGTGGCTGAGTCATAGCTGCCCTGAACAGGGTAGGCTGATCATAAATATTTCCATAAATATTGACTTTCTGTGGACCCACATCCCACTGGCAGAATATATCTGTCAGAGGCCGGTGCGTTCCCAGAAAACACCCATGTTTTCATTGCTTGTCCTGATACCCCAGCAGTATGGGCCAGTCAAAAAGTGGAGACATCTGTGACGTAGTAGGGTGACCTACCTCTTAGGCTCTGCTAGCCTGGCAAATGAGAATATCCACATTCCAACGATCTAAGATGGACAAGAAAGCTTCAACTAGCATCCCTTATTAGTCCACCCCAGAATCCAGTTCCAATGTGTAACCTCAACCTAGCTTCAGATTGAGGCCGCACCCTGACCAAAAGGGTCAGGCTTTAATGGTGTACTCGCATATCACTTTAGTTTGCCTTGACCAACTTCTTCAGTTACAGGTATGTCTTACCTCGAAAGTGGTCAACCTAGCCTGTTACAGCAAAGCTGAAGTTGTCTCGGTCTAGCATATCTTCCCAGTTCAGCTCAGTATATTTGCCAGCCCCCAGACTCACTTATTGGCTGACCTCACTGCCTTTCCTGACTGTCTGTTGCTTGACATTTCAGTGACTCGGCCCTTCCCATATCTAGGGCTTTTGTGGCCCAAAGTTTTACCAGAAGCTCTGTCTGGATATCGGAGATAGCTCACAACATGATCATCATTTTGTCAACTAGATTGGGTCCTTATTCAAGACAGAAGTTACATTCTCGCACTCTGTCCTTATAAAAGAACTTGGGACCAGCTTAATTTGCAGACATGTCTAAATCTCGGCACTGGCTTCCGCAGGTTTCCTCTTCATTTGCCATTTCCACACTCAATAAAGTGTTTTGCTTGTTCACTGTAGACCTTTATCATGAGGTAACTTATAATTAGGGCAGCTGCACCTAAAAGCCTTTCTAGTTCCTGAACCCCTGAGTCCTCATATTTTCTGTTCCCAAACAGGAGGATACTCAGGACCTTGGCCTCTTTGCAAGATAGCCATGAAGAAAAAACGGAAACACAGGTGTTCCTTTCATACTTTTATGAAGTCATCTTCTGCCATTTCCGTTTTGCACCATTCCAGGATATACCCTTAAGTAGTGCTTACTGCTGAAGGCCAGTTTGTGGAAGAACGTGCTTCTGGTGAATTTCGTTGAGCTCAGCCTGCTTGTAAACTCTCAGACGAAAATGAAATCTAGATCCTTTAAAGAGCACCCTGTGTTTCAGACATACCCTTTCAGTTGGTACCATTCATTGCTGCACTATCAGAAGATTAGTTGGGTAGCTTGCTTAGGTGCTAAAACAGCTCACTGACCCCCCACCCCCCTGCCCCGTGAGCATGAATGTACAAACATTTGATGGGAGACCATTGACTCCCAGAGCACAAGGAGCATGTTGCACTTATGGTGTTTCAACTAAGCTTCCATTACCTCTTTAATCCAGGAAACAATATCAGTATGCCAACTGACTTTGCTTCTACAATAGGATCAAAGGGTCTTCAAGTGATGATTACTCTGTTCCAACATAATGACAGATTGATTCATGAAGGCTCCTGGGCACAGAAGAATCATTTAATTCACATGCCCTGAGTGGAATGGGCTGCTCATTTAGATTTTTGTACCTCAGATACTGTCCTAAGCCGTGGAAGCTAATAAGCATCACGTTACTTGGGCTATGGGTTGTCTGCCTCAGTCTGATAGGTGACAAGTGTTCCCTCCAGTGGAATCCCATTATTTATTCATCCTTTTGGACAATCACATGGCTGTAACTTATTTCAACAAAACATGGAATGCATCTAAAATATTGTTAAAGGCAAAGAAAGAAAATGCCTGGTCATCAAGTCATTTTTAATTTTTATATGACAAGAAAGATTTATATTTTAGGTATATAGTTATTTCTAGATAGGTATGCATAACATTGCATGAACAACTTTACAATTTTAAAAGCCAGGCATTCTTGCTGATTGCACTGTTGCAAAAGTAACTTTTGATCTTGATGACGAACTGTAACACTTTTTGTGTACCTTTTTATTCACTGTCTAGCCATCTTGGCTGTATATTCTATGTATTGTGCAAATGGCAATATTTGTATATGAAGCCAAGCGAAATATTAGTTCTCCCTTTTGTCACCTTATCATGACGATCGCACGCATGACTGAATTCATAGTTATGCTGGTCTGCTATTACCAAGTGGGACACGCTATCGTGATGACAGCTGAGGCTTAACTGTGAAACTGTGGGTACAACCCCACACATCCATGGATATTTGTTAAGATTCGACAATTTGCGCGCATCGGCACTACAGCCTGGTGCCTTGCAATTGTACACAGGTGTATTTCAGGGACAGTACAGCTTTAACTTGATTAGGATAACTCTTTCACACTACCCCACTTTCTTCACGTCTATACACTTTAATATGCCTGTTGATGACCCACTGATAGTCGTGTCCAACTTGCTGCGAAATACCGTTTAATCTCGTCGCGCGATCCTGGTGGTCAAAAGTGGAAAACTAGATTTTGTTAAGTTGGTATTGTGTAATCTTAACAATGCCATATTAACCACTTCTTCAACTCTGACAGAAATGTTTATATATGGCCTCCTATGGAGGCTGTGGTGCCGCACTTCGACGTGAAAACATGTAATTTTGACGCTGACCGAAAATATCATTACACCTTCTTTTGATTCAGAAACATTTACTCAATAACTTTTGCTATGTGTGCATGGGCAGATAATTTTACAAACAGTGCTTTAATCTTTAATTTTGGGATGCACTTTCCTGGTCAATAATAATAATAATAATAATAATAATAATAATAATAATAATAATGATGATGATGATGATGATGATGATGATGATGATGATGATGATGATAATAATAATAATATATTATTATTAGTAGTAGTATTATTATTATTATTGTTGTTGTTGTTGTTGTTATAACAGAAGTCATTTATATGTCGCAGATATATGTAAAAAAAAGCCACATTTTGTGGAAAATCACTTCATAATGCTTCCAATGTCTGGGTCACTGTGACAAGTTCTTTAATCCCTCAAAGTTACTTAGTTCAAAGTATGTTTCAAGCGGGACTGCTTTGTCAAAGACTGTTTGGTTTGCATAATAATCTAATAGGGCTTGCACAGAAATGTTATTGTTAAGTTTGCTGAAATGATTTACCTTAATTCTTTCAGTGCCAACTGCGACTGAAGTGTACCTACTTAGAATGAAACGCACTGAATTATGATACGGGTGCCAGATTCCTGTTTCATGTTTAAAGACCTTTCATTCATGTACCAGCATTCCTGTAGTTACACAGAATAAATTCTTCTCGGCAACAGCCCCAAGTGAGGGGTGGAAGCTGTTGACTCAGTCCACAATATGGCACTGTAAGATTTGAATGCTGTTAAAAAAAAACAACAGAACTTTGAGCAGCTGCTTGTCGCTTTTCTGTACAAACCGGTTAAGATGTCACCTACTTTATCTATTTTTATGGTAGTATTTTGTCAAAAGGTTCAAGTAAAAACTAATGACTAACTGTTAGAATATGACCCGCTGAAGCAAACCTTTTCTTCCTATTGATAAGAATATATCATTTTTTTTTTAAATTAACAAGTTTTTTTGTACCCTTACTAGCAGCCTTCCTATCTATCTATTTATCTATCTGTCTATCTGTCTGTCTGTCCGTCCGTCCGTCCATCCATCCATCCATCCATCCATTTATTCATGTTTTGAACAGATGTTCATCCATACATTCGTGTATTTTGTATCCATATACTTTAGGATCTGCTTGGAAGAAATATACTGCTGCTAAAAGAAAAGGAGAACGCTGATTTTGGCATTTGGGGATAGTGTGGTTTTCGAAAGACCGTCCTTCTAACAGAAGTCTGCATCCAGTGATCCGCACATAAGAACATGTTGGTTTCAAAGTGCACTGGCATGCTGCTTTACAATTTTTAAATCCCCATTCAACCTCAATGCCAGACACAATGCAATGATCATCAAATTCTCAATTTTATCTCACTTCAAGGACAGACTTCTTTTCATTCCAGTACATTAGCGGTGAACTAGGGTTCCTTGGCTATATTACACGAAATTACGGCAGTGCATCAAATTCCTTATAAAGCGTTTGTTTTTTTAATGCAGGACATGTTGAAATGTTCGGAAATAATAAGTTTACTCAGTTTTTATACCGATGAATTAATTATAATGGCAGCATATGTAACCCATTTTACCTCTATAATATCCATTTCTCCAACCTGGGGAATACCTGTCATAGATGTACGTAACAGGCACATCTGGTGCGGTATACCAATCTGTTGGCAGGGGAGTGCTCACGTATGGATTATATGTTTGTTGTAACCAATCCCAAGGCACCACCTGTTGGCCACCTTGGTTCTTGCCTTGGTTAAGGTGCATCAGCATCCATTTTGCCATACCATCCGAGTTTACAATCACAGATCCTGATGCACCAAATTCACCCCAATGTCTACAATTAGATCAGAGATAAACATACTGATGACAGGCAATTTAGATTTATTGTGAGCGACATAAATAAATGACCTTGTTCAACTCATATGTAACATAACGCTACACTTCAGACAAATGAAATTGACCATGTACCCTATGCGTCTTTTTCAGGCTCATATGGCTTAGTGAGCCAGTAAATAAGTAATTAAGCAACTTTATGTATAGAGGGTAAAAACACAAACATATAGAACCTTTCACATTTATGCACCTGTTAAGGGATACACTTACCTTACACAGGGCCCTCTGGTGAAAAGGTGCAAAGTATCTACAGTGTGATGTAAATATTGCAATATTTGAAATACTCAAATCATTAAAAACATTATAAAGATATAGTCTTGTTTACAAAGAATCCATAAAAAACTTGAAGGCTTGGCACTTAGAAGATGATAATGAATGACATGCCTGGACATGGCTTGGTAACTTATTATACTCTTGAGCTCCACTGTAGCTAAAAGACCTTCAACTCACACATAGATTATGTCGGGTTACATACAATTTGTTTTCAAAGCTATATCTGGTTATCCTTATGTTTACATCCATTTGGTGCTGAAATAGCTCTGACTTGTTTCCAAGAGTAAGACCAACGAGTGTTCTGTGGACTAATGTAACAGTCCGGAAATTTATTCTGAGTTCGATTAGTAAGATGTCACAGGATTTGAAAAATGGGGCTGATAGAGTCATCTTGTTTACCTCCACGGTGAGTTGAAGGGCCAATTTCTTTGGAGAATGTGGTTACTAGTAACGTGCGAAAATTGACCCCATATCGTGTTACAGTAAACAATATTGGGCTTTAAAAATGATCATGTATCATAACCTTGTATCACGCGGGAGGTATTTCTTTATTCTTCTGAACAATGCCAAATTACTACTGAGGGTTTCAGCAGCTTTGTCAATGCGTTGTTCTCCGGACTTGTGATTGTTAATTACAACTCCAGGTAGCTTCTGGCACTCCGCATTTCCCAGGGCAGTATTGTTTAAAATTACTTTAATTTTTGGTGTTGGTAATTTACATTGTTTCTGATATGTCATAACTAACATAACCTTGGTTTTATCTGCATTGACTGTCATTTTGTTAACTTGGCACCACTTTTGAACATTCACCTGGTCTTTATTTAATTTATGTTCATCCTCCTCAAAGATCTCTCATTTGGCGTGTAAGGTGCAGTCTTCTGCATACATGTCTAGTGGAGAGTTCAGATTAAGAGGAAGGTCGTTCAAAAAGAAAAGAAAGAGTAACGGGCCCATGATGCTGCCCTGAGGAACTCCATGTGTTCCTCGTCTAGTACAACACATTAGACCTTTAAAAGGACACACTGTTCTTGCTAGTTTGACTTGAACCAATTCAGCGCCACTCAATCGCATGGGTAGGGATATAATTTGTGTAATAATACATCAGTGTCAAAAAGATCAAAAACTTGTCGAAGATCTAGCAGCACAACTTCGTTTAAAAGGCATTTCTCCATATTCTGGGTCCATTCATCTATGATTAAAACGAAAGCACTTTCACAAATGTGCAGTCTGTTAAAACCGGACTGAGCAGCATATAACTAACAGTACTTTTTGAAAAAAAGTGTATAAAATTGATCATAAACATATTTTTCTAATAATTTACTGAGCGCACAAAGTATCGTCACTTATGTCTGTCTAACCCGTTTCCGCACTTGTGAATGAAAATAACCCTGCTTCTTTTTCATTTTGTTGGAAATTTCCGGTATCAATATTCATATTGAGTATCCTTGTTGAAGGCTCAGTTAAAACTGGTACAGCTACTTTTACCATTTTGGGTGAGACACCGTCGAGACAGTGGTTTTAGTCCCATCCAGATTTTTCAGGAGTTTCACGACTTCTTCTTCACTGATATATGGAATATGAAATTTTATATGTAGGCCACTTTTGGATTTAATGAAATTCTTGAGGCAGATATGGTCATTTTCTATGTCTTGTGAGTTATTTTACTCTGGAATTTATCTGAGAACAATCGATGTGAAGAAGTCATTGAAACTCTCAGCAAGCTGTTGAGGGTCTGTAATCTTTCATGCACCATCATATAGACTGGGAGTTGCTTGTTTAACACATTTTGGTGCAAGTTCCCTTAAAATATGACCATAATTTCTCACTCTTTCCCTTATTGTTCTCAATGAAAGTTGAGTGGTATTCAGTTTTTGCATTTATAATCATATCCTTCACTTTGTTTCTGACAATGTTATAGCTATCCTTATCTCTAATATTCATAAAAGAATCTCTGTCTGCCATGCTTTCTAGCATTTCTTGTGTTATCCATTCTGGTTGATTTAAAAAATTTTACTCCCTTTGGTATTGTGGGATGGACTTTTATATACATTGCAGAGAAGGTGTGATGGATGAACTTGGGTGTACGTTCAAGCGTCAAACTGAGTGTCTCCAGATTCCAGATAATCCCTACGAGAGTCGGTAAGTTTGTCAGATATATAAGCTATTACATTTCCAGCATAAGGGTTATCGAAGGGTATTATGGTCAGTACGTTCAGATACATATCCCTTTATTTATATCTCACTGTCACACTATTCATCATCCAGCCACAGTTCTGTTACTCGCAGGATATCAGGGTTGCTAGCGGGCTAGTTAAGAGTAATTTTAAGTTGACCAAGTTTGGTGTTGCCATTTCTGGGCGCAATACTCCTTAGATTCCATTGGACTATTTTTAGGCCAGCTTGAAGCTCACAAGTAAATACAGGTGGGCCATTTGCTTGGTCTAGGCCTGGGTGAGGGTGGATATCTCCCAAACGCAGATTTGGGGATTGTTAGCTTAAAACTAAGATTTACATTTAATTTAAGCGAATGACTTTCATGTTTTACACTTTCTCGATTAATTCTTAGCTGGATTTCTTCAATATGTAGGTGTAACATTCCCTTTTTTCAAGCATTTGCAAGAAATTATTTTGGAATGTATTTTTATTTATGCCTTATGTGATATTATGGCAATTTCACGCACCTAGTTTTATTCTAAAATACCGCAATGTTACATCTTATTACAAATTACGGCCATTGTCACGTCCATAACATATAAAAGTGCATACGTTGAATTTTAATAATTCACGACTCAACCCGTTATTATAATTTTATCCTTTATCAAACGCTAATGCCCTCGGAGTTCAGAAAACTAATTAAAAGATATTTTTGCTGATAATGCCAACTCTTTTACGCGTTGATGTTTCCACTCGGATAACTTGGTATTTAATTTAACAAACTTCATTCTGTTGAAGGGAAAAAAATATTTAGCTTAGCCGGGGAGAAATGACCAAGTTTGTTTACGAAGCTGCTCCAACCTATTATTATGATGAAACCATGTTAGAAGTAACACTTTTTCGAAACAAAATTATGGTTCTTTTTGGCTCGTTTATTGACTTACCCATGTGTGTCACTTACTTTATTGTTGATAATGGAGTCATCACAAACGTGCCGTTGTAAGTGTGGTAAGGTTTGGCAACATTTTCTGCGTCCAAGTCTGCTACGTTGGTAAATGAACTCCCTGTCATGCCCAGAGGTGTGTATATATATTTGGTAATCAATTTTTCCCATGATGCTTTGCCCAGCACGTCACTGACGTATGACAATAGTACGAACATGATATTGTTATACGAAAATTCCCAACGGAATCCTCTCTTAGGTTTCAGAAACCGGATTCGCCTAAAAAAAACAAAAACAAAACAAACAAGAGGGCTGTGTGAACAGCCCATGCTCAGCTGATCTTGACATTCATCACACTTGCAGCTCTATGAACTTGGGAAAGGATCACGGTCACCCATGTTCTGAGTAAGTCTGACCACTATAAAAGAATACTAACATGTGCAACATCAAGGTTCAAGTCGTTCTCAAGTTAAAATGAAGAGTAAAATTCATGTATGTTGCACTGTGACCCCAGAAACGAGGTCAAAGTCATTCATGTACTGTCTGAGCATGACCTTCATACAAAAACATTAACATGTGCAGCATCACAGGACTAACTCAAAGCAGATCTCAAGTTATCAAGTAAACAGTAAATTCCGTGTCAGTTGTCCTGTGAATTAGCATTAGAATGCCCATTGACTTACATAGTAATCAATAGGAAAGCTGCATTGACTGATAAGTACCTGAGTCGAAAATACTTAAAAATCAGGAATCTAAAGCAGTGCAACCTAGCAAACAACTTTGTTTGACCCTTCCACAAGAACATATCCACCACATTTCACCTTAATCTGAGTGACAGTTCTGAGAACAAGTGAAAAATAGCAAAACCATATAAAAATTCATGAAAAAAAAAATTGAAAAAATTGCAGCGCCACCTGGTGAACAAATTGGGAACTACTTGTCCCTAGGAGTGTCTATGTACGATATCAAAACAATTGGGGGAGCAGTTTCAGAGGTGAAGAGTTTTTAAGGTTTGCCCCAAAAAAGAACCAAAAAATTCATAAAAATTCCCAAAATCAATAGACCGTGACCATTTGAACAAACTTGCTAGAGATTCACCCAAGCACATCCCCACCAAGTTTGAAGTAAATCTCGCCAAAATTATTTAAGTTATAACCATTACAAGAAATTCCCATGTTAAACTTTCCTATTAAAACTTTTGTAAAGATTTTTGAAAAAAAAAAATCATAAAAAAATAAAAAATTCATTGGAACATGACCATTTGGACAAACCTGGTAGACATCCACCCAAGGTACATTCCCACCAATTTTGAAGTTAATCTGGATGACGGTTTTGGAGAAGAAGTCAAAAATGTGAATTAGCATGAGAATGCTCATTTACTTCCATAGTAATCAATAGGAAAGCTGCATTGACCGATAAGTACCCAAATTGAAAAAATACTTAAAAATCAGGAATCCTCAGCATTCCCACATAGTGAACAACTTTGTTTGACCCTTCTACAAGGAACATATCCACCATGTTTCAGCTTAATGTGAGAGACGGTTCTGGAGAAGAAGTCAAAAATAGCTATAACACACAAAAATTCATTAAAAAATTAGAAAAAATGCAGCGCCACCTGGTGAACAAATTAAGAACTAGGTGTCCCAGGGTGTATTTCTGTGTGATATCAGAGCAATGGAGTAAGCGCTTTTGGAGAAGAAGATTTTTTAAGATTTGTCCAAAATAGGAACCAAAAAAATCATTAAAAATCCAAAAATCACTGAAGCATGACCATTCGAACAAACCTGGTAGACAACCACCCAAGGTACATTCCCACCAAGTTTGAAGTTAATCTGGATCACAGTTTTGGAGAAGAAGTCGAAAATATGAATTAGCATTAGAATGCTCATTGACTTCCATAGTGATCAATAGGAAAGCTGCATTGACCGATTAGTACCCAAATTGAAAAAATCGTTTAAAATCAGGAATCCTCAGCATTCCCACATAGTGAACAACTTTGTTTGACCCTTCTACAAGGAACATATCCACCACGTTTCAGCTTAATGTGAGTGACGGTTCTGGAGAAGAAGTCAAAAATAGCTATAACACACAAAAATTCATTAAAAAATTAGAAAAAATGCAGCGCCACCTGGTGAACAAATTAAGAACTAGGTGTCCCAGGGTGTATTTCTGTGTGATATCAAAGTAATTGGCTGAGCGGTTTCAGAGAAGAAGATTTTTTAAGATTTGCCCAAAAAAGAACAAAAAAATTCAATAAAAATCCAAAAATCACTGGAGCATGACTATTTGAACAAACTTGGTAGACACCTACCCAAGCCACATCCCCACCAAGTTTGAAGTGGATCTGGCTGACGGTTTCGGAGAAGAAGTCGAAAATGTGAATTGTTGATGGACGACGGATGGACGGACGGACGATGGATAGACGGACGACGGACGGAGGACCATAAGATAAGATCAGCTGACTGACAAGTCAGCTGAGCTAAAAACTGTGTGTGGCACATAACCATGATGATCAACAGGGACACAAGTTCTGTGGCAGTTAAACTGAGCAGGGGCTACATAATGGTATGGCAACAGAGATTTGGTCAACTACCGATGTGAGAATGCTGTACTTGTGCGTCTGTTGGTTTTATCCATAATTTGTCACGAGATTAACTGAAACGTTAAGCTGATCGTAAATGCCGATTAAAGCAAACCAAATAACATCTGATATCCCTTTAAATGTCTTTAAGTTGATAGGTTTTAAATGGCTCAGTAAAACTGAGCAGGGGCTACATAATGGTATGGTAACAGAGATTTGGTCAACAACCGATGTGAGAATGTTGTACTGGTGCGTCTGTTGGTTTTTTTCTATATTTCATCATGAGATTAACTGAAACGTTAAGCTGATCGTAAATGCCGATTAAAGCAAACCAAATAACATCTGATCTCCCTTTAAATGTCTTTAAGTTGATAGGTTTCAAATGGCTTAGACCCTTCATCAAACTCGAAATTACACACTCCAGTTGGAACAAAATATGTCCATGCTTATACACATGGCCCATACCCATGAAAATATACCAATTCATGGTTCCTGCTATTTTAAAATGAAAGTGCAGAAAATTAAATTACCGAACTGTACAAAGATCCAGGGAGACACACACACACACACACACACACACACACACACACACACACACACACACATATATATATATATATATATATATATATATATATATATATATATATATATATATATATATATATATATATATATATATATATATATATATATATATATATATGTAGGGCTCAAACTTTTGAAAACAACATTTCGTCCTGGAAAGACCTCACCTTGCATCTGGGTCTACATGTACACCTTTTTTACACGAGCAGATAAGCCCAGGCCCACTGCTTTGTTTTGAACAGGTGTCGTTCAAACGCAGTCCTGGCATATCACATCAATCCCAGATTTTTCTCAATGCAAAACTCTAACTGTCCCAAACTCTAATATGGTTACTCAATCTATTTGGCTGCAATTCAAACATTTTCCGTGTTCAGTTCCACAGTAGATCATTTCCTGTTTCATGCAAAAGTGGCGATCGGAAAGCCACTGTCATTTAGACAGTACAAAAGGATATTTAGGCATGACAGGTTATTTCAGACACTAGACTCACTTAAATTTCTTAAGTTTTTTTTAATTATATACATATTAATAATCCTGTCCCTCCCCACGTTTCTTCAGCGGTCCTGTGTGAGACAGGTGGCCAAAAAACAAAGAGAGGGAGGTGAGGCGGGGAAATCCATGGTAATCATCATAAGCCATGTTTTCCAGGGCCCGAGCCGAGGGAAGGGGTCCACCACATACTATCGCACAGCTTTGGTAGGTCTCTGGTCCTGGCTGTATCTCCCTGCACTCATTGCTTGAAGTTTTTTGCCCTGGGAAAAAAATTCACCTCACACACCCTATCGCTGCCTCTAAGGCTCATGCATTTTCCATAGAAGAGCACATTGGAGCCCTTATCAGGGCTACCACCATTCCATTTCCTCCCTGTACTGTGAAATTCTAACTTACCCTGTTGCTGTCTAACTCTATTATTTCATTTCTTTCCTCCCAGCATCCTACCGGGTAGTCCTGTACACTTTCGGTACCTCTCATTCTTCCCAGAAAGCCACCCTTAAAATATAAAACTTCCCTTATATCTCTATATGCATCACACCACAACAGCCAATGATCCACCGTCTCATCAGCACCTTGCCTACACACCTTACACTTCCCATGACTATCTGTTGTCCACTTCTTTCTCTTTTCTAGATTGATGACTACTGTCCTACTTTGAAAAAGAAGCTCGGATCTTTTCCTTCCGTCCCTACACACACTTCTCTTTGTCTTTTTACCTATATACACTTTCAAATCATCAACCTCATCTTGTTCTTTCAATTCATATCTCTCTGATATGTCTATGTCTTTGACCACTCTAGTTTGTTTCTTGACTTCCTCTTTGTAAATTTTCCTGCGCGACCTGTCTTTACTGACTGCTTGTAGATACCCAAGTACTTTAACTTTGCTCTGGCAATCCTATGTGTGATTTTATTTCATCCTAACTATCCTAGGACTGCTTCTGTTGTTAAACATGATGGTGCTCCCAGTATCTATTTCCCCAACTCATTCAGTGCTCTCTCCATTTCCTGAATAAACCCTTCACTAATTGAAATCACACCTTAGCCATATATCATTCCTAGTATTGCAGCCTATCCCACAATAGTCTTGCTATGTACGCTCTGTTGAAACTGTTCAGTGTTGTAGCTTTTATCATTTCCGTCATGAGTTTCATTTTCTGTTTAATCTTCTCCACCTGATAGCTGAACATGCCTTTACTGGTTGCTTTGAACCAAGTTTTTCTCATAGGGCATCTCGGGATACCTTGTCATATGCTTTCCTCACATCTAAAAAAAGAAAATGAAGACTTTCTTCCAGTTTTGTCTTGCCAATTCTAACACCTGGGTCAATGTGAAGATGTGGTCGCCTACCCTTGTACCTGGTCTAAATCAATTCTAAATTTCCCCATAAGACCAAGCCTTTCAACTATTCTTCTAGGTGTCCAGTACATTATCTTACTGATTATTTTGCCGAAATTTGATGAAATGACAATGCCTCTACACTGGTCTAATTGGCCCCCCTGGGCCCTTCTTTGACGTACATGAAATCCAGAGTCCATTCCATTCCTTTCTACTTGTCTTTTCTCAACCCTGTAGAAAAACAACTGCAAACTATCTTCAATTTCCTCTGGCCCTCTCATTATGAATTCTGTCAAGACATCATCTAGCCCTGGAGCTTTAAGTAATCCCATTTGCTCAACGGCCATTTGTTTTAACTTTTTTAACTCAGAGCTCACACAGGATCCCATTGATCCTGCAAGTCCTCTGCTTGACACACTGGTACTGTTGCCTGACCAGAATGTGGGGCAATAACTTCTTCCAATGTCCCCTTAAGGCTTCCTGTATCTCATCCTTGTTATCTGTTCGTTTCCCTCTATGTGTGTTCTCTTGTGCTTAATTCTGTTTTTGCCGATTAACCTGTTTCCAAAAGATGACTAAACCATCTCCCCTCCATTGTCTTCCTTGTTTTTTGTTTATTATTGCTGGCCCTCCTTTTTGCTTTCATCTCTGCCACATTACTTTTACACTCCATATACTGCCTTTTAGCTTCTTCCATATCACCCTCAGAGTTTCTGTATTATCTAAATAATGTAAACCTAGTATCGCCTGGGTGTTCTCGTGTGTACTCCTAGGTTGAATAATATTTCAGGCAGGGCCTAAAAAGGAACGAATCAATTGTCAATTAAACAGGTCATCCTATCTGCAGACATAGCTGGCTCACACTCTGATCATATATCTAGATATGATGACCTGGCTGAACTTAATCTTTCCTTCATCATGCTCATAGGACCCGAACTTTAAAAGCACTAGCAACCAAAAAAGAAAAACGGTTGTTGGTAGGAAATCTGTATTTGTGTTTTGAAAAAATAATCACACTTTTGAATGTTAACATTCTGTTCAAAGACAATAGGAGGTAGATGTATCTATATTGACGGCGGCCCTGTGCTGCCCCTATTGCACAGCAAGGAACTTAACGGGATGGAGGGCGGATCGATATATAAGGCACGGCCAAACATGTTTCACTTCTAAAATGTGACAATTGAAAAATTAAGAAGCTAAAAGGGAAATTACTCCTTTATTTTGAAAACATACAGGAAACTTACAGATATTTAGATAATATCACTTGTTCAGGAGAAAAATGTTATTTTCATGTGGTTATATAGCATTCCCTGCATATGTGCCTCATCATGGTGGAGGTACAGTTGTGTCACCGAGCAACCTAGGCTGGTAAACAGGGTCGTAGTTAATATTGGTTCACAAAACTATGACCTGGATATACTTTTAAAACAATCCCTTGACTTGAAGTATGAATTGGCCCTAAATTTTACCATTTCATTTTTAACTTTCACTGCATTGGAGGCGCCAATACCACGAAACTTTGAATAGAAATTGGAAAGTCACTTACAGCCATATACCTCACGGTGATAGTAAACAACACAGTTCCCTCAGTGTGCTGATTAGATGAATTAAAAAATATAAAACTTTCGTTTTAATTTCTTTGCATACATTCACAGCAAAAACCTTTGAAGTGTAGTTGGATTGACACTCCTATTTCGATTACTTTTTAGGATATTCAACATTTATTTTTTCCAGTGTGCCTCATTGGCATACAATAAATTTCAGGGTTACTTTGTATTTCATTGGAAAGCCTACAGCCCAAACCATGAAATGCAAATTAAATTGATGCCTGTATCATTAAAATATTCAGTTGCCTCAGAGACCTGCTATAACACATGCCTGGTTTCTTGTACAAAATTCATCTTGCACTACTTGTGATTATAAATCGTGTGCTTGCAGTTTGTTGAATTTTTCTGATAGAGCGAAGACTACGTGAGAAACGACCTTTCCAACAGCTAATAAGTTTGCGACGGATTACCTGGCATGATTATTTCCAGAAGGTACTCACTTAGCAATTTGTTCGCGAGTGATGTTCTGGAGGCGGATGGTATTGTACGAATACAGGCCTGTTCTGTGTACGCCCAAGTCCCGTAAGGTCGCCTGTAATGTCAATTCTTTGTTGTAAAAGAAGAAATCGTCTCCCAGTATTTTCCGTACCGGTGTATCCCAATTATACAAACTGAAATAAAAATACAAAGAGAACCATGTGTGAAGGTTCTGGGATGACGGAGCTATTTTCAAATATGAATCAGGTGGGTGTAATAATAAGTCGAATAGGCTAACGGGAAGTTTGTAATAACAAACGGAAGAAAAAACGTAAATAAACGTCGTAGTTTCATTTATTTTAAGGATTCAAGCAATTAAGTATATATATATATATTGTCCCCGTTAGCCAAACTCCACAAGGCAGCTCATTCTAAGCATGCCGTCCTGCCCGACAAAGGGAGGGTAGGACGCGAGCCCCGAATGCGCTGCCGTGCATATGTGTGCATAAAAGTATCACATTGTATCACTTTTTAAGATTGCAGCGATTATGTCCATGGACTTACCTGTG
Source organism: Hermodice carunculata (assembly GCA_964020975.1). NCBI lineage: Eukaryota > Metazoa > Annelida > Polychaeta > Eunicida > Amphinomidae > Hermodice > Hermodice carunculata. The sequence continues at coordinate 45,522,632 of OZ026625.1, forward strand.
GAACGCAAGGCGCCTCTGATAACTTTGATTTAAGATTTCCATATTTAATTCTCATTTCCAGAAAACAGAAGCATGAAATGTCAAATATCTTGCAACTTCCATCTGTGATCAAATTTACCATAGCCAAACATTGGGCTTGTTTGTTTTAAACATATTTTATTCAAAAGAAAGCAATCGGATAGAAGGCTAGGGCCCTATTTTAATGCCTTCTTGCGGAGAAAGGCAATTTCACAAGACAGACGGAACCATACAAGGTCCAGCGTGATGCTCTCTGAGCTGAATAAACAGTGGTTGAATACGTTTGTCTGTAGAAACTAAGGAGGAAAGCAAAGCACTGATTGCCAAGGAGAAGTAGAACAACGCAGGAGACATATGATGTCTAGACAGTAGGACAACTACAGCAATACAGACAATAAACTGATTGTGTAGATTGGAATAGAATTAGCCTGTCGCCCAAGATTTGATATTAACGATCATAATCAGTCGTGCAATGGCACCGACGCACTGTTGGCGATTAAATAGACAATTCTTAAGCAGTTGAGGAGGGACCCTGATATTTTATGGCATTCCTATTTGTTTGGTTATCCATTATGGCAAACAGGATCGAACTCCTTACTTATATCGAGGAACACAATTCGAATTTCTTTTGCAGATAACAAGGCATGATTCATAATAAGGTGAGAGTTGCTGGTTGACTGTCGAGTCGCCAGGTGTAAAGGCATATTGATTGCCAGATAGGATTTGTTATCCGTAAAAAGTTGAAAACATGCTTTAGGATTAGTTTTTCAATCACTTTTCCGGCACAGTTACAAGAAATATGTCGGTAATTGGCACCCTTTTACATATAAAGGGTGACATTAGCTTGCTTTCACAAGCTGGACAAGTCTCCATAAAGACGTAATCATAAATTGAAAAGTTTAGAAAGTGATACATATGGATATTCTCCTTTCTTTAAGAGACGAGCAGTGATTCTACCTAGAGCAGTGGCCTTTGAAACACCTTAGCGTTTTGAGACATCTAGAACTTCGGTTTGGTTAATTTGAACAGACTCAAGAGTATTGATAGGTTGTTTGATGGCTGGAAATGCAGGGGCCCTGGAGGTGTCAAAGTTATTCTGGCTTAGAAAGAATAAATTGAAAATTCGGCTTTTGACAGTAACATGGTGGTTTTCGTGTATTAGTTATGGGGCGGATGAGGTTTGGTTACGTTTGATGAAATATTTGATGGTTTGCCAAGAGATTTGTTTTTGTGCTTGAGGCATTTCAGCGACGTATTGATGTTATAGTAATGAGTTCCTTCAACACTTTTAAGTGTTCGTGGTACTGCTTATTCTCTTTTGCAATCTTTTAGCTCGAATAACTTTGTGCTTCTCACAACGGAGTTTGGAGTTGTATCATGGAAGACCAGAGGGAAGAAATGTTATTGATTTGCTAGAAAGAGTCAGATGTTAGGCTTGAAGAAACGATTCGCTTCAACATTGGCAACATTCACCAATATTTTCATAATTGAAAGAGTTATCCCAGTGAATTTGGTCAAGATAGTTTCTACAATCGTCGAAGTTTTCTCTGTCACATTGCTAAATGTATCTTGCAAAAGACGATTCCATTTGGAGCTGAAAGAGTACATTATTACCTACAAGTCAGTGGACACAGTTGGAAATGGATGGAAGACTCGAGGGTCTTTTACGCAGTTCGGTATGTTAGTTAAGATTTGTTCCCGTAATTCTAGTAAGCTTATCGATATACATTGTGAAAAAGAGTTGGAAAAAGAGCACTGTCACTCACATAAGTGGTGAAAAATTACAGAGAAAGCAATTCATTTTCATAAATAATCCTCTAACATAAACAAGCCAAGATCAGTTCCTTGCATGCCGACAGATCTTATTGGATGCTAGCGAGGATTTAGTAGAAAACTTTCTGATTTATTTAAAGACTATAAGGCTAAAACCATTGCCCAATACAAGGCCCTTTCTTCAAGTACACATAATAATAATAATAATAATAATAATAATAATAATAATAATAATTATTATTATTATTATTATAATTATAATAATAATAATAATAATAATAATAATAATAATAATAATAATAATAATAATAATAATAATAATAATAATAATAATGATAATTCAAAATGCAAAAAGGAGTAAAAGACGAACAAGGTGACAATATGATGTAACATAGCAGTCATGTTCAAACTACATAGAAGCCAATCATGCCCGTCTGGAGCATATGTAATCATCATCACCTCATTCGGAATTTTTATCCGATATTTTACAAATAATTTTCGTTTTGAAAAATAAATTTCATTGCAGCATTCATTTTTTACAATTACAATCAAATGTCATAAACGGCAACCAAACAAACAAAGCTATACTTTATCATTATTAGATCGATAAATAACTAAATGTGGTTTCGAGAACCAAAGAGACTCTAAACCAGAATATGCCTGTTTGATTTGTGCACTGCACGCCCTGCAAAACAAAGTGATGAGTAGTTTCAGAATTAAGTCCACAATGACATATTTGTTAATTTGTGAAAGGACGAAAATATAGATGTACATTAAGACCACTGAAATCCTTTCTCAGTCAATTAACTAAATTGTTTAGTTAACTTGACCGATAAAGTACGTTGTCGAGTTTAATTTGGAAGGATGTGCCAAATTAAAGTTGAAAAGGGGGTAAAGCTTCGAGAGAAGGTATTTATCCAAACTCTGGGCAAGTATCGATTATTTGTATTGCGTAAATTATAGTTATGACCATCTTTTTCAGAAGGAAGACGATCACTCAAATTAGCCAGATATAAGCCTTCTACTATTTTGCAGTAAGGTACTTACTTGAAGTATTTTCTAATATCTTCTCAGCTCGGCCATCCTAGACAATTTAAGACTTAAACTCGATTCGCCGTGTTCAAAGTTACTGCTGCAGCAAGTGCAGCTCGATACTGTGAATACTGGAGCAAAGCATAACTTCTGTCCCAAAAATTGGCTGTAATTTGAGACGCATATTGCAAAATCACCCAAGTACATGAGAAGAGAGAGAGAGAGAGAGAGAGAGAGAGAGAGAGAGAGAGAGAGAGAGAGAGAGAGAGAGAGAGAGAGAGAGAGAGAGAGAGAGAGAGAGAGAGAGAGAGAGAGAGACCAAACGAGCCTATTTCCAAAACTCAGGAAACGCAGCTTTTTCCCCACGAAAATTGAACCGATTGGTAACGCTTTGAGTACCAACCCGACCAAAGTCAACAACTTAAAACGAACTGCGCTGATTTATAAGAATACTAGATTCATATTTCTTTGCTAAGAAAACACCTTTTTCAGATACCAGTATGTCTACAATTACGTATAGAACATGATAGTCCAGGTCAACAGCTTTCCTCGGTGTGCTTCACGCGCCGAAATAGTGCCGACGGAGCGAATAACCGTAACGTTTTATTCAGGGTGTTATCCCCACCATCTGCCTTGGAGATTTGGAGGTTATACATATTTTTAATACTTCTTTTTCTAAAACTACAAACTAACCATGTTTTAATGCTTTTGTGTTCCAGAAAACATGTAAGCTCGTTAGTCCTCGAAAATGTTGACAGCAACACATTTCTTTTGATATGCAATGGGTCTCTTAATTTCAAGATATCATTTCCTCGCCTGAAAGCCTAATCACCCTGATGCCAGCCAAGTATCACAGCAGGGAGGAAGTCTGGCTGATTGAAGTGAAAGTAGTTAATTCGTGTCAAAAGTGCATTAGTGGTTCTCACGAGTTGTCGTCGATTTCGGGCAAAAGTGACGGCTGTTCGGAAGAGAGAAAATCAGGTGATGAGTCCTGCATGTAGGATGGTCAGTCATCCGGGGGCCGTCGTCTGTTGACAATTCACATTTTCCACTTAACCAAAACCATTGTCCAGAGCCTCTTCAAACTTGATGAAGATCTGTCTCGGATGGATATTTGCCAAGTTCGTTAAAACAGTCATACCCCAGTGATATTTAGATATTGTACGATTTTTTACAACGGCAGGGGGGGGGGAGGGGCAAATCTGAAAAAAAAGTTTTCTGCAAAACCGCTGAGCAGATTGTTTTGAAAGTGAACAAAAGCTCGTTACGGGACCCCGGACCTTAATTGTTCAACAGGTGGCACTGTGATTGTTCTGTACTTTTCATAATAACGTTTGTGTGTTTTTTTACATTTTCGACCTCTCCACAACTGACAAAGTTGTTCACTAGTCGGTGATACTCCGAATTCATGATTTTAAAAGAGTTTTCAATTTGGGCACTTGTCATTTTTTGCATGTATTCCTGTAATTACTATCTAAATCAATAGAGATTACAATGATGTGTCACATTTGTTGGTTCTTCTCCCAAACTGTCCTCCAAACTAACTTCGAACATGGTGTTTTGTGCCTTGGTTTGGTATCTACTATTTTTATTCAAATGTTTATGTTCGAATGAATTTCAGACATATTTCATTGTTCTGTAAAATCTCCAAAATCACTCGCCCTATTGCTTTGAACAAATCCGTAGAGAGAAGGTGAGATACTTCATTCAGGTACAATATTACTATTGGGCTACTATTTGTTTCCTTCGTGTCTGTTCATTTGATTACAACTATGAACAATTTTGCAGACAGACTCCATTGCTGCTCCATTTCGCGAGGTGTCGTGGTTAAACGTCACTTTACATCTGATCCATACGTATGGTTGCATTTTAAATCTCACTAGTGACGTTTTGAAGCAAAATTCCTGTATTCCTATGGTGAAATATTGTGACTGTACTTGTTTAATATGCACTTAATTATCCTTTAACTATTGCAATACCTGTCAATCGTAACGTTACGGTCGTAATTACGGGGGTGGGATTTGTTAGATGATCCCTTGAAGCATCTCTATGTACGATTACACGATCGATTTTTGTCTGCAGTTATCCAAGGTTTGTCCTGAGGGCAAATGATGGTAACTGTCTTAAAGGGAATAACGTCCTTTGCAGTAGATAGAAAGAGATTTGACCAGTATGATACGGTATCATCAATAGAATCGAAGACATCACGAGGAATGTACAAGGGGCTGTAGAAAGGGCAGCATTTAAGTCACACAAATAAGCTTTATCGAGGTCCCATACTGATCTTTTGAAAGGCTTATCCTTGTGAAGAGAAAGGGAGAAAGAACAAATGATTACACAGCGGTCAGAATTTGAGATTGGGGCAAGGGCTCAAAAAACCCAAACAAGACCTGGAGAATCAGTAATGCTAAGGTCTAAAAAGCCATTCGAGTATTCACTTATTCTAATGGGTTCATCTATAAGTTGGAAGATATTGTACCGATTCACAAAGTTGACCAGAGTCGCCGATTTCTGCAGACTGGCCAAGTGGAGGATAGAAGTTACCAAATAATACCTCCCGGCGCTGGGTCGAAATTCCAAGCCAGACGCATTCGCAATCTATGTTTTTACGATCCAGGAGTCTTGCGCATGCATGGTAGAGAAGAGTGAATAAACGTAAGAACTTCGCCGCCTCTTCCCGTTGTGCGGTCTGTGCAAAAAGAAAGTTGGAAGTCATCAATGAGAAGGGCTGATCTGGGTAATGTTCATCTAGCGAGATTTCAGACAAATTTATTTTGCAGCTAGTTTTCAAGATATGACGGTGTGCATTTCATTTAATTGTAAAAGATATAATGTTGTAATGTCGGCTGATTACCATGATGAATTAATGATACCGTATAGCACGATAATTTTGCATATGTACTCTATGTTTAGCAGTGAAATCGCAAATGTTGGATCTGTCAGGCGCTCAAAAATAATAACCGACATTTACTACAATTGTCTATATCACCACATCCTTTACAATCGTGCCAGAGCTATATTGTAATGCCAGCGGGCGATTGGCCATAATTGGCTAATTAAGCCGTAAAGCACGTAACAGCATTTAATGTAGGTACTACATAAATATTAAGGAAAACATATGTTGGCTGAAGGGACACGCTGGTTCCCTCTGTCTGAACAGGCATGGCTCGAAGAAATATGCCCGTTGATGCTTATAATCACATTTTTTTTAGAAATAGTATGTAAGACGTGTCAGAAAAAACCAGAGCTGCGAAAAACGTATGAACCATCTTACAGAGATACGGATAATAAACGCTGGTCACTGTGACAAAAATACGATCAACAACCTTAATCCATATCACCACACTGCTAATGAGCGCGTAATACATATATTACAATGCCAACAGATTGTATAATGACCCGCATAGTACGTGCAATATTTGCATATAAACTACATGCTAGTTTCATCACAAAAAAATGCGGGACTTTATTTGTGTCTGAAAGTGATATTAACTACTGCGCAATTAGAAATCGTAGCGATCAGTAAGGTCATCTACAAACAAAGCCAACACAACAATAACTAAAAAAGAAGATTTGCTTCAAAGCAAATCTGTCTGTGTGTCTTCAAAAGTTGTAAGTATTAAATGCTACAATTTTTATCCTTTGGCACTTCACATTACATTAAGCTTATGGCTGGACGCACATTTCAAAGTCCAAATGACCATGACCTTTTACCTTTACAGGTCACATGTAAATTGCAAAGTGTTACTATACCAACAATTTAAGCCCAACATGAACCAAATCGGATGAAAATTGACCGATTTATGGCAAGATGAAACCTTCAAAGGGCCAAATGACCTTGACCCTTGCCCTTTTGAGGTTACATGTTCCTTTACAAATATGCACTGTTGAAATACCTACAATTTGAGTCCAACATGATTAGAATTGGATAAAAATTGACCAAGTTATGAGTAGAAGAAAACCACCATCGAAAGTGGTCTTTGACCTTGAAATAACCTTTCACCTTAAGATGACCTCTACCTGAAGTAAACATTGACCTCAAAAATGACATTTTAGCCTAAAATTGACCTTTGACCTTGACTTGACCTTGACATGACCTTGACATTTGAGATGACCTTTGCCTTGCTATGATCGAACCCCTATACATTCGGAACCACATTTACTATTAAAAAAAAGATATTGAAGATTTAAAACTTCAATTAGTCCTCATTTGCATTATTTTGAAAAGCAATACCTCTCATTAGAAAAACGAGACTTCATCTATAGAAGTATAGTTGTGCCAATTTGGAGTTTGTACGTGTAATACTTTTCAAATGAAATGTCGGACATATTTGCCTGTTTGCAAAGAAAGAGAGAGAGAGAGAGGGAGAGAGAGAGAGAAAGAGAGAAAGAAAGAAAGAGAAAAAAAAGAAAGAAAGAAAGAAAGAAAGAAAGAAAGAAAGAAAGAAAGAAAGAAAGAAAGAAAGAAAGAAAGAAAGAAAGAAAGAACAGTATGTCTGTGTTGACACACAGACATAATGATCATGTAAACTCATATTATAGCTCAGTTAAAAAAGTACGTTGCCTGCAGATTGCTAAAACAGGACAATGGAGACTTAGTATCACAATATGGGACATATTCAGGACTTGCATGTTTATATATTTGTGTTTGTGAAGGTAAAAAATCCCGAATCATTACAGATGTATGAGTTGGCCTGCAACTTTGATATAGCGTGTCCACTTACACTCTGAAACGGGTCTGGAGTCACAAATACATTATAATGACTCAAATTTAACCCGGTAGCGTAATGGAATGGGTACCGTATTTTTGGCAAGTCCAATGCTTAAACTTTGCAAATAAACCAAATAACTTCGTCTTTGACTGAAATCTAAAGCATCGAACAAAGTCTTCAATAATAACTGTCTGAATGATCACCAGGCGAACGATAAGTGAGAAAGCCTGTATAGCTGTTTACGCCATCACAAAGATATTAATACAACGTAACTAGTAACAGTTTCAAAATCCGTTATAAGATAATAGAAACCATATATAGCGCATAAAGAGACAGCGAGGTAATCGCCTATATGCTAAAAAGGGGGTAACAGAAAAAAGATTGTGTACATAGAGTTACTTCAGCAAAGTTGGGTCAGGGGAAAAGCACATCAACAGGTTCACATGCCGTGTCAGTGGAGGGATATTTATATATTAATTTCCTGACAAATTTCCATGCTTAATTTGTATTCTAAGTCGGATTGTCCGGCCATAAACGAAGCTTAACAAAAATGTTGCCCTTGCAAGTCCAGGTGGCGACGACCCTCTTTCCTTTCCTCAGCTATCTGGCTACATACATTTTATGGGAGTGTGTTGCAGGGTTTCGTTTAGTCTTCGTGTGTGTGTGTGTGTGTGTGTGTGTGTGTGTACAAAACGGCTGATTTTGAAACCGCAGTACCTGTGCCGTCAAACTGGAGCCCACAAATGTAACCATAATGGCGCAATTGTCTGACTCCACTGAACCATTAGGGTGGGATCGCCGTACGTCTGCCAGATGTGACTTAAGTCCCATTTCCCCGTAACTGGTTTCTTGGAAGAATTGTACCTATGTCTTCGGCCGCATTTTGACGGCCTGTTTGTTACATGCCAGTAAATATCAGCTGAACTTGGATGCACAGACTCAGTGATTCTGTGATCTTTAGAATAAGATTATGGTCAACTTTCTTTCGATCATCGTCACTTTTGCCACATCAAAGACTTCACCATCATTTTAAAATGAAAAGGTAATAGAACCCACTATTGTGAAGATATCAGCTGATATGTCGGTTCAACCTTTCAAGGTCATGCAAGGACAAAGCCAACAACACCGAAAGATTCCCCATGACGTAAATTTGCATTACATGGGCCTAAAGACCACCATTATCAAGATTTGAAATGATATGTCAATTTGACCTTTCAACCAGATAAGACCTTGACCATGAAAAAAGTCCAGACTTATATCGAGCAGGGACTCCCCTAGATATTTTTTGTGTGATTTACAACCCCCCCCCCCATGACCCTGACCTAAGACCGACAAGAGTCAAGGTCCTTTGCCCATGTTGCTACATTAAATGAAATAAACTCTTTTCTTCTTTTTTTCTGCATTCAGGGAAATTATCTCCACGACATTATAAAGATATTAAATGAAACAAATCTGAAATGAGCTGTACCACAGTCAGGGATCTTGCGTCTGACCTCCCTTTATAAAATCTCAGACGCTAAAAAACAGAAGATCGTCTATCAAAAGTGTCAAGAGGCGTTTGTGCAGAGTTTGATGCTTGTGCTCATCAAAAGACAGCGCAGGCTATTCCCAAACTCGGTGACGCGTCCTTGGGCACAGAGCCGTTATGGAAAATCATTTTGTTTACCTTGTCCACCATGGGCAATTATACAAGCGTAACAGGTCCCAAATGCGAATATATTAAGCAAAAATGTTTGACAAAGACAAAATCTTCTTCATCAGTATGTGAGAACATATGTGGTTACGCAGGTTCAACATACCATGTAAAATAAATATGGCCCCCGTTTATATTAAGGAAAAATTCTGCATACATATTTACAGAGGTTTTACAATGGCAATTAAAAGACCACCCTTATTTTTTATTTGCTCATACAATCAGAATCGTTGTTCTTTCCTCTTATCTGTCAACTTATTTTGTCTTGTACCGAAAGTACCTACATTTGAAAACAATTATATTTTGAACCATCATACAATTTATATCAACCGTCTGTTATTTCAGCAACCAGTCGCAATATAGATGGGGTGGCTCTCATGTTAACTACAAATTATTGTCTGAATGACAGTCTTCCCGACCATGTACATTTAATTTAAAAGAAATTTTCTGTATATAGTATTTGGTCGAATAGATATGTCTTGAGTTTGGAGTTTCAAATTCCATGCCCATAATGCAAGCTGCACGGTGAACTTCCAAGTCCTCGTTTCCTTGGATATCGTGCTAAGTGACCCCTTTCCTGCAACGTTCTACATATACTATCTGTGTTATCAGTATAAGACTCTGACAGCAACAGAGATCCCCAATTTTACACTTGTGCGTTGCTTCTCCCATCCTGCACCGTAACATGCATCTTGTATAACAGTCAATAGGCGTTGGGTACTTTGGCACATTCGAGCATGATATATGGTGCAAAAAGCTGTTTGGATTGGAACTTGTGACTTTGCGTAAATTTGTTGAAATGTACCCTACAATAAATTGATGCTAGTTTACAAACAAAAGCCCCAAATGGTGCATATGTTTTAACTTGGAATATGCGGATTAACTAACCCTTTGACGTCTGTCATTCAGCTTTACCAGCAGGTACAAGGTACAGACATTATACAGATGTCTACGTTGAACGTCTTGCTGTTGTGCAGGTCACATCCGAGTTCAGAATCCTATAGCACAAAACGTGGCACCTGAAAGAAGCACGCATTAGGGATTGGCCTAATACATGTTTCTCGGGTATAAGTCAACATATTCCGGATCACTCGCTTACGTTTGCCACATTTGTTGTCAAACACCGCAAAAAATAAACATGCATTATCCCATGTATAGCGACCAAACATGTAACTTGCCTGATTGTGCCCCTGTATAAAATCACCAAATGATGGCTTTATTTGACCTGACTGTAAAAAAAATCATCCTCCACTAAGTGTATTTTCGTAAGTCTTTACCGTTCTTGCATGACAAAGCGCAACTTTCCATATGTTCATGAAAATAAAGATGTAATTAATCAATCTTTATGATTTCTTTTAGAGAGGTATTTACCTATACATGAATTGGATATGTATAATAATTTGAGGACTGCTTCAATACTTCTACACTTATGAATGAAAATAAAATAAAATATACATGGATACTAGATAATGTTTAGGGTTCGCAAACATCAATTGCCTTCGACGGCTTCATGAATTTTTTGAAATTTGTGCTTCAAAGGCACGTCCTTTCCCTGAGCTCAGGTCAACTGGACTTTGCGAAATACAGTCATTAATATTTCAGGAATTTTATTTGAAAAGTGTCAACGTCACATAATACGGACCTTTCGGAATCCAGTTGCCAATTTTGAGAACCAGGATCACACGATATACCTCACGTCACTTTCAAGAGGTAGAAAGGCAAGACAGTGGGTTATCACGCAGGCACAGATACAGGATATACACCGTGAGGATTTATGTTCGTAAATTACGCATTTAAGTGCCACTTATAGGTTGACTTACCCGTGCACAATTGTGAGGAGCCAGGCAGCTCTCCAGACGGACTGAAATTCGTGCACTTGGATAAAATATCCATACATTTGGAGGTTACTTCCCATAGTTCCCTTGGAAGTACTCAATGTGAAAGTTCCTTGACCAAATATCGCCACAAATTTGGCATCGGCAACTGTGAATTCAGTCATGCGAGCGATCATCGTGCTGGGGGGGGGGGGCGATCAGTAACTGGATTTCGACAATAAGTCAAGCTCATTCGTATGAAATAACATTTTAATCCGCAGCACGATGTATAAATCCACAAAGCCCGTGTTAATGATTTCTGCATATCAAAGTTGTCCCATAATCGATACCGTATATGAGGTTTGAGATGGCACATGAATTTAATGCGTTTGTGACCACGTGGATGTCAATTCCAGAAACACCACAGTCGCTAGCTACTACCAGCACACGGCACGTTTTGGCCTTTAATGTCCATGTGTTTTGGGCTTTTAAAGCATAGCATTGTCTTCTACATGTTAAAGTTGGACACTTTATAGCATCAGGTAGCAGAAACGCCAACACAATCAAAAACTGCAAAATAAGCTCCCACTTCACATAACGTTTTCATTTTTAGGTGATGTCCTGATGGATTAGGAGATTTCGTGAGAATTCGTGTTTTGCGCACATATATCAGTAAGTGTTTTCTCTGCGAGAGAGAACCTCTTTCTCTTGTATTTTTTTGTACAGAAGAATGTTTGGGCCATGTTTACTCGCACCCTTTACTACTCTCGTGACCGTTCTAATGCACTTTCAAAACAATTTGACAGTTCTGTAGCGCAGGAGTCCCACAGACAGATGGATGAGACGATAGATACAGATTATTTACCGAAGGTATAACACCTGGTTAGAATATGCTAATTTTAGACCCAGGACCCTCTAAAGCTAGTATACACGTAATGAGGGCTAGGCGAGATATAAATCTTGCATTAACCACATCTTAAAAGCCGCCTTTGGTCACAAATACAAGAAAAGTTCCATAGTAGTACACGACACTTGGTTGATGCCCGTAGTAAAACGAGCAAACTGAATATAACAACCTTGACATCTGATACATAGGATTCCATAACATACTTCTGATTTTTTAACTGGTAGGATTTTCATTTGAAACAATACTTTATGACATACTATTCTACAAGACTGCACCCATTCACCGAGACTATTGTCTTATCGGTTCAAGTCTTGATTTTGGCACATGTAACTTGTTACTTACTGATGACCTGGCTACTCATATTTTCCTGCTACACAAAAAGAAAATGACATGTAAGTATTCCGGTTCTTGTTCCCGAACGGCCTTAAAACTAGCACAACTTTGCTAAAAAAAATTCTCTTTTTAAAATTCTAGCCAACCAAGTCTCTAAAATAATCGCCATGCAAGGCACAACTGCCGGCATCCAAAATGATTCTCCACGCGCACTTTTGTAGCTTGTGAAGGCGATTGGCTGCAGGGATTTTTTCCCAAATCAATGAACAATCCTAAAGATGTGGTTAAATGAATGCATTAAGAAACGTTATCCCGGTATATTGAGCCTTTTAACCATCTCAGCGAATCTATATTACCATTGCCGGTGCTGTGGGAACGATCTATATGCTTCTCTACGACAAAGAGTTATATATAGTGACCCCTAGCACTTTCCTATTGTTCACGGTTGGTTACGGCTGATTTCAAAGAGTGACATTACTTCAGTTATGTCGTTACTGAACGATGCTCCTGTTTAGTGATTATTAACATAGCCTTTATTTAGTTGACTTTTGTTGCCATCTTGTCATCTTTTCTCCAGGAAGTAAGATCCAGGAGACCTGCTTATGGCTTCATTGATATTGTCCTGCTCATCTGTTTTGGCTCTTTTGGTCAGGGTCTGGTAATGGCACAGAGCTATGATTTGATGTAGAATGACAAACCACTAACAAACCGATTGAACAGGAGAGGGCCGAGGATTGACCCTTTCGGCACCCCATCTTTAAGGGGGAGTAAGTTTCCTGACCAATACTTTATCTTTATTCGCCGTTTCCCGTAAAGCGGGTCTGAGTCGAACGCGTGATGATGGGGAATACCCTGATATTTCTTTTTTCTTCTTCAAGTAGAATGTCATTATTTGTGAGACTAATGGCTTTACTGAGGTCAAGCATCACAATTTTGTTAAATAAATGAGAATATCAAGCCATAAGCCAAACGTCTTTTCAAGAACTCTCTAGCGTGAAAGAAGTGCTTTAATGTCAAAATGTGCATAAAGGATGACATTTCTAGTCAGGTATTTGTATACGTCACCGTCTTACTTTGCTACGAACAAAGACAGTGGATATTGTACGATTGCTACTTTTTACGAATTATATAAATACCCCCAGTAGTTTCGAAACTACATACACTATCTGGGTATCGACTAAGGTCCATCTTTGACCCAGCACGGGCTCTTGAATCCTCTGCCCAGTGATGCTACTTAATTCCTAAACTGGGGGCAACATCAGCGTCTGATATAATATTCTTATTCTGCGGCCCGCCGCCGCCCACAACTGATAATTTTCAAGGCTTTTTATTTACATTTTTAAGTTATGCTTACACTGGGAATGTCCCCTTACATATCGTACATTACATTCACTCCATTAATTAAACTTCTGTTTACACTAATCACACACATTTTGGATACTAACTCTTCAAAATATCCAATCGGAACTAACCCACATCAACTGCGGCTGCCATTTTGAAAATTGTGGACTGCGCACCCAATGTTTTGTAAATGAGGACAGCACTGGAACGATCGGGATGGGGGTAGGTGTATAATATATAAAAGCACAAAAGCACACATATATTTTTCCTAGGCCCTAGGTAGCTTGGACATTTGTTAAAATATCGTTAAAATGGATGTTCTTTCCCCTTTTACACAACTCTCCTTTGGTGTCAGTTTAATTTGTCACCTGGACGCAGCGGGAGGCACTTGTGTCTTAGAAACAACGCCCTTTGTGATAGTCTTCTACCAGTCAGAAAATCTTGTCTGGGGACTTTAGTTGCATACACGTGTCCGACGAAGTTGCACTGACATGGGCAGCACTTTCAGTCGTTTGGTTTCACCCCATCTAGTAAGCTGCTCGCTTTCCTTTCGTATAGGCATTTGAGTTCTTTTTCAACAAACGAAAACATCAACCTTCATTACTCGAAATTTTTTACTTGTTCTCAGCTCTGAACTTTGCGTCGGAACATTCACCAAGAGCATAACGGTCTCTTGTGTCATTTTCGGTAGCCTGAGCTCTTAAGGTTTTGCTTATTATTGCAAATGTCAGTAAAAAGGGAAATGGGCGTTGAAGACACTGCTTTTGATGACAGCTTTCCAAACACATATCCATATGGATAGTATATTTGTTTTCCCATTTTCAATTCCTGTCTGGCAATGCTTCTTTCTTGATTGTTGTATCAGTTGTTTATCTTTGGTGTGCTATGCATTTGCCACTGGATGGTCTTGTTGTCGCTTAGGGAATCTTGCTGTCACATGCCGTTCAAAATATCAGATGATCAAAAAAAACCTCCTTTGATTCAAAGCAGGAGCATGCTGATGGGTTGTGCTTGAAAATGGAGTCATGTATGTAGGGTATCGGCCTCTCGATTAAAGGTGTAACATGCGTGGCCAAATATCTCAAACATCCCTTTCTAACATTGCAGGCAAAAAATTGTTTGAAGTAGGTCAGGCACCTGTAGCACCTTTATCGATGTACAACGGAAATTGCATTATATGGCATGGAAGATGAACATATATGCTCTATGAGTAAGCATGTTTGCCATTAGGTACATTTCGTTGGCGAAGAAAAAGAGAAAAATGAATTATTTGCTTGTTTGGTACATATTATTTGAACAAGTTGTCGCCACTTTCCCAGAAAATTATCTTTTTGCAGCAACTTTAGAGGAAGTTGAAAGCGCTGGCAGGTAATCGGGTATGATATTAGATGGATTAAGTTTTCATGTTGTTCTATGTGATACCTCAATCGTTTTCCTTGTAAATGTGGGCGCAATAAGACCCATTTATGAGTCAGGGGCCACACGTGTACATATCCAGGCGTATGATTCAACCCGTTAGGGTCAACACAGCATGTGTAGCCAAGTCATATTTGTTTCCTCGTGGCAAAAGATTTGTTAACTGCAAAATTATCTGGCGCGTATTGCAAAATACCGTTAAAAATTGCGTCTTGGATTGTAAAATTGTGACTCTGAAAAGTTGCTGTCGATTGTTAATGCAACTTGCAAAGGGTTCTTGACGGATTTTATCCATCGGAAGACCACGTGGAGCGTGTCATTGTTGACTACAAGCCCACTTCGTTGAAAGCAATGAAAAATGGATGCATCGACTCCCGTGAGCTTGCTTTGAGTGAGCAAGGCCTCTATATCTGAAAGTCAGATATAGGGTCATTGGGGTGGAGTAGTATCTTAGCTGTAAAATTACATGCGAACGGTAACTTCCTTTCTTCTTATATTCTGACATATTGAATATTCGTGATGGGTGGGCGTACAATTTATTTCCAGGATTGTTCTTACAACCTGAATTGTGTACTTAAGTTCACATTAAGGAGAACCTGGCAGCAGGCGATGGCCGATCGATCATTGAATAGAGGCACTTTCGATACGCAGTATGGAAGGGGTGTGCGAGAGGAAAATTGTCGTTTCATGTACTATTAAAGTATTTTTGTTCGATTTCATAGATTTAAGATGTTGTCAAATGTATTTCGTCGTTCAAAAGTATGGGAAGCTTCACAGATTCTTTCTTCTAACGGAATTTTAATGGGCACTTTTTGCCTACTGGTTTCAATTTTTAAATAAAGAGCATTTATCATGAACCGTGTAATACTTTTCTTTCGTGTATGAACTTTGATTATCAAAAAATATGTCGCCATCTTGAAATTATCTTTAAATTTGGCATAGGTTATCATTTTTATATGGGCCACTATTGTTTGTCATAAAATTCCTGGTACTCTTTATTCCAAAATTTTGGATGCAAAATCGTTATTATGTGAGCCGGCATTTCCCCACATCTTGTTAAAACCTAATGTATATAATGCTTATCAAAGATAGTATCCATTTGAATTTGATAGCTTCAATGATGCCCATGGTACAAAGAAAGGAATCACATAACAAATTATCGGGTTAATGTACAATTTGTAGCCAATATTCAATTCAGGGATCAATAATGCCAGGTTGAAGGAGAACTATTACAAGGATTTTCCTCTTATTTCTACACAATTTTTATAAAGGATTTAAATTTCAAGATTAATTCTGCGTCTTCGTATTTCATAGTAAATTTGAATATATCAAGGTCTGAATTTTTATCAAAATCAATGAAAATATCTTTCAATGATTGGAATACAGTAAGCCTGTGTAAGCAGAATAGTCGACAATTTATTAAGAAATGAATTTCATCCTCGAGAGTTTAACACACGTTATACTTTTTTCAAGAGGTAATTTGTGGGTGTTTTATGTCTTCCTTTTTCAATCGCCAAATTATGGGCTCTCAAATGCTTCCTTGTAATGTTTATCTAACAATCAAGTCCTTCGTGATTTGTGAATAATTTTAAATTAGAGTCATTTTTAATAGGACATAAGATCTTATTTTTTATTTTGTGTATTGTTAGTGTTCATTTCTAAATAACATCATCTTCGAAACTTATTACTTAGTCGTTTTCTAATAACGTTATCTGGAAAATAGTAATTTTTGTTCTCACAAATATCCGAAAAGTGTTGTAAATTACTTTTCGTCAGTAGCATGTAACGAATTGCTCTTCCCCTCCGGGAGAATACCATATTGCAAAGGTATGAATCATACAATAAACTATCGTGTTGAAGATTAACAATTCTGAACCAGTTCTTGCAGACAAGCCTCAAAATCTTTAGGGATATAGGTGGTTGGCCTAGCTCTCTAGTGGTTCTGACACATTTGGGTCGATTACCTGCACAGTTTTTGACAACTCTGCACTGGGTACATTTTGACATTGAGGAATGTCTGCTCAGTGGCATGCAGCAGCATAGTCAACAGTGACTACTCCCCAGTCACTTAGGCATCTGCACAATCTGGACAGATCAACCCAGAACAAGGTTCTTGCTAACATTTCACTGACGAAATTGGGTTTATCTTCACAAAATTGCCCCCATTTGCTGTAATAAGTTTATCTTTTCTCACTGTTGTGCAAACATTGTTGGAGCTGACTTGACACTTTCTTTTCACACATACGCAGCAATCTGAAAATGTATTCATGTTTTCCCATCACACGAGACTTGTTCCTGGATAGGTGCCCATATTAAAAGCATACAGGCATGCAGGCCTGACCCCCACAGAGGGTTTCTCTTGTGAATGGAGGCAAGAAAGCAGTTGTACACAGTGGCTTTACTTGTGGGGGAAGTCCTGAATTGTGCAGGCAGGAATACACATGCTATCGTTGATTACATTACCATTTATAAATGTCATTGACCTACTTTTTGCCGCTCGTTACCTACTTACAGGGAACATGATTTCCACTTATAATTAAAAAATACTTGATCCAAGTTCAACAAAATTGTGTTCTAGAGGTATCTTTGGCAAGCCTTTTTAACATTTACTCCATAATTATACATATGCGAAAATATTTTTTACATATGTGCAAAAAAATTCACGCATGTACAATAACGTAAATAATTGAACATATGTAAAATAGTTTTGCACATATGTGAAATAAATGGATAATTGTCCATGTGTAAAACTATCAAACATATGGGTAAATCTTTTTCACAAAATGTGTAAAACTATTTCACATATATGTTATAGAATTTCACATACATGTAAATCCTTTTTACATGTGTTAACTAATCAGTTTTTTACATATGTAAAGAAAGATTTGTTACATTGATGTGAAATTCATTTACACATGTGTGAAATAGATTTTTACATATGAAATAAAAGACGTAATTGTACATATATGTTAATCTAGTCCACACATGTGTAAATGAATTTCACGTATGCGCAACTTTTTCAAATTTGTGAACTAAATTACTATTTGACATGTGCAACACATGTGTAAAATATTTACACAAACGTAAAATTCTTTTATACATATGTGGAATACTTTTAGATATATTTGAAATTAAAGCTGTGTTATACATCTGGAAAAAAATCACATATGTGAAATAATCCTTCATTTCAAATGTGTTGAATGGTTTAAGAGAAATGTGAAATAGTTTCACACGTATGTCAAATGAATAATAATTGTACATATGTGTAAAACTATTTCACATGAATGTAAAATAATTTCAAAATTTAAAAATTATTTTGCATCTGTGTAAAAGGTTTACACAAACATGAATTGTTTTGGTACATACGTACAAACGTTTTACACAGATGTGAAATAAGACACCGATGTATAAACCTATTTCACATTTTTTTGCATTGTTTATTTTCATATTATCATCAAGGCAATTTACCTTTGTTGCGTCACTTTAAAAAATAAAGTATGCAGTTGGTGTTGTGCAGACACATTTCATTCAAAATATGCAAGGTAAGGTGAGTCTAGATAGAATCAAAAGTTATGCCAGTGTTCACCTTTCATAGCCACGAAACATGTGCTCCGATCACGGCTCTCCAGCTGTACGTCACTGGGTATGAATATTTGATTCGCGCTATTTACAAAATTCATCATGGAAAAAATGTCTGTGAAACCCTACGAAGGCCAATGTTGTAGTTTAACTGAAACAGTGGGCGAATTACAGCCAAATGGCTCTCAACTTTGTGAGCACAAGACAACCAAACAGTACAAAAAACATGACCCATAAGAACTTTTAAATGCGGTTACCTGCCCCAGATTGGCCGCAATGTTGTTTTCAGACCAGTAAATGCATGTAAGATTCTCTATTTTACCGCCTTACAATATTGCCATGATCAAAACTTAAAAGCTAACCGCTTCATAGCGAGCATCAGCGAGCTCTCATGGTTACGTACGTATGTGAGTTGTGTTCCAATCATGTGGAGTGTATAGTGATGATTCCAAATCACGGTCTACCTCTCGCAGCTAACGAGTTAACGAGATTTTCCCTGTGTGAAGCGCCATCCATTGCCTATAACGCAAGTTTGTATGCATCCCGGGAAATGTCCACAGTTTTATATGAACCAAAGTCTCAAACTTGGCGGGCATTCTGGAAATTGTGTCATAATACATGTCTATTCAGGAGACGTCGATAAAGTGTGATACATGATAACGATTTACGAACTCGCACTGTTGAAACCTCGCTGAACGTTGGTCTGGCAACATGCTCATCTTGCGTCTTACCTTAATTAATGTCTTCAGACAGTGCAGTCACCATGTCGCTTCTGAAGGCCTTCCGGATCGCAACTCGCATATTATTATATCCCTTACTAAAATACTACGCCTTAGCGGCTCCAAAACGACATGTTGCCAGCTCAGATTTGGTGTTGACAGATCGTCGATCCACATACACTCAACCCTACGCACGATTCCAAAGTTGCTTACGTGTACTGAATTCAGTGCATAGAAGAAGCAAAAATTTAGTATAGGCCTACTGCAAGAGCAAACGATAACCGCTGTACTCTGTCTGTGCTTTCTTAATGTAGAGATTTCAGAGAGGCCTAGGTCCAGGACGTGTCCCTGCCTGGAAAATTGGAGGAACGACCACCCGGCCAGGCTGAGGTTTCCCGACGAATCTTCACACGTAGCGCAGACAGTACCCGAGAAAAACAAAGAAAAAAAAAGTGTTGTTAATTTACGTGAGTGTGGCGGTGCTATTAATACCCTTTTTTTTGTCAGATTCGTTGATAATTAATACTAAAAATTGGTGTATTTCTTGAAAGGCATCCTGATTTGCAGAGGGTTTCTGGGGTCTTCTTTATGATTTTCAGGAAAACGAAATTGATACTTGAACTAGTTAAGTTTCGATTTACCAAGTTAGGCTTACAAACTACATTCACGATCTTTATATTCCAGTCTAAAGCTTACAGTAATTAATTGTGTTAGCACTTTATACTTTTCTTGAAATATAAGAAGTGAGTATTTATACCTTCAATAGTAGGCCCATGTACCTCATTTAATAAATGTTTTTTTGCGTTGACCCCCAATGCCAACGTCACAAATGCGATTGTGGAAACCCAAGGCGAGTGGTTTCCCATCGCGATTAACCCATTTCACCATATGAAATAAATGCACTTCAAGGAGTCATGAAATTATAGACCTATACAAAAAAAAAATCAGGATTATGCTTTTCTTAAAATTGTCATCTTCACAGACAAAAGATAAACACTTTTTCAGTTCACAGGTATTGAATGTTGTTGAGTATTAAAGTCTACAGCAGTCACTTGCTGAGCGTGTTAGTGCCTTCTTTCCCTGCATGAACGTTGTTGAGTCGTGCCTTCCTTCCCAGCGTAAAAGTTATTTCAAGTCGTTACCACAGTGGAAGGTTGCCAGGTGAAATTCACATCAAGTAGGACAAAGTGTGCTTGTCTCATTTCACTGCTGTGGAGGGAGGGGGGGCAGTTACTGATAACCTAACATTCTGTGGGTAATTTTTTCCCACTCTTGCCAAACTAAAAATATCCAAATAGTACTCCCAAATTGCTTTTTCACACACTGTGCAGAATTACAATTAAGAAGCCTTTGCAGCAGTGTAGGCCTACATAAATTAGAAGTCAATAATTTTGTGTTATGCACTCATTTCATGATTAATACTGAAAACCAAATATCATTAATGTCTTACTTTAACCTTCCCGCGAAGCCATGTTATTCCAGGTTTATTCATTATAAATAAACATGTCTGAACAGGTTATTGTCAAACATTTTCAAAGTTAGTGTCAAAAATTATGAGTAGCTTCTTGACCTGCTCTGTGTTACACATGTACAAAAATTGCTAGTAGAGGTATATATTTAAGTCTATAGCCTGGTTTTGACATCGCAGCAGGCCTTAAGTACCAAAACTGGACAGTCATTAGCTGCATCATACATACACAAATAACTTTGTGTGTAGTAAATAAAAACACATCATTTTATTGACTACGAATCAAGTAACATTTACTATCTAGGCTTTCAGGGAAAATAATGCAACATTAGACCAATTTTGATGTTCTTTTTATTAATGGAGCCACTGCAGGGTCATGAATGACGACTACTATCCATCACCCTTTTTACTAATAGGCATATGCCAACAATTATGTATAATGTTTGAACAGATGCTTTAGTCTTAGTTGTGTGGGGTTGTTTTAAGTTTTGTTATTGTATAATAAGCTCAGAGTGCAGACCAGTCTGGAGAATTGGCTTATAATTATCTGTCTTTATACTTAAATGTGTTCAAGGGTGTGACAAGTTCCTGATCAAACTCAATTGTAGGGCTGAAGTCCATACAGGACTATATTTTAGCATCAGTCACAATTGCCAAATTAACAAAATGGTTACAATGTACAGAAATATAGTAGGCTGATGATAAAAATGATCATCATCATCATGAGCTTAATGTTTCTTACGTAAATCAAATCACGACAACTTAAGGGCGTAAATATAGCAGACGGTAATTTAGTCTTGAATGTTCAAAGGCAGCGGTACCTGCCAGAGGAGTTAGGTCGGTGTCAATTATTGTTACACTCAAGCAGAGCAAAACGTATGAGAAGCTTAATTAATGTATTTATATAGTTTTAAAATGTATAGGTCAGGGTTATGTTGGGCATCATGAAGGACCAAAAAGTACAAAGAATTGCTATAAATCAGCCTCATGTTTGAAAATAAGCAGAGCTTGGAGTATTCACAATTTTCTGTTTTGAAGAAAGTAAGGGTAGAGGTAGAGGGCCTAGCCTGCTTAGGCCACATAAAAATATCTAATAATATAAATGTTTTGCAGCATTCTTTCAAACACAAAATTATTGGTTCACTGAACATTCAGTCCCTTTTCAAATTGAAACTCGTTCGCAACATGATTCTCAAGGAATACAAAATGACAGATCCCCCCATTATTTCCTATAAATATGGCCACAATATTGGACAAAGTATAATAAATTACAAGAAATTTCTGGTTTCAATTACTATTGAGGATATCACATCGAATCAAAATTGTGACCGTATGTCTAACAATAAATACTCTAATTTTGTTGATTCATACCACAAACATGTATTTGCAGGTAATTTGTATTTTTGGATATAATACAAAATTCAGTTGTAAAAAGATTTGATGGAAAAGGGTACAAAATTTCGCATATGTCCTAAGTTGAATATTAGCTGTATTTTTCCGGATACATGTGATGCATTTTATTCCTACTGTATGAAATGGACAAAGAAAGAAAAAATGGAATTTCATACATTTTGTAGGATGGTTATCAAACTTGAAAAGAGTCTTTAGAAATAGAATTTATCGTTATAAATCCCACATTAAGAATTTCAATACAGTTAATCTAAAACAGCCTACAGTTTCAAAAGCAGTCAAAGAACTACAAGAAAGATTTGTAATCACTACATTGATATAGCAGGTAACAATTTTGGGATCATCTGCAAAAAGTATTATCTGGACGTTTTGAAAAAAGAGCTTGGTATAAACAATGTTTCAGACATAAGAGGAAATGACGTATATATATATTACACAATTAATCCATTGATAATTTGATAGATACACATGAAGATGGGATCAAAAGAAATTTTAATATCAAAATTTCTTAAATGGACTCTTCTATTCCACTTTTGTTCTGGATACCCAAATTACATAAAAAAACATTTTTATCTTGATTCCTAGCTGGTGCTTCAAAATGTACAACAAAACAATTATCAAAGGAAGAAACATTATTACATTTGACTGCTTTAGGAATCATTTCTGTAAATACTGTAATGCAATTTTTAGAAACTGTGAAATCAGTTGGTTTTGGAGTATTATCAATTCTTCCGAGTTTGTGTCTATAATCAAAGATTTAAAAGCAAAAAATATCAAATGCTTTGATTTTCCTACACTGCTCACAAATCTACCCATAGACGAGGTCAAACGTTCTCTTTCAGAATTAATAAGCAAAATGTTTAAACATAATGGTAAACGATACATAAAATAATTCATATACAAAGAAAGCATATTGGTCACACAATAAATATTTACAAAGTAACGTTAAATGTTACAGTGTTGAAAATTTGATAGATGGCATAAACTTTCTTTTGGATAATGCTTTTGTGCAATGGGGACCATTGGTTTTTCAACAAATAAAAGGCATTCCAATGGGTGGCAACTTCTCCCCGTTACTGGCAGATTTATATTTAGCCTGGCTTGAATTGAAGTATATGAATAAATTGATGAAAAAGGACTTTCAAGTGGCTACAAAATTATCAAACAGCGCAAGATATATTGATGAAATTGCTTGTGTAAATGTACAAAATATCAGTGAAATTGCTAAAGAAATTTACCCAAAAGATATTCTTTTGGAGGGTAGCAATTCAGATGAGTGAAAAGTTCTGTTTCTGGACTTGGATATTCAGGTCAATAATGACAGATTCAAGTCTATTACAAAATTTATCTTTGAAGTACTTAACTATCCTTTCCCGGACAGTAATATTTCAGAAGCTATTGGATATGGTACATTTTTGTCACAAATGTTGAGATTTGGTCTTATTTGTTCTAAATTTCAGGACTTTGCATCTAGAATCAAATTTATTCACAATAAACTTGAGTCAAGAGGATTCAAAGATGTACTTTTGATTAAATATTTCTACAAATATTATTGTAAATATTCAGAGATGGTTAGAAAATATGGCTTCAATAATTTTAGAGATTTCAGACTTGCCTGTTTTGCTACTTAATTTACCTTTTGATATCATTCCGTATAATATTCATCTTTTAGACATTTTCGGGAGGCGTGTTTTCTATTAGGTCAACCCCCCCCCCCCCGGGCCTGCAGGTATCAAGCAGCTACCCACAACAGTTACAAGCTTGCCTAATTGTACTTGATCTCTGGTTAAGAAACATTATATTTTGATTGCATTCTCGTCACATAAATATTAATGACTTTCATTCTTTTTTTGACTTGACTACAAATTTTGCTGTTAATATCCAAAGATTATAAGAAAGATTGGCTACAATAATTTTATAGTTTTTAGACTTGCCTGTTTTGCCACTTAAATTTTATTTTTTGGCATCATTCTGTTTTAGTATTCACTTCCAGACATTTAGGCTTACATGTTTTCTGTCAGGTTAAACCCCCCAAGGGCTATCGGTTGCAAGCAGCGGCCGACGACAGTTAACAGTTTGCCTAATTGTACTTTAAATCGTGTTAAAAAAATATGTTTTGAGAACATGTTTTTGACATAAATGCTAATGACTTTTATGTTCTTCTGACATACCTTAATGCACATTTACTCAATATTACAGAATTTCTCAAAATTGACAGTATTTTCTCAAATGTTACAAACCTGACACATTACGTTGAAACATTGACTCAGTGTTGGCAGTGAAATACAGCTTAATTGTTTGGAGACTGTCAAAGTAAGGAGTAGGTGTCACCATGGGGTTTGTTTTACATTTCTGATGCAGGATGTCCATTGTTGCAGTACTTGTTCGGATTTCCCTTGGTTTGTGTAGGTGGTCTAGCTGCAACTGTTTATTTTACAATCACTGGGACTGAATATAAGGCCCCAGTTTGTTTCTACTTCAGTTACACATTGGCAGGTGGTGAAACTAGGATAGCCTATCCAGCTAGAAAGGGTACATACTGGTTCAGGGGTAAGTCAAATATTTCTCATCTGAACCTCTATTATACAAATTTAGTTTTTATGGTTTGTTTGACAGGTTTTTTCTTCCATTATGAAGCTTTGCATTTATAAGCAAAACTTCATGTATTTAGCTAATTCATCATTTGCCACGCTCATATTTATTCGTTGTTATGTGGGTTGTTTTTGCTGAATATTTAGCTTAGACAATGAGCCGCTACTCAAAGACACATGTACGGGAATAGGCTCAGAAACATGTTCTGGGTAGTTACCCGCCGGAGATCCTTTAACTTATTGGGCTAATACAGCCTATGTCAAAATTCTACAGAAGAACGTGCGCAATATGGACAATAGTACTTCCATATTTATATGGGTTAGACAGTGACAGGCTAGCTTATGGAGAGTAAAGAGTTCGCACTGCGAAATAGGCTAATGACTACCAGGAAGTGGTTCTGGACCAAAAGACACAAATACAATATGCAGGTTTATCATAAACGCGCGCATGTTTTTGTTTGTTTTTTTGAGCCCAACCATTTTTTATATACATTAAATATACATATTTGCAAAAAGAAATCACTGAAAAAGCTTCAATTAATGCCTTGAGTGGTCAGCGCTGCTAGCACCATAGTGTTAACCAGCAACACACCCAATAGTCCAGCTTCATATGGACGGCAGACCGCCAAAGTTGACGGCCACGAAACGGGAAAAGTGCCACTGAAGCCGTCCTATATTTATCATTTACCAGTAATAACTAGTTTGGTAGACAGGATCTTTTTGCGTCTTAATCTGATCGAAAGGACAACATTCTGCGTTGTGATTGCATAGAAATGTTTTGAATACTTAACATACAAAGTCATGCTGTTCCGCACAGACAAAGCAGAAGTCACCTGCCAGAAGTCTATTTTTATTCAGTTAACTCTTCGAGAGCCTGCAACCTTTCGCGCAGGGCTGACCATTTGTAGTGCCCCAGTGCCAGTCGCGTTATTTGTGGTGCTCGACACATCTCTTAACGTGCACATATTTATTTTGCAGTAATTTGTTTGAAATGACTGCTACCACGTGTCATTGATTTTCAAAGCGTCAAAATCTTATCATTTGCTTATATTACAAGTTATTTACAATAAGTGGTTATAGTTTTAATGAAGGCAAGACCAAAGGAGTCCAAGCACACGACGTACGTTACCTTCATTGGTACCAAACGTACAGTGAATATCCTTTCGTATGTCTTGCAATCGTAACCGAAAGCTTCAAATGAACTATCTGAGTCCTAATGCTACGAAAATTGCAAAGTTTTCACACTTTGACAGCATCAAAAGAGCCGGATTTGCCGCTTTTATCGTACCCGACATACATGCTTTCACCAACGGCATGTTGAGACCTGGGCGAAAGTGCATGGTCTGATCGATCGCGGTGCTCCTATTCATGGTCCATATAACTAATCTACAGCGTTAATTATTCAAATAGGCCATCTGACGATCTGACTACATCACCATCAGCTAATAAAAACGAGCGGCTGAATAACAATTCTAATCATTGACACAGTAATGTTTGGCATAAATTAACGGCACTGTAGTCACATGTATCCAATGGAAAAGTATTTTACTGATGTAGATAAAGTTCTGAACTTTCCAATGATACCAAACATGCGGTGGTAAACGGAAGTGATCCAGTCCTACGGAGGGAAAAAACGAGTGCAATTTTTCACATTGTTTTGCCAATTTTCAAGCATGAAAGAGTTGACAAAAATCGTGCAAGGTACATTTGCCCTCAGCTTAATTAAATTTAATATTTTTGTGGCAGTTTTAAAAGAACGACTTGAAAATACTACAACATTTTGTTAATCATATAAGCCCAAGCTAATCGCTCTTTCCTTTGGCATTATATTTTCTTTGAAATGCCAAACATTAAAAAATTGCGTCGATAGAATCTGAGACAGTGAATGTCAACAAAAGTTAATGTGAGTATAAAAGAACTAGAATGGCCTCAACGTCACAAGCACTCGGGAAGAAAATATATGTTCACCAGGACCAAAGTAAAATTGAAAAATGTGGACGCTCTATTTAAAATTTCTTCCTACCGGCAATCAAGAAAACTATGCTGCATAATTCTTGTGACATTCTGAATGAATGAATGACCTGTATGGGAAATGGGAACTGGCAGAAAGCTTCAATACAATGAACATTTGGAGGGAAGGAGAGGGTAAAAAAAAACCCTCCCTCCCTCCTCACTATTTTGGAAAACCACCGATGATAAACCGGGATATTTTTAATATGGCCTAAGCATGCACAGGGCCTTTCAAATTTATACTACATATATATATATATATATATATATATATATATATATATATATATATATATATATATATATATATAGTATATATATATATATATATATATATATATATATACTCATTACAATGACACTCAGATATCCGACATATTCACCTAACGACACACATTTTAAGGAACAAAAAGTACATTTTCTATGTTATGTGATTCATTTATCTGACATATTCAGTTATGTGACACAATTTCAGGGGACGGATGGTGTCGTTATAATGAGGTTGTATATATTTTATATATATATATATATATATATATATATATATATATATATATATATATATATATATGTATATATATGTATATGTGTGTGTGTGTGTGTGTGTGTGTGTGTGTGTGTGTGTGTTTATATATCAGGTTTCTGCCAGAGTGAATTTTAGGGCACTCAAATTTGCATATTCTTAAGTAAAAATTCTAATAATGAAACCTTTATGTCGCATTTTAGGGTAATATATGCTAAAATTGCTCTTTTTTGCTAAAATCTTAGGGTAAGCAAAAGTACCCTTGAGATTTTTTACGGTATATTATTTTACCCTTTTTACCCTCTGGCGGAAACCCTTTATATATATACATATATAACACAGCACATCGAAGCCCTAGCGGCAGATATATGGTTATGTCTTAGGAGCTTCGCTCGCTTTTGGGGTTTTTACCCATATCATATAAAATGCATTAACCGACTGTCTCATGTTCGTCTGGGTAAAGAGCTGTGCTGCAAGGACCGCCCAACATCACGGACTCTACTCGCACTTATAAATAAAACTTCATCTACTTTGCTGTGATAGGCGTTGGTCCTCGTCATATTGTCATTTTTGGAAAGTATCAGTGACGGGAGATGATCGCCAGGGAGCAGTAATTTGCAACGTAAAGCACTTTTTTCCCGCTTATTTCACAAATGTGAAAATCTTGTTCGCATATGTAATGTAATACTT
Source organism: Hermodice carunculata (assembly GCA_964020975.1). NCBI lineage: Eukaryota > Metazoa > Annelida > Polychaeta > Eunicida > Amphinomidae > Hermodice > Hermodice carunculata. The sequence continues at coordinate 45,550,661 of OZ026625.1, forward strand.
TATTTTACAGCTGTGACGAACATCTAGATACACATGTAAAAAGGATTTTTAAGTAGGTAAAAAGGATTTGCAGATTTGTGAAATAGTTTTACACATATGCACAATATATTCTTCATTTTACATAAGTGTAAAACTATTTTAAATATGAAAACAATTTCACACGGGCGTATGTGTAAATCTTTTTCACATATGTGAAATAAATTATTGCTTCACACATGTGAAATAGATTTACACATATGTGAAAAGAATTTACATGCATGTGAAACAGTTTTACATATATGCACATTTTTTTTAGTTTTACATCTGTGCAAAAGAATTTCATATATTCGTACATTTGTACTTTTATTTTACACATGTGTAAAGCTTTCATATGTCGCAAAAGAATTCCACATACGTGAAAAAGGATCACACATATGCATAAAGGTATTACATAAGTGTGGAATTGTTTTTGGCATGTGTATAATATAAGCCTTTTTTCACACACGTGTAAAGCTATTTCACATATGTTTAAAAGAATATCGCATATGTGTAACCCCTTTACATAATATGTGAAATAAATAATTGTTACACATGTATTCAAGATTTTCATATATGTATAATTGTGGAATAAATGCTAAAACGGGTTGTCATAATCATCGGACTAACGACCACCTAACCTGGTACATTTTTTGAAAATATCACTAGATTCTGGACGTTACGACAAAATATCTGCTGACACTGTACGATGCGAGGATACCTACGATAGCACATGTTAAGTTATACTGAAGTCGTGTTGCTCTATGAGCAAAGGATCGTAGCATTTTGGGCATGTTGACAATGATTGAAAATTTTATTTTAACGGTACCACACACGTTGTTACATTTTCTATGAAAAAGTGCTACTAAATCCCACGTGTACATATTCTGCGATACAGTATGACCAGATTGCTCAGGACTATCGTCTACCGTCGGACGATACGCCATATTGGCCGATCCTGTCGTATCGAACTTTGTATGGTGCCATTCAGATTGCCTTAAGATTAAAAGATCAGTAATAAGCCAGTTACTCAAGTTTGCTTACCTACTACAGTAGTCACCACGATTATTATACCTGTAGAACAACCAAATTTGTTTCCCGGTGTGTTGGAAATTCCAGGACGGAGATAGCTGTAGCTTTGGACACCACTAACTCATAGGCATAGAGGAAGTTGGCATACAGGGGATGTTGCACCACAGGACTTTGAGGCGATATATATATATATATATATATATATATATATATATATATATATATATATATATATATATATATATATATATATATATATATATATATATTTATTTATTTATTTATTTATTTATATCCTTTGTCTTTTATATCTAAGGCAAGCGGTGCTGTGCTATACATTTCAACTTCGACAGCAATTTTTTGAGCACCATTTCTGTAATGTATAATTTACATTTTGCTAATATTATGTTACGTCAGAACCCAAAAGATGTTTGCCAGGACCTACATTTACACCTATAGCTACGAATACATATGTGCCATGAAGCAAACATTTTTTCTCAATTTGTACACTGACACCATGACGGTTATATTGTCCCATGCAACACCCATAAATAAATATATCAGTTTAAAGTTGTCATACTTTTTACATATATGTGCTACTTTTCCTAATATATATTACTGTCTAAAATATATCACATGCAAAAAAACTGAACCACCCCGGTCAACTCTGTGTAATTTTATTAAGACTACGATGTGTGGTGACAATACGACCGATTGTCAAATACTGCTATCCTTTGGTCTTTTTGGTAACCAATGGTAGCACTTTTTTTTTGGGGGGGGGGTGGTACCGGGACAGTTCTGGGTTTGGAAGCAACGATTGGCCTTGCCTGTTTTTAGTGTGCAGACGAAGTTTTGGTCTACATGCAAACAGTAATTTGAGATTACAAGAGGGCTGTGTGCCCATGCTCAGCTGACCTACATATTCATCACACTTGTGGATCTTTAAACTTTGGCTAGGACAAAATAGGTAGGCGCTTAGAAAAGGTGCATCCCTACCAAGTTGGACACAAATCTGGCCAAAATTATTTCAGTTATATAACTTTCACAAGAAATTCCGATGTTAAACTTTTCTATTAAAACTTTTTTGAAGATTTAAAAAAAAATAGTAAAAATCACTGGAGCATGACCATTTGAGCAAGAGATGTACCCAAGGTACATTGCTACCAAGTTTGAGGTCAATCTGACTGACGATTTCTGAGAAGTCGAAAATGTGAATTAGCAATAGAATGTCCATTGACTTACATAGTAATCACTTGGAAATGGTGCTTTTACTGACAAGTTCCCGATTTGAAAAAAAAATGTAAAAATCAGGCATGCACAGCAGTGCCACCTAGTGAACAACTTTGTTTGACCCTTCAACAAGGAACATATTCATCAAGTTTCAGCTTTATCTGAGAGACGGTTCAGGAGAAGAAGTTGGAAAAAGCCAAAACACACAAAAAATCATAAAAAATGAGAAAAAAATTACAGCGCTACATGGTGAATAAATTAAGAAATAAAAGTCCTCAGGAGTGTTCCTGTGTGAAAACAAAGCAAATAGGTGAGCGATTTCGGAGAAGATTTTTTTTTAAGATTTGCCCCGAAGAAGAACAAAAAAAACATGACAAAATTCAAAATAAAAATCACTGAAGCGTGACTTCTTGAACAAACTTGGTAGCGACCCACCCAAGGTATATCCCCACCAAGTTTGAAGTGAATCTGGCTGACGGTTTTAGCAAAGAAGTAAAAAATGTGAATTGTAGACGGACGGACGACTGACCATCCTATAAGCTCAGCTGACTGACAAGTCAGCTGAGTTAAAATTACTGACACAGCTCGCTTTGTCTGCCAGACACGGAACGGTGTCAGTTATGCAGCTCACCACACGTTTCACTCGAACAACTGTTAAGTATGACGACGTACACATGCCCCATCCTGTCACCGCCTAGAGTTGATTCAAAACTTCTTTTTTTTTTTTTTTTTTTTTTTTTTTGTTTTGTTTTGTTTTGTTTTTGAGGCGGATGGGGTGCCTTCTCCAAAAATGTGGGTACCTCTAGGGTAGGCTATTCAAAAGACCTAACACATATTTTCATTACATTTTAACAAGATGACATGCAACATCTCGCGGCTCTTGTCAGTTCAAAATGACAAATTTTTGAAGTCTCAAAGAAATGGGAGCAATGGATGCACATCAACAGGACTATGATAACGAGAAACGCTTTATACCCCAATAGTCTTTTAACAAGGCCTGTCGATGTAAAAAAAAACATGAAGTGCATTTCGAAAACTTTTTACAGTTTGGTAGCATATTTACTGGACACTTTGAAGTTGGTGCTCCAGTGTAAAACGTTCGATGACAAATGATGAGCCTTGAAGTACATGTTTTTGTGCAGTCTCGGTCGTGTAAAAACAAATAGATACACACCTACATCTTAATCAAAAACACCATTTAAATTAGCGCTTTTTTTCATTTCTTTAATGTTACTGTGAACTCACCGAATGCTTCGGGTTCGCCCAATTCAAATATCTGTTTGTCATGGTGAACCCACAAGTAGAGCATAACCGAATGGTTCTGTAGACCACAGTGTCTTAGGGGTCAGCCAAAATTACTTACATTTTCAAAAGCGCACACAGATTACTCTTTCTTGTAACCTGCTTTCCCCCCCCCCCCACCCGCCCCAGTACTCTTAAAAATATTGATTTTTAGGCAAAATACTGAGCAACATTTTTAAAATTAGGTAATATCTTGACCCACTCCCCCATGCGCACTCTATGCACAAGTGTGAAAATGTTAATACCAATGGGTGACCCTTTAGGATGGATCATATGAAAGATAACCCTTCCCACCCGCCCCCTCCCCCCCCCAAAAAAAAAGAAAATCCATTTCGCAGATTATCCATAATTTTAGAGAGAGCAAGAAGCTGTATCTACGTATGCATAAACAGTCTCTCATTGTTTTCAGAGGAAAATCAGTGAACACTTTACTGTGGGGATTACATGGTAATGATATGAACTGACTCGCGTGAAGTTAAAAAGACCCAGCCTCTTTGCTCGTCGTAAACAAAATGCATTATGTTGCGACCGCTGTAAAGTGGTTATTTGCCAACGATTGTTCATTCTCCGTCACGCCCCGTTAATCACAGATGATGATCAGACATACAATGATCTCTTCTTGTCGGGTTTTGTTACTTTACGTGTACATTAGGTTACTTACGATACATTCTTAATAGCAGAAGGACTGCTTTGTCCGGCATCATTAAACAACGAAATACCCGTGTTTGAAGGCAGACACCCATTATCAGACAAAGTATGTTGTTTCAGGGTGGCCGTTACGATTGCCAGTGACATGGTCAGGAATTCTGACGGAAACTTAATTTACTTGTTTCTTAAGGTGTGTCTGTATTCGTAAAAGTTCATGGTGATCAGTAAGATTAAGGTTTCTCACCATAATTTTCCACTGAGAGTACTGATTTGTTTAAACAAAGGAAAACTTGCGAAAGAGATTGTCCTGTGTATGGTGCAAAATCGTTCATTTGCAACAAAAATCAAATAAATCAACCAAGCTATTTACATGTTAAAGACTAAATTTTGTTCAACATGGTCACAAAATCTACATGTTACCTTATCCTTTATTGTTTATAGTGAACTTAAACAGTTGAAAATGAAATTATTTGAGCCCATGATCAATCCGCTTTGTCAATGCCGGGTAAATTATCGAAACTAGTGGCAAGTGACGGCACCTGGGATGAGGAGGGGTTGTGGTACCAAAGTATCAATTGGTCAGCATTATATATACATAGGGTATTTCTGGTCAATTAGCATATGGTCATTTAATCACAGATTGCGAAAAATGTTTAATATAAACTATGATGGACATAGTGGCGGAATCTTGAAATATGATATTTTTCATTCGTGGACAATTTCACAACTAGTTTGATTTAAATCAGGTATATGAAAGAATAGGTCGAAAACTTGCAAATATGAAAAGTAATTAACTAAACCACAAGAGATTTTATAAACACCAAAACAAAGGTACCGTTGTATCATAATTTTTTATTTCGGTCTGTAAATTGACGATTTATTCTTGCACAATAATGGCGCAAACTTAGTGTAAGGTCCTAAAGCGTATGGACATTTCTCGATGAAAGGAATTGAAAAGTGAAGCTCTTTATTGATGCAAAAAAGGGAAGAATACCCCTTGACTAATGAGCTTTCACGTACAAAAGAGAGAGAGAGAGAGAGAGAGAGAGAGAGAGAGAGAGAGAGAGAGAGAGAGAATGGGGCTCATTGGCTGAATGATGAGCGATTAAGCATCACCTTGAGGTTCTATCAGTGCAAGTTTAGAGTGATAGTAAGGGTATCACACTTCGATTTAGGCCAATCGTGACAGACAGACAGATCATTATACAGGTCGTTTTCTTGCGACCATAAATGTGTTTCTTAAGCGGGATCATGTTCTATTTAAAAAAGAACTTGCGTGTGATTCAGTATGCTAGAAAATGTAAGGGCGTCAGCGTCAATCACATTTGTACCATCACATTTGTAAGTTAAATAGGATATAATATGTGCGCATGTGCAGTTAATCATTATTATCATCATCATCATTATCATTATTACTATAATACAGGGCAGATTTTCCCACGTATGTTAACATATTGTGTTCAAATAACTTCATCTTCGACCATTAAAAAACAAAAATAAACAAAACGAAAACTTGATTATCGCTTAAGCACGTTCCCGGCATGAGCAGAATTTCGTATTTTTTCCTTTGGTGTTAGCAGAAACGGCAATGCAAAGTAAACCAAATGGGAAGTTTTGTTATTCATCAGACTGCAGACGAATATGGTTTCTGTCATGTGTCAACTTGCGAAATTCTTATCGTAATAATATATCAGAGAATATGACAATTTAAACAAATTGTGCAAGCTTTACATGGTGGTCATTAGACAAGGTTAAAACTACGAATACCGATAGCTGGCAGTGGAAAGCTACAGCCAATTATAAACTATATATGGACATAGCCCTAGTACTAATTGTTACGGTTGTCTGCAAACATGAACTTCTAGAGACTAAAATATGTCTGTGTGTATGTTGGGGGAGGGGTGTTTTTTTTTCGGGGGGTGTATTTTTTTTTTTTTTGTTTTGTTTTGTTTTGTTTTGTTTTGTTTTTTTTTTTTGTTTTTTTTTTTTTTTTTTGTTTTTTTTGTTTTGTTTTTTTGTTTTTTTTTGTTTTCTTGTTTTTTTTGTTTTCTTCGGATTTAGTTATATGGACGATACAAGGTTTCATAATGAAGAAATTATATTTCAGTGGTATTACAAACAAAACAAGTATCATTTCCATCGGTTAAGTTAAATACTTGTGGAGCAAAATGAAAAGACGAGACAACTTGCAATTTTGCTCCTTTCTTGGAGAAAAACAAAAAAAAAAATACGAGAAGCATTTTAGAATCACTTGTCCACATTGAGATATAAAAACGGTTTGATCATTGGAAAATGGTGAATACAATTATTTTGCACGTTGTGCCATGTTTATACACAATAACACAGATGTGTTCGCTCCCTTCCATCTTGACATTTGGAGAAGTCAAATTTCAGCCAGCTTTAACATATGAATTTGACACTTACTTGTCCAAATACCTGCTTAATGTTTGCACTGTATCATAACTGAACAAAAGTCTTGACTTCTCTTCTGATACTAAACAAACATGATAAAGGCACCCTACCCCCTCCCCCCGTCACGATCAAATTACACCTATGTACATTCTCAGTATGGTTTTAACTAGATGTTTTTCTCGTTTCAACAGATAATACTTTTGGGCTTACCCTTTGCTCATAGATAGTTGTTTTGAAAGGAGTGCAGTCCCAAAGGCCTTCGTCAAGGACGCAACATTCGTCAAAGTCTGATTGGTAAATTTGATTCCATTCTGGATGTCAGCTAACCCGTATCCCTGAGTGTAAATAACATCGTTATCTTTCACAATTGCAACGTTCATGCCCACGATATTTCTGCATTTGATGATGTTATCCATGAACGCGTCCACTTTTTCTTTCATGTCATTTTGCCATGTCGCAGAACTTTTCACCCTGGTGTGAAGACTGCAGAAGTACAATGCGATGAACCAAACACAAAACGCACGGCATAGCTTCCACAGACCCACTGTGGCCATGTTGTCTAAATTCCTATCTTGTGTACATATCGGAGCGACTGCAAACAAACTGGCGCAGTCGGGTTTCCGCCAATAAAACTCACAGGGTGTTCCGCATCAATTTCCATCCGTTGCTGGAACCCCCAGTCATATGACTGTCCTTATACCGTGTCGTTGAAATATGACATCACTTTTAATGGATTTGTGGCACAGAACTTTGTGAGACTTATCTTCATATTGCAAATAAATTCACGCTGTTTATTATTAGACTCGCTATTTGCCGATGGTAGGAACTAAACTGAAAGGACCCTGTGTATAAATTGGAGTTCCATTACGTGTCATGTTTTTTTCACGGTCAGGCCAGCATGGAGACAGGAAAGCATGTTTTCAGATCAAGGCACTTTGAAAATCACAATTTTCATTTCTGCCACCATTCATATCTGATTTTGTCAAGAAATAACTTTAATTATGCTTTAAAATAGCAGCACAGCTGGCCTCCACTTCCACATAGAATTTTTTTTTTTGGGGGGGGGGGTCTTCCGTTCCGCTATACCCGGGTACATGTGCTTGCAAGTTGGGTTTAAGCAAATGGACATTCGAGGATATTACCAGGTATAATGTACACCGATATACTGAAATACGTCGAGCATATAGTCTCACAAATGGAAAAAAAAAAACTCCGGGCAGACAGCAAGTAAAAACAAGCCCGCTGCCCAGCATCATCCAAAAGGGAAACATTTAAATGCTGTCTGGTTGAACAAGATACATGTTCAAACAGGCCTCCTGCTTTGAGTTTTATTTTCTGACCCGTAAAACTATGTCTATTCTTTTGTGTGCTTGTGTGTAGATTAAACATACACCAAAAACGTGTGAAAGTGGTATGTTTGTCGGGAAAATGGGTTTGGGTGTAAGGATCCATTTTGTAAATCTTTCACAGATAGTTCATCCAACATTTGACTTACAAGCTTGAAAATTTGTAACTTCATGGTAACATCCAGGGTTTTGTTTACTTTGCAAATGCAATAGGAAAAATTTAATCTAAAGTTGCATGAAACTTTCATAAAGGAGCTCCACTTTTCAGCTTTATGAACCATCAGACCCAGTCAAATATTGTCATTACTGAGAAAGGTTGCATTTGGGAAATGACCATGATACATGATAATTCAAATCACAATTGATTTATATACCCGCATACTTGAGCATCTGTGGGTTCTAATGGAAAGGAATTTGTTAAATGGATACCCGCCATTCGGGACTTATTTTGATGTATGCACTCAAAAAAAAAAAAAAAAAAAAAAAAAAAAACAGATTAACGCCTTCCAGCAGAAATCGGCCCGCAACAACCAGTATAAATGTCAATTTTCTTCCATACTGTGTTTTGTCTTCAATGCTGTCCTTTAAAAAAACAAAAACATTTAATGAAAGTATGATATGAATACTATCAGCTTAATACATGTCCACAGTCAAAAGCAGCACCCCAATTGTTGCAGCAGTTTCATCCCTAGTGTACCTTACATGTACAAGGCTATAGACTCCAGCGGTTGCCACGAACAGGCAAGATTTATTCATAGGCTAGATTCACCAATGAATTTGGTTCGACCTGTTAAAATGCCGTGTCCTTTTTGTCAGTTTCGTATCAACGAATACATTCTGGTGAATTTTCATGCTCCCTACATGATAACAAAGAGAAGTTACTTTGCCAACTGACAAGTTCACAATTGCCGTTTCATAATGACACATTGTACTAATTGCATGATAATTGTGATGCTATGTCGTGTATGTCATACTCCTGTCATTTTTAATTTCGGACAATATCCAGCGTTTAAGATATTTGTTTACACTGCAACGTCAATTTATTGTCATGTTCAAAATATTTTTTTCCCTAGTAGACATTATTACTGTGACGTTATTATGATTTATTTATATGTTTTAAATGATTAACTGTGATGTAAACGTGTACTGTATACTTTATTTTGATGTTGTATATTATATGCTGACATGTACCCAACAAAAAAATCAAATCAAATTGCCGTTTCCAGCTGTAATCCTTAAAGGTCTTGAAGGATGGGAGATATGTTACTAAATGTGATTCAACTGCGACGCACATACCAACAGGTGGCCCCTGTACAAATTTGAAATGAAAACAATCCCATCGCTTTTTCTGGGTTAAAACAATACGGTTTTTACAAGTTTTAAAATCTTTTGCTATTTGCAATTAACGTAATGGCTACGCTGTTTACTTTACTGGTTTCACAATATTCAACATAAAAAGAAAAAGGAGATCAATATAACATCAGAGAACTGTAAAACGAGCGGCTTCATTTCAATACTTTACTGCTCCAACCGGTCACTCCCGACCGCAACTTCTGACTGCCTTCTGTCATCATATCCGCATGTCAACACAGACATTCTGTTCTTTCTTTCTTTCTTTCTTTCTTTCTTTCTTTCTTTCTTTCTTTCTTTCTTTCTTTCTTTCTTTCTTTCTTTCTTTCTCTCTCTCTCTTTCTTTCTCTCTTTCTTTCTCTCTTTCTTTCTTTCTTTACTCTCGTCTTCTTCTATACCAGCAATTATGTCCGACAATTGTCTCTGAGACTATTACACTTAGACGCTCCAATCTTAATATGATTACAGATCCATATTTGAAGTCATGCCTTTTAACAAAGATGGTTGAGTGCGTTTAAAAGTATGTAAATTAGGTGCATTTAAAAATTAAAAACTCGAATACCTTCAAAACCATTCTATTGTATTTGTGTCTTTTTGTCAAGAACCACTTCCTTGTAGTCATTACCCTATTCCGCAGTCCGATCTCTTTACTCTCAATAAGCTAACCTGTCACTGTCTAACATAAATAAATATGTAAGTACTATTGTCCATATTGCGCACGTTCTTCTGTAGAATTTTGACATAGGCTGTATGAGCCCAATTAAATTAAAGGGTCCTCAACGGGTAACTACTCACAACATGTTTCGGAGCCTATACCCGTACATGTCTCTCTAAGGAAGGGCTCCTTGTCTTCAGCAAAGACAACTCGCATAATAATGAATCAACATGAACGTGGCAAATGATGATTAAGCTAATAACATGAAGTTCTGCTTAAGCGCAGAGCTTCATTATGAATGAAGGACACCTTTAAAACCAAACATAGTTACTAAATTTGGATAAGATGAGAACAATTGACTTACCCCTGAACCTGTATGTACCCTTTCTCGATGGATAGCTTATCTTAGTAAAACCACTTGCCAGTGCACAACTGAAGTACAAACAAACTGAGGCATTATATTCAGTCCCAGTGATTGCAAAAATACACAGTTGCAGCTAAACCACCTGCACAAACCGAGGACTATCCTAACAAGTACTGCAACAATGCATACCTGCCCCAGAAATGTAAAACAAACCCCATGATGGCATCCACTTTGAAAGCATACAAACAATAAAGCTCTATTTTGCTGCCAACCCTAAGTCAAAGTTCAACATAGTGGGTCAGATTTGTGACATTTGAGTAAATACGGTCAAATTTGAATAATTTTGTATATTGAGTAAATGTGTACTGAGGTTTGTCAGAAAAGAATGAAAGTCATTAATATTAAGTCAAAAACATGTTTTCAAAACATAATTTTTCTTAACCAAATTTTAAGTACAATTAGGCCAACATTTAATTTGTATGTAGAGACGGCATTCAAACTTCTGTCTATAGGTTTTTGGTGTAGGCGCATTTGATGAACCACCAAAACGTTGGAGATTTATACTAATTAGGGCACTTGAAAAGTTTAAAGTTTTTGTCAAAAGTTTGTTAACTACCCATGAAGAGGACGCGCGTAGATTTCAATTTGATGCCATCACATAAATCTAGAATATGATTAACTTAATTTTGACAAGGAAAATTTATATATAATCGGCAATGCAACTTGCTTTTTGTGTGTGTGTGTGTGTGTGTGTGTGTGTTTGTTTGTTTGTTTGTTTTTTTTTTTTGTTGGTTGTCCCACTATCCGTCTTGTCCTTGTTATGTCTCTTCTTGCTCTTGTTCCTCAGTGTGGTGTTCGCTGACTGCATTATTGGTTTGTCTGGGCAGCAGCCTACCACTGACTGGTGATTCTGAATGACAGCGTCCGCCACACATAATGCGTCTTGTTTCGTTCTGTCATGTGATACTGTCCATTCTTCTCAAGAGGGATTTATATAGGACTTGTCCTACTTCCCAATTGAAAATAAAATACGTTTCAACCAAGATTCAAACCCACTAGCATTGGCTAAATGCCTGTGGGTTCGAATCTTAATTTTGATCAAATATATGCTTAGTAGAGACAGTTCTTAGCCCCCTATCTGTCCTGTCCCTGTATCTATCATCTTCTTTTGTGTCTCTTACACGATCACTTATTCCTGCCAGGTGTTGCTATTGATCATCTACGCACATTTGATCATTCTAAGTGATTGTGTAATTGCTGTGCGTCATGTGTCGTCCTGTTCCAAGCGTCCTTTCTCTACAAGAGGGATTAATATAGGGCATAGCCCTCTTTCCCAATTGTTGTTATTACAGTGTGAAGATGTTTATATTGTATTTGATTAATAAAATATGTTTAAACCAACTACCCATGAAAAAGTGGGTGTACCTTCACAACACGCACATAGGGAAAACATCTTTCTCCCAAACATGATTTGAGGCGCCTATAATCAAAGGTTCTGTGATTTTCATTTGAGTGTTAGTTATAGAATATTCGTATCCTGGAAGGTATTGGTTAGGGCAGGTTCGGATGTAACGCGAAAGGGAAAAATCAGGGGAGGGGGGAAAAGAAAAAAAACAAGAGAGTATAAGTTATGCTGCATTTTTAAACCGTTCCTGTAAACTTAGCATCAAGAAACACAAACGTGATCCAGTACTTATATCTGTGTGTCAAACACGCACACATTGATTTTCTAGGAATTCTTTCTTTCTTTCTTTCGTTGTCTTTCTTTTTCCACCGACAAATTTGTCCGACATTTTATTTGAAAAGTATTATACGTTGACCGTCAAGACTTTGCATGATCATGCTTCCATGCATGATGTCTTGAGTTTTTGTAAGTTTCAATGGTTTTGAAAATTATGCAAATTACGGCCATTTTAAAATATATAAATATTGAATGACTCCAAAACTATTATCGGTAGAGGTAACTAATCCAACTTCAATTATATGTTTGTCACTTGGTCAGTTTTCATCAAGATTATAGGTACTGCATCACTGCTCAATTTTTGTAATTTACCTGTGACCTCTCAAGGTTAAAAGTCAAGGTCACTTGGCCTTTTGAAAATCTCATCTAGCTATAACTTGGTCAATTTTCATCTGATTTGGTTCATATTGGATTAAACTGTAGGTATTGTAACACTGTATATTTTTGTTATTTACATGTGACCTCTAAAGGTCAAAGGTCAAGGTCACTTGGACTTTAAATTTTCATCCAACCATCAGCTGAATGGAATGTAAAGTACCAAAGGACAAAAGTTGTAGCATTAGATATTGAATATTTTTGATGAGACACTGACAGATCCGTTTGAAGCAAATCTTCTTTCCTAGTTTTATATTACTTCTGTAGACGCAAGGGCAGGTCACACCAAGACTTCTATTAGTGACATCACAAACTTTTTGTTTGCAATTTCACGCAATTTGAGGAGAATGTAGATGCACACAAGTTTACTTTCATTTTTATAACGCTTTATGTACACACACACACACACACACACACACACACACACACACACACATATATATATATATATATATATATATATATATATATATATATATATATATATATCATTCCATTTTCAATGAACAAATAATAATGAAATTATTTCTGCCTTGCAGAACATTTGTACATATATTTGTTTAAACTTCATTCACATGCTTCAGTATTTCAAAATCACCGCTTGGTTGAGTAATAGTGTGCCTTTCAAATCCGCAACACGGGTTTTTTTCCTTTGAATGCTTCTAAACTTATTGGGGCATTACATGTACTCGCCGAAGTGCGATAGACTGACACCAGAAAGAGTATACCGACCCAAGCACCCAAGTGTAAAGAAGAATGCTGTGAGAACAGGCTGCACTCACAGTGCCCAAACATATATACAGCCCAGCCAAACTTGAAGAGGATCCACTGAACTTTGGTGGGAGGGGGGCACAGGTACAAGCAATTAAAATGTCTCCATATGCGGTCCTGCCTTTGACTTCCTCTATCATGACAAACCAGAAACACTGAAGAATTCATTTTTATATCTGTTACTTGGAAAAAGGCTTTGAAAGCCTCAAAAATACTAAAGGGTCTTCCACGAGTAACTTGTCTCCTATCACTTTTCCACTTCAAAAATGCAACAGACGAAAGCAAAGGCCCAATCAAGGCATATCATTTCCATATACGAAGATGGGACCAACAGGTTTGGCTGACAAACTTCATGAACATGCACACATACAGCGATATCCCCATACTCCATCAACAATGCATATGCAATTGATGATCCTAATGTAATTTCTAAAATCCGTTAAATATCAGGATAAATCGGGAGCGCCACCTAGTGAACGAGTTTGACTTTTCTCATCGATTAAAAGTACCTATACAAACAATAGGAGAACAAGGGGGGGGGGACGCCGAATTTGTATCTGTATAATTTCAAAACAAGCGATTCCATTACATCCTTTTATACTCCTGGCCGAAAAAAGGCACCACCAACCCAGCCCGGTCAGCATGTTGTATATATGCAAAGAGGTGCGTGGACAGTTTGCTCATTTAATTGTACCAGCGTTTTTATTACTTCCTTTGCTCATTTTGTTTGAGGCTGCACACGTCAGTAGCTTGTGTGACCACCACGCTTCTACAAGCAAACTCAGACTCAGAAATACTTTTATTTCACTAATGTAATGATACAATACAAGTCATACGTCAGCTGAGTTAAGAGTGAGGATATATATTGTTGAAATAATTTGAAATAACTGATTTGTCACAAAATTTGAAAGCAAAGTTATGTCATTTGTCAGCTGTAAATTTGAATATATACTTTTATTTCAAAATAAGGACCTCACTTGTTGAAACGGATTCAAATCACAGATTTTTTTTAAAATGCAACGTTTTGTGCGACATTTGTCAGGTCAAAAGTGTGAATTCCTCATTACTGTTAAGATGAAGATAAAAGTTAAAAAAGATTACTGTGAAATTCCTATGCTCAGCTGACCTAGGATGCACCAACGGCATTGATCCTGGAAATTCAGAATTATATCAAGGTCACCTGTCTTTAAGGCAGCGGTATTTCAGGTAGCCAATCCAACTCCAATTAATATGTTCGTAACGTCGCACATTTTTGTAACTCACATGGGACCTCTCAACGTCAAAGATCAAGGCTTGTTTGCCATTTGACATTTTCTTCTATCTTTAACTCGGTCAATTCTTGTCCACTTTTGATCATGTTGGGCTCAAATTGTAGATATTGTAACACTGCACATTTTTGTAATTTACATGGGACGTTTCAAGGTCAACAGTCAAGGTCATCTGGACCTTTGAAATTTTTAGCCAGCCATAACTTCGCCAATTTTCATCCTATTTAACCATATTGGACGCGTATTGTATGTATTGCAACACTGCATATTTATTTTGTAATTTACATATAATCTCTAAAAGCTTCAGATCAAGGTCATTTGAAGCTTTGAAATTTCTATCTAGCCATCACTTGGTCAATTTTCTTCTAACTTTACCGTGTTATACTGAAATTGTAGGTATTGCAGCACTGCACATTTAACCTGTAAGGGTCCAAGGTCAAGGTCATTTTGACATTTGATATCGTCTTCTCTCCATAACTCGGTCAATTATTATCCAATTTTGATCAAGTTTGGCTTTAATTGTAGAAATTGTAACTCTGCACTTTTTTGTCATTCAATGTGACCTCTAAAGGTCGAAGGTCAAGGCCATTTTTGCCTTTTGAAATTTTCTTCTCTCCATAACTGGGTCAATTATTAAGCAATTTTGATTATTCTGGGCTCAAATTGGAGATATTGTAACTGCACATTTTTGTAATTTAAAGTGACCCCGAAAGGTCGAAAGTCAAGATCATTTGGACCCTTTGAAATTTCCATCGTCATAACTCGGTCAATTCTGTACAATTCCAATCATGTTGGACTCAAATTGCAGGTATTGGAACACTGAACATTTTTTCAATTAACATGTGACCTATAGAGATGAAAGGTTAATTTCATTTTGCCATTTGAATTTTTCTTTCAGTCATAATTTGGCGAATTTTGATCCAATTTTGATCATGTTGGGCTCAAATTGCAGATATTATGACACTGCACATCTTTGTAATAATATGTGACTTCAAAAGGTTTAACGCCAAGGTAAATAGGCCCTTTAAAATTTTCAGCTCGCCGTAACTTGGTTAATTATCATCTGATTTTCACGTTGGCCTAAAAAGGGTATTGTTACACAGCATATATTTTAATTCACATGTTGCCTTGAAAGGTCAACAGTCGAGGTTATTTGAAATTTTCATCCAGCCATTACTTGGCCAATTTCCATCCAATTCTAATCATGTTTGAATCAAATTGTAGGCTTTGCAACACTGCACATTTTGGAATACAATGTAACCTCTAAGGGGCAAAGGGAAAGGTCACTTGGCCCTTTGAGAGTTTCATCTTGCCATAACCTCGTAACTTTTCATCGGATTTGGTTCACGTTGGGCTTTAATTGCAAATATTGTAACACTGTACATGTATAAATGTACTTGAAACCTCTAAATGTCAACGTCAAGGTCATTTGGGCCTTTCAATTTTCACCTAGCCGTAACTTGGTCAATTTTTATCTGATTACAGTCATGTCGGGCTTATATTATAGATACTGCAAAACTGCACATTTTGGTAATTTACTTGTGACCTCTAAAGGTCAAAGTTCAAACATCAACGTGACTTGGACTTTGAAATTTTCATTCAGCCAGACTTGGACTTTGAAATTTTCATTCAGCCATAAGCTTAATGGATTAAGAAGTACCGAAATACAAAAGTTGTAGTGTTTAACATTTACAACTTGTGCAGGCACACAGATTTGCTTTGAAGCAAATCTTCTCTTCTAGTTTGCAGTTACATTCTTTACTGAAAAGAAGAAACATGATAAAACATGATATTTCTTTAACACAAACAATAAAATTGGCTTGATTTGTTGGACAATCTTGGAACTGCGAGCATCTTTGTGCAGGTCAGTAGGTTAATCTGCCCCACCCAAACGTAAAGGGATAAGTTACACGAAACCCTACAGCTGGAAACCATAAATAATATTTTACGGGGTGTTTTTGCGGGGAGGGTGCGTGGGTTTACACACAAACACACACACACACACACACTCACACACACACACACACACACACACATATATATATACATATATATATATATATATATATATATATATATATATATATATATATATATATATATATATATATATATATATATACATATATATGTATATATATTTAATAAGCATAAGGTGGATCAGTGTCTAAATTGCAGCATAAGTGGGACCACCAAGTACCTAGTGTAATTGCTATAATCTTAACAAATAAACTTAAAAACAAAAACATTTTTGTGCCCATTAGCTGACTATCAGATATGTAACATGTATTAGCATATTTTTCCAGTTTTAAGGGGCCATATATCTTTATATATATATAAGCATTCAGACGACCAGACTAAGGGGGACCACTGTTTGCTATGCTTAAGTCTGCGGTCTGCCCTAGTCTTTCTTTCATGTACGTATGTATGTATGTACATATATATATATATACATTTATATGTATATGTATATATATATATATATATATATATATATATATATATATATATATATATATATATATATATATATATATATATATACATTTATGTATATATAAGAATTTGATGGACCTGTGCCAATATTGCAGTATTAGGGGGACCACACAAATACCTAATGCAAATGGTATAATCCTGAACCCTAACAAGTAAAATTATTTTTTATGTCCCATTAATTGGGTATGAGATATATGTAAGCATATTTTATCAGGATGAGGGTGACCATATGTACACACATACTGTGTAAGCATAAAGATGACCAGACTTCAGGAGACCAGGGTTTGGTCCCCTCAAGTCTGCGGTCTGCATGAGTATCAAATATTATGTGCACATGGACCCCCCCCCCCCTTGCTGTTATATACATATTTTTTGCGGTTCAGTAGTGCTCATGAGTTATATCTGGTAAATGTTATAAACATTAAATGTGGACCGCAATCCGAAAAGACCGCTTATCTTCTGCATACGGCTGCTATAAGAGTATTCGGGGGCGGGGATGCGGGGCATCTTAGTTTCGGTTCTGCCACTTTTGATCTCAATTTTAGCATGTAGAAGCAAGGATTAGTTAAGACGTATTTGTGATTGGTACAGATACAATCATGGTAAAAAGAGACAAAACGAGAACCTCTCAACCTTCTCTCAAAAGCGTTCATGTACTGAGAAATTAAATGGTATCACATAAAAAAGATGTACACATTTAACAAACGCCCTTAAGCAGACGCCGCAGTGACGGGAAAAATTGCGGAAAGGGGTTTGCCACATACTTTGCGAATCGCGGCACTGAAGATTGAAAAGTGAATTCTTAGAGTAATCATTATAGGTAAAGAAAATTGCCCCAAATGTGAATTTATGGGCCAGTTGATCGTTAATATGTGCGTCCCGCCCCCCGCTTAACCAAATACTAGGGGAATTAGTACATCAGTGAGGTGCGCTAAAGGAGAAAACAGTTTTTTTAAAACACTTTCCACAGAATGAAGAACTAGGGAGATACGGTTGTGCCTGGATGCGTTGACATTAAGTCCATGAGGTCTAGCGTTGCAATGTGTAACTATGTCTGTGTGCCAACACAGACATACTGTTTTTCTAGGAATTAAAGTGTGTGTGTCAACGCACACTTTTCTGTTTTTCTAGGAATTCTTTATTTCTTTCTTCTTTCTTTCTTTCTTTCTTTCTTTCTTTACCGGCAAATTTGTCCGACATTTCATTTGAAAAGTATTACATGTAGAAACTCCAAACTTTGCACAATTATACTTCTATGGATAAAGTCTGGCCTTTTTATAATGAGAGGTCATGCTTTTGAAAATTATGCAAATGAGGGCTAATTAAAGTTTTAAATCTTCAATATCTTGTATACTATAGTAGATGTGGTCACGAGTGTATAGGAGTTCAATCATAGCAAGGTAAAGGTCTTCTCAAATGTCAAGGTCATGTCAAGGTCAAGGGTCATTTCAAGGTTAAAGGTCAATTTTAAGCCAAAATGTCATTTTTGAGGTCAAGGTTCACTTCAGGTAGAGGTCATCTCATGGTCAAAGGTCATTTCAAGGTCAAAGGCCACTTTCCTTGGTGGCCTTCTTCTAGCCATAACTTGGTCAATTTTTATCTAATTTTGATCATGTTGGGCTCATATTGTAGCTATTGTAACCCTGCATATTTTAAAATTTATGTGTGACCTCTAATGGTCAAAGGTCAAGGTCATTTGAACCTTTGAAAGTTTCATCCAGTCACAGCTTAGCTATTTTCCATCCAATTCTAATCATGTTAGACTCATATTGTAGGTATTGCAACACTGCACATTTTTATAAGAACACGTGACCTCGAAAGGGCAAAGGTCAAGGTCATCTGGAGCTTTGAAAGTTTCATCTTGCCATAACTTGGTAAATTTTCATCCGATTTGGTTCATGTTCATATCAGTTTAACTTCTAATAGGGGGTTCCTGACCATTGCGCATGTAATGAATCTAAAACAAAAGTTGTAGCAATTTGAATTATGCTAAATAGCACCATTAGAAATTTTAAATCTTAAATAACTTCAAAGCTGTAATAGATAGAGATGCCATTCCAACTTCTACTCCTGTGTTATGGAATAGTTGTACATTGCCATACCAATATGCTTTGAAGACACACACACTGATTTGCTATGCAGCAAATCATCTTTTCTAGTTCTTTATTTCTTTCTTTCTTTCTTCTTTCTTTCTTTCTTTCTTTACCGGCAAATTTGTCCGACATTTCATTTGAAAAGTATTACACGTAGAAACTCCAAACTTGGCACAATTACACTTCTATAGATAAAGTCTGGCCTTTTTATAATGAGAGTTCATGCTTTCCAAAATTATGCAAATGAGGGCTTATTAAAGTTTTAAATCTTCAATATCTCATATACTATGGCAGATGTGGTTCCAAGTGTATAGGAGTTCGATCATAGCAAGGTAAAAGTCATCTCAAATGTCAAGGTCATGTCAAGGTCAAAGGTCATGTCAAGTTCAAAGGTCAATTTTAAGCCAAAATGTTATTTTGACGTCAAGGTTCACTTTAGGTAGAGGTCATCTCAAGGTCAAAGCTCATTTCAAGGTCAAAGGCCACTTTCGATGGTGGCTTTCTTCTGGCCATAACTTGGCCAATTTTTATCCAACTTTGATCATGTTGGGCTCAAACTGTAGCTTTTGTACACTGCACATTTTTGAAACTTACTTGTGACTTCTAAAGGTCAAAGATCAAGGTCATTTGGATCTTTGAACGTTTCATCCGGTTAAAGCTTGGCCAATCTCCATCCAATTCTGACCATGTTGGACTCAAATTGTAGGTATTACAACACTGCACATTTTTTGGACGAACATGCAACCTCAAAAGGGCAAAGGTCAAGGTCATTTGGCCCTATGAAAGTTTCATCTTGCCATAACTTCGTAATTTTCATCCGATTTGGTTCATGTTAGGCTTAAATTGTGGGTATTGTAACACTGTGGGTATTGTAACACTGCGCAAATTACATGTGACCTGTAAAGGTCAAAGGTCAAGGTCATTCGGACTTTGAAATTTGCATGCAGCCATAAACTTAATGTAATGAGAAGTACCAAATGATAAAAGTTGTAGCACTTAATCTTTACAAGTTTTGACGGCACACAGACAGATTTGCTTTGAAGCAAATCTTCTTTTCTACTTCCCATTTGAACTTTTCAAATAGAGTAGATGTGCATCCGAGCTGAGTTTGGGCATCTCATAAGTGGTTGCAAGGGTAACAACCCCGGCCTCTAGTGTGGTGGAAATAGCATTGTAAATAGCCTGGGGTGAGTTCCTGTAGTAATGCTCTTGCAACGCTCGAACATTACTTTATGCTATTCTTGAAGACCAGTCTTTTTACTTACACGTCTCGTCAGCATGAAACATTTTTGCTGAGAATTGCAGTACGTACCTAGAAAGATAGTATGCCCCCAGGTCAACAGCATTCCTTGGCGTGGGTTGGGTGCAATGCATTCAACCCATGCCAAAGTAAGCTGTTGATTCAATCGTATGATTCCCAGGAAAGGGTCAAAGGCGTGTACGCAGAGAAAAGTTTACCGATCACCAACGCCGCCCGCATTAACCTTTTTCCACCAGAAGCGACGAAACGCTAGCACATACCAAATGCCATGTGATTAGGTGGTTTGTTTTTAATGTGCACAAATTAAATTGACAACAAACCGTCATGTGGGGAATTAACAGACATGAGTTCTGTTGGGCTATTTGGTATGAAGTGAATGGAGCTTGTACATGCAATGGAACTTGCGTACATGTGTGTGAATGGTTATAGTGGAGGAATGGTGGCTGGGGGGCACATACATAATATCCCGTTGACTGGTAGCATTGCTCCCTGGATGGTTTGCATAGTGCACCTTGAACAGCACACCAATGAAAATTGTCTTGCCTCAGTTCAATTGGCAAGAGAGTTAAGGTATGCTAATAACTGACTGCATTTGAATATGTTGTGAGCCGATAGAGATCCCCATTTTGAAAATCATCAAATATCTCTTTGTGATCACTGTGGTAGGTAACTCCAGGGGTTTGGAGATATTTTACCCCAACATGGTCGAGATGGGAACCACTAATTTGTTCTGCAATTCGTAGGGATTTCTGGGATCGTCACTGAACTTGCTCCAAAAATTAAAAACCTTTTGATTCAAAAGTTCTCGAAACGACCTACATTGTAAAACAGACTTTCTCCATGCCGCTCTCAATCAAGGAGACACCGACATGCGTTTTATACTTTTATTCCAAGGTTCTAAGATCGTACAAAGTTTGGGTCCTTCATATTTATGTGACCAGCGCGGACGTGACTGAAATGACCGCTTACAAAGTCCTGATCCCCAATATACCACAAAGGAAACACACACAACTTTGTGAAGCTCACCTTACTTATTACACCTATTTTGAAATATTTGAAAAAATACACAAAGTTTGTTATGAAATTTGTCATAATGCTTGCTGGGGTATGGCAGGTTGTAAACCAAAAATATCAATTCTATAGAGTTTAATAGTTTTACACAAAGCTAGAAACACAAGTGGTTCCAGACTAGAAAAAAACGTCATGGCTAAAACGTTCTAAATTCGGATAAATTACGACTATTTCAAGTGAAATGAACTTTAAGAAGTTCCAAATTATGATACCGTGCCACCTGCGGTCCATATGTTTGGGAATATAGGATTTGGAAGAGTATGAAATTAACAACTTTTGGTGGCTTTACAAGCAAGGCCTATACTTTAAATGTTATAGAAAGACAAAGAACCACGAGTAATTAATTCCTTAGACGCTATCTCTCAACTGCGTTATATATGTGCGTACAGAAAGAGATTCAGTTAAACCCGATAAACACGCTTGAAATTAAAGAGTAAAGAGTCATGGAACTTAATCAAACTTAATCATAGAAATCGGAATTTTAAAATTACTTAACTACTGTTCTGGTAATACACTGTCTCTTTATGGCTTGACGGTGAAGTGGCTAAAAGAAGCCATAAAAGAATTCACTTAATATACTTCATCCCAACAGTCTCACCTCTTACAAATAAAGCCATATAATAGTTGGCCGATCCAAACGAGGCAAACGCTCCGCGTTTGAAGGTTAAAATGTAGGTCTCTTGAAAATTGTTAGTGAGGAAAATTTCCATGATGTAGAGTTCCTGTGTGAACTAAAAGTCAGAGCGACCATTTTAAATGTTGCATATTATGTGTTTATAAAAGGAAAATTATAAATTGGAGATCATATTAATGTTCCATATGATAAGATAATGTGGCTCGATAACGGACAAAGTAAAAAAATAGCTCCATGTTATCATCAGGTTATAATCCATTACGAGGTCCAGTTCAATAATATAATATTCGGTAGTGTTCGCAAGTTGTCTGCACCGACGTCATCAGTTGATGCACATGTATATTGGATCCACAATACGCGTCAAGTCTGGTACTGTGTAGAACTGCAGCAACGCTGGAAATCCTTCCCGGTCGAGTGTCATACGGCAATTACACATAGTTGAAGTACAAAGAAACGCAAACAGTTCGCATGCATGAGACCAGAAGTAATTAACAATGAACCACATCTCCATCAGAGGTTCGTCGGTCATCTGATAAACACATTTAGACATAAGTCCAAGTGGCAGAGAACTTGTATAAACCATATGTAAACATGGCATGCTACAAACTCTCCATCTTGGATAAGCGTATCAGTAATAGATTTCACAAATTCTAAAGAACATACTGTAATATATACTGTATTAAAATAGATCAAACTAAGTCTCCATTATAAAATATTATAAAGTGCTACAAAACATATCATGTCATACTTCCAAGTTACCAAGTTCAACGCACAACTTATGCCAGCAATAATTTTGCAGGCGACTTAAGAATTTGAAGTGATTATAACAAAGTGTGTAGGTAAAATATATGATAAAGGAATATAACTATATCCTCAACCTTCCTCACACACTAGAGTCACCGTGTAATAGTGCATTGACTCGGGACCCGGGTACCCCCCTCCCCCCTTCAAAATGCCAAAAAGTCGGGTCCCAAATCCAATTTTCAATACCCGATCACTTTCGATATAAATCAACACATTATGTGCATCTATGGTTTTTTCGCTGTAATGTTCTATATTTCTTTTCCTTTTTTTTTTTTTTTTTTTCCTCTCTCAGGAATAGGCAACTTGTCGAGTGGTGGGAATTATTATGCTGTACCTGAATAAAAGCAAGTTAATATATGTTTCTCTGTATCACTTCAGTAAGGAATTTTGCCGGGGGTACCAGGGTACCCGTTACGGGTTCCGGGTATTCAACATCATTTATTTGCGGGTCCGAAGACACAATATTTTCCCCAAAGTCAATGCATTACCGTGTATACCAGCAGGGCTTCCAGGGCGGAAGATAACAATTATCATGAAGCCACTTTATCATGAAATCAGTGACTAACAAAAAATTTCACAGTCGGCGGATAAAAGTGAGCTGAGAGAATTAAATACCGGTGGGTTAAGACAAACAAACAATTTCTGAAAAGCTACATACGCAATCAGAAACAATTTAGGTTATGGGACATAAAAATACTAGTTAACTAGGGAAGTTATTGATATGGTAAAAAAGATTAACGTTTGATATTTAATTTTTCTATACGGCAAAGTAAACCTAAGGATGCTGGATCTTGATTTTGAAACTGCTACAAATGTCGAGTGCACCACAGGAATTTTTATGTTTAGAGACTAGCGTGAGTAACTTTTCTTTCAGTTTCAGGAAATTCCTCAACCTTATGTCAACCATACTTATTGTACTCTTATATTGTATATATAGAATCTTACATGGCAGTGAGTGAGTGACGATTTTTCCCCACCAACAACGATCCCGAGTGAGAGAAAAATCGTCACTCACTCACTGCCATGTAAGATTTTATTTATTCTATGTTTAATCGAGTATTTACCGCAAAAATTGTCGCTCTTGTTGCTCAGGTGTCGCCATTTTGAAGCGGAGACTTTTCACTTGGTTTGATCATACGTCACGCGTGACGTATGATCAAACCGCTCGCGCACATTTGATTTTGACTGAATGTCAGTGCATCACGTCACTGATTCAGGCGCGTCACAATTTACTTGTAACAATGTTTAGGTCATGTAATCTACAGTGAGTTACTATTTTTGAATTTCACTCTAGAAAATGATAATTCACTCTCAAACATAGAATAAAGAACCCTTCCTCACCATCAAATGTGATGAGTCTTGATTGATATATCTGGTAATTAATTGATTTATAATTTGTCTGAATTTTGGTGATAGTTGTTCTTATGAAGTGCTGTGAGCTCTGGGCTTTTGCTCGTGGAACCATCTGTTATGAATGTGAGTATGCCTGTTTGTTTTGATTTTAGAGGTGACTGTGCTCATTGAGTGTGTACCAGGTCCCCGAGTTAGCCTGCTATGTCAGGGTCACTCTCAGGCAGCTTGTAAATTAAAGTGTTGACCTACATTCATATGACTCATTTTATTGTGCTGTCTGTACACATTTGGAGGTGATCTAGAAAGATCAGAGACAAGTCTCACTCAATAGTAAAGAAAAACATGACCCATATCCATAAATTCCAAACCCAACAATGACAGCAAAGAGATTCCAGAGTTACCAAAACATCAGCATTCATCTTCCAATACCAATGTGAGGAAACAAATTTCACTCCTGACTTGAGACAGGCAGTCACCCATAGAAGGCAACTGGTGTTTTTAAACCGGTCTGCTCAACCTTTGAAATATTCTTCATAAACTACAGACCACAGTGTTCCCAAAATGTATAGGCCTAACCACTCAAAATCCAAATTTTATTACTTGTGCCTAAAATAAAAAACAGACCTGGCAGGCCATTCACTTTTAAGTTCTCCTGTATGTTAGTCAGCTAAGTTTACAGACAGTAGAAAGTAGGCCTACATCGTTTTCGTGATATTTATGAATCTGGAACATTATAAACCTACTGTACCTTCATTTTGACTATGAGTCGGAGAACACCGCCCACAGCACAGCATAGCCAATGAAGTATTTATCAAATAGTACAGAAACACATGACCCATATTCATATATTCCAAACCCAACAATGACAGCAAAGAGATTCGAGAGTTACCAAAACATCAATATTCATCTTCCAATACCAATGTGAAGAAACAATTTTCACTCCTGTCTTGAGACAGGCAGTCACCCATAACATGCACTTGGATGTGTGACTAATTGGAAAATTCTGCAACAATGGTGAAATTTCTCTTTCTATATATATAAAGTAGATATTTTCCTGACTGAAGAGAGAATTCAGAGACCTGACAGAAGTTGTGTGACATCAAGCCAGTGGGACTGTGTGCTATTGTTATTAGCAGTGGAGTGTGGACAGTGTCTCTGAGTGGACTGGTACATTTGCTGTTAATTGTACCACATTGGAACCAAACTGCAACTCTGTGGGATTGGATCACTACACCTCAGTATTGCATTGGAACCAAACCGTACCTCTGTAGAATTTGTACCAGGTCATTTCGTACCTGTCATAGGACTTGGAGCTGTGGGACAGTACCTGTAGGTAATCTCACCAGGGATTAGGATGAACCTAAGACTGTTTAACTATTGAAATACCAGTGGAGATAAGTTTACCTACTTTGTACTGATTTTGATTGTTAATATATTGTTATTGTTAAAGATATACCATTGTTGTTATTCTTTGCCGAGTTCTGCTAATATTCACAAGGTGGGCTTTGAAAAAGAATTGTGGCACTCCTCCGGGACAAAATCCAAGACAAACGGGTTCAATCCATGACAAAACATTGAGTTATTTTGCAATAAGCATATAACAGTTGAATCATCCAGATAATTCCCGAAGCTTCTAAATACTGAATCTTACAGTTTAAACTGAACAAAGGATATATGGTGTTTATGAATATAGTATTTGGTCAATATACAGACAATAGGACAATATGTCAATACATCCAAGTGTGTTTCTGGCTAACGAGGACAGAACAGTCAAAGATTTGGATAACTTGTTAAAGTAGGGCCTGGAAAATGTGACCAAATCCTTGAATTTGGAAGTACCATCAGGTATCAGGAAAATACCTTTGAAACAAATGAATAATTCCCATTTGATTAAAAAAAAAGGTTTCCTTCAGGATGAGGGATCAGAGAATAAAACGTTGGAAATTCAGTTGGAATTAGCTCAATTTAAACTTCAGAGTCAAAGAGAAGCAGCACAGACAGCGAAAGGGCTGATTAAAGAAAAACACGGGCTTCAAAAGAGGCAGCACAGGAACCAAGAGAACATGAGTTTAAAATCAGCGAGCTTGAACTTAGGCATTCTAGATCAAATAATTCAGCACAGTAAGGCTTTGTGATGTAGCTAAAATGCACGTTTAGTACCAAATTTGAAGAAAAAGAAGTGTCCAAATTCTTTCTGTCTTTTGAGAAAAGAGCTGAAACTTTAAAATGGCATAGAAATGTGTGGTCTCTACTGTTACAAAGTGGGTTTATTGGAAAGCCACAAAGAGTTCATTCGTCCCTCTCCATAGAACAAAGTTCTGAGTATGATGTGTTGAAAGATGCTGTTCTGAAAGCATACCAGTTGGTACCTTGGGCTTATAGACAGAAATTCAGGGATAGCAAAACAGGAATCAGGTGAAACCTATCTGGAATTTGCCACAAAGAGAGAGAATCTGTTTGACAGATAGTTTGCCTCCAGGAAAATAGAAAGTGATTTGGACAAATTAAGGGAACTTATTTTGGTCGAAGATTTTAAAGGTTGCATTGCTAAAGAAATTAAAACTTACCTGGATAAACGTAAGGCAGATAAATTATATGCAGCTACAGTTTTGGCTTATGACTATGAGTTGACACATAAAAGCTTCTTTGGAAAACCCAGACAGGGTCAGTTCAGATCTAAATTTAGAAAGAAACCAGAGGGAATGGGGAACCTCTCTCCCTGTCAAAAATCAGAAGAACAAAAGCCCAATAATTCTTCTCAGTCTGATAAACCTGCTCATCAGAAAACAGAGCAGAAGTTCTTTAGTGAACCCACACACAGTGACATAAAACGGGTTATGTCAAATCAGAGTGTTTTCTACTCTAGAGAAGAACAAATACTACCCGGAAACCAGTTGGTTTAGCCAGCATTAAGGGGCGCCCACCTCTAAATATGTCTGATGGACATTCAGATAATCTACATGCTAAATATTGGATGGGTATGAAAGTTTCAAATCGGAAGGACTGGTGTCACAGAAAGAAAATGTTGTTGACCAGAAGGCAGTTGTGATCCTAAGGGACACTGGTGCTGCCCAGTCTTTACTGTTGGAAGATGTACTTCCTTATTCGGATGAAACTTATCAAAAAGCCAGTGTGTTACTTCAGGGTATTGAGGGAAATTACATAACAGTCCCACTTCACAAAGTTTACCTGAAGTCTGATTTCAAAATTGGACCAGAGATTGTAGGTATTGTACCTAGTCTCCCCATAGAAGGTGTGACCTTCCTTCTAGGGAACGACATAGCAGGGCATAATGTGAAAGGTAAACTGGTACCATATTTAAGAGATGAGCCAGTCATGACAACAGACACAGAGCATCTTGAGCAGGAATTTCCGGGCACTTTTCCCGACTGTGTTGTGACAAGGCTAAGGTACTACCCTAGGCTATCTCTGCGGCTTTGGTTAAACCCATGGGTGTAACTTAGCTCTACTGTGCATGGGTGTCTCAAATCTATTTTACATGTCAAATTGCATGGGTGCACAACCAGACTCTGACCTGTAAATAGGTCCTGATCTACATACTATAGGTCTCCATCCTTTACAGTGTTTAGGGTGAAATATCTCATTTGTCTGAGGGTTCAGTCCAAGGTCATTATGTCTGATGATCATCTGAGTTGCTAATTCAGTCTGGTTGTATGGCTAGATTAAGATAAAGATTTTCTTTCACTTGCCTTATTTTGATTCTGCAGACAAGCATGTCTATATCCCAAATTGGTATTACAAGTACATCTTCGTAGTACCACTGTAGAGGTGTTATGGGTCTTGTAATTGGCACTGTCACTTTTTGTAAGATAGTTTCTAATTGTTTTGGTATCAGTAATTCCTCTGTAAGTTGTCCTATCTCCAATGATGCTTTCTGTCTCTGAAATCTGTTGGTAACTCGAAGATAGTTGTTCACTATTTCCTCAAATAGAGTGACTGCTTGTTATATCGTTATCATCTTCCATAATGCCCTTGTTGTCATAGTGTAGTTCTGTAAATTCTAGTATTGTATTTTGAGCATGGTTTCTAAGTAGTGTTCAATGGCTCTAACATGTTTCTTTTCTGTATCCAGTTCCTTGTATGTGTGGTCCACAGGCATCACTGGCTCTGTATCTGGTTTTTATTCTGCCTCCCCTTCTGGTTTCTCCTCCATGGTTTGTTCAGTTTGGCTTTTTTGGCTTCCGCTGTACTGTTGGTTGTAGAACTGCGGTTCTTCTAGAATTTCTGACTGGTTTTGGTGTGACGTCATCCTAAACTATATTTGGATCAACGGGTATGATCTTGTTGTGGTTGACTATTCTGGTTTCCCAGTTTGTTGGGGAAGTTTCCAACATAGAGGTCCACATGTTTAAATAACTTTGAATTGAGGATCCCATTTAGAGGTCAAGGTCAGCCTCTTCTGTGCTTTGAATATCACTGTGTCTTTAGGGGTGCAACCTGTGTCCTGTTTCTAGTGACACCTTGTGGTTAAGACTGTACTAGCAACTTTGAAAGGCTTTATCTTTTTAGACCATGAACAGCATGGGCTTTTCTGTCTATTCCCTGGTGATTTAATTTTCTTGAACTCTCCATGCTCTGTCTTGCCTTTGTCAATGTTTCTGCCAAGTCGTTCAGTCTGCCTTGCAAAGACTGTCATTCCCTATGCTGAATACTTTGGTTAAAGACATTCTTCCTTGTATTTATACTACTAAGAACTGCAGTGTATCTTGTGACAGTACTCATGCTATTCCTGCAGGCAAGAAAGGATTAGAAAGTTGGTCCATCCATGTTCTTATACTGTTGTTTACAAGTTTGGCTATGGTCTCCTTCAGTGTTCTGTTGAATCTTTCTATGTTCCCTTTGGTTTGGGGTAAATAGGCTGTTGTCCTTCTGTGTTCTATTTCCAATCCTTTCAGACAATCTCTGAAGATTGTGGCATCTGATCTGTTTGTATGACTTTCCATGTCTAGGAAAGAAGTTTTTTGGGTAGGGCTTCCTCCCTCATTGTGCAGACTTGGATGGCAATGGATAACTTTCGGCCCATTCTGAAAGATAGTCTATTACATTCAGACAGTATAATTTCCTTTATCAGTGACTCCAAAAGGTCCGATAGGATCCATGGCAACTATCTGTATTAGATACACTGGTATTGCCATCTCTTCCATTTTTGTCCTTTCTTGTTTTGACCAAGTATAATACAAGTACGACATTGTAGTAAACTATTCAAAATGTCTTTCCTCATTCCCAGCCAAATGTAAGCTTCTCTTATGCAGCAGAGAGTCTTATGCACAGCCATATGTCTTACATCCTTGTAACAACTATCAATTATTGATTTGCAAAATTTTATTGGTAGAACTAATTTTGGGTAGATTGCTTCTGTGGAAGTTGCTTTCATGATCGAATACAATAATCCTTTGTATACTTCATATCCACAGTCTCTTCTTGTGCTGTTTTTAGCAATTCTGGAAATTCTTTTTCTTGTTCTGTCTTCACTTCTGAGTTCATTTCATCTGCCTACAAAGGCATTCTTTTAATTGCGTTTCCATCTGTGAATTCATCCAGATCAATTCATTCCTCTGTGTCTGTGGTATTGATTTCAGCTTTAGTTGGCAATTTGGATTAAGGTAAGCCCATACATTCTTAGTTCCTTTTCTGGTTCGCCCAGATTTGTTCTGGCCCTTATCTTGTTTGAGGGACATCTGGCACAAAAAATTAGATCCAAAGCACACAGTTAATAGTTTAGATACGTATCGATGGCAAATTTATTGGGCTGCTTTGGGTATTGTATTGACCACACGCATTGTACACATTGTTTGTTGCTATCACAGGTCACTGCGTCCGTAGTATTTAATCAAGGTTATTCAACCAAAAGCTGTTTTCTTTTCACGCAATGAGACTGTTGTAGAACAAAGCCATCACCAATTACACGTAGGGTATTCAAAACGTAAATCCACATGGTAAATGTCCAGACACTTACCTAAATTCTCGCAATTCCATGGTAGGCCAGGGAATTCCTTAGCCATCCATGACTGTCACTGTACCAAAAATATCCAAGGATCGGATTTGGTAAACAGGTGAAAAATGTGAAAATATGACAACCGAGACAGAGACACCAAAACAAGCCTCGAGATCACGTGAAAAAAATTAACTATATTATCTGTTTGTACTCTGTCAATTCTTATTTCCTCTTGATAAACCTCTCTGCGATGAATATTTTCCCTCATCTTCCAACGTTAATAGTATAACTTGTATCTATGTAATATCTGCTGCCAATTCCTGCATGGCCAAGGCATTTTGTTAAATGTTGGTTCATCTGTATAGTCGATGACGTGCATCTTGGTTTTTATTATCGGCTTGAAATATTGTTATGCGTGTTTTATTACAATTTCGAAAGGTTTCAATGCGAAATGTTTTCATAATATGAATGCATACGTCACTGCATGTCAAAGGGACACGTCTCTCTTCCCGTTGGACGAAAAATTTCATGATTTCTCCATATTTTTAAACATTAAACGATGATGTTGCGTCACACCTAATGCACAGTACTGTGACTTCACAGGTGTTTATTTTTTATATATCATCTTCATATGTGTGTAACATAAATCACATCATGGTTGATATGACTATTCATTTAAAAGCCATTGCTGGTAGCATTATTGTTTAAATTAATCATTCAAATATTCTGCTGGTAAATGTATGGCATTATGATTGTACCAAGTTGGTCCTCAATCGAATCTTAGCAATGATGTTTTAATCAACCCTCAATGAACATTACTGGAACTGTACAGGTGCTATCTCTATTTGCCTATTTGCCTACACTACAACTTGTAGAACTTTACTTACGTCATGATTAACTTTATCATTCATGTAGATGCTGTTCCTGGCAACCTAAATGGAATTATGATGTACAGTATGAAATGGTCAGTTTGCCATGTTTTTGACACTCCAACACTGAAGTTACAACGAATTTACCATCTTACTAATCTAAAGTTGCCTTTGATTTTCTGGTACAATTGTGCATCATAATGTGTACGTATATATATATATATATATATATATATATGTATGTGTGTGTGTGTGTGTGTGTGTGTGTGTGTGTGTGTGTGTGTGTGTATGTGTGTGTGGACGTTTCAGTATACAACAAGACTTTATCATCTCCCTTCATATTAGAAATAGAAACTCCATTTTTTCCTCTCCACTTAATGTTTCATGGTTACCGCTCTGGTCCCCTAAACATGACCTTCGATGTTACTTACCTCACTTTTGTTCTTCACTCAATTTTTGCATTTTTTTTCATCTTCTACGAAGACTCCTACGTAGTCACGTGTACACATCTCAGCTCCTCAACTTCGGGAAGATGTATTTTATTATGCTGTGTAATCAATGTGTATTGGGTAATATGATTATATTTCCCAAATTTCTCTATTTTTTGCCGAATCGATGAGCAGTTCAAACTTGATATACTACTCAATTTTGGTGGTGTAATTAGAAATATCCTAAATCGCCTGCTGCAAAACGTTGACGACCTGGAAAACGCAATTTCTGTTGTTTTTTATCGAAACTAACAATTTATCTGAATACTTCAAACCCCATGCCCATGCCTTTTCCATATTAGGTTTAAATATTCGGAGTATTAATGCAAAGTTTGATAAATTCAAAATGCTTATTGATGATCTGGTCAACGATAAGTTAGAAAATTTAGTGATATTTGCCTGCAAGAGACATGGGTAGAGGGAGCTGTGCCTGATGTTTCTGTCCACAGTCGAAATAATTATATTTGTATACCCCTTGCAGCCACATGTAGCTCTCATAGAGGTTTATTACTTATTACTTTGCCTTCATAAAAACTTTCAATTTGCAATCAGAGATTTTTACTCGCCTGACAATCTATGGGAAGATCAGTTTTTTCATATCTTTGGTAATGGACTAAATGAAAAGGTAACTCTCTGTAACATATACAGGCGACCCAGGATCGAAACATTTATATTGACATGTTTATGAATGATTTCGTACCTATCATTAAAAATATATCTCGTGAGCACTCCGATAAATTTTTTGTTGGAGATTTCAATTTAGATTTAGTCAAAACTGATGCAAGTATTCCACATTACTGGACCTGATGATTAACTCCAATTTGCCACCCAAGATAACTCTAACTTCTCGCTTCTCCGGAAAAAATGCATCTTTAATTGACAATATTTTCTGCAGTTTAACGCATTTAAGAAAAACATGCCTGTCAGGAATTATTTTCACTCAAATATCAGAGCATTTTCCATACTTTACATGCCTTGACCGAAACTTAAGTCCACAAGCCTGTCCAAAATTTATTAAGGTTGTAAAAAAAGATGAGACGTCAATTCAAAGCTTTGTAAATGAACTATCCAATACCAATGTCCTCCAATTTCTTCACCAGGACGTAAATATCAATCAAAATGTAAATTATGATAAACTTTCAAACATAATCTTTGATGCGAAAGAAAAGCATCAACCGACTAAAACAGTTAAATTCAACAAATATAAACATAAGCGCTCCCCATGGATACCATCGGTATCTTACGATCCATAAAAGTTCGGGATAAATCATACAAACAGCTTAAATATACGAAACAAAAAACTGCGCAAGACTTGAGGCGGAAGCATAATCTCAAAGTATACAATCAGACATTAAATAGAAATATTCAACAGGTAAAGCAATATTATTTTCAAAATGAGTTTCAATTCAAATTAAAAAAAGATACAAAGAAAACATGGGATGTCATTAAATTAATTCTTAAAAATACCATGGAAAAAGAATTTCCTTATTTTTTTTTTAAATTGATAATGTAAATATGACAAACAAAACGATTATTTTAACACATTGTTTACCAACATTGGACCTACCCTGGCGGCAAACATCAACTCAACATCTGTGCCAAATTTTAGTACATACCTCAAAAATGATTCAAGGTATACATTTTCATTCAAACAAGTTTCAGCAGACGATATCCCTGAAATAATCATCAATTTTAAATCCAAATTTAGCACAGGGCACGATGATATTTCCATGAAACTCCTCAAAAGGATAGGTGCTCTTAATTGCCGAACCTGTTGCTTTAATAATAAACCAATCGCTAAATACGGGGATTTTCCCCAGTAATCTAAAAATTGCAAAGGTGTTACAAATATTCAAAAATGGTGATGATACTATGTTGAACAATTACAGATCGATTTCTCTGCTCCCTGCATTCTCAAAAATGTGTGAAAAGGTTGTCTACATTCAACTTTATTCTCATTTCTTGTTACATAATTTATTCTATAAACGCCAGCATGGTTTCAGACAATTACACTCAACTGAGACGGCCGCCCTTGAATTTTTTGATAAAATCCAGCAATTTTTGGATATAAGAGAAGTACCTGTCGCTATATTTCTTGATTTGTCGAAAGCTTTCGATACTCTTGGTCACAATATTTTACTTTATATATTGCACTACTATGGAGTCGATGGTACTTCATTAAATTGGTTCCAAAGTTATTTTCGAAATAGATTTTAGTGTGTCCAGTTGGATGAGTTTTCCTCAAATGATAACCTATTAGTAAGGATGTGCCGCAAGGGTCCATTCTAGTACCCCTTCTTTTTATTATATATATATATATATATATATATATATATATATATATATATATATATATATATGTATATATATATATATATGTATATATATGTATATATATATATATGTATATGTATATAAATGTATATATATATGTATATATATGTATATATATATATATATATATATATATATATATATATATATATATATATATATATATATATATGCCTTGGGCATCATCAAAATTAAATTCAGTTCTGTACTCTGATGACACAACCCTTCTAAATCCTCTTTCTTCCTTCAATTTACGTGGTAAGGACGCTAACATCGAGTAGATGGAAAATAATATAAATTTTGAACTAACTAAAATGCAAAATTGGTTGATAGCCGACAAGCTCTCTCTCTTAACACATCTAAAACTAAATATATGATATTCCATTTTCCACAACGTAAACTAAACTATAATTTAAAATTGAAAATTGCAGACGTAAATCTTGAACAAACAAACGAATTTGATTTTTTAGGTCTAAGAATCCAAGATAATCTGAACTGGAATGTCCACTTAGCAAAAAGTGCAAACAAACTCTCCAGGATAACAGGTGTACTAAAAAGACTTCACACATTTCTACCCACTTACGCACTTTTACTTGTATATAATTCACTTTTTTTGCCCCATTTGCACTATGGCATTCTTGCAAGGGGTTTTTCATGCAATTGTATAGTCAAGCTACAAAGGAAAGCCATTCACCTAATTTGCTTTTCCAATTTCAATGCCCATACCAAGCCCCTGTTCACGCATCTATACATCCTCAAAATCAAAGACAATTTCACCCAAAAGGCATTAATTTTTTATTATAGATACTGCAAAAATGAACTTCTGGGACATTTCTTTAATATATTTTCCACAGTACCTGTAACACATCAATAGCCCACTCAAAGCCTTGATGCCCCACATTACGTCATATCCGAACATAAGTCAGCCAAAATTGGGTTCGCTTCTTCATACCTAAATTAGTCAATACAATTCATACACATTCATATATTGGATTCTCAAAATATATTAAGCTACATCTCCTTAACCAGTATTCTGACATTTTTACCATTGCAAATTGCTTTATATGTAATAACTAATAGATTGTATACGTGATACTCTGAAATATAGTTGGTGATACGACCTTTTACTGTGAATTATGATAATTATGAATTTGGACTCACAGCACATGACAGCGTATGCTTCCTTCTCTATGGCAGCCCCTTTCCATTGATTGCCTGAGAGTTGTAGGAAACATACTGTATGATCTTCTCTATTCCTGTCTCATCATCCAGTACAATGATTCCTCTTACTGCATGTCCACAAGCATCTAATATCCTGTATGAAAAGTAAAAAAATAACTGCCTTGCTTGGTGATGTCATTATGTTTCTGCGCATCTACACAAAATATTGTAGTTCCATCTGGCTTTGGTACAAGAGTCACAGGCAAGGCCCAGGCTCTTGAACTAGGTCAAATAACATTGTCTCTTAACATTTTTTCCACCTCTCCTTATTAACATCGTCCCTCAACAGTTTTATATCTCTTCTATAATTTTACTTTTTGCAAATGGTTTCCTATAAGCTCTTTGCTTGATTGGAGCGTGTTCCTCAGTCTTGATGACTATTGGCGAGGTGTCATATCGTCCACGGGGATGGTCTTTAACACTGAATACATAGCCGTACTCATTTAGTACTGTGTCAATGTTCTTGTATCCAGTTTCCTGCATACTATGCATTATCTTGACTTTGGTATCTGCAGTCAAGACAGACTTTCCTTTGTATGTCTTCAGTGGCCATGGGTGTCCAAACCAGGTCAGCATCTTCTCTAGGCATTCCACTACTGCAAGTCCTTCCTGTAGTACATCCTGTCCCAAAATTCATGCTGGATCCAGTCCACCAGTAATATGTCTAAAGCTTTGGCTCAGTCCACCTTTACTTGGGTGCATCCTAGTACATCTAGTTTGTGTCCAGAGACACTGTAAATTCCTGCGGCAGGTTGTGGTAATTTGGTTCCTCCAGTTGATCTGCATAATTTATTGAACACCGTTTTCTGCAAAAGTGTAGTGCATGCTCCGGTATCAATCAAGGCTCTCACTCATACTGCATGTAGTGCTAACATAGTGATCCATAATTGATCTGACAATCTGCTATTCTAAGTCCCAACTTTGAACAATAAAAGCATGTGATCTTTCCATCTCCTCCATTGGGTTGCTCTAATGCATGGTTCTAGATCTATCCTTCTGTTCAGTCTCCAGCCTGGCCGGTCTGGCAGTCAGCTTTCCATGTGTCTTGCTACACTTCTCCAAAGGTTTCATCATTTCTGCAGCTTCCATCATCATCGTAACTTGATTTACATCCATAGGGTCTTATGTTTCGTCCAGTATTTCCGTTCCTCTAAGCATATCAAGTTTGTTTTCTTGTTTTTCTGCACATTATTGATGGCTTCATCTAATTTGGCTGGTCTGGTCTCTACAAGGAGTTTCCTTCCCAAGACCATGCTGTACAGTATTCTGGTGTAAGCTCTATTTTGGTCCTCTCTGTGTCTGACGGTTTTTTCTCCAGGAAAAGCTTTGGCTCTGGCCTCTTAAAATCTTTGGTTAAAAGTGCCTAAATTTTTGTATGATGATTGTTGTATCTTCTCTAATTTGCTTTCGAGTCTTTCATCCTCATTGGCTGATAAGAAATCTTCCCATGTCGTATTTTCATGTAAGCCCCAAAACATTTTCCTTGTACAACACTATTATTCAGAGCAAAAAGTTTCTTTGTCTTATAGAAACCAAGAATGATGCCCAAATCTCAGAGTGTTAGATTTGTGGTTGCAACGGTATGATGTGTATCCCACCAATCTTGAATATTTTGCCACAATAAATGCACTTGACCACGCTTTATATATCTATGAATGATGGAATCTATTGGTTGACAATACTGATGTGTTTCAGACTCGATTAAACCTATTTCCTCTGGCCTGAATTATGGGCAACTACGCATGGAAGTAGCAAAAATTGAAAAGTTTGTTACCAACTCTCTAGGGTCCATGTATACCCGTGCTAAAATATTAAAACCAAATCAATAGCTGGTACATCGAATATTTAAGACCATCCCGTTTGACACAATGGCATATTCCTAAACTGAGAATTAATAGAGTACCAGTAAGTAAGTTTGTAATCCAGATGTAAAACATTATAAGGCATATAATTTATGTGTACTACTGGAAGTTCATTAGGAATTTTGATAGTGTCAATGCGAATTTGTGGTTTCAGATGTCCTGGAATTGCAGATTTTACGAAATAATGTTCCAGAAAGTGTATATTTATGCCATGTTTGTTTTTAACTCTTGTCCAGATAAAAGATGTGAAACTGCTGTTGGCAATATCCTGTACAAATTAAACACTTCTTTCGCACGCGTGTGTAATATTGGTTTTTAGCAATTGTATTTTTTGTCATAACGTTTCATTCATAGTGTCAGTTCCTGATCTGGGGATATGATTTGTTTGAATATCTCTCCATGTATGGATCAGATCACAATAGAATAGCGAAAGTTTGGACCAATGAAATGTTAGAAAGCGTCTACTACAGATCAAGGGTTGCACTTTAATATGTGTAAACAGCTTTTGACTAGTAATTTTCCACATCACAGTTGTATCACTATAGAATCGTTTCATCCAGTTGAAAGTAAGTGCATTGATTCGAGACCTCAAATGTAGTAATTTCATGTCACCATTCGGTATACTCCTGTGCATGATTATGGTTTTTTAATTTTTGGTATATTACCACTCCACAAAAAAATTTTCAATACATGTTTGTACTCACTTTATCAGAGTAACATCAATGTAAATAAGAGGGTGCACGGACAGTAATTGTGAAATGGATGAAGATTATATATTTCGCACTCTTCAGACTTCTTCAGACGTCATAAATATATTTGAATGAGGTTAACTTAGAATCCATGTTGAAATTGAACATCCTATTATCTTCCGTATGAAACGTCATGCACATCACTTTGAAATAAACACTGCACTAAAGAGCAGGTATATAACCATCAGGAGAGAATTTGCTTGCATCTTTTCAACAAGCAACCGTTTTTTTTTCTGTGGCATTTCAGACTAGAACAAATATCAAAACTCTGCAAAACATCCAGTAGCTGCTTTGCTTACTCTGGGTCTGCCAAGAGGCAAGCAGTCTCATCAGCTAACTTGAGAAATCTTAATCTTCTCACAATATAAAGATATTTCTCTCATGTCTTGGTTATTTCAAATCGGCATAGCAAGACTTTCAGCAGCCAGAATGAATGACAAAGGGGAAATTCTAAACCCTTCTCTTACTCTTCCTAATGAAATTAAAAAAAAAATACTAAGGCATAGCTATTATTAATAAGAGATGTTTCAGTTGTCCAAATGGAAATCCACCTTTAATGATCAGATCCGAAATGAAAACAAAAATTCTAATACTTTGCAGATTTGAGGCTGTTACTATTGTATCAAATGTTTTTTTTTTTTCCTTATTCTCCATGATTGACCACCAAGTGCGGTCCAGGCATTCTTTTGATCGTAGGTAAGTTTAACATTTCATCACTAACCTTTGTATTATAAATAGTTTGTCTATTTTACATAAAATGTTTGGTCACTATGTATTAATTTTGGTAAAAAAAATCTACATTCACTTTTCAACTGTTTTTGAAAGAAATTTATAGTCTGTGTTTATTAGCGAAATCATGCCAGTTTTTTTTTTTTTTTTTTTTTTTTTTTTTTTTTTTTAAGGTACGCTGGTTATCTTTCTTCGAAATAAGAGATATTACACTCTGTGCTGTGCTGCTTTGTAGACAATTTTCCTTTAGCAAAATCATATTTAAGTGCATCAATTACCAATTCCTAGGTTTATGATGCAAATAATTCAATAATCTGGAGATAGGGCATATATACCAGGGCTATTTCCATTTTTCATGGAGGTTAGTAAAAGTTAGCATTATAATTCTGTTAAATTACCCGACACTTTGGGCTATCCCCATGTTGTAAACAAAACGCTTTAATCGAATCAGAACACCTTCAGTTTTGTTTGCTATTAATGTCTTTCAAACAGAGAATTTATTTTAAGTCTTTTACTTTCTATTGTTGTTAAAGTGTTTATATTTTCCAGAGTCTTTCCATTTTTCCTTCTGTCTCAGACTATATTAAGAAAAGCCGCATCTGATTGTGTCCTAAATCTGCCATTAGTCTTCTTATTGAGAACATTTACTGTTACAGGCTTGAACTAGCTCTTTTATTTATTCTGTGTACTTCTCATCCTGTAATACACTAAAGTTGAATTTCCAAAATCCTGGGCCATATCTTTCGCATAAGTCTCCTTGTAAGTGCAAAGAAATTAGGCTGACATCAGTCTTGCCAGATGGTTTGATCTTGTCCTCTTTTACCCACCATAAAAGAAATGAGGCGACTAGCCATTGGTCTAAGTGACAATACACTGAAGGTCTTTGAATATCAATTGACCATGAATGTGTCAGTGTATATAAACAAGAAATACCAACTGGATCCAGTTTGTATAATGATAATTTTTTTATACTTTGTGTATATTTGGAAGGACTGTCAAGAATATCATCGTGTTTGTCAACCTCAGGAATCAATACTTGTCCAAATAACCACCCACAAAAATGTTTCTCAGCGGCATATTCTGCTTGACTGCTGAGATAATTCATAACAAATTTGCAGTGTTTCCTTTCTAGCTTTTTGGTGAAGGCATATGTGTTTGCGAGTGTATAACAAATATCACCAATCAATATATCGAGATTAAAACTCAACAATCGTAGTCAGTAACTATTTCGTCGATACTGGGAATCAAATTATGTTGTATTAAAATTAAAATCCTTCAGCTATTTCTGGTTCAACATGAAAAAAAACAACAGTCCCCCATTCATTTTTCATTCCTGTTTATCTTTGGCTACTGAGTTTTTCTTCCAAAATGATCCTTTTTGCAGTATTATCACTGCCTCTCACATTATGAAAAAGAGCTAAAACTTAAAAGATATATGCACCAAAGAAGGTATTTATGTCAGAGAAAAGGACCGGAGCGCATTGAAGAACAGAACACCACAGACGTCAAGTGGGGTTATATGAGTTGGCTTTCGTTGAACCAGAATGCTTAGCATACATGTATTTCGTACTGGTCATTAATAACCGTGCAACAAATGTTGTATCTGTGGTATCCTCCAGGTAACCAATGACAATATTTGCATGCGAATTGGCATAACAATGCTGTAAGTAAACTCCATCACAAGAGTGTAACGATATCTAATGACTGGCATAGGGCAAGTGTTCTCATTAGTGTATAGCATGTAAAGTGTAAAACCAGCATGGGATTTACATAATCAAAGACAAAAGGCGAGTTGAAATATTATGCCACAGTTAAATTAATGTGAAAAGAAGTAGACAAGGAACAAACGTTAACGTAATTCTGCAAAAACAGGTGGGGCTGTGACAATAGAGGTACAGTAATGTACATGTACGTATATAAAAAAATGGCGTTACTTGAAGAGCTAAAAAAATCATTGTATGAGTAAACACCTATCAGGAAAACTGTGAAGATATTTTATATAGAGTGACCAAACTGTACAAACAGTGTTCTGCTCCATCAACTGTGCCAATGGAGAAAGTAATTTACCATTTAAGAAACTGTGTTGACATATATATGTATGCCGGTACAATGTGAAAATACAAGAAACTTAATGAAAATGAAAAAGAATGTTACGTATACAAAAAAAAGACTAAAGAGGGAGCCGTAAGGTATCCACTTGTCCAAGCACAGCCCAATGGCGAAAATTTAATTATTCTATTTTATTGAAAATTGCACATCATTCAAAAAATATACAGCCGTGTGAAAACAAAGCAATCAAGTGCTGTTGCTTATCGTAAATCTTAATTGTCCCCTTAAAAAACATTGACATTGCACTCTTGCTCCAAGCATGCCGAGCAGGCTAGGCCCCATGCGTGTTTAGCTACTCGAGACAACAAAAACTCTGGAATGGTGATTTTGCAGTTAACTTAGTAATAAACATCAGTGGACAAAATACTCTCAGACCAAATTTCAGAAAGAGAATAACAGAAAAAAGTCAGTCATTATGGAACAGGTCACCAAGCGTGAGATTCTTAAGCTGTGCGGGTAAATGTCATTATGACCACCAAAAGTTGACACCAAAGGGTTGTCAAGAAATTCACTATGGCCACACATATGGTATCACACATTTTCGATGCAACTTACGTAAAATGTATGAAGCCCTTGACATTATTTTTAGCATTGTTGTCTCCGTTGTTTTCAACTGACCACTGTTTGTTCAGTGACCACAGAAACAGAGGTTATTTTTTTACATTTGCGACTTGTTTTGCTATTGCTGTAACCCACCACCACAAAATATTGCTGACTAAAAAGTCATATAATCCTTTTTAAGGATTTTAAGTGTTATCATGGACAATCTAAAGTATGAAGTTAACTTGTAAAATTGCTATATGGTACCGAGCTAAAATTACTGATTTTTTTTTGTGATATATTTAGCAGGTAAATGACCCAGGTCGCTGAAAAAATAATTTTACACGTTATAAATGTAGGATTAGGAATGTATGGGGGGTTTTTTGTAGTGTTAACAGGCGTTTCATTTACAATTTGTTATGATGCCTACCTTTTGAATATGAGCAGAATTCAACAAAGAATGACAACAATGATATAACTATAACAATAACAATATATTAACAATCAAAATCAGTACAAAGTAGGTGAACTTATCTCCGCTGGTACTTCAACAGTCAAACAGTCTTAGGTAAATCCTAATCCCTTTTGAGATTATCCACAGGTACTGTTACACAGTTCCAAGTCCTATGAGAGGTACCAAATGATCTGGTACCAATCCCACAGAGGTATAGTTTGGGTCCAATGCGGTACTGAAAGGTGTGGTGCTGACCCAATCCCACAGAGGAATGGTTTGGTTCCAATGAGGTGCAATAAACCGGTCCATTCAAAGACAATGTCCACACTCCACAAGTACAAACTGTAAATGGGTACCACCAAATAAGCAAGTCCACTCAAAACACTGTCCACACTCAACAGGTACAATGTAAACAATGGCTCACAGTTCCAATGACTTGATGACAACACACAGCTTCTGTCACATCCTTCAGAATTCTCTCTCCTGTCAGAAAATGGTCTGCTTTATATCTAGACACAGAGATATCACCATTGTTCCAGCGTTTTGCATTTAGTCACCCATATCAGTGCATTCAGACCTCCCTGGATCACCTCATATGAATGTAGGTCACCATTCTAGCTTATTCCACATGTTTACCAGTTGCATGTGAATCATCCACAACACAGGCCAACTCAGTGACTCTGCAGTGACCGTGCAAAGGTATTCATTGAACTCAATGACCTTGCACACACTCAATTAATACAGTGACCTCTCCAAATGAAAACAAACAGTCATACACATTTTCATAACACATCTTCCTCCTTTGGGAAAGAAAAATTGGACATATAAGGAAAATTTTTCTTCCCAATTATCAATGTTACTATTTAAGTGTTCTAATCTACAATACACAGTGATTTCCAACAAAAAACATCTACTCTTTCTACAAAGTGGCATTATCATTCACATAGATTAATTATACCATCTCTGCAACTCTTGCACTGTAATAAACACACACACATGGTTCTAATTGACACAGTTACACTGTTTATACAAATCTCATCGAACTGAAGAACAGTTTTACTGTCAACAATACTAACTCCTTTGCATCACAATAGGAATAATATGCTGTTTAATCACTTAAAACATTAATTCTGTACATATTTCAATTTGACATGTTTACATAAACAATATTATGCCAATAGTCTTATAATCTGAACACCTTCATGTGAGTAATATTTATACAATTTTCATCCTATTCATATCTTACCAATACAATCATCCACTCTAGGGATAAGATAAGCAGGTATCTCACAGTCTGATTTAGTCACAAAATTCACCTTTCTATAATCATTGCAAAATCCTATTGAACCATCTGGTTTTGGAAACAATACCATAGGACTACTCCAGCTACTCTGGCTTGGTTTTATAATATCATTTTCCAGCATCTAATTGATTTCTTCTTGAACTGCAGCCAATCTCAGAGGATTCATACAATAAGGTTGTTGCTTTATTGGACAAGCATCACCTACATTTACATCATGACGTTATATTGAGGTGCAACCAGGCTGGTCTGAGAATAAATGTTC
Source organism: Hermodice carunculata (assembly GCA_964020975.1). Classification (NCBI taxonomy): domain Eukaryota; kingdom Metazoa; phylum Annelida; class Polychaeta; order Eunicida; family Amphinomidae; genus Hermodice; species Hermodice carunculata. The sequence continues at coordinate 45,593,758 of OZ026625.1, forward strand.
AAGTTCATGAATAAGTTTTGCTAAATCAGCTTACTGTGCAGGATCCAAATGACTGACCTTGCTGTCAAGATTTTGTAATATGTCAGAGTTCTGCATTTTTACACTGGAAATAGAACTCAAGTCTTCATTTGAGCATGGATCATTCTCATCATCCGCATTATCATTTCCATCATTCTTCACAGTAGTGGCACTGACAGTTCCTACTGGTGTTCCTCTTTCATGGTATTCTTATAACATGTTGATGTGACAAAGTTGTCTAGCTTTCTTCCTATCTGGTGTAGATATTATATAATCCACATCATTTAACTCTCTTTCAACCAGATAAGGACCACTGAATTTTGCCAAAATTGAATGCCCTTGCATAGGCAAAAGTACCAACACCTTGTCTCCTGGTTGGAAACTTCTTTCCCTTGCTTTCTTTTCATACCATGTTCACATCTTACCCCATGCATTAATCAGATTTGATTGTGCCACCTCCCAAGCTTTTTTCAACTTTTCTTCGAGTTTGGACACATACTCCAAGATAGGTTTACCTTGTGTCTCTACCAACCATTTTACTTTCATAAGCTTTAGTTGACCTCTCACAGTATGTCCATATATCAGTTCAAATGGACTGAACCACAGTGATGCATTTGGTATCTCTATGGTGGCAAATAATAGCATATGTGTACCTTTATCCAATTCATTTTCATTTTCGAAACAATAGGTTCTCATCATATTCTTCAGTGTTTGATGATACCTTTCTAGAGCCGCTTGTGTTTCTGGGTGGTAGGCTCAAGATTTAATCTGTTTAATGCCTAACTGGTAGGCAACCTCCTGAAACACTGCAGACATCAAATTTGAACCTACGTCACTTTGTACCTGTATCGGCAGTCCTACTCTAGTGAAAAAAAATCATTAAAGCATCAATAATAATAGGAGCTTTAATGTTTTTAATGGGATGGCCTCAGGATACCTAGTGGCTAAATCCATGATAGTAAGGAAAAACGTATTTCCCGCTTTTGGTTTTGGAAGTGGTCCCAAACAATCTACAATAACCCTCCTAAACGGTTCTTCAAGAACTGGGATACCAATAAAAGAAGCAGGTTTTATTCTGTGATTGGGTTGTCCGAACACTTGACATGTGTGACATGTCTGACAAAATTCTGCCAAATCCCGATGTAATCTGGGCCAAAAGAAGTGTTGTAATTTTCGATCTTGAGTCTTCCTGATACCCAAGTGGCCCACCATAGGTGAATCATGATCTGTCTTTAAAACTTTTGCCTTATATGATGGAGGAACCACAATTTGATGAATGATTCTCCAGTCTTCATCAGTGGAAGCATCCAGAGGACTCCATTTCCCAATCTACACTCCTGACGTAATATTATAACAGACCAGGTCTTTTTGTGAACCTTCTTCAGTTGCAGCTGTACTTGCCAATTTATTCAACTGAGGGTCAGCTTTTTGCTCCCAAATATGCCTCGATTCTAATGAGTGATTTGACTCAGATGATCCTTCTGGTTTACCTGGTCAGAGAGGCTACCGTCCTGGCTTATCTCTGGATTCAAGTTACCACCATGGCTTTCTTGGTCCTCCAGGTTACCAGCAAAGAATGTATCTACCAGCACAAGACATTCACTATCCTTGTCACTGGCTTCTTGGTTAGAAGCTGCAAGAGCCATTGACCTTGTCACAACACAGGCGGGAAAAATGCCTGGAAATTCCTGCTGAAGATTACTAAGAACAGGTATCGCCTCTGAATTATCCAATTCACATGGATATATCCCTAAAACGAACTCTCTGATCTAAATCAGACAAAAGTGTATTTACAATTTCTGGAACGAAACCGTATCAGAAATTTTCTAAGAATGATCAGTTTTTTGTAAATGTGTATAAATAGTCCAGAGTCCCAGAAAATTTATCAATTTGAAAAAAAAAATAACTTCCCTTTATTATTTAATGTAAACGAACAGATACAGCCATTAAAAAAAGCCTCATAACTTTTTGCAGATACATGTGTTGAGATAAAAATAGCATAAATGGGACCATTTGACCTTGAATATTTTTCGAGAAATATCAAAAATTTTACAAATCCAGAGGACTCCATTTCCCCAACTACACTCCTGACGTAATATTATAACAGACCAGGTCTTTTTGTGAACCTTCTTCAGTTGCAGCTGTACTTGCCAATTTTTTCAACTGAGGGCCACTGGGTACTCCAGGTTTTTACATCGGATGCGTGTTTATACAACTTGCAATTTAGTGTTCCATCTTTAGGTCTGCAAAACCTGTTCTTGAGTTTTTTAGCTTTATTATGTCAGTAATACATGTTTCTCTGAAATTGGGCCTAAATTGAATATATCTAAACGAATATGAAATGCAGTGTGAAGGGAAACATGTCGCTTCTGACTTGAAACAGGTACCAACGATAGTTAGTTATAGTTTGGTTTTCTTTGTATGATTTCAGACATGCAATTTTTAAATGAACAGTACATTTTGCAACATTGAACTAGCTATGTAGAAGTTGCTCATCTCCGGTAATGTTGAGGTGCTCTGAACGAAGTGTGCAAGGTGTAACAATGTGGATGTCGATCTTTGGTGTAGCATTAGCGTCCACAAGGTTAACTTCAACGGCTAGCATGCGTGCAAATACTGCAGCGTTATCTATTGAAGATCCTTCAAAGAGACCCACCAAAGATATAATTTCACCAAGACGGAGGTGGATCTAGTCTATGGTTTGGAATATAAGAAGTACAAGACACGCTTGTACAGCATATTTTCCCTTTTGTAGCCCTGTAAGAAGGTTCTCCTGTCAATTATTGTTTAAACGTAATTACACCAGAGGAAATAACAGTTGTACCACTTGGTCCAGAACTTTGACAGGGACTGAATCAAGCTATATTCCCGCCAAGTTTGAAAAGAATCGGCTTTGGAAATGTCAAAAAATATTAATAACACAAAATCAAACAGTCATTCAAGCACCACATTAAGCCCTACAGATGCCCAGACGTGTCTCTTTGCAATTTCAAAACCAATGCTTGAGCAAATGTGTACTTCGTTTCTGCAAAACTTTTAGTCGGGTTGTGCCAGAACTTGGGTCAAGTGCTCTCAGTCAGAGAGCGAAACAAGTTGGTCCGAAAATTTTGTCACTGGGTACTCCAGATTTTTAGTGAACTATTACTTTTGGTTACTAACCATTAAATTTTATGCATACCTATTGGTAACTATGAATGTCAGTCAGCACTCTGATACTTATTCACACTTCTGCTCTTTGACATTTAACATCAGAGCATTGTAGGTGAAGTTATAATCATTCGACGACTCAATGTAGCTAGGTGTTGCAGTGATTTTGTTTTCCTCCTGGTAAGATCACCTGTCTTGCAAGTTTATGAAAATAGTACTCACCATTTACATTTGTAGAGGAATACTTCGGTAGCTGGCAGTACTCGTTCACAGACAATGTATTATCATGATATACCATTTACTGTTAACAACCACTGACAAATAAGGAGAGTCCAGTTTGTTTATCTGCCTGGTGGTTCCACCTGCACGTGTTAGCAACCGGGGTACTTATGAACAGTGGCGCCATCTAGCGGAACATACCTTCGAAAGTGGACATGTTACCGTTTTTGCCATGTCACTTTGCACCAAACATGATCAAACACAAAAAGGATGTGATATCTTGCTTCTTGACACTAATGTGTAAATAAAGCTGTGAAAGGAAATCCTGGGTGTAAAACAAGAAATTGGTGACCCCCAGGGCAAACACTTTGACATTTTTACTTGCACTGACAGGAATTTCACTTGTGCCAGATAACAGGACATAACGTTACATATTGGTGATACCTGACAATTGCTGAGGGAATTTCCAAGCAAATATCGCACAGACGCCGTGAAGTCACATCAATTAGTATTGCTCATGATACTTGCTGCCCAGGTTGATACAAAAACAGTAGTGTGACTGCCTAGATCAAGGGACTTTTCCTGTTCATCTTTTTTTCACGTTTTTGGCCGGAAGATAGCCCTCTAGGATGGCAATCAGTTTTACTTATTATCCATTCTTTCACATTCTAAGTTTGTGACATAGAGGTATTGTTGCTAACTTGAAAATATATGGTTTATATCATAGTGGGTTTATCCCCAAAAACAGGCTATAATTTATTGAACAGCAATTTTCTCGGTGGCTGGTGAGTTGCGTAGCTGGAGCGATTGAGCTTGAAATTTGACCTAAACAAAATATACCGTTGCTTCATGAGGTAATGACAAATTATTGAGGTAATTAAATGCAGATCAGACAGGAATCTAAGAGGGAAGCATTTGGTGCCCCCCCCCCCCCGAAAAAAAAAGAAAGAAAAGCCTGCACACCCTGCGTTAACAATGTACCATCCATCATTTAAATTTGACTGTACTTGATAATCTTTCAGGCTGGTCCCAGCTATTTGAATAGGTTGGATTTATAAACTTTATGCCAGCTTCTGGCTCTAATTAATAAAATATCTCCTACATTGAGATTCACTGGTCACGTGATACCAAGGTGACTTAACCTGCACGGACTCCTATATTTTTTTTTATCTCGACTGGAATTCCAAAATGAGGCTCAAAATGTTTAAGATTGCACCATCTTATGTCCTAAAACTGGAAACGTTTTCCTCGGGAGTATGCCCCCAAAACCCCCTACCAGTGCTTCGCACTCACACTTTTGTAAACTGACAATGCTGCCAGCCACCCACCCCGATACAAAACCTGGATCCACCCCTGCAGATTGCTGAGCAGTTGCTCTGCTCGTTGTTTCAACTCTTTGTTGGTACTGAAGAGCCCACCGCTAATATAATTTCTGTGCACTGAGACTGTAAGTGCGAAGGAAAAATGTGCCCATAAGTGTACATTCGCAACTTTGAAAGTAACTGTCACGGTTAAGGAGTGATAAGCATAAAATATGTTCAAACAACTTTCTCTCTTCAAGTAAACACAAATTGTATTCCAGATATATTTGAAAACCAGTGTAAATGGCAACGTTAAAAATACATGTTCATAATAGTTGAGCCATAATCAATAATTTTAAATTTATTTTAATTTTTTTAGCTAGTTTCGACCAAATATATATATATATATGAATTGCATGCAAAGGAGAATGTAACGAAGTGAAGGGACTGGAAATTACAATTCCCCTTATGTGCAAGCTACACTATCAGGATCACCGTTTTTAAAAGTCCCTTTCTTTTATGACTCGTCGGGCTCACTTCGGCCGCTTCTTTCGGTTTACCGAATTCTTTCATAATATCCAAAATATATGCATTTAGAAAACTAAGAAAGAGACTTGAAAAAGTCGAGTTGATCGATATGCATATTCAGTCCAAGTAAAGGAAAACTCACGTAAATACAAACATAATGAACTATCATTGATGTATCTTACAAGCATACAAGAGGTGAAAAATAATCATTTCATATACATAGAATTAATAAATAACAACCAAAGCAAATAAAATACATATTTTTTTATGGACGTGAACAACATGAAGACAGTGTGTATGATGAAACGTAATTTATGTGCCATCATTTCTAGGAGAATACATACTCTGATTAACTGTCGAAACGAGAAAACTGGATAACAAAGCTTATGTCTACTGGTAATAGAAACAACTGAAAGGAAAAAAAGGGAGGGTGGCATGGAAAAAAATTAACTTCTTCTCCAAGTACATATACAGACGCCCAGTTTAGTGACTACAATTGGATGAGGCTGGAAAGACCAAAGATCCTAACCGGTAATACCATCACGATTTTATTGAAATACAGACGTCACATTGGAGGTAAGTAACATAGGAACGGGACCAAAACTCGCACAATAAAAAAAATTGACATAAATGAAATTATTGCCTTGTAAACTGAAGACAGAAAAGAAACAGAAACTAGTTAAATTTTCAGTCACATTCAATTAAATTGTTTGAAGTACAATGACACGACACTATGAAGTTTGTCAAATTTTATTTATTATTCAACCAAAACATCCTGCATACATCTAGATTATACATATCTTTTTAGGCAATATATATATATATATATATATTGTACTTAACGGAAATATTGGGTACTGATTTCAGATCCATGCAGATTTCGTAATACCTACCTTAACTACGCAGTGCTAAACACATCTGCAATGACCTAAAAGGACGGCTGGCATTGCTTTTAAAAGAAGCGTGCTATTGTGGTAATGACGCTGGCCATCAAATTTCAAGAGTTTACCAATACAAAGTAAATTGTGAAAGCTGCCAGGAAGAATGCAGAGGAGGGAAAACAGACTGACAATCGGGGCTCACAGGAACGACTGACACATCCAATTTTGATATTTGCTTTGCTGTCTAATGTAGGAGGAGGTGGGGCGCTAGACATCTTCAAGTTCCTTATAAACAGGAAGTCAAATATCTGGAGTTGGTCTATGATGGAATTTTGTTTCGAACTCATAAATGTAACAACCGGTCTAAACCCGGGAGATTTGACAAAGTATTCACCCTTAAATTTATTTCCTGTATATGGCCAAATAGTCCAGTGTCCTATAATGCCCCATGTAAATCGAAGGGAACCTGCATTTTCACCAATCGTAACGCTAATATTCCCTCCCGCATAGTTGCCATAGGTTCCAATATAATTTTTCAATGGATGTCTTGCAGTTCGTGTTTTATCTATCTCAATATAGTCGTCTTGTTTTTGTAGAGAGCCATTTACCCAGGGAATCGGATAGGTGCAAGCTGTACTGAGGTTCACCCAAGGTTCCTGTCCCATGGCTAGATCTAGGAGATAGGTATGAGTAAGATGTCTGGCCAGGAAAGCTGGGTCATATGAGTTTAAACCGGTGAAAACTCCAATCTTTAAGGAAGGTATCAGAGTTATCAGTGCCCCATAACCCCAGCTTGTCCCTCTGTGGATCAAGGCGGCCAACCCTGGAAACATAAAGCAATATAAAACTAATAATACACAATTGTTATTACTCCGATTTCTGGGCACAACGATTAAATGATATTTTATTCAAAGAATCACTACCAGAGTAAGTTAGAATTTTTACAGTTGTGTACTTCTAAAATGTATCTCACTTGAATTTGTAGCAAATATATACATATGACCTTATTCTGGAAAAAAAAAACAAAATAAAGCAACAAACGTTTCCAACTTTAATTTTACCGTTACAATAAATGAGTCCTTATAAAGAGAACAAAGGAGAGAAGGAAACGTGCAAGCAACATACACAAAACCAGCATGTTCCATTATTAATTGCAAGTGATGAAGGTAGATCACTTTCAAGTGGCATTCTTGTAAGCAAACTAGATAACTGCGACCAGCAGTTTCAACTGTTCCCCAGTTTCACTTTTTTTCATATTGTACATGTAGCTTTGCTGAACATATATGGTGGTTTGTGGCAACAAAGGTAACCTACCAGGATAATTTGCCTTCAATTAACAGCATCACCCAGCTCCTCATGAACATGCAATGCCCACTGATTGAGTTGGAAAATCTACCTATTTAGGGCATGGTCATCATACATTTCTATATATATATGTGCAACTTAACACATCCCTTACCATATCCACACTTCAATTTTTGCAAAATACATTCAATCTATTTCTGTTACATCATCAAGGTGTTCCCTTCAGGGATCTACTTCTCTGTTACAATAATCAAGACTGAAGTTACTTTTTCAAATGGAGAAGCAAAGCTGTTGTGCCTAGCTTATATGTCCCAAGCACCATCCTCTGATGGCTGATCTTCCTAAAGCAACCCAGGAGTATATATCTGCTGGCCTGGCAAATGAGCAGAACAACATTTCAACACTTTAAGGGACAAAAGAAAGTTTCCACTATCATCCCTTATTAGTCCACCCCAGAGTTCAGTTCCAGTCTGTAACCTCGACCTAGCTTCAGATTGAGGCAGCACCCTGCCCGACGGGTCAGGCTTCAATGGGGAACTTGCATACGACTTTAGTAGTAGCCATTTGCTTTGACCAACCTCTTCAGTTACAGGTCTGGCTTTTCTCAGGTCTTACCTAGAAAGTGGTCCAGCCTGGCCTGTTATAGCAAAGCTGATGTTTTCTTGGTCTAGTATACCTGTTCCGTTAAGTATTTTTGCCAGCCCCCAGCCTCCCTTATTGGCTGATCTCACTACCTTTCTTTACTGTCTGTTGCTGAACATTTCAGTGACTTGGCCCTATCCCTATGTATGGTTTTTCTCGCCCAAAGTGTTACCACAAGCTCTATCTGGATATCCGAATTAGTTGCCAACATGATCATCATTTTATCAACAGGATTGGGTCATGATTCAAGACTAAAGTTACTTTCTCTCACTCTGTCTTCACAAAAGAACTTGTGACCAGTTTCATTTGCAGACATGTCTAAATCTCGGCATTTGCTTGCACAGGTTTCCTCTTCATTTGCTATTTCCACATTCAACAAAGGTTTTTCCTTGTTCATTGTAGACTTATAATTAAGGCAGCTTCACCCAAAGGCCTTTCTGATTTCTGAACCCCTCTGTCCTCATAATTTTTGTTCCTAAAAAGGAGGATACTGTGGACCTTGGCCTCTTTGCAAGAACGCCATAAAGAAAAAATGGAAACATAGGTGTTCCTTTCATCCCTTTATGAGGTTGTATTCTTCCATTTCCGTTATGCACCATTCCAGGAATTATTCTTTAGTAGTGCTTACTACTGAAGGCCAGTTTGTGGGAAAACCCCCTTCTTGTCAATTTCGTTGAGCTTAGCTTGCTTGTAAACTTCCAGAAGAAATCGAATCTAGATCCTTTATAGAGCACTAGGTGTTTCAGACATACCCTTTCAGTTGGTACCATTCATAGCTGCTCTTTAGAAAGATTAGTTTGGGTAGCTTGCTTAGGTGCTAGAAAAGCTCACTGATCCCCCCACCCACCCCCGGCAAGCATAAACTTGCAAGCATTTGATGGGAGTCCTTTGACCCTCAGAGCACAATGAACATAATGCACAGCAGTGTTTCAATTAGGCTTCCATGACTGCTTAATCCAGGTAAAAAATCACTATGTCAACTGATATTGATTCTACAACAGGATCAAAAAGTCTTCAAGTGATGGTTACTTGGTTCCAACATGATGACAGATGGATTCATGAAGGCCACTGGGCACAGAAAAATCAATCATTTCATTCACATGTCCTGAGTGCAATGGGCTGCTTATTTAGATTTATGTGCATCAGATGCTGTCCTTAGCTGTGAAAGCTAGTCAGCATCACGTAACTTGGGCTGTCGGTTGTCTGCCTCAGTTTGATTTGTGGCAAGTGTCTCTTCAAGTGGAATCACATTACTTATTCATCCTTTTGGACTGGCACGTGGCTGTAACTTATTTCAACAAACATGGAATGTGTCGTACATATTGTTAAAGGCAAAGAAAGAAAAAGGCCTGGTCATCAAGTCATTTTCAATTTTTATATGACAAGAAAGATTTATATTTTAGTTCATATTTCTCAATAGTTATGCATGAGATTACATAAACAAATTTATAAGTTTAAAGGCAAGGCATTCATCCAGATTGCACTGTTGCAAAAGTAACTTTTGATCCTGGTGACGAACTGTAACACTTTTTGTGGACCTTTTTATTCACTTTCCATTCATATTGCCTGTATATTCTATATATGCCGCAAATGGCAACATTTGTAATTGTGTAATCTTAACAATGCTATGTTTACGACTTCTTCAACTTGGACAGAACGGTTTATATTTGGTCCCCTATGGTGGCTGTAATGCTGCAATTTGGTGTAGAAACATGTAATTTTGATGCTGACCGAAAATGTCATTTTACCTCTTTTTTGTTTCAGAAACAATTACTCAATAACTTTTGCTAAGTGTGCATATGCAGGTGATTTTACAAACAGCACTTTTAATTTGGGGTGCACTTTCCTGGTCATTTCAATTTATGATGATGATGATGATGATGATGATGATGATGATGATGATGATGATGATGATGATGATGATGATGGTGGTGGTGGTGGTGGTGATGATGATGATCGTCGTCTTCGTCGTCATCGTCGTCGTCGTCATCATCATCATCATCATCATCATCATCATCATCATCATCATTATAATAATAATACACGGTATTGGTCCCTGTTAGCAGCCACATTTGGTGGAAAATTACTTCAACATGTTTCAAATGTCTTGGGCACTATGACCAGTTCTTTAATCGCTCAAAGTTATTTAGCTTTAGGCATGTGTCAGGTATGTTGGGCTTCTTGGTCAAGTACTGTTTGGTTTGCATCGTACTCCAATAGTGTTTTCACAAAAATGTTAATGTTAAGTTTGCTGAAATGATTTACCTCAATTCTTTCAGTGCCCACTGCAACCGAAGTATAGCTACTTGAAACAAACAACTCTGAATTATGACATGGGTGCTAGATTCCTGTTCCTCTTTTAAAGACCTTTCATTCAAGTACCAGCATGCATGTAGTTATACAGAATAAAATCGTCTGGATCAACAGCGTAGAGCGTGTGGACGAAGCTGTTGACTCAGTCTACAAGATGGCACTGTAAGAGTTGAATGTTCTTAAAAAAACAGCAGAAATTTGAGCAGCTGCTTGTCTCTTTTCTGTACAAACCCGTTAAGATGTCACCTGCTTTACCTTTTTTCATTTTACCATTTTATTGGAAGGTTTAGGTAAAACTATTGACTACTGACTAGAATATAAGCCACTGAAACGTCTTTTCTTCCTCTGGATTATGATTATTTATTTATTTATTTGTTTGTTTGTTTGTTTGTTTGTTTGTTTGTTTATTTATTTATAATTTATTTATTTATTTATTCATTCATTTATTTGTCTATTTATTTATTTATTCATTTATTTATTCATTCATTCATTCATTTATTTAATTATTTATCTATCTAGTTATTCATTTTTCTACTTATTTATTCATATGTATGTATTTTTATTTTTTTATTCATTCATTTTTTGATCATTCGTCCATACATTTATTTTTGGATTTTGCATCCATATACTTTACAGACTGCTTGGTAGAATATGCTGCTGCTAAAAGAACAGGAGAACGCTAATATTGGCACTTGGGGATAGTGTGGTTCCCGTATGATCCCCCTCCTAACAAACTGGAAAGTCTGCTTCCATTGGTCCAAACTGGAAAGTCTGCTTCCATTGGTCCGCACATCAGAACATGTTGACTTCAAAGTGTACCGGCATGTTGTTATTAAAATTTTAAAATCCCACTGAACCTCAATGCGACACACAATGCAATGATCATCAAATTCTGAATTTCCTCTCATTTCTAGTACAATCTCTTCATTGCAGTTGATTAGCCGTGAACTAGGGTTCCTTGGCCATGTTACATGAAATTACAGTGGTGCATCAAATTCCATAGAAAACATTGTATTTTTAATGCAAAATATATTGTTAGAAATGATGAAATGGTTAAAAATTCTAAGTTTACCCAATATTATACCGATAAATTGAATGTAATGGCAGCATATGCTAATCGGTTTACCTCTGTAATATCCATTTCTCCAACCTGGGGAATACCTGTCATAGATGTATGTAACAGGCACATTCGGTGCAGTATACCAATTTGTTGGCAGGGGAGTGCTTACGTATGGATTATATGTTTCTTGTAACCAATTCCGAGGCACCACTTGTTGGCCATCTTGGTTCTTGCCTTGGTTAAGGTGCATCAGCATCCATTTTGCCATACCATCCGAGTTTACAAGGACAGATCCTGATGCACCAAATTTACCCCAATGTCTACAATTAGATTAGAGATAAACATGCTGATGACAGGCAGTTTAAATTTATTATTAGCAGCATAAATATATGATTTTGTTCAAGTCATCTGTATCGTAACAATACACTTCAGACAAATGAAACTGACCATGTACCCAATGCGTCTTTATCAGTCCCATATGGCTTAGTGAGTAAGTAAAAAAGTAAGTAAGAGACTTTATTTATAGAGGGTAAAAACACAATCGTATACAATTGTACACATTTGTGCACCTGTTAAGGGATACCCGTATCTTATACAGGACCATCTGGTAAAAAGTTGCAAAGTATTTACAGTGTGATATAAATAGTGCAATATTTAAAATACTCAAAACATGAAAAACATTGTATGATATGGTCTAGTTTACACAGAATCCATAAAGTACTGGAAAGCTTGGCACTTAAAAGATGATAATGAACGACATTCCTGGACATGGCTTGGTAACTTATTGTACTCTAAAGCTCCACTGTAGCTAAAACACCTGTTTTGAAAGCTATACCTGGTTAACCTTGAGTTTATATCCATCTGGTGCTTCAATAGTTCTGACTTGTATCCAAAAGTTAGACCAAGAAGTGTTTTTTTTACAAATGTAACATTCCGGAATTTTACTAAATTAGATTAGTAAGATGTCACAAAATATGAAAAGTGGGGCGGAGGGAGTCATCGTGTTTACCTCCATGATGAGTCCGAGTGCCATTTTTTGGAGAATGTTGATACGAGTTACGAGCAAAGATTGACCCCATATCATGTTACAGTTATCAATAGGACGCTGTAAAAATGATCCGAAAAAAGTTAACCGTGTAGCGTGCGGGAGATATGTCTTTATTCTTATGAACAATGCCAATTACTAATGAAAGTTTTAGCAACTTTGTCAATGTGTTGTTTCCAGAACAGGTGATTGTTATTTACAACTCACAGTGGTTTCTGGCAATCCACATTCTCCAGGGCAGTATTGTTGAAAGTTACTTGACTTCTGATGTTGGCAATTTACATTCTTTCTGACGTGCTGTAACTAACATGACCTTAGTTTTATCTGCATTGACTGCCCTTTTACTAGCTTGGCATCACTTTTGAAAATTCACCTGGTCTTTATTCAATTTATGTTCATCCTCCTCAAAGTCCTCTGGTGTGTAACACAGAGTCTGCATACATATCCAGTGGAGCTTTCAGATGAAGAGCCAAGTCGTCCAAAAATGAAACAAAGAGTAACGGGCCCAGGATGCAACCCTGAGGAACTCCATGTGTTACTTGTCTAGTACGACATATTTGACCCTTAAAAAGGACACACTGTTCTTGCAAGTATGACTTGAACAAATTTAGCCCTACTCGATCGCATTGATAGGGATATAATTTGTGTAAAATTACATCAGTATCAACAATATCAAAAGCTTTTTGAAGATCTGGCAGCTGTACGCCATTTAAAAGGCATTTCTCCATATTTTGTGTCCATTCATCTATGATTTAAATGAAGGCACTTGCACAAAAGAGCAGCGCGTTATAACCAGACTGAGCAGCATATAATTAACAGTACTTTTGAAGAAATGTATCAAAACATGTTTTTCAAATAAGTTACTGAGCGTATAAAAGTATTGTAACGGGTCTAAACTTATGTCTGTCTGAAAGGTTTTCGGACTTGTGAATGTGAGTAACTCTGCTTGTTTTCGACTTTGTTGGAAATTTCCGGTCTCAATACTCATATTGAGTATCCTTGAGGAAGGCTTACTTAAAACTGGTGCAGCTGCTATTAACATTTTGGGCTAGACACCGTCAAGACCAGTAGCTTTAGTCTCGTCCAGATTTTTCAGGAGTTTCATGACTTCTTCTTCACTGATATTTGGGATATAAAAATTATATCTATAGGCCAATTTTGGATTTAATAAAATTCTTGAGGCAGATATGGTCATTTTCTATGTCTTGTGAGTTATTTTCCTCTGGAATATATCTGAAAACCATCGATGTGAAGAGACTCATTGAAACTCTCAGCAATCTGTTAAGGATCTGCAATCTTTCTTGTACCCTCATAAACACTGGAATTTGCTTGTTTAAACATTTTGGTGCAAGTTCCTTTTAATATGACCACAGTATCTTATTATTTCCCATATAGGGTTTAATAAGGGTTGAGTAGCATTCATTTTTTGCTATTTTAGAATCGTGTCATTCACTTTGTTTCTGGCAATGTTATAGCTATCGTTATCTCCAATATTGTTAAAATTATTTTTGTCTGCCATGCTTTCTAGCATCTCATGTGTTATCCATTCTGCTTGATTTGAAAATTTTACTCTGATTTCTCTATGTGGAGCATGGGTGTTAATCACTTGAAGGAACATATCATACCAGGCCTCTAGGGCTGAATCAATATCTGATATAGAGGCTAAAGCATCCCACTCGGCTTTATTAAAATCATCCAAGAATCTATCTTCATCAAAGTCTTTTGTATATCTATAACGTATTGATAAATGTGTATGTTTCTTGCCAAATGAGTGTCTGAGAACTGCTACTGTAAGAAATTATCACTAATCCTAATTTAAAGACTTTAACAATTCTGACACATTCAGGCTTTGGGGTTTTAATATGGCCAATAAGGGTTGAGCTTTTGTCAGTTACTTTAGTAGGTTCGTTTACCATCGTTAAAGCTGAATATTTTATGGCAACTCGGACCATGCTTTTGATTCATTGTCATCCTTGAGACGGTCTATCTTTAAATCACCAAATATTGAAATTTGGCACAATATGAGTATGTACTGACTAGCTCTGTGGAAAAAGACTCCGTGTACGTTTTAGTATTGTGGGATTAACTTCTATATACATTGCAGATAAGGTGTGATCCATGATTCGTGGATGTAAACACAAGCCACAAACTTTCAGTGTCTTCAGATTCCAGATTATCCCTAGGAGCGTATGTAAGTTTGTCAGATAAATAAGCTACCACACTTCCAGCATGAGTTTTATCCAACGGTATTTACGATCATTATGGTCAGTACGTTCAGATACATATCCTTTTATTGATATCTCACTACCACAAAATTCATCATCCAAGGCATGGTTCTGTAACTCCAATGATATCAGGGTTGTTATAGTGCTGGTTAAGAATAATTTTAAGTTGATCCAGTTTGGTGTTGCCATTTCTGGGCGCACTAGACTTCTTATTCCATTGGGCTACTTTTAGGCCAGCTTGAAGCTCACAAGTAAATAAAGGTGGGACATTTTCTTGTTCTGGGCCTGGGTGAGGGTGGATTACTTATTTGCTAGATAACATTCTCTTTGTTTCAAGCATTTGCAAGAAATTATTTTGGAATGTATTTGTATTTATGCCTTATGTGATATTATTGCGATTACACGCACCTAGTTTTATTAAAAAATACCGCCATGTGGCATCGTATTACAAATAAGGGCGATGGTTACGACTATAACATATAAAAGTACATCCGTTGTTTTGTAATAATTCACGACACAACACGTTATCATAATTTTATCTTTATCAAACGCTAATGCCCTCAGTGTTCAGGAAACCAATTAAATGGTATTTTTCTAGATAATGCTAACTCTTTTACGAGTTGATGTTTTCACTGGGATAACTTTGTATTAAAAGACTTCAATCTGTCGAATGGAAAATAATATTTAGCTTAGCCAGGAAAAAGGAGCAAGTTTGTTTATGTAGCTGCACCAACCTATTATTATGGTGAAACAATGTTAGAAGTAACACTTTTTTAAACAAAATTGTGTTTCAGTTTCACTCGTTTATTGACTTACCCATGTGTGTCACTTACTTTATTGTTGATAATGGAGTCATCACAAACGTGCCGTTATAAGTGTGGTAAGGTTTGGCAACATTTTCTGCATCCAAATCTGCTACGTTGGTGAATGAACTTCCTGTCATGCCCAGAGGTGTGTATATATATTTGGTAATCAATTTTTCCCATGATGCATTGCCCAGCACTTCACTGACGTATGACAATAGTATGAACATGATATTGTTATACGAATATTTAAAACGGAATCCACTCTCAGGTTTCAGAAACCGGATTCGCCTAAAAATAACAATACAAAAAACTGTGTGTAGCATATAACCATGATAATCAACAGGAAAACAAGTTCTGTGGCAGGGGCTGCATAATGGTTTGGTAACAGACACTTGGTCAACTAACGATGTGAGCATGTTGTACTTGTGCGTCTGTTTATTTTATCCATATTTTGTCACGGAATTAACTGAAAAGTTGTTCGTAAATACTAATTAAAGCAAACGAAATAACATCTGGTCTCCCCTTTAAGGTCCTTAAGTTGATAGGTTTTAATTGGCTTAGACCCTTAATCAAACACCACGTTACACACTCCAGTTGGAACAAAATAGGTCTATGTTTATACACATACAGGCCCATACCCATGAAAAATTAAGGATTCATGCTTTCTGCTATTTAAAAAATAAAAGTGCAGAAAATTAAATTTCTGAACTGTGCAAAGATCCAGATACATATTATATGTATATGTATATATATATATATATATATATATATATATATATATATATATATATATATATATATATATATATATATATATATATATATATATATGTCTGTGCATGTGTGTGTGTGTTTTCACATTTACTAATTTTTTGCTTGCCTGTCTTTCTGCTAATGTATCATTTAATGTGAAATGGGGGTTAAACAGCCATTTCTCCGTGGTTCCGTGGCAGGTGTTATCACATCAATGCATTTGAGGCATGTGTTGCAAGATAATTCATCGACTGTACCAAATATTATTATAAGTACATCTTTTCTGCCAATAAAGAGATATTCTACAGTTTAGAATTCCTTTACTCCCGTCTAAAAATGCTGCAGAACGCCTGTAAAGTCTGTTCGACATGCACTGCATGAGCACAAAAGCTCAGCACCTTCATTCGGTATCACATTGGTCTTCCATATGGTTTTCCAATCATTGTCTCCCTAATACCTCAATCCATCGTTTGCCGAGAATGTGGTTTCACAAATTCACCAAGGTTGTGCTCAGTGTGACCAAAAACTATGTCATGTATTTATGTAACACAAAATTAGCTCCCAAGTGCCAAATTGATGTAATGGGCTTAAGCGTTTGAAAAGAACATTTGTCCTGGAAAGACCACACCTTGCATCTGGGTCTGCATGTGGACTTCTTACACGATCAAATAGGCCCAGGCCCACTGCTTTGTTGTGAACAGGCGCCGTTCAAACGCAATCCTGCCATATCACATCAATGCTTTTTTTCTCAAGGAAAATCTCTACCTGTCCCAAACTCTGATATACCTACTCAATCTATTTGGCTACAATTCAAACATTTTCAGATTTCAGTTAAGATGAGTTCCACAGCAGGCCAAAAGGTCTTGGTTACGTCTTACACAAACATAATGAAAGTAAATGGTTTCAGAAGACCGTCATCAGAAAGAAATTGTGTATTTTGACGGAAGGTCGAAGCCCCAGAATGGATTTCTGGCTATCAACTGTGGCTCTCCGGAAGGTCCCAGTAAATGAAAATGTTTTATAACCAAAAGATGAGGCTCCTTATTAGTCGAGTCGTCATCTGTTCTAGCACAAGTAGCAACAGACGGTTTGAGGTCACCGTCAGGTAACACAGGGAATGACCTTTTTCCGTTCAACTTGTCAAATGACCACCTTACCAGAATCACATTCCTGTGTCATTTAAAAAAGAGGACAGAAAGAAAGAAAGAAAGAAAGAAAGAAAGAAAGAAAAAAGAAAGAAAACAGCAACATTTAGTTATTGCTGTCATATGAATTTTGACCATTATATATTTGTTTGTTAGTGAAAGTTGTGTCTGGTGACCTGTGACCTGAATGGAGGACAAACCTTAATGAGCATGCTCAGATTATCTGTTGGTCTATCATCACAATCATCATCATCATCATCATCATCGTCATCGTCATCGTCATCATCATCATCATCATTATTATTATTATTATTATTATTATTATTATTATTATTATTATTATTATTATTATTATTATGCAATGAGAAGAATTTGCAGTCTCATAAGGGTGCCAATCAGAAAGCCACTTTCATTTAGACAGTATAAAAGTATATTTAGGAATGATAGGCCATTTCAGACACTAAATTAACCTTATTTCATAAGTGTTACTAATTATATGCATATTAATAATCCTGTGCCTCTCAGCATTTCTGGTGAAGTCCTGTGTCAGACAGGTGGCCTAGAAAACAAAGAGAGGGAGTTGAGGCAGGGAAAAACATGGCAATCCTCATCAGCTTGTGTTGCCATATTTTTCCAGGACCAGAGCCGAGGCAAGGGATCCACCACACACTCTATCACAGCTGTGGTGGACCCCGGGTCCTGGCTGTATCTCCCTGCACTCATTGGTTGTACTTTCTTCCCCCTGGAAAAAAACTTCACCTCCCACACCCTATCCCCGCCTGTGAGCCTCAGACATTTACCATGGGAGACCCCATTGGAGACCTTATAAGGGCTACTACCATTCCCTTCCCTCCCTGTACTCTGCAATTCTTACTTATTCAGTTGCTGTCTAACTCTATCCGTTCATTTCTTTCCTCCCAGCATCCTACCAGGTAGTCCTGTACACTTTTGGTACCTTTCATTCGTCCCAGAAAGCCACCCTTCAAACCTAAAACCAATGCCACACGTTCCTCTTTTAAACACCGAACTTCTTCTAATCCTTGTATTTATGATCTTCCCTGGGGCACTTTCTGAAAAAAAATCTTCCCTTATCTCTCAATATGCATCACACTACAACAACCAATGATCCATGGTCTCACCTGCTCTTGCCTACACACCTCACATTTTCCATTACTACTTCTTGACCACTTCTTCTTTCTCTTTTCTAGATTGATTACTCCTGTCCTACTTTGAAAAAGAAGCTTGGCTCTTTTCCTTCCATCCTTACACAAACTTTTCTTTGGCTTTTTTAAATACCTTGTGCACTTTTAATTTACTCTATCCCTTTTCCCTGACTTCTCATTTCCAGTCCTCCTCCTAGCCCTCTGTAACAGTCTTACCTATATACACTTTCCAATCATCAACTTCATCATGTCCTTTCAAGTCATATCTCTCTGCTAACTTATTTATGTCTTTGACCCATCCTGTTTGTTCCTGGAATACCTCATTGTAATCTATCCTGCGTGACCTGCTTTAACTTACAGCTTGTAGATATCCCCAGTACTTTAACGTTGTTTGGGCAATCCTGTCTCCGATTTTATTCCATCCTAACTCTCCTAGGACTGTTTCTATTGTGGCACATGGTGGTCCTACCAGTATCCATTTCCCCATCTGATTCTTTGCTTTCTCCATTCCCTGAATAAATCATTCACTAATTGTAATCACACCTAAGCCATATATTATTCATAGTATTGCAACTCTATCCCATAATACTCTTGCTATGCACGCTCTGTTGAAACTGTTCAGTGTCGTAGCTTTATCATTCCCTTCATAAGATTCATTTTCTGTTTAATCTTCTCCACCTGATAACTGAACATGCCTTTACCGTTTGCTTTGAACTTGGGTATTCATACTCATCGACCTCCCCAATTTTGATCAGCTGTTCTCAACCTTCTGGAATTTGGAACTGCCTATTTCTCCATTTTCATTCCCATCTTGTTTGTTTTTCTAGAGTCATGACTTTACTCTTATCCGTACTACATACTAACCTCCATTTATCCCATACTCTCCTGCTATGTTCAGCATATCTTATAGTTCTCTTAGGGACTCTGCCATGAGTACAATATCATGTGCATAAAAATAAACCTAACCTTGTATTTTTGGTCACCTACCCTCATTCCTCTATCACGCTACATTAACTGATCCCCAACTCCTTAATATACAAACCATACAAATTTGGAGGCAGCACACATCCCTGCTCTAGGACTATATCCAGACGTGCATTCTCTACTGCTACCTTTTCTAATGAAAGTGTATGGTCTACATCTTCATACAAAGCTTTTAGAATTTCTCGAAAATTTCCAAAAACCCTAGTCCATTTAGTTTTTCCCATAGGACATCTCTGTATACCCTGTCATAAGCTTTTTTCACATCTAAAAATCCCATGAAGACTTTCTTTTATTTTTGGATCGCCAATTCTAACACCTGGGTCAATGTGAAGATGTGTGCATCTACCCTTCTACCTAGTCTGAATCCATTCTAATTTCCTTAGAAAACCCAGCCTTTCAGCTATTCTACTTAGTGTCTGGTACTTTATCCTACTGATTATATTGCCAACATTACGGTTCCCCTGCCATGGTCTAATTGGCCCCTTGGGCCCTTGTTTGGAATATATGAAATCCTGAGTCTACTCCATTCCTTTCGTATTTGTCTTTCCTCAATAACCCCATTGAAAAGCAACTGCAAGCTATCTTTAATTTCCTCTGGCCCTCTCTTTTTGAATTCCGTCAAGTTATCATCTGGTCCGCGAGCTTTAAGTAATCGTATCTGCTCAGCTGCCTTTTTGTAACTTCTATACTTCTGATCCTGCAGCACATCTCAGGATCCCATTGATCCTGTGTGTACTCTGCTTGACACACTGGTACTGTTCCCTGACCAGAATGTGGGGCAATCACTTCTTCCCAATGCTCCCTTCAGGCTTCCTGTATTTCTTCCTTGTTATCTGTTCGTTTCCCTCTATGCCTAATTTCGTGTGCTTTATTCTGTTTTTGCCAATTAACCTGTTTCCAAAAGATGACTGAACCTTCTCCCCCAAACTCCATTATTTTCCTTGTTATTTGTTCATTATTACTGGCCCTCTTTTCTGTTTTCTTCTCTGTTCTATTACTTGCACATTCCATATACTGTCTCTTAGCTTCTTCCATATCACACTCGGAAAATCTGCATGATCTGAATAATATAAACCCAGTATCGCATGTGTGATCTCGTATGTACTCCTAGGTTGAATAATATTGCAGATGGGGCCTAAAAAGGAAAGAATCAATTGTCAATTAGAACAGTTCATCATATCTGCAGACATAGCTGGTTCACACTCTGATCATATCTCTAGATATGATGACCTGGCTGAACTTAATCTTTCCGTCATAATGTCCATGGGACCCAAACTTTAAAACCGCTAGCAATCACAAAAGAAAAATGGTTGTTGGTAGCACATCTGTCTTTGTGTTTTGAAAAATAATCACCCTTTTGAAATTGTAAAAAACTCTACTCAAAGACAATAAGATGTTTCTGTATCTATATTGACGGCGGTCCTGTGCTGCCCCCATCGCACAGCAAGTAACGGAACGGGATGGAGGGCGGATCGATATATAAGCACCGCCAAACATGTTTCACTTATAAAAGGTCACAATTGAGAAGGCATAAGCTATAAAGGGAATTTATTCCCTTATTTTGAAAACATGCAGGAAACTTCAGATATTAAGATAATACCACTTTTTCAGGACAAAAAATGTTATGTTCATGTCACAGGGAGACTGTAAAATTGTGTTCTGCCTTCACTCTGGCCCCTATGGATAAATGACATGGGACACAACTATGGCGACCCTGGCTTTCCGAATTTGTACTCGTCTGTTGAAAGGTGCCTAATAAAGTCCGAATATCCCATGTAGTGTGGCATACCATACGTCTCTGTGTTCCTTGTTACTTATTCTCTCAGATACTCCTAACTTTCAGCTTCCTACCTCCTGTTTTACACACGTAACTGCATTCACAAAACCAAAAAAAAAAAACGATTTGCTTCGACCTCCTCTACACCCGGCACTTCCGATTGCAGTCATGTGTTGGGGGGGAAATGTGAAACCCGCCGCAACGAGATACAGAATCAACTGGAAATTTTGAAGGGAACCTTCGCTGTCAGCGTCACGTGGCTGATATTCTCGGTAAGACGGCGTGTCTCTCGTTGCAGCGACGTATGGTATGCCACATTACATGGGATATTCGGACTTTATTAGGCACTTTTCAACAGACGAGTACAGATTCGGAAAGCCAGGTACGCCATAGTTGTGTCCCTTGTCATTTATTCATAGGGGCCAGAGTGAAGGCCGAACTCAATTTTACAGTCTCCCTGTGGTTCATGTGGTTATATAGCATGCCCTGCATATGTGCCCTCATCATGTTGGAGGTACAGCTGTGTCGCCTAACAACGTAGGCTAGCGAGCAGGGTCGTAGTTAATATTGATTAACATGACTATGACCTGGATATACCTTTAAAGCAATTCCTTGACTTGAAGGTTGAATGGCTCTTGATGCACCAATACCACAAACATTTGAATAGAAATAGGAATGACACTTACATCCATATATCTTACGTCGATTGTCAATATCAAATTTTCCTCATTGTGCGGATTAAATGAACTTGTATGACTTTTATTGACACCTGTATCATTTAAATATTCAGTTGCCTCAGAGATCTGCTATAACACATCCCCGGTTGCTTGTATAAAATTCATCTTGCACTACTTGTAATCGTGTGCTTGCAGTTTGTTGAATTTTTCTGAAAGAGCGGAAAATACTACATGAGAAACGACCATTCAAAGAACTAATTAGTTTGCGATCCATTACCTGGCATGATGATTTCCAGAAGGTACTCACTTAGCAATTTGTTTGCGAGTGATGTTCTGGAAGCGCATTTCAGTGAAGTCAGGCAGGCCTGTTCTGTGTACGCCTAAGTCCCGCAAGGTCGCCTGTAATGTTAATTCTTTGTTGTAAAAGAAGAAGTCGTCTCCCAGTATTTTCCGTACCGGTGTATCCCAATTATATAAACTGAAACAAAAATACAATGAAAGCCACGTGTGAGGGTTGTAGGCTGACGGGGTTACTTTCAAATGTGAATCAGTTGCGTGTAATAACAGGTGGAATAGGCTGACGGGAATTCCGTAATAACCAATGAATGAAAAAACGTAAATAAACGTCGTAGTTTCATTTGTTTTAAGGATTCAAGCATTTAAGTTTATATATATATATATATATATATATATATATATATATATACATATATATACATATATATACATATATATATATATATACATATATATATATATGTATATATATATATATATATACATATATATATATATATATATATATATATATATATATATATATATATATATATATCATCACCGTTAGCCAAACTCTACGGGGAGCTCATTCTGAGCATGCCGACGTGCCCGACAAAGGGAGGGTGGGATGCGAGCCTCGAATGCGCCGCCGTGCACATGCGTGCATAAAATATTGTATCATTGTTTAACATTGAAGCAATCATGTCCATGGGCATACCTTTCGAATGCAAGGCGCCTGTGATAACTTTTACACAAGATTTCCATATTTAAGTCTCGTTTCCAGAAAACAGCAGCATGAAATGTCAAATATCTTGCAACTATCATCTGTGGTCAAATTAACCATAACCAAACATTGGGCTTGTTTGTTTTAAACATATTTTCTTCCGTAGAAAGCACTCGGGGAGGAGGCCAGGGCCCTATATTAACGCGTTCCTGCGGAGAAAGGCCTGTTTCACAAGACAGACGGAACCATACAAGGTCCAGCGCGATGCTTTCTGAGGTGAGTAAACAGTGGTTGAAGGCGGTTGTCTGTAGAAACTAAGGAGGAAAGCAAAGCACTGATTGCCAAGGAGAAGTAGAACAGCGCAGGAGACATATGATTTCTAGACAGTGTAGCAATTACAGCAATACAGACAATAAACTGATTGTGTTGATTTGAATAGAATTAGCCTGTCGCCCAAGATTTGATATTAACTATCATAATCAATTGTGCAATGGCACCAACCAGAAAACCATTGGTTTTTCAAGTAAAATAAGGAAAATCCAGAAATATTGTTTTATTACTTTGGAAATTGAAATTTCCGAATAGTGTGGTAGGGACAGACAAAAAATAATGCCAAAACATCTTCGTTGCCTGCCCGCATCTTCGCCTCAGGGAATCAGAAACACTGATGTCAAAGAAGTGGGCATTCAGTTGACTATACCCCATACCTAATCTTGTATGAATAACTGCTGGAAACCTTCTGCCTACACAATATAATTCCGTCTGTTTGACTGATCGAGGAACATTAATGGCGTTTTCATTTTTTGAATTCAGAAAAGGACCAGGAATGTGTTGTTTTTAATGGCGGTTAGTTCCAACGTCTTGCAGTAGCAGGAAAAAAAGTTTCCTTAGACCATTAGAAAATGACATGACTAAGGTAACATGGAACTAAATAGTACGTTACATTATACATTTGTATTAGTTTACACATTTCTCAATACATCCCAAAATGTTCCGGCTGCGCGACATTTTTCAGTTGGTAACCTTAAAATACAAGAGGGGGATTATATGCCTGGTTATCTTTCCGGATATTTGCATAGAGTCAATTTTGAGGGTATTACAGGTGACCAACCAGTCTACAGATCAAAACTCAAAGGACGCGAGGTCGTTGATCATTGCAATTGCAGTTAAAGCAGGATTGTCAACAGTCAGAAAAATGGAGGTGTCATCTGCACAAATTTTGTATTGGACCAAACAATACCCACAATATCATTTATAAATATTACAAACAAAAGAGGTCTTCATACAAGGCCCAGGGCCCTCCATCATTCATTGTACCCACATAGGATGACTGGCCATTCATTTCGACGCACTGTTGGCGATTAAATAGACAATTCTTAAAGCCGTTGAGGAGGGAGCCTGATATTTCATTGCCTTCCCATTTGTATGGTTAACCATTATGGCAAACAGGATCGAACTCCTAACTTTCTTTCTTTCTTGGCTACAGGCAAATTTGTCCGACATTTCATTTGAAAAGTATTACACGAAAAAACTCCCAACTTGACATGATTATACTTCCCTACATGAAGTCTTGAACTTTTGTAAAGAGGTTCAACGGTTTTGAAAATTATGCAAATTATCGCCATTTGAAAATTTAAATCTTGAATATCTTCAAATCTATAATGGGTACAAGTAACCAATCCAACTTCAACTAAGATGTTTGTAACACTGCACATTTTTGTAATTTACATGTGATTTCTAAAGGTCAAAGGTCAAGGTCATTTGGACCTTTGAAATTTTCATCTTGCCATAGCTTGATTAATTTTTATTCAATTTTGAGCATGTCTTGCTCAAATTGTACCAATTGTAACTCTTCACATTTTTGTAAGAACCTCTTACCTCTAAGAGGCAAAGGTCAAGGTCATCTGGCCCTTTGGTCTTGCCATAACTTGGTCAATTTTCATCTGATTTGGTTCATGTTGGGCTTAAATTGTGGGTATTGTAACACTGTACATTTTTGCTATTTCCATGTGACCTGTTAAGGTCGAAGGTCAAGGTCATTTGGACTTTGAAATTTTCATCCAGCCATAAGCTTTATCGAATGTGAAGTACCAAAGGACAAAAGTTGTAGCCCGTAATATAAACAGCTTTTGAAGGCACACAGATTTGCTTTGAAGCAAATCTTTTTTTCTAGTTCTCTTTAATAATCTTTTAGGTCGAATAACTTTGTGCTTCTCACAACGGAGTTTGGAGTTGTATCATGGAAGATCAGAGGGACGAAACGTGTTTGATTTGCTAGCAAGAGTCAGATGTTAGGCTTGAAGAAACGATTCGCTTCAACATTGGCAACATTCACCTATATTTTCAGAATTGAAACAGTCATCCCAGTGAATTTGTCAAGATAGTATCTAAAATTGTCGAAGTCTTCTCTGTCACACTGCCAAATATGTCTTGCAAAAGACGATTCCATTTGAGGCTGAAAGAGTACATTTGTACCTACAAGTGCGTGGTCACAGTTGTAAATGTATGGAAGGACTCGAGGGCAGTTCGATATGTTGGTTATTATTTGATCAAAACAGGTAGAAGTCCCCGTAATTGTAGCAAGCTTGTCGATATGCATTATAAAAAAAAATTGAAAAAGAGCACTGTCACTCACATCAGTGGTGATTTATTACAGAGAAACCAATTAAATTTGCATAAATAATCCTTTAACATAAACCAGCCATGATCAGTACTTCGCATGCTGACAGATCTTATTGGATGCTAACGACGATTTAGTGAAAAAACTTACTCATTTAATGAAAGACTATTAGCCAAAAAACATTGGCCCATACAAGGCCCTTTCTTTAAGTACACATAATATAATTAAGCAGAAGCAGAAGCAGAAGCAGAAGAAGAAGAAGAAGGAGAAGAAGAAGAAGAAGAAGAAGAAGAAGAAGAAGAAGAAGAAGAAGAAGAAGAAGAAGAAGAAGAAGAAGAAGAAGAAGAAGAAGAAGTGCAAAAGGAGTAAAGAAGTGGTGCAAAAGGAGTAAAAGTAAAAGAAGAACAATGTGACAATATGATGTAACACAGCAGACAACATGTTCAAACTACATAAAAGCCAGCTGAGCGTATTTGGAGCATAAGTAATCACCTTCATCACCTGATTCAGAGTTTTTATCGGATATTTTGCAAATAGTTTTCGATTTGAAAAAAAAAATACATGTCATTGTAGCATTCATTATTTACAATAACAATCATATGTCAAGAACGGTGACCAAACAAAGCTACACTTTATCAATATTAGATAGATTAATGACTAAATTTGGTTTTGAGAACCAAAGAGACTCTAACCCCGAATACGGTTCTTTGATTTACGGGACCGCACACGCTGCAAAATCAAAGTGATGGGTAGTTTCAGAATAATGTCCACAATGACATATTTGTGAGTTTGTCAAAGGACGAAAATATAGATGTACATTAAGACCACTGAAATCCTTTCTCAGTCAATTAACTAAATTGTTTAGTTTACTTGACCGATAACGTACGTTGTTGAGCCCAGCAGGAAAGACTGTCTGTTTCACATACATTCCAAAAGGCTACGAGACATAGGGTTGCGAACTTTAATTTGGAAGGATGTGCCAAATTAAAGTTGCAAAGGGGGTAAAGTTTCGAGAGAAGGTTTTAATCCACTCTGGGCAAATATCGATTATTTGTATTGCGTAAATTATAGATATGACCATCTTTTTCAGAAGGAAGACGATCACTCAAATTAGCCGGACATACGCCTTTTTACTATTTTAAAGTAAGGTACTTACTTGAATTATTCTCTACTATCCTCTCAGCTCGGCCATCCTAGACACTTTAAGACTTAAACTCGATTAGATGTGTTCATAGTTTCTGCTACAGCAAGTGCAGCTCGATGCTGCGAATACTCGAGCAAAGCACAACTTCTGTCCTAACAATTGTCTGTTATCTGAGACGGATATTGCAAAATTAGAGAGAGAGAGAGAGAGAGAGAGAGAGAGAGAGAGAGAGAGAGAGAGAGAGAGAGCCTCTTTCCAAAACGCATGAAACGCGGCTTTGACCCCATGATAAATTGAAGAGTATTGTTAACTCTTAGAGTACCAGCGAAGACTAAAGTCAAACAACTTAAAACGAACTGCTCTGATTATTGATAAGGATACTATATTCATGTTCCTTCGCGAACAAAAGACATCTTTCAGATAGCAGCATGTGTACAACTACACATAGAACATAACAATCCAGGTAAACAGCATTCCTCCGTGCGCTTCAGGCGCCAAAATAGCGCCTACGAAAGGTGTTCACTGAGTCCAAAATGTGGCACTGAAAGAGTTAAATCGCCAGCTTGGGACGGAGCAAATAACCGTAATGCTTTATTCGGGGGTTATCCCCACTATCTGTCTTGGAGATTTGGAGGTTAAACATATTTTTTAACATTTCTATTTCTAGAACTACAAAATAACCAAAGTTTTATTGGTTTCGTGTTCCAGAAAGCATGTAAGCTCGTTAGCATCGCCATTGACCCACTGTAAGAAAAAACGGTGGGGTTTATCAACGGAGTCAACCAGAATTTAACACTAAGTGGAGGAAAAGGTTTACTTCAACGCCCATCATTTCTAGCTCAGCTGAGTTGTCAGTCATTTGGGCCAACACATGAGGAACACGAGTCCTCGAAAATTTTGACAGTAACACATTTCTTTTGATATGCAATAGGTCTCCAAATTTCAAGATAATTTTTCTCGTCTGAAAGCCTAATCACCCCGATACGAGCATAGTATCACAGCAGGGAGGAAGTCTGGCTGATTGAAGTGAAAGGAGTTACTTAGTGTGAAAAGCGCATGAGTGGTTGCCACGAGTTGCCGTCGATTTGGGGCACAAGTGACTGCTGCTGGGGGCAGAGAAAACCAGATGATGAGTTCAGCATGTAGGATGGTCCGTCATCAGGGGTCCGTCGTCTGTTCACAGTTCACATTTTCCACTTACCCAAAACTATTGTCCAGAGACTCTTCAAACTTAAAGAGGATCTGTCTTGGACGGATATTTGCCAAGTTTGTTAAAACAGTCATACTCCAGTGATATTTAGATATTGTACGATTTTTTTTGCGGGGGAGGGGCCACATCTTAAAAAAAGGCTGCAAAACCGCTGAGCTTATTGTTTTGAAAGTAAACAAAAACTCGTTAAGGGACCCTAGACCTTAATTGCTAAACAGGTGGCACTGTGATTGCTTTCTACGTTTGTGTGTGTGTTAACCCCCTCCCCCCCCCCCTTTTCGACTTCTCCACAACTGACAAAGTTGTTCACTAGGTGGTGATACCCCCAGATTCATGATTTTTAACGGATTTTTCAATTTGGGCACTTGCTATTTTTTGTATGCATTCCTGTAATTACTATGTAAATCATTGGAGATTACAATGATAAGTCACATTTGTTTGTTCTCCCAAACTGTCCTCCAAACGAACTTCAAACATGGTGTTTTGTGCCTTGGTTTGGTATCTACCATATTTATTCAAATGGTTACATTCCAATGAATTTCAGACCCTTTTTATTGTCTGTAAAATCTTCGAAATCACTTACCTATTGCTTTGAACAAGCTGCCTAGAGAGAAGGAGAGACACTTCGTTCAGGTACAATATTACTGTTGGGCTACCATTTGTTTCCTTTGTGTCTGTTAATTTGATTATAACTATGAACAATTTTGCAGACAGACACCATTGCCCCTCCATTTTGAGGGGTGTCGTGGTTAAACGTCACTTTACATCTGATCCAGCTTTGAAATTGCATAAGAACACCTCTTGGGATTCCTTGACTTGGAGTTGTTTTAC
The DNA here is from genome assembly GCA_964020975.1 of Hermodice carunculata. Classification (NCBI taxonomy): domain Eukaryota; kingdom Metazoa; phylum Annelida; class Polychaeta; order Eunicida; family Amphinomidae; genus Hermodice; species Hermodice carunculata. The sequence continues at coordinate 45,622,555 of OZ026625.1, forward strand.
AGATGGTGTTGCGATTCTTTTCTACTTTTTCGTCTTTTTTGTGTATTTTTATAGTTTTTATAATTTTTTTTAATCTTCACTGGTCAAGTACCTGTACATGCTGGCATTGTTACTAGACAGATAAAAGGGAATATGACATATTGGTTTACATCTCAGTCATGGTCGACCCTAGGCCTATGGTTAATATTCAACAGTGATACAAAAGAATCTGTATGGTTTCCTTTGGTGTTGTTCATTTGAATCTTGAGTGAATCTGAAAGTTTAAATTTACATATTGGCATATATGTTGGTCATGCTGGATGCTAGGCCCCTAGGTAGTATTGAACACTAATTAGAAAGTACCTATTGTGCTTTTTTTGTGTGTTCCTAATCATTACCTTCAGTGAGGTTGACAAGTCAAACTAACAGATTGGCTTATATATTTGTCGTGGTAAATTCTACCACTTTGCGTCTCAAAAATGATGACACCCACATTCTGAGTAAGTGAAGACTTTAATATCGCAAACGGTGATGATGGTCTCACAGAAAGTGACCTTGATATTATGTCAGAGGTCACAGAACCACTCTAGCCTGTGCGCCTAGAGTCAGTTGAGCACAGAACAGTCACAGTCCTGACATTTGATGTTGTTCATCACTTTTTACTTTCTGTGGAGTTATTTGTTATCACTTACTGTTGAGTAATATTTATATTTGGCTTCTCTAAGTAAACTGATAGCATTGTTTCTAAGTTCGCTGAATTTTTCCAGCATATAGCTGCATTCACATGATTATTGTTTTGGGGTTTTTTAGTCTTTTATATGCTCTGTCACTCTCTTCCTTTCAGTCGTGAATGATTTGTCACGAATGGTTTGACTTTTGGTTTCATCGTAACTTCTTGATGAAAGTGTTATGTATTTGTTTGCCACTTCTGTCTAACATATTGTCATCCAGGATGAAACATTTTGTGGAACAAAAGTTACAATATTGTGTATCTTTATATAATCAACTTTGGACTCATTCTAAATTGTCTTTCGGCATGTATTATATTAAACAAGAGAAATTTTGTACAAATTAATAATACTTCATGATGATATATAGATATTGGACTTAGAAAACGAGAGCGTCATTAAGAGAGGGCCGCCGGGGGGGGGGGGGTGATCACGATTCACAGAAAATTTAAATGTACTTTCACGGCTAAATCCAAATCATAAAAATTACAATTACGTGAATAAATACTTATAATCACGAATCATGTTAAATAATCTATGATTTCACCGTGAGTGCACGAGAAATACATATAGAATAACAAATTACGCAAATACTTATAATCAGATTATCACAAATCAGGCTAAAATAATCTTCGATTTCACAGTTCACGAGAAATAAATATAGATGATAACGTATCCCGCAAATACCCCTTGGAGCCCCTCTTAAGAACCAACACCAGCTCGAGACTCGGTTGACCTCCTGTTGACCTCCAGTTGTTTTAATGGCCAATTATGTAGTTTGAGTGACCAAAAGCCTTCAATTTGGTCTTGAATAAGCAACTAAAAAGGTCTCATTCCAGCCTTATTTCTCAATTCTGAGAGTCCAAACAAATGCCAGGAATATTATAGTTACCAGCGAGCTATAATAATGGCATATGAAGACTTTGTTATTACTTTGTCAGTTAAATCTTGATATAAACCCAGAAAGTTTATAAAAATTCTGGGTTTTGTTGAATGGCACCACATATTTTGGAAGGTTGTCGGGTATAAGTATGACTGTGGTTAACTCTTTCAGTGCCACATTTATATTCATTGGAACTAAAGGCATGCTGGTACTTAAGTAAAGTCTTTTCGCAAGGAATGTGAACCCATTATCCTTATTACAATTGAGAGTACTTCATCTAAAGTAGTTCGACTTTAGCACAGTTGGACATGAAAGAGTTCAACAAAAGTTCAAGGCGCAAACAATTATTTCTCAACAAAAAAAAAAACAATTATTTCTCAGGACCAACAATAGCAACAGAGCGAATAAATGCAGGTTTACGCGTAGCATGACAGACATATGCTGTCAATAGTTTCAAAGAATTGGAAATACAGTAAGCCGACAAAGCATGATTTTTCACAAACAGACAAAAAAATAACAATAAAATTTGTAAACAAGGATGCCATCGTTGCAATAATCATAGTCTAGCATTGTTTTGCAGCATCACTGAAGCAACTTGTTACCTATTAACCAAAACTGGATCTTGGCAGCAATTCTTTATATTTTCGACAAAGCCTGGTAAAAAGTAAAATAATCAAAACTTTAGAGTAATGAATACAAGATCCGCACAATTTATACACAAAAGTTCGTATCATGCTGCCTGTCAAACTTCTGAAACGTTGTCAATAAAATATACACAGACCCGAAGATGACGGGTACGACGTAACCATGTCAAAATGAACAAGGTAAAAATGTATGTGCTCAAACAAATACTGCAGTAGGCATTTTTCTGGCCTGACCTCCCTTCACAGAAGCATAACACTCACAGTCTGAATGACACAAAAAGAGTTCGGACTATTGGTAAATGCTTAATCAGGGAACGCATTATGCACAAACCACAAGCCCTGCTCAGTGCAGGTTGATTTCTCGAAGCTGGGCAATGACTTCTTTTGACAAATTTTTGTTTTAATTTATCTTTGAACGTTGACAGCGGTGGCTGACTTACTTAATCCTCCTCATTGGGTAACCATAGGAGTACTCCTATCAGAAATAATAGGTAGTTCAGTGAGGTTATGCAGAGAAGTATTTAGAAACTGAAAAGAATACATGCAAATAAACAGAGGTATGAGAAAATTACAGATAAAGGCTAATCACGTGTCGTTAACCAAGCATAATAACAATAAATAAGATTAAACGCTATAGTTCATACCACTGCGTTAATGCTGATCATGTAAAAGGAATATTGTGTTTCCGGCTGATTACCGGGATAAAGGAATTTTGCCGTATGGCACGGACTGTATTTAATACAGGGGATTGTATAAGTTAAGACACAAATGACGGCATGTGCCATCACATTGATAGTGATCATGGAAATTCTATATTGTAATGCAAGCAAATTACAATGGTAATATAATGACGGTGCCATACGGTAATTTAACAGATAGAGTAGATATATGAGTAGTCACGAATGATGGATTATGTAAAAGATATAGTTTAAACATGTTTATTCCAACTGACTCGCCGTATAGTACATCAATATGTCAGTTATCACGGTATTGTTCTCCAGTACATGGAGCAACACGCAAATTATATATTACAAACCACACAGGACAAAAACAAAGTTCCATAAAAACTGTACACATGATTCAGATATGCACTCCATATGCAAAAATCAAAATAGTAACCAAAAATACAAAACAAAGCAAGATGGTTTACTAAAGGTAGATGCATACATATACTTCCCTGCTCACAAAAATGCGGTCTAGCGGTAGGAAAATTCATAAAGGACACTTAAGAATAAGTGTATGTGAATCAGCGACTAACTAATTAGAACTCACTGCTTGAACATAAAAAAAATGACAAGAAGCTTCTTGTGTCGACGATGTATTGATGGAAGGCATCACAAATTAGTATGTGGCAGCAAGGAGGCTACAGCCTCCTTGGATGATGGGAACGGACAATTCGTCGCTTCCAAAGAGAATAATATTACCTGGTTTTTACTCACTATGTGTATAACAAGATTGGGATGGACGCCAGAAGCTATAATAGGGATGATGGAGCTGAGAAGTTACATCATGTAAGTTGAATAATTTGGAGAAAAAACAGAAAGGGTTACAGATGTTCGGTGGAGTATGCACAAGAACATGTAGTTGTGGTATGATGTTGACTTTAAAGAGATCAAAGTTAAGTCTCATTGATCTTAGACGTAGATGGGTATGACATATGTTGGCAAATCTGTGTCCGTGGGTACAGTAATGTTTTTTGTCTGTAGTTATCCAAAGTTTGTCCTGGCAAAATGATGGTAACTTTCTTAAAGGGAATAAAGTTCTCTGCAGTAGATAGAAAGAGATTAGACCAGTATGATACGGCATCATCAACAGAATCGAAGACACCATGAGCAATGTTCAAGGAGCTGTAGAAAGGCCAGCCTTTAAGTCACACAAATTAGCTTTATCGAGGTCCCATACTGATCTTTTGAAAGGCTTATCCTTGTGAACAGAAAGGGAGAAAGAACAAAAGATTCCACAGTGGTCAGAACTTGAGATTGGGGCAAGAGCCCCGAACAAAACCTGCAGAGTCAGTAATGCTAAGGTCTAAAAATCATTCAAGTATTCACTTATTTTAGTGGGTTCATCTATAAGTTGGAAGATATTGTACCCATTCACAAAGCTGACCAGAGGTAAACCTAGATGGCTGTCCTCATGTTGGTAGTTCCAATCAGACCACCTCTTGGTGAAATCGCCAGTTACTCAGTTAAGATGTGAGGGTTGCATTAAATGGCCGAAGAAAAATAAAAGTGGCCAATAAGCTGAGAAATGCGTCACTGATTTCTACAGACTGGCCAAGTAGAGGATAGAGGTTACCAAATAATAACTCCCGGCGCTGGGTCGAAATTTCAACCCAGACGCATTCGCAATCTATGCTTTCACCATCCGGGATTCTTACCCATGCATGGTAGAGAAGAGTAAATAAACGTAAGAACTTCGCCACCTGTTCCCGTTGGGTGGTCTGTGCAAAAAGAAAGTTGGAAGTCGTCAATGAGAAGGGCTGCTCTGGGTTATGTTCATCTAGCCAGGTTTCAGACAAATTTATTTTGCAAAAGGTTTTCGAGATATGTATAACTGTGCGATTTGCATTAATGTAAAAGATATAATATTGTAATATCTGCTGATTACCATCAATGAGAAGGGCTGATCTGGATTATGTTCATCTAGCCAGGTTTCAGACAAATTTATTTTGCAACTAGTTTTCTAGATATGTATTACTCTGCGCTTTCCATTAATGTAAAAGATATGATACTGTAATGTCGGCTGATTACCATGATGAATTAATGATACCGTATAACACGACCATTTCTACATATGTACTGCATGTTTAGTAGCAAAATCGCAAATGTTGGATCTGTCAGGCGCTCACAAGTAATAACCGACATTTACTATAATTGTCTATATCGCCACATCATTAACAATCGTGCAAGACCTGTATTGTAATGCCAGCGGGCGGGTGGCCATGATTGGCTGATTAAGCCGTAAAGCACGTAACAGCATTTAATGTAGGTACTACATAAATATTAAGGAAAACATATGTTGGTTGAAAGGGCACACTGTTTCCCCCCGACTGAACAGGCATGACTCGGTGAAATATGCCCGTTGATGCTTATAATCACAATTCTTTTAGCAAGTGTATGTAAGACGTGACAGAATAAACCAGAGCTGTGAAAAACGTATGAAGCATCAGACAGAGATACAGATAATAAGCACTGGTCGCTGTGACAAAAATAAGAGTAACAACCTTAATCCATACCACCACACCGCTTATGATTGTGTAATAGATATTTTACGATGCCAAAAGATTACCACGATAGTATTATATCCCGCATAGTACGTGCAATATTTGACATATAAACTACACGCTTGTTACATCACAAAAAAGATGCGGGACTTCATTGCGCAAATAGACACCGTAACGATCAGTAAGGTCATCTACAAACAAAGCCAACACAACGATAATGATCATGTAAACTCATATTATAGCTCAGTAAAAAAAACGCGATGCCTGCAGATTACTAAAACAGGATAATGGAGACTTAGTATCACAATATGTGACATATTCAGGACTTGCATGTTTATATATTTGTGTTTGCGAAGGGAAAAAATCCCGAATCATTACAGATGTATGAGTTGGCATGCAACTTGATATAGCGTGTCCACTTACACTGCAACAGGTCTGGAGTCACATAAACACTATAATGACTGCAAGTGACCATGGTAGCGTAATGTAATGGGTACCGTAATTATGACAAATGCTTAAAGTTTGCAAATAAAAAAAAAGTAACTTCGTTCCCGACTGAAATGTAAAGCATGAAACAAAGTCTTCAACTGATAACTGTCTGAAAGTGATAATGATCACCAGGCGAACGATAAGTGAGAAAGACTGTATAGCACTTTACGCCACCACAAAGATATTAATACAATGTGACTAATGTTGTAATAGTTTCAAAATCCGTTATAAGGTAATAGAAACCACACATAGCGCATAAAGAAAGAGCGAAGTAATCGCCTATATGCTGAAAATGGGGTAACAGAAAAAATATTGTGTACGTTGAATTACTTCAGCAAAGTTGGGTCAAAGGAAAAGCATATCAACAGATTCACATGCCGTGTCAGTGGAGGGATATTTATATGTACTTCTTGACAAATGTCCATGCTTAATTTGTATTCTAGGTCGGATTGTCCGGCGATAAACGAAGTTTGACAAAAATGTTGCCCTTGCAAGTCCAGGTGGCGACGACCCTCTTTCCTTTCCTAAACTATCTGGCTACATACATTTTATGGGAGTGCGTTGTAGGGTTTGGTTTAGTCTTCATATATATATATATATATATATATATATATATATATATATACAAAACGGTTGATTTTGAAACTGCAGCACCTGTGCCGTCAGACTAGAGCCCACAAATGTAATCATAATGGCCCAATTGTCTGACTCTGCAGAACCAACACGTTGGGATCGCCGTACGTCTGCCAGATGTGGGTTAAGACCCATTTCCCCGCTACTTGTTTATAAGAAGAATTTTGGCTGTATCTTCGGGCGCATTATGACGGCCTGTTAGCTAAATGCCAGCAAATATCAAGCTCAGCTGAACTTGGATCACAGACTGAAAAGGTCCTGTGATCTTTAGAATAAGATCATGGTCAACTTTTTTTCCCATCATCGTCAGTTTTGTCATGTCAAAGCTTTCATCATCATTTTTAACAGAAAAAGTTATAGGACCCTCTATTGTGAAGATATTAGTTGATATGTCGGTTTAACCTTTCAAAGTCACGCAATGTCAAAACCCACAACACCCAAAGATTCCCCATGACGTACATTTACATTACATGGGCCTAAAGACCACCATTACCAAGATTCGAGATTAAATGCCAATATAATCTTTCAACCAGATGAGACCTTCACCATGAAAAAAAGTCCAGACTTAACTCATTCCACCCTGATGACGCTTTTTCCCGCTAATATCTAAATGTCGTCTGCTAATTGTATTTTACTAATTTAGGGATTATTTTTCAATATTTTGGATGAAACTTGCATGGAAGATCATTCCAAATTATATGCCCATGGTCAACAGCTTTCCTTGGCGCGCTCTGGGCGCATTGCGCCCAGAGCGCGCCAGGGAAAGCTGTTGACTCAGTCTTCTATCAGAGTGGAATGAGTTAAATCGAGCAGGGATTCCCCTACATGTTTTTGTGTGATTTATACCCCTTCCCCCATGACCCTGACCTAGGTTCAACATGCCATGTAAAATAAATATGGCCACAGAGATTTTGAAATGGTACTGAAAATACCCTCCTTATTTTTTATTTGTTCATACCATCAGAATAGTTGTTGTTTACTCTTATCTGTCAACTTATTTTGTCTTGTACCGAAACTATTCATATTCTGTAGGTTTATGCCTACATTTAAAAACAGTTATATTCTGAACCATCATGCAATTTCTACCAGCCGTCTGTTATTTCAGCAACCAGTAGCAATATAGATGGGGTGGCTCTCATGTTAACGACAAATTATTGTCTGAATGAGAGTCTCATCGACCATGTACATTTTAATTGAAAAGTAATTTTCTGTATATTGTATTTGGTCGAATATATGTCCTAGGTTTGGAGATTTAAATACCATACCATAATCTAAGCTGCACGGTGAACTTCCAAGTGCTCGCTTCCCTTGGATATCGTGCTATTAAGTGGCCCCTTTCCTGCAACGTTCTATAAATACTATCTGTGTTATCAATGTAAGACTCTGACAGCAACAGGGATCCCCAATTTTACACTTGTGCTTTGCTTCTTTCATCCTGCTCTACAACATACATCTTCTATAACAGTCAATAGGCGTTGGGTACTTTGGCACATTCGAGCGTGATATATGGGGCAAAAAGGCTGTTAGGTTTGGAATTTGTGACTTTGCGTTAATTTGTTGAAGTGTACCCTACAATAAATTGATGCCAGTTTACAAGCAAACGCCCCAAATGGTGCTTATGTTTTAACTTGGAATATGCGGATTAACTAACCCTTTGACGTCTATCATTCAGCTTTACCAGCCGGTACAAGGTACACACAATTTACAGTTGTCTACTTTGAACGTCTTGCTGCTGTGCAGGTCACATCAGAGTTCAAAATCCTGTAGCACAAAACATGACACCTGAAAGGAGCACGCAACAGGGATTGGCCTAATACATGTTTCTCGGGTATTAGTCAACATATTCCGGATCCCTCGCTTACGTTTGCCACATTTGCCACCGCAAAAAAAAAAATAAACATGCATTATCCCATTTATAGCGATCAAACATGTAACTTGCCTGATTATGCCCCTGTATAAAACCACCAAGTGATGGCTTTAGTTGATCTGACTGCAAAAAAATCATTTGCTCCACTAAATGTTGTTTTCGTATGTCTTTACCGTTCTCGCATGCCGAAGCGCAACTTTCTATTTGTTCATGAATATAAAGATGTAATTAATCAATCTTTATGATTTATTTCATAAAGGTATTTACCTTTCCATGAATTGGAGATGTATAATAATTTGAGGACTGCTTCAATAATTCTACACATATGAATGAAAATAAAACATGGATACTAGATAATGTTTGGGGTTCGCAAACATCAATTGCCTTCGACGGCTTCATGAATTTTTTGAAATTTGTGCTTCAAAGGCACGTCCTTTCCCTGAGCTCAGGTCACCTGGACTTTGCGAAAATACAGCCATTAATATTCCAGGACTTTTATTTGAAAAGTGTCAATGTCACATGATACGGACTTTTCGGTATCCAGTTGCCGATTTTGAGAACCAGGATCACATAGGATATCTCACGTCACTTTCAAGAGGTAGAAAGGCAAGAAAGTGGGTTATCACGCAGGCATAGATAGAGGATATACACCGCGAGGACTTATGTTCGCAATTACGCATTTAAATACCACTTATGGGTTGGCTTACCCGTGCACAATTGTGAGGAGCGACGCTGTTCTCCAGATGCACTGAAATTCGTGCACTTGGATAAAATATCCATACATTTGGAGGTTACTTCCCATAGTTCCCTTGGAAGTACTCAATGCCTGTCAAGGTTCCTTGATCTAACTTGTTGCATTAACCACTTCTCAAAAGCCCCCCTTTGGTCACAAATACAAGAAAAGTTCCATAATAAGACAAGAAACTTGGTTGATGCCCGTAGTAAAACGAGCAAACTGAATATAACAACCTTGACATCTGATACATAGGATTCCATAACATGCTTCTGAGTTTAAACTGGCAGGATTTTCATTTGAAACAATACTTTATGATATACTATTCTACAAGACTGTGCCCATTCACTGATACTATTGTCTCATCGGTTCAAGTCTTGAGTTTGGCACATCTAAATTGTTACTTACTGATGACCTGTCTACTCTGGTATTTTCCTGATGCACGAAAAGAAAATGACATGCAAGTATTCCGGTTCTTGTTCCCGAGGGGCCTTAAAACTAGTACAACTTTGCTAAAAAATATTTTTCTTTTTAAAATTCTAGCCAATCAAGTCTTTTAAATAATCGCCATGCAAGGCACAACTGCCAGCATCCAAAATAGTTCTGCACGCGCACTTTTGCAGTTTGTGCAGGTGATTGGCTGCAGCGATGTTTTTAAATGAATGCATTAAGAAACGTTATCCCGATATATTGAGCCCTTAAACCGTCTCAGCAAATCAATACTACCATGCACGGTGCTGTTGGAACGATCTATATGCCTTTTCTTCTAAGACAAAGACTATTTCAAACATGTTTAAAACAATTAGGATATGTGTAAATCTTTCACATAATATGTAAAATAAATAATATTCACACATGTGTTCAAGATTTACACATATGTATAATTGTGGAATAAATGCTAAAAAGGGTTGTCATAATCATCGGACTAACGACCGCCTAACATGGTACAATACTACTATCTTTTACTGGGTGCTCGGTTGGCTGAGCGGTAAGACGCTCGCCTTTCACCTCTGCGACCCGGGTTCGATTCTCGTCCTTGCCAGCATGCTGAAAAAGTTCCTACCACTTTAACCGTGCACGGTGGTTTTCTCCGAGTTCTTCGGTTTCCTCCACTAGGCAAGGTAGGAAGTATACGCCAACATCTGTGCCATGGAGAGTGACTCGATAAGTCAATGCTTGACTTCTTTCACAATCCATGTAAAACAAAATGTGTCTATACAATCTTTGAAAATATCACTGGATTCTGAACGTTACCACAAAATATCTGCTGACACTGTACAATGCGAGGAAACCTACGATACCACATATTCTGAAGTCGTGTTGCATTATCAGCAAAGGATCGTAGCATTTTGGGCATGTTAACAGTGTTGAAAATTTTATTTTAACGCTGCCACACACGTCGTTACGCTTTCCATGAAAAAGTCCTGTTAAATCCCCACCTGTATATGTTCTGCGATACAATATGAACAGATTGCTCAGGACTATCATCTACCGTCGGGCGATATGGCATATGGGCCGATCTTGTCGTATCGAACATTGTATGGTTCCATCCAGATTGCCTTAAGATTGAATGATCAGTAATAAATCAGTTACTCAAATTTGCTTACTTACTACAATAGTCATCATGATTATGCCTTTCGAACAACCAAATTTGTTTCCCGCTGTGTTGGAAATTCCAGGACGGAATTAGCTGTAACTTTGGACACCACTAACTCATAGGCATAGATGAAGTATATATATACCCTTTGTCTTTTATATCTGAGGCAAACGATGCTGTGCAATACATTTCAACTGCGACAGCTATTTTTTTCGGCAACATTTCTGTAATGTATTTTTACATTTTGCTAATATTATGTTATGTCAGAACCCAAAAGATGTTTGCCAGGACCTACATTTACACCTATAGCTACGAATACATATCATGAAGCAGACAGTGTTCTTCAGTTTTTACACTGACACCATGACGGTGATATTGTTCGATGCAATACCCATAAATGGGACTATCAGTTTTCAGTTGTCATACTTTTGACAAATATGTGGTTACTTTTCCTAAAATATATAAAAGGGTGTAAAATATATCATATGCAAAAAAATAAGCCACCCCTGTCAACTCTGTGTAATTTCAACATCTTTATTAAGACTACGATGTGTGGTGACAATACCACTGATTATCAAATACTACTGTCCTTTGCTCTTTTTGGAAACCAACGGTAGCACTTTTGGGGGGGGGGGGGGGGTGGCGGGTTACCAGGAAAGTTCTGGGTCTGGAAATAGGTAGGCGCTTGTAAAAGATACATGCCCACCAAGTTTGTCACAAATCTGGCCAAAATTATTTCAGTTATAACCATTACAAGAAATTTCGATGTTAAACTTTCCTGTTAAATCCTGTTAAAATTCTTTTGAAGATTTTACTCAAAAAAAAAAAAAACCTCCTGGAGCATGACCATTTGAACAAGAGATCTACACAAGGTACATGGTACATTGCTACCAAATTTGAGGTCAATCTGACTGACGGTTTCTGAGAAGCAGTCGAAAATGTGAATTAGCCAAAATTACTTACATTTTCAAAAGCGCACACAGGGTATCCTTTCTTGTAGTCTCCTCCCCCCCCCCCCCCCCCCAGTAGTTAAAATATGTTGATTTTTGGCAAAATATTGAGCAACAATTTCGAAACTAGGTAAAAACGTACATCGATCTTGACCCCCTCCCCCATGCGCACTCTATGCATAAGTGTGAAAATGTTAATAAAAATGGATGACCCCTGAGAATGGATCATATGAAAGACAACACCTCCCGCCCGCCCGCCCCCCTCCCCTAAAATCCAATCCATTTCGCAGATTATCCATAATCTTAGAGAGGGCACGAAGCTGTATCTCCTTATGCATAAACAGTCTCTCATTGTAATCAGAGGAATATCAGAGAACACTTTACTAGGGGGGTTATATGCTAATGATATGAACAGATTCGCGTGAAGTAAAAAAGACCCACCCTCTTCGCTCGTCATTAACAAAATGCATTATGTTGCGACCGCTGTAAAGTGGTTGTTTGCCAACGATTGTTCATTCTCCGTCACGTCCCCTTATCACAGATGATGATCAGACATACTATGATCTCTTCTTGTCGGGTTTTGTTACTTTACGTGTACATTAGGATATTTACGATACATTCTTAATAGCAGAAGGACTGCTTTGTCCGGTATCATTAAACAACGAAATACCCGTATTTGAAGGCAGACACCCACAATCAGACAAAGTATGGTATGTCACGGTGGCCGTTACGATTACCAGTGACATGGTCAGGGATTCTGAAGGAAACCTAATATACTTGTCTTGTAAGGTGTGTCTGTATTAGTAAAAGTCTATGGTGATAAATAAGATTAAGGTTTGCTCACCATAATTTTCCACTGAGAGGATTGATCTCTTTAAACAAAGGAAAACTTGTGAAAGAGATTGCCCTGTGTATGGTGCAAAATCATTCATTTGCAACAAAAAATCAAATAAATCAACCAAGCTGTTTAAATGTAAAAGACTTAATTTTGTTCAACATGGTCACCAAATCTACATTTTACCTCACCCTTTATTGTTTATAGTGAACTTAAACACTTGAAAAAGAAATTATTTGAATCCATGATCAATCTGCTTTGTGAATGCTGGGTAAATTATTGAAACTACTAGCAAGTGACGGCACTTGGGATGAGGAGGGGTTGTGGTACCAAAGTATCAATTGGTCAGCATTATATACGTAGGGTATTTCTGGTCAATCGGCATATGTTCATTTTATCGCAGATTGCAAAAAAAAAAATGTTTAATATATACAGCGATGGGCATAATGACGGAATCTTGAAATATGATATTTTTCATTCATAGACAATTTCACAACTAATTTCACTTAAATCAGGTATATGAAAAAATAGGTCGAAAACTTGCAAATATGAAAAGTAATTATCTAAACCACAAGAGATGTTATAAACACCAAAACAGAGGTACCGTTGTATCATAATTTTTTATTTCGGTCTGCTAATTCACGTTTTATTCTTGCTCAAACTTAGTTGAGTGTAAGGTCCTAAAGCGTATGAACATTTCTCGATGAAAGAAATTGAAAAGTGAATTTATTGATGAAAATAGGGAAGAATACCCCTTGACCAATGTGCTTTCACGTACAAAAGAGAGAGAGAGACAGAGCACGGGGCTCATTGGCTGAATGATGAGGCGATTAAGCATCACCTCGAGTTGCTATCTGTGCAAGTTTAGAGGGATAGTCAGGGTATCATACTTCCATTTAGGCCAATCGTGAGGGACACACAGGAGGTCATTATACAGGTCGTTTTCGTACAACCATAAATGTGTTTTTTTTTAAGCGGGATCATGTTCTATTTAAAAAAAGAACTTGCGTGTGATTCAGTATGCTCCAAAATTTAAGGGCATCAACGTCAATCACACTTGTAAGTTAAATACGATATAATATGTGCGCATGTGCAATTTATCATTGTTATCATCATCATCATCATCATCATCATCATTATAATAATAATAGCAGTGGGCACATTTTTTCACGTATGTTAACATATTGTGTTCAAATAACTTCATCTTCGATCATTAATAACAAAAACAAACAAAGCTAAAACTTGACTATCGCATAAGCACGTTCCCGACATGAGCAGAATTTCTTATTTTTTCGTTTGGTGTTAGCAAAAACGGCAATGCAAAACAAACAAAATGTGAAGTTTTGTTATTCATCAGACTGTAGACGAATGATATGGTTTCTGTCATGTGTCAACTTGCGAAATTCTTATCGTAATTATAAATCATAGAATATGACAATTTAAAAAATTGTGGCAGCTTTACATGGCGGCCATTAGGCAAGGTTAAAAGTACGAATAGCGATAGCTGGCATTGGAAAGCTACAGCCAATTATAAACTATATATGGACATAGCCCTAGTACTAATTGTTACGGTTGTCTGTAAACATGAACCTCTAGAGACTAAAATATGTCTGTGTGTATGTTGTGGGGGGGGGGAGGTTCGGGGGGTTGTATTTTGGTGTTTTGGGTTTCTTTGTATTGAGTTATATGGACGATACAAGGTTTCATAATGAAGAAATTATATTTCAGTGGTATTAGAAACAAAATACGAATCATTTGCATCGATTAAGTTAAATATTTTGGGGGCAAAGTGAAAAGACGAGAAAAACAGAAACAAAAATGAAAAAAAAAATACGAGAAGCGTTTTAGAATCACTTGCCCACATCAAGATGTAAAAAACGGTGTGATTATTGGAAAATGGTGAATACAATTATTTTTGTATGTTGTGCCATGTTTATACACAATGACACATTCAATTTCTTCAAGGAGGATATCGCAGATAAACTACTTCGAAAAGAAGTCACCATCGCATGTTTACCTTAACTTGAAGTTCTCAACCCTTTGTCCCTCCACAGGGACAATAATAAAGAGCGTGCTCTATACACCATTGCCATTGAAAAGTTTCCTGAAAACATGTACTCAGCCCCATGGTATGTGCAGATGTGTTCGCTCCTTTCCATCTTGACATTTGGTGAAGTCAAATTTCAGCCAGCTTTAATGTATGAATTTGACACTTCCATGTCCAAATACCTGCTAAATGTTTGCACTGTATCATAACTGAACAAAAGTCTTGACTTCTCTTCTGATACTAAACAAACATAATGAAGGCACCCTACCCCCCACCCCCCACCCCCACCCCCCACCCCATCACGACCAAATTACACCTATGTGCATTCTCAGTATCGTTTTAAGAAGATGTTTTTCTCGTTTCAACAGATAATACTTTTGGGCTTACCCGGTGCTCATAGATAGTTGTTTTGAAAGGAGTGCAGTCCCAAAAGCCTTCGTCAAGGACGCGACATTCGTCAAAGTCTGATTGGTAAATTTGATTCCATTCTGGATGTCAGCTAACCCGTATCCCTGAGTGTAAAGAACGCCGTTATCTTTCACAATTGCAACGTTCATGCCCGCGATATTTCTGCATTTGATGATGTTATCCATGAACGCGTCCACTTTTCCTTTCATGTCATTTTGCCATGTCGCAGAACTTTTCACCCTGGTGTGAAGACAGCAGAAGTACAATGCGATCAACCAAACACAAAACGTACGGCAAAGCTTCCCCAGACCTACTCTGGCCATGTTGTCTAAATTCCTATCTTGTGTACATATCGGAGAGACTGCAAACAATTTGGCGCAGTCGGGTTTCCGCCAATGAAACTCACAGGGTGTTCCGCATCAATTTCCATCCGTTGCTGGAACCCCCAGTCATATGACTGTCATTATACCGTGTCGTTCAAATATGAAATCACTTTTCATGGATTTGTGGCACAGAACTTTGTGAGACTTATTATCTGCATATTACAAATGAATTCACCCTGTTTATTATTAGATTTGTTTTTTGCCGATGGTAGGAACTAAACTGAAAGGATCCTGATATATAAATTGGAGTTCCATTACGTGCCATGGTTTTTTTTTCACGGTCAGGCCAACATGGAGACAGGGAAGTATGTTTTCAGATGAAGGCACTTTGAAAATCACAATTTTTATTGCTGCCTCCATTTGTATATGATTTTATCCAAAAATAACTTTAATTGTGCTTTAAAATAACAGAACAGCTTGCCTCGACTGCACATTCGCGAATATTACCAAATATAATGTACACTGATGTACTGAAATACGTCGAGCATTTAGTCTCACAAATGAAAAAAAAACTCCAGGCAGACAGCAAGCAAAAACAACCCCGCCCGAAGCATCATCCAAAAGGGAAACATTTAATAGCTGTTTGGTTGAACAAGATACATGTTCAAACAGGCCTCCTGCTCTGAGTTCTATTTTCTGACCCGTAAAACTGTATCTATTCTTTTGTGTGCTTGTGGGTAGATTAAACATACATAAAAAAGTGTGAAAGTGGTATTTTCGTCGGAAAAATGGTTTGGGTGTAAGGAACGAATTTGTAAATCTTTCACCGATAGTTTATTTAACATTTGGCTTACAAGCTTGAAAATTTGTAAGTTTATGGTAACATCTACGGTTTATTCACTTTGCAAATGCAATAGGAAAATTTTAATCGAAGGTTGCATGAAACTCTCATAAAAGCGCTCCACTCTTCATCTTTATCGACCTCAGACCCACTCAAATATTTCCATTACTGTGAAAGGTTGTATTTGGGAATCACCATGATACAAATAATTTAAATCATAATTAATTTATGTATCCGCATGCTTCAGCATCTGCTGGATTCTTATGCAAAGCAATTTGTTAAATGGATACCTGCCATTCGGGATTTCTTTTATGCATGCACTCAAATGTAACCAAAAAAAAATAGATTAACACTTTCCAGGTGAAATCGGCCCACAACAACCAGTATAAATGTCAATTTTCTTCCATACTGTGTTTTGTCTTCAATGCTGGCTTTAAAAAAACAAAAACATTTAACGAAAGTATGATATGAATTCTATCAGCTTAATACATGCCCAAAGTCAATAGCAGCACCCAAATTGTTGCAGCAGTTTGATCCCTAGAGTACCTTGCATGTGCAGGGCTACAGACTCTATCGGTTGACATGAACAGGCAAGATTTATTCATAGGCTAGATTCACCAATGAATTTGGTTAGATCTGTTAAAATCTCGTGTCCTGTTTTGTCACTTTCGTATCAACGAATACATTCTGGTGAATTTTCATGCTCCCTATATGAAAACAAAGAGAAATACTTGCGAATTTACTTTGCCAATGGACAAGTTCACAATGATTCATTGTACTAATTGCTGTTTCACAATGACACATTGTACTAATTGCCTGATAATTGTGACACTATGTCGTATATGTGATACTCCTGTCATTTTTAAATTTGGAAGATATCCAGTATTTAAGATATTTGGTTACACTGAAACGTCAATTTATTGTGATGTTCAAAATATGTTTTTGCCAGGTTGCTACTGTTACTGTGACGTTATTATGATTTATTTATATGTTTTAAATGATTAACTGTGATGTAAACTTATACTGTATACTTTATTCTGACGTAGTATATTATATGCTGGCATGTATCCAATAAATAAACTCAAATTAAATTGCCGTTTCCAGCTGTAATCCTTAAAGGTCTTGAAGGATGGGAGATATGTTACTAAATGTGATTCAACTGTGACACACACATACCAACAGGTGGCCCCTGTACAAATTTGAAATGAAAACAATCTCATCGCTTTTTCTAGGTTAAAACAATATTTTTTTTCAAAGTTTTATAATCTTTTGCTATTTACAGTTAATGTAATGGCTACGCTGTTTATTTTACTATTTCACAACATTCAACATAAAAAGAAAAAGGGGATCAATATAACATCAGAGAACTGTAAAACGAGCGCCTTCGTTTCAATACTTTACTGCTCCAACCGGTCGCTCTCGACCGTAAATTCTGAGGGCCTTCTGTTATCATGTCCGCATGTCAACACCGACATTCTGTTCTTCTTTGTTTGTTTGTTTCTTTCTTTCTTTCTTTCTTTCTTTCTTTCTTTCTTTCTTTCTTTCTTTCTTTCTTTCTTTCTTTCATCTTTCTTTAGTTCTCTCTTTCTTCCTTTACTTTCGTCTTCTTCTTCTTCTTCTTCTTCTTCTTCTTCTTCTTCTTCTTCTTCTTCTTCTTCTTCTTCTTCTTCTATACCAGCAATTATGTCCGACAATTGTCTCTGACACTATTACACTTAGATTCTCCAACCTTGGTATAATTACAGATCCATACATGAAGCCATGCCTTATTACGAACATGGTTGAGTGCATTTACGCGTATGTAAATTAGGGGCTTTTAAAAATTAAAAACTTGAATATCTTCAAAATCGTTGTATTATATTTCTGTCTTTTTGTCCAAAAACACGTCCTTGTAGTCATTACCCTATTCCGCAGTCCGAACTCTTTACTCTCAATAAGCTAACGTGTCACCGTGGAACAAAAATACAAATGGAAGTACTATTGTCCATATTGCGCACGTTCTTCTGTAGAATTTTGACATAGGCTGTATGAGCCCAAATAAATTAAAGGGTCCTGAGCGGGTAACTACTCACAACATGTTTCGGAGCCTTTACCCGTACATTCTCTCTGAGTAAGGGCTCCTTGTCTGAGCTAACTGTTCAGCAAAGACAACCCACATTAATAATGAATGAATATGAACGTGGCAAATGATGTTTTAGCTAAATACATGAAGTTTTGCTTATAAATACAGGGCTTCATTACGAATGACGAATACCTGTCAAACCAAACATAATTACTAAATTTATGTAAGATTAGAATAATTTAACTTACCCCTGAACCAGTATGTACCCTTTCTAGCTGGATAGCTTGTCTAAAAAAACACTTGCCAGTGTATAACTAAAGTGCAAACAAACTGGGGCATTATATTGAGTTCCAGTGATTGTAAAATACACAGTTGCAGCTAGACCACCTGCACAAACCGAGGAGTATCCTAACAAGTACTGCAACAATGCATATCCTGCCCCAGAAATGGAAAACAAACCCCATGATGACACCCACTCCTCACTTTGAAAGTATCCAAAAATAAAGCTCGATCTTGCTGCCAAACCTAATTCAAAGTTCAACATAGTGGGTCAGGTTTGTGACATTTGAGTAAATACAGTCAAATTTGAGTAATTTTTTATATTGAGTAAATGTGTATTTAGGTTTGTCGGAAACGAATGAAAGTCATTAGCACCAAGTCAAAAATACGTTATCAAAACATAATTTTAAGTACAATTAGGGCAACATTTAATTTGTATGAAGAGACGGCATTGAAACTTCTGTCTATAGGTTTTTGCTGCAGGTGCATTTAATGAGCCACCGAAATGTTGGAGATTTATACTAATTATGGCACTTGAAAAGTTAAAGGTTTTTGTCATAAGTTTGTTAACTACACATGGAAAAGTGCGGTGTACATTCACAATGCGTACATAGGAAAAACATCTTACTCCCAAACATGGTTCCATGGGCATATAATTAAAGGTGATTTTCATTTGAGCGTCAGTTATAGAATATTCGTATCCTGGGAGGTATTGGTTGGGGCAGGTTCTGATAAACCACGAAAGGGAAAAACTCCTATGCTCAGCTGACCTAGGATGCACAGGCGGCAGTGTTTCTGAGAACTCCAGAATTATATCAAGGTCACCTGTCTTTAAGACGGCGGTATTTCCGCGTCCTATCCTCCTTTTGTCCAATATTCCTGCCGATTTGAGGAGTTACGATGGATTCATCATCCAAAAGTGTTCTGCCGAGAATTGGTCATCTTCTCTGGCATTGTCAATCCGTTTATTATCATGCTGTGAAGACAGTGTATGTTACCTTTTAGTTAACTATTAATCTTATCGTCAAACATTCAGGCCTACATGTCCAAACGCGCAACTCACTATACGGGCACAGTACTATTACCCACCATGCACTTTATTCAGTTTGGTAACCAAATCACTGAATAATTTGGTGATATTACTAAATCATTTAGTAATATCGCTAAATACATGTTTTGCCACATCCTTAAAATTATTTAGTGACATCGCTAAATCGTTTTGGGATATCTCCAAATTATTTAGGGATATCACTTAATGGTTTAGGGGTATCTATATGAGGGGGCCATTTAGCGATATTGCCAATGATTTCGATTTGGCGATATCGCTAAATAATTTAGTGGTCACCAAATATGATGAAATGTCAAAACGGCTTGCAATAGATGGCAAAATAACTTCTCACAGGTTTCTGTTCAAAACAAACAAGCAGGGGTGTGTCTGTCTGATCATGTAGATATAACGATATAAAAGATGGGTCAACATGCAGCCTGCAGGGCAGAGGCGTCTGCTTTATGTGGACCTGCCCAAGCCCAAGGGAAACGGGTGGTTTTTCTAACTTTACAAAAGTTTATGGGCCTGCCATCAGTATTGTTGGCGAATCTTAATATATTTCTATGTCACTTATGTGTATATTTTTCAAACTTCCTCAACCCAGCTTTGCTAAATTTACTTGTCATTTTGGCATCTATGGCCTGAAGAAGTTCGTGTATATAAACATGGGACTGTTTCCTGTTGGTGGTCACACTTGTTATGTCTGTGTACCAACACAGATATATTGTTCTATTTAGGAATTCTTTATTTCTTTCTTTCTTGCTTGCTTCTTCTTTCTTTCTTTACGGGCACATTTATCCGATATTTCATTTGATAAATACAATTATACGTAGAAACTCCAAACTTGGCATGATTATACTTCCACACATGGAGTCTTCAGTTTTTGTAAAGAGATTCAACGGTTTTGAAAATTATGTTAATCAGGGTCATTTGAAACTTAAAATCTTGAATTTCTCCAAAACTATTATAGGTACATGTAGCCAATCCAACTTCAATTAATATCTTTGTTACCCTGCACATGTTGGGCTCAAATTGTAATTATTGTAACACTGCACATTTTTGTAATTTACATGTGACCTCTAAAGGTCATCAGTCAAGGTCATTTGGACCTTTGGAATTTTCCGCCAGCCATAGATTGGCCAATTTTTGTCCACTATTAAGCATGTTGGAACCATATTGAATGTATTGCAACACTGCATATTTTTTGTAATTTACATGTAACCTCTAAAAGTCAAAGATCAAGGTCTTTTGAACCTTTGACATTTTCATCTAGCCATCACTTGGTCAATTTGCTTCCAATTTTAACCGTGTTAGACTGAACTTGTAGCTCTTGCAGCATTGCACATTTTTTATTTACATTTAACCTCTAAAGATCCAAGGGCGTGGTCATATTCTGCAATTCGAAATTTTCTTCTCTCTATAACTCGGTCAATTATTAACTAATTTGACCATGTTGGGCTCAAATTGTAGATTTTGTAACAATGCACATTTTTTTGTAATTTAATGTGACATCTAAAAGTCAAAGGTCAAGGTCATTTGGACCTTTGAAAATTTCATCTAGCCATAACTCAATAAATACAATTTTAATCCTGTTGGACCTAAATTGCAGGTATTGGAACACTGCACATTTTTGTAATTATCATTTGAACTCTAAAAATGAAAGGGCAATGTTATAGTGCCACTTTAAATTTTCTTCTAGCAATAACGTAGTCAATTTTGATCCGATTTTGATCATGTTGGGCTCCAATTGTAGATATTATAACACTGCAAACGTTTGTAAACAATATGTGACCTCTAAAGGCTAAACGCCAAAGTTAATAGGACCATTGAAAGTTTTATCTCGCCGTAACTTGGTAAATTTTCATCTCATTTGCTTCATGTTGGCCTAGAAAAGGGTATTGTAACACAGTATATTTTAAATTTACATGTGACCTTTAAAGCTCAACGCTCGAGGTCATTTGAAATTTTCATCCAGCCATTACTCGACCAATTTCCAACCAGTTCTAATCATGTTGAACTCTAATTATAGGTATTGCAACCATGCACATTTTGGAATATCCTGTAACTTCTAAAGGGCAAAGGGCAGAGGGCAAGGTCACTTGGCCCTTTTAAAGTTTCATCTAGCCATAACCTCGTAACTTTTCATCGGGTTTAGTTCACGTTTTGCTTAAATTGTACATATTGTTACACTCTATATTTTTTAACTTTACATGTGAACTCTAAATACGGAGATTACGTTGCGTATGTAACCTCGGTTACCAGTGTGTATCAATGTGCATGAATAAGCGTCAACAATAGCAAGGTAATACTGCATTTTACCTATGTTTGGGCATGTAGTCCTACATGCATAAATCGTATTGAATATGTTTTATATATTTCTAGTTTTGTCCCATAAACATTAATACAAACAAAAAGCTATGCATTATCAGGATTTGATATTTGCCTGATAAAGTATCAGTTCTGTTAACTTATTTAATTGCCACAAATAGCATTTGTATTGTATTCTGTATCAACAGCAAATATCTAACACCAAAAACATAATATCATAGGAACAACATGAGCAGGAGTGGAATGTGTGAACGCTTATTCTATGTTCGGAACGAGCGGAACTCGAACCTGCAACCTTTGGCACCAGTCGCCTAGCTGAAATGAGAAACGCACATGTCCACTCGACCAAATATCTAAAGTTCGTTGATTACCTAATCCTTTAATTGTACAAAAGGTTCCACCACAATCCGGTACAGGTGAAGGAAACTTTTAGAACTAAGCAAGAAGACAGACTGAACAAAATAAATATTCAAGCCAGGTATGAGTGACCAGCCAATAAGTCAACAACGCTGTATAAATTTGAAAGACGTAAAGGTTCACGAGACAGACAGGGTTAGGTTGATTAAACAGTCCAGGAGTCGACAGATATACTGAGACATTTCGTGTATCCGGTAACATTTGATCATATAACACAACTTGGTACTAAAAGCTGCAAAACCGTCAAATGGAAACAACTGCAACTAATTTCACGGATTTGGATATACCCGCATTATGAAACATTGACATTCCAGTAATTTTAATATCTTGAAAACATAAAAAAAACCATGAAAATAAATGACCATGTACCCATTGGGATATCATCCCCACGTTTCCAGTCCTACCATTTGGCCACAACACAATCCTTCAGACACCTGCGCCACATCACATATCTGAAAATGAATTTCAGTTTCCCAGTTAACTATGTGTCGCCCATTACCAGTTTTGAAAAGGGCCACAGCTAGAAGCAGCAACTGCCCATTATAGCAGGGTAAGCCACTGCGTTTTTTTTAGAAAGATATGGAAGGCAATACATGCTCTCCAAGTGATATTTCTATGAACATGAATAGAGAACAGCATGTGTGTCTGAATATCTGGTTGCAATCAATGAAACATACCACATTGTATTTTTTTCTAATTTCATTTCAGTATAAAGTGACACAGAACAACAGTTTTTCCCCAGCATATGAATTACTTGGAACTGATTATGACATTTGTACAAAAAACTAGAAAAATCGTGTTCTGAAAACGTGTTGAGGTGTTTTTGTGTATGGAAAAGAAAACATTGTCACCATAGGAAATATAAAAATAGATATTTAGCGCCTCAAAGTCTACAGTGCAAAGAGTCTATTTGAAGTGATAATTTCAGCTTTGTGAGAAACCTAGTGTTGAAACGGAAGATGGTGACGATTCCGGATATTCATGCAACATCTTTTTAAGCCATATTATTGACACTTGGTCGATTGATCATGAGGTAAACCAAACGATAACACCAACTTACATGAAAACAAGACCACATCAGAATGATGGATGAAGAAAAACAGTATGGCAACCAGAATCATTTCTCGATAACGTCAAGACAGCATAAAATGGAGATGTATGGTGTTATCTTTTTGACTAACTAGCCCGATGAGTGTATATAATGAAATCTGCTCAGTGATAAACAAAACAATTTATTGTACAATACAATTGGATTGACTTTCTGATTTAAATAAATGCAATTAACAGCATCACTTTGATCAGACGTCTTACCAATACACATTGGACTCCTTTTGGACCCGCGATTAAATTGTTATTAAAGAAACAAGATGTATTTCCCACAGCCATTTATTTGATACTATAATGCGTTAGTTAATAAAGTTGCCTTGAGCTGGGATGAATCAATGAATGACAACTAAAATAATACAAACAAACCTTGAATTTCTTATTTTGCTAATGAATGTCACAAAACTTAAACTCTCTCATTAACTCTTTGAGTGCCTCATTTGGGACTGCATCAACAACTTTCCTTGGCGCGATTTGGGCGCAATTTTAGCGCATGGAGGAAAGCTGTTGACCTGGTCTATTATATTCAGCGTAACTACAGGCATGTTAGTACTTGAATGAAATGTCTTTTTACAAGGCAAATGAATCTTGCACCTTATCATAATTCAGAGCAGTCTCTTTTATGCAGCGCGACTTAAGTCGCAGTTTGCACTGAAACAGGTATGATTAGATAAGTAGCATTCAAGTACCTGACCACAACAAGGCAAGCTACACAAAGACAATGTTAACTGATTCTGCTTAAGTCGTGATAGAGTGTGATGGATTATCAGCTGTGTCAAGGTCCTGAAGAGGGAAACATCTACAGAATATACTTTGTTTCATTTACTTACGTAAATGTCCGTGTGAGATCGAATGCATTTAATGCCGTTAAATAAAGAATGAAAAGGGGTTCATTTTTATTTCAAAACAGTCGGTATAGAGTTGAAAGTTCTTTGATAATGAACTGCCAAAAGCAATTAGATTTTCACTAGATATTACAGCCGTTAGATCTGCTGATACCACGAAATAGGGTATTGTGCCACCAGAGAGTCTTCCACCCATTCCCACGTGTTCCCGTGGTGGCCCGTATGAGTGATATCCAGGTGGTACTTTAGTCTAAGGGACAGTCATAGGGTGGACCACCAGGAACATGTGATCTTAATAGCACTGTGTCGTCCTGGTACCAGAATGTGGGCCAGATCCGGCCTTGCTGCAAGAATTTTATTTTAATTACAATATGGAAAATGGTACTGGTCAGTAGCCCCCACCAGCGACCCTCCACTGGGTATGGTGGAAGACCAGCGGCCAAGCAAGACAGGTCCACGTGCAGAACATGGCTAATGTAGTAGGTGACATCAATCCTCATCATCGTAAGAGAGCGAGCACTGCAGATCAACATCACATCAATAATTCAGTCAGGTGTGATGAGGTTTCTTCATTCTGTCTATTGATTGATAGGAAAGTGTTTGATACTTACAGTTAATTTCTTCACACATAACCCCATTTCTTACTGTATATCATGTAAAATTGGGATACATTATCACGTGTCCCCAAGGAGTTCACACAAATTTATATTTTCGGTGGACATCTTCCTGAACACTGTAACGGGTTTGTACTAGCTGTACATATTCATGTCTTACACTGCACCCTATTTTGTCCCCTGTTTGTCAAAGATTGGCAGGTTACTCCCTTGAATGTTTTTTTCTGAAAATGTTGTATATTTTTACACATAAAATATGTTCAAGGGAAACCATTAAGGCGCAAGACAGTTTTTCAAACATAAGATTGAAGCCAAAGACACAGCACCACCATACCATTACACCCTTGCTTGTCACATTTTTGCATATCAAATCTCCGAACACTAGTCTTGGAATTTTGTTTTTACATTGACCTATGTATTCTTTTTAATAAGGAACAACTTTCATCGTCCCAGACTTACAGATTGTTTTTCTTTTAAGCTGTGTGCTGATAGTTCTACAATGTACCTTTTCGGTCCTCTTTAATATTATTGTACGACTTCTTGTCGCAGAAAGTTGTGTTTTTGGTGAAGTAACGTATGTCTAAGCTTAGCACCTACTGCCAAACTTGTGGCTTAAAAAATGGAATTGAAAGCCACGCCCCTACTTTTTGGGGAAAATAATTTAGCATGTAAACTGATGGCTGAGTTTTATTTGTGATGATTTTAGAAAGTAGAAATATAGTATCTGTATCGTTTGCAGCTGTATACATAATTTTCTATTACAACAGGTAAGAGTGGAGCAAGGTAGCAAGAGTTTTCTAAAGCCTATTGTTTGTATTTTTGTTACTGCAGCAACAATGTATTCAGAGTGTGAATGTCATACCTTTGCACACATCGAGCTTAGCTTTTTCAACTTAAAGTTCCAGGAAATAAGGCAATATTACTCGCAAATTTTCAACCAAAAGTGCAACCTTTTATTTTTTTTCTCTTTAATCCTTTCCACCAACATAAATGTCAACAGCTAGGCATGCCAAGCTCTCGACTTAGGACATGCTATCGTCTTAGGTCTCATCAAATTCTCATTAATTTTCTTCAGTTACTGTTGAAATCGGTCAAAACTTTGAAGCAGACATTTGATCACCGATTAGTTTTGGTCATAAAATGTGGGGATAGTTAGACTGATATGCCTGGCCCCAAACTTATTTTGTTGTTAAAATTATAAATGAGCATGCCTTACATGTCTGCGATTGATGCCTCAGATATGACCGGTTCTATTGAAATGAACGTCCATTTCAGTTTAGAATATATCAGACAGGTTGAGGTACCCATGAAGACACTTATCCAAGTATAAATAATGTAGGTTGGATCAAATAGTACAGAAACATATGATCCATATTCATTAATTCCAAACCCAACAATGACAGCAAAGAGATTTCAGACTTGCCAAAGCATCAACATTTCTTTCCCAATACCAACGTGAAGAAACAAATTTCACTCCTGACTTGAGACAGGCAGTCACCCATAAAAGGCAACTGGTGGTTTTAAACCGGTCCTCTCAACCTTAGAAATATTCATCACTAACTGCAGACACTAGTTCTTTTTCCAAAATGTATAGGCCTAACCACCCAAAACACAAATTTCATTTCTTCTGCCAAAAATATAAAGACACCTGCTAGGCCTATCACCTTTTAGTTCTCCCGACTTGTCAGTCAGCTAAGTTCAAAGTAAAAGAGTAAAGTAGGCCTACATCGTTTTTGTGATATTTATGAATCTGGAACATTATAAACACACCCTACCTCCACTATAACTATGAGTCGGAGAACAAAGCCCACAGCGCAACATAGCCAATGAAGTAATTTTCAAATAGTACAGAAATATATGATCCATATTCATTAATTCCAAACCCAACCATGACAGCAAAGAGATTTCAGACTTGCCAAAAGCATCAACATTTCTTTTCCAATACCAATTATGAAGAAACAAATTTCACTCCTGACTTGGGCCAGGTAGTCACCCATAAACGGCAACTGGTGGTTTTAAACCGGTCCTCTCAACCTTAGAAATATTCATCATTAACTGCAGACACTAGTCAGAAGCAAAGTCTAGCCCAGTATAAGAAGGAAGAGATAGACTGTATTGCAGCTTGAAAATACTCGCATCACAAAGCACTTAGCATCCCCTTGCATTCATATATAAAACACATCATCACAGATAATTCAATATTTCTCCTGATGTATGTAAGACAAGCAACACTAAATTTATTAACTTTATAATATGTATTCTATGAAATGCAAGAACAATATAAGATATGCCCATCAAGTTACATTCATAGATTGTTGCACAAACCAGATATGCTTGATGCATTTGCCAGGACATTCTTTTCTGAACAAGAGTGACTTATAGCAAGATCGTGCCCCTTAAAAAACAAATTACATCTTGTAATCCATGGTTCTTATCTTTAACCTCATCTCTGCATATTTACATAAGCTCAACCCCTGTCCATACATGGACTTCAAGGTTTTGTATAACTAATAAAATTGGCGTTTCCCTGTCAATAATAGAAAAGCTTTTTAAACTCTTTCAATTTTCAGGAGAAATATGCTACGGTATTATTGTAATTTTGGTGGTTGTCTTGGAATATCACACTTCCGAATCCCGAAACCCCCTGTTGGCTTGAAGGTTGTTGATAACAATGGCATTAGAACGCATGTGCATGTGTTAGCAATAGCTCTATGAGCCATTGAAACCGAACTTCAGTTGCTGAAAAAAACTTTTCCATAATCTTTGGTACTTTCCATAGTTCAAAAAAGTTTCTATTTTCCTACCTGGGGTGTGAACAACATAATCTCTAGGATTTCGTTTTCAGGAAAAAGAAAAAAAAATGAATGAATACTTTGGATGCCAAATGTTGTTTCACATAAATTGGGAAAAGAACAACATTGTATTCAAATTCCTCGCGGGGGAAACCATTATTCTACACTTTTTTTACCCATACATACCTTTTGGGCATTGTGCTTGTAATATCTGGCAACTATGTCACTGTGATATCAAACCTTTGTTCACCAACATTTTAATCTGTACAATTTAGCACAGCACCATGCAGCAACTATATGTTTAAAATACTTATAAAGTTGGTGAACTCTGTTACTGTTCATTTTAGACCTAGGAACATTTTGAGAGATTGATGTCTGTGTAAATATATTGTATACTTATGTGGATGGTGATGATTAATGTGATGACTGGCTTAATCTGGTGGCTTGCAAAACCAGAATTTATCTATTGAGTTAAAATGGAATAAAGGTAACAGACACAGAATTATAAGACTAGTGCAAATGTACAACATTAATAATAATAGATGATCCCTACTGGACGTTTCAAGCCACGCTCACAGACTATACCAATCGATCAATATACAAGTCACGTGAAGTGTGTTTCAATATCTACCTCTGACCCCATGTCGTAAATGGACAAGTAGACAGACAGAGTAACACATAATATCTGACCTTTGTATTCAAAGTAAACGCTTTCATGTGAATTACTCGTAGCACTTCATATCATTCCAGCGGTTTGGTTTTATGGATTACAGCAAATAATCCTCTAGTTAAAATGCATCAGCCTGAGTGTAGCCACCTCAAACAGCACAACCATGTGTCATATTATTATTATTATTATAATTATTATTATTATTATTATTATTATTATTATTATTATTATTATTATTATTATTATTATTATTATTATTATTATTATTATTATTATTATTATTATTATTACTCTTTAAAAATCTATTTAAAACAAACTTTAAAAAACCTTCGAACGATCATTTTTTTAAATTCTGCATGTTGAGCATATATAGGACCATGGGTACAAGGTCCATATGCATCTTATTGCATTGACTTAGTAGCATTTTTATACCCGGATATGTAGCCACCTCTAGTACCGCAGCTAACCGACTAAATATCAAAACGGCATTTGGCGATGCCATGAAACTTTACCATTAATTTATAAATCCATAAAACAGGTCTACCTTTAAAGTTGTAGAGTAAATGCTCACTATAAACAAAATTAGGTTAAACAGCTGTAATTGCATATCGTCGTATGTCTTTCTATTTTCACGCAAAAATAACGGGAAATCATATGTTATTGAGCATTTCAGTTTTCGAAAAATTAAAAATAGGATAAACCTATAACTGGTCCTTCCCAAGTGACGGTGTGGTTTATCGATATTAAATTTTGAGACCTTAGAAATATCCGATACCTGGACAATATTGTTCTAGTGAAAATTTCTGTGTATTTTATGCTTATATGCACCGAGATGAAGACACTTTTTTAAAACTAAACTAGAAAGCACTCAGAGAGCGCAGTACTCCGCCAAGGCAGTACATTTCCTCCTATGGCCCTATCTCACAATGATAAAGAGTTCTTTAGAAATCATGGATCCAGACAATGATTCGAAACACTTCCAAAACGCAATCAATTGGTCTTTGACCGTCCCTGAAAATTTCACCAAAATCTTGTCATAACTTTTAGTGAAAAATTGCTAACAGACAAACAAATATACCCCGCAAAAAATATCATTGGCGCAAGTAAATATCTAAATTTTTTGTGTGAATAAAACAGCAAAATGAGTTCCTGTAGTAGGTTTCAGTCTTCTCATAGTCTGTAATGGACAAAATGTGGTGAAAAAAAATATATACTTCAAACTAAGAAGAGTTTTCAATGTCTTTTCTATGGTGGACACCTATATTATTTGCGTACGCTGGTAGGCACCAAGTACACGTTATGGCCATTTAAAGGAAGCAACTTTGCAATATGTCGGAAAAAAATATTTGAAATCTAGTCAGCTGCACTAGATAGGCATTCAAAAGAGCTTGTGGTGAAACTGGAATGGAATATTTTTAAACCTCTAGAAAACAATTTACAAGGCTGTGTGAACAGCCTGTGATCAGCTGACCTGCGTTTGTTCACAAAATCAAAGGTCTAGCTGAAAAAACCTGTGTTGAGCTTTGGCTGAGTGGTGCCTATGACATTTAGAAGTATTTCTAAGATTTGCCCTTTCAGAAGGAACATATCCACCAAATTCAAAAATAGACCAAAATAAATTTTAAAATGCAGCACCACCTGGTGAACAAATAAAGAACTAGGAGTGCTCCCATGTGAAATCAGAGCAATTGGGCAAGCAGTTTCGGAAAAGAAGCTTTTTTCAGATTTGTCCCGAAGAAAGAACAAGCAAATTCATAAAAAATTCAAAAATCACTGGAGTGTACACAAACTTTTTAGAGACACAAGCAAGTTACATGCCACCAAGTGAAGTGAATGTGGCTGATGATTTCAGAGAAGAAGTCAAAAATGTTAAATTGCAGAAGAACAGACGGATGAAGGACAACTGAGCCCAAAGCTTAGGCTGACTAGCAAGTCAGCTGCCCTAAAAACACACAAAAAATATACATCGATTAGTAATGTCTGTTCAGAAATCCAAGTACATCGTGTTGGGATCATTCATTATGCTACATTACCTCCGTTATCCAGTAGTATTACAATTTAACGTAGGTTGTTTGTGTTAGAATTTCTGTTGATTACAAACCTCTGCATTTATTACGTTTCAGACTGGACCAGTACTGTGTTGAATTGTAATAATTTCGCTTTGAAATGTAATTTTATTACAAAAGAACGCAGTATTACATTTCAAGTTGTAACAGACGGAAAACCCCCACACCTCCCAGGACGGTGTACTGGACCGTCAAGACAAGCAAAAGGTCAGGCCAAATTGGATTTCTGAAACCATGGTTATGCGTTTTTTCGCATAAGTTATCACAAAGAGTGAGCATAAATAAGAGTTTATCACCGTTGGGTCAAGTGTATGGAAAGCAGACTGGGAGCCAAAGGCGAGAATTCATATTTTCATACACTTTCATCCAAAGTTATTAATGTACTTACGCTCGCATAATTATTATCTGGTTCCCCATGATTTGCACCTACATATCCTTGATGCTGGGTTTGACATACGTATGTAAGAATAAATCTCAGATCCAAACTCAAAGTTTAAATCGTATCGGTCATCGTATAACCAATACTAGAGACTTTTGGATCGAGGTGAACAAAATAAAACATGTATCCAATAATTTCCCAGCACTGCAGACGGTCACTCAGACAGCGATGATATCTCCAACTGTTTTGCACAAACGTGTGGAGTATGTTATAGAATTCTGTCTCATATGATAAAGCACAAATGGTTAAACTGCATTGAAATATTAACGAGCTCATTCAATGGAAACACTCCTAAAACAAAACCTCCACTGCAAATAGCAAATAGTTTATTTAAAGTTTCAGTGAATTAAGTCAAAGCAGCTATAAAGATTTTGAAGGCAGGTAAGCACTATGGTGACATTGTGTGTTATTCTGATCTTATTGTGAATGCTCCCTGTTCTCGGCACAAACGCCTGTCTTCCTTGTTTGACTCAATTATATACACATGTGCGTGCACCTGCTGGTTTGCTGAATATAATGTTGTTTCCCATTCTCAAGAATTGGAGGACGTCTGCCTGCGAATGGAAAATTACAGAGGTATTGCCCTGAGTAGTGTATCAGGTGAAGTTCTTGATCTTATTGTTCTTCATGGTGACCTTGATACTTTAAACACATCAGAGTTGCAGTTTGGCTTTAAACCCAAGAGTTCCGCTAATTGTACATTTGTAGCTAATGAATGTATAAATTAGTATATGAAACCTCATTCTGATGTTTAGGCAGGTTTCTTGAATGCAACGAAGGCATTTGAGAGCGGGCAATATGTGAAATTATTCAGGCTACTCTTTAAGACAGATTTATGACGGATTATGTGTCTTTTGCTACCAAATATATATGTAATTCAAAATTTCCATGTACAATGGAAAACTTCTTCATCAAAAATCTTCAGTTGCAGACATTTAACAAGCAAGGTGGTGTACTTTTTTCTATTTTCTTTAATGTATACATTGAAAAAATTTTCTCGCCAGGCATAAAGCCTCTGGCTTTGGATATCATGTTGGAAGACACTTGTTGGGGCATTGGCGTATGCTAACGATCTTCTTCTACTAGAGCCTACGCTGATATCCTTGTCCAAATTATTAGGAGCTTCTTCAAATTACTATGACGGATATAATGTAAAATCCAACTCGAGCAAATCACGAGTTTTGTCTTTTGGTTGCGACAAAGGGTCTAGTAAACCTACTGTTACTCTTGGGGTCAGAGTATGTAACATGTAAAAAGTTAAAAACACTTAGGCTACATTATTGGGTCTTTTGTTCCTTTGGACAATATCCGTGATACAGTTCAAGGTTCAAGTGTGAAACCAACAATTCAAGTATAACTATAGTACTACCGGATATAAATTGTTTGAGGCAGACTGCATGCCTTTATAAGGATGCCAGTTGTGGGATTTTTCTGGGCAAGAAGTTAACAGGTGGGGTTGGGGGGTGTTTGTTTGTTTGTTTGTTTGTTTGTTTTTTTGTTTTTTTTTGTTTTTGGTTTTTTTTTTTTTTTTCTTTTGGTTTTTTTTTGTGGTGTTTTGTTTGTTTTTTGTTTTTGTTTTTGGGTTTTTTTTCGTTTTTTTGTTTTGTTTTTTGTGTTTGTTTTTTGTTTTTTTTTTGTTTGTTTTTTTTTTTTGAGGGGGGGGATGGTAGCTTGGCAGAAAGCCATAAGGTCTATTTGTTTCTTCCATACACGTCAAAGTAATTTGCTTTACCTTTTATGTAATGATGTTGACATTGAGAGTCACTTGCACAAATGTTTCCTTAAGTTTTTCTATGAGTCATACCACAGTACCAATACACTTGAGAGCATTTTTGCGCAGATGGCTTATGTAGACAGCCAATCATTAGCAGGTAACTCTCTCAACTGTCTCAGCTTGGAATTCCTAAGTGTCAGTTTCCTAGAATGAATCTCTCGCCTGTTATGTAATCCTTTTTAACAACTCTTCTGACCATCCTGGTGGCACAAAAACTGTTGCCTTATTGATAAATTAACTTTGCCAGATCAGAGATGGCAAGATAAGTCCTCTCCTATGAAGCAGAAACTTAAAAACATTATTTATATTTTGAGCACCCACTAGCTACTTGTTTCATTTTTTCAACCATAATACCTACTTATGTGTCCAAGTGGCGCTTATATTGTATACTATTAGAGTGACTGATTGTGCATGTTATCTTCCAATTGTGTACTACATTTGTGGTACATAATTAAGATATATGTCTAAAAATAGATATAAAAAATGTGGTTACTTGACTTTTGACATCACCATGAAGTTGTGCAAAACAGGGTTGATTTTGGAGGTGGCCATAAGTTGTTCCGACACTGTTCAAAAGAGCATATTATCTAAAAGAAGGTAAACCTGAAGATGGTATCTATATTCCAATTGAGCAATTAGGCTTTAGAGAAGGTGCAACCTGGCCACTATGGTTCTCTCTATGTTGCTTTACAGAGAATCCAGGGGAAGTCTACACGACGGGTCTTCCTATCAGCTGCAGCATAGCAGACCCTGGCCGCTCTGACACTATAGGTGGCTACATTGTCAAAGAAGGGACTGACAAGGAGATCCGTCTACAATTGAATGGATGGGTATTATTGGCAGTGTCTAGGTTCCAAGACACATATTACTTGGGAATTCACAGTATGGATGCCAAAGGTCAGAGTGTCCGAGGTAGAATGATCAGTTTGAGCTTACAAGAATGGACTGACCTAGTGAGGAACATTCATGGTATCTGCCATATAATGGTCCAATTAACAGAACAACAAGCTGGAAACCTGAAAAGACCTCAGTCATCAGAAAATGAGGAAGCTGAAGGTAAAAGACAAAAAGTGATCGAAGAACCTGAAATCAAACAGCCTATGGAGAAACAATACCAAAGGCATAATATGTCAGTCTTCTATGATAATGCTATTTATGCGAATGATTACCATTGGGTCTTCTCAAAAGAGCAATGTAAGGACAGATTGGACGAGTACTGTGAAAGGTATCTAGACAGGTCTAGGGACACTATTGTGACCAGGAAAATACCCATACCTTCTGTTCAGGAACTTTTACAATGGCCATATGTAAAAGAATGGTGTCATGTCATTAACGTTAAGATGAAAAGAAGATGGCAAATATCTGGTTTGTGGTCTGCCTTGTCAAACTGATGACATTGATTTTGGTTGTTTGTCGCACTGGCATGTGGCAGTGGGCAAGTATTTTCCAGACAAATCTCAGAGACATTCACAGATTTTTTATGCAAAGATTTAATTAGGTGTTTGAGGTCTTCAGAAATAGACAATACTACAACAGACTCATCTAGCAACACTGTCGAAAAGGATACATGATATGGACAGTAATTATATGACTAATCTAAAAACACTGGCTAAACCTGGTGACTTTGATGAGTTGTTCAGTCATGTTTGCTATGATGTTGTTGACTAGACTTGTTCCTGGGACATGCATATTGTTATCTTTATATTGCACAATCAGATTATTAAATTGTCAATTTCATTTTAATGACCTCTGTCCTCTGTGTATAAGAGTGTTTGCATGTGAATTGAAATTCATTTGAGACTGAGACAGCAAAGGTACAACATGGTCCAGCTGACGAATGTGGTATGCATGGCACAACTGAATTGTGAGATCGATATGAAGTATTTGGCCTCCCTTTCTGTAAGGATGCAGAGTACAAACTCACAAACACAAGTGTCTCATCTGGAAACATAAAAAGGCTAGAGGTTGCTGTATGCTCTCCAAACATGGCAAGATGATGTGCAATGATGCTGCTTCCTTTGTTGATGAAGCCAAGAGAGAGAGTGAGATATCATACTCATCTGATCCAGAAAGCTTGGTATCCTGTCCACTTCTGCATGATACAAGTAAGGCAGTATATCATTTGAGCAAGCTTCTTAATCTGATACAAGTGGTCAAGACCTTAAGGGCTCAATATAAACCAGAACTTTGGCAGCTATGTTTCAGAGGAACAGTAATCGCCTTACTTGTTTCAGAAGTGGAAAGGTAATCATGATCGGTATAAATAGTATGACAGTGATAGAAACCTCTGTGACTCCAACCATATTAGAGTTGGCATTGTTGATATGAGTACCCACCACCACCAAATGCCACCACCAACACCACTACCACCATGCAGTCATCACCACCAACTCCTCCTCACAGCTCTTCACTCCTCCTCCTCCTCACTCCATTCCTTCACTCTTCCTCCCCACTCCAGCTCTGCACTCCTCTTTACTTCTACTGGTAACCCTCCTCCTTAATCCTCCTCACTCTGCATCCTCCTCCTTCTCACTCCTATCAGTGAAAGTTCATAAATGGACTGAGTGTACAGTTAAAGCTTAAGGTAGTGATACCAGGCAAAGAAGACACACTATTTTGACATGTGGGATAAGGTATTTAGAAGGTCCGACAGCCTAAAGAGACACTAACTGTCTATACGTCATAATATATCACATGGCTCAGACCAACAAATTGCATTCCAGTCACTGGCATCCTTGCATCATATCTGAGTCCCAGATGTAAATTACATGCCCATGGACGACCATTACGAGTCACCTGTTCAACACCTAAGAGGAAGGTCAGGAAAAAAAATTAAACTAAAACATCCCTTCGCAATGGTCATCACTGCTCCAACAGGTTTTGGTGAATTAATGTTTAGCAAAAGACATTTGGAAAAGAGCGTGATTGATCTACTGCCTCATAGAATCATCTGGTGTAATTGACAAAAGAAGCCACTGTGTGCAGAAATGCAAAGAAACACATGTGCGATTGAATTCACCCCAGGTATATCACCGAATTTAGATGACAGTTTTCCAGATACAAGAATAAGAAATATTCTGGTGTTCGATAAACTTATACATGTAAGTAAAGTCAGCAAAGATACAAGGATCATAGATTTATTTACCAAAGGAAATCACCATCGAAACTTGTCTTTGTATTGATGCAAAGGTTTTATGAGCCAAATACAGTGACAATACGGAGAAAATGTCATTATATTTTTTGTTAAATAGGCCGGCTAATCAACAAGTGAAAACCAGGACTCAGCAGTTCAACGCATGTTTCCTCATAAACCCAATTGCATGATGGAAGAATACGAGAGAGCCACAACAAAGCCTGATGGCCATTTATTGGTGGGCCTTAAGCCTAAGACGCCAGACCATTGGAGATTAAGGGCAAATATGCTCCTAGACAAAAGGAAAAAACAAACCACGAGCAAATGGTTAAGCAGGTCAGGCCCCACCCACACACGAACAGACCAAAACTTTTAGTGGAAGCCCAACATAGCATGTCACCAACCATTTGAAATGGGAACTGTTCAAAGCATATATTTTAGTCCTACTGGAATATGCAAAACAGAAAATATTTAAGGACATGACACCCTGTGATAATTGGTTGGCTTTATGTTTGTCAATGTGCACGAATTGGAACGTCAGTTGGCTCACTGGTATACCAAGGTTCACCTAACCAAGAAACATGATGATGATGATGATGATGATGAAGAAGAAGAAGAAGAAGAAGAAGAAGAAGAAGAAGAAGAAGAAGAAGAAGAAGAAGAAGAAGAAGAAGAAGAAGAAGAAGAAGAAGAAGAAGAAGAAGAAGAAGAACAGGAACAATTCAAAATACATTCAGTGAGCCAGATTGATTGAAAAGCTAAAGACAGTGAGATGGAAACTGCTGAATATGGTGAAGACTATTCTGTATTCAATCCACTAATCATGGCAGCAGAGGATGAGATGCAAGATGATTATGATGCTATAAGGTAGAATCGTATTAGTCTGCAGGCTTGTCAGCAAGTGAAGCCAAGGAGAGGCCCTACCAGGACTTACAGCCAGGATATGCCAAAGCTATACTATACCGCGGGAACTTGTCTATGATCTCGACAAAAACAAAATATACAACACCATCAAGAAAACCATTGATCAGCTCATGGATGATGACGACATGGGCTAGCAGGAGGCTCTACATACAGCACTGAAGAAGTGAAACTTCTTGTTAAAGACATGGGCTTGTGGATAAAGCAGTTACTCCAAATATATCATCTGATGTAGAAGTCTATGAGTAGGAAATTTATAAGTGGAAAGACTTGTATGCAAATATCACAAGTTTTGAAAAAATGACGTCACAACGTATCAGAAACAAGATGGATTAGTCCAAATGTGTACAGTTTTTTATGACATGCCATGGGAAGATTCCTCACTCTTCCACGGGATATTACAGGGGATACAAAACCCCAGGATGAAGCAAGAGACCCAATGAACCAGACAAACCCGTCATTACCCTGGTCAGTTCTGTGACTTAGATGGTGAACAAGCTGAGGCGACTTTGAAAGATGAAAGAAAGAAGAGAAAGCTACAAAATGCACCTGTCAAAACACAGAAAGATACAAAATACCGGCCAGGGAAAAAGACCACGCAAAATCAGAAAGAAGAAATGGCATGGGAGTCTAGGAGCCCAATATTGGAAATAAATGGCCAAATATGGACAGGTTGGAATTATGTTTTACCCAGGGACACCTTGTTAAAATTATATGTGACAAAAAAGCAAATAAACGGTTCACTGTATGATGTGTCAACAAAAATGCTATCATTTTTGTTGTTTGCTAACAAATGAGTAAGTTTTATTTATTTTTATTTTACATTGTTTTATTTCATTTGTTTTTACATATTTATTCCTTATTTCTTTATATTTTCTAATTTATTTTCATCCTGAATTTGGCTTTTTAAAATAAAAACAGTAACCTTATTTCATTTTGAATTGTAATTTGATTTATTTATTTTTGTTGCATTATATTTTATCTCTTATTTAATTTGTGGGGGGTTTTGTGGGTTTTTTTTTTTTTTTTTTTTTTTTTTTTTTTTGTTTGTTTTGTTTTGTTTTTTTTGTTTGTTTTTTTTGTTTTTGGCTTTGTTGTTGTTGTTGTTGTTGTTGTTGTTGTTGTTGGTTTGATTTTTTTTTTTTTTTTTTGCTTTGTAAGAAAGGTCTGACACCTAGTTGGCAAACAAGTTACTTACAAGTTCTAGCTAATACAGCGACATAAGAAAAGTATTAACATGTCTGCATAATATGACTAATAATATTAGGGTGACAAATTCACAGTGGATACAATTTATGAAACCGACCCTCTGTAACTATGCGTTTTGAGACGGTCCCTCGATGGCCTTTTTATTCCATTATCGCCTGCCCCCGATATAACAAGTTATGGAGGACCAGTCGAGTGGCAACAGTGATGCGCACTCTTCACTGAATAAATTGGAGTCAATCCTTATTTGACTGAACATCAAAGGAAAATGGCTGGGTATGTCGTTTGTTTACATGTGGGCCAGCTTGTACAATCCTAATTCTTTCAAAGTACCGAGCGGACACATTTGAAATGTCGGTGATGAAAATTTCAGTTATTGTAGTACTCGTTACTCAAACGACCTAAACGCTTATCTTGCTGCCGAAGTGACACCCAGATTTGGTGAAGTTTGGTAGCGTATTTTAGACAGGAGAAACGATTTTCTGTCCTGACCTGCTGCGACGCTTGTACACACAGCAAGCGGTGATCTATTTAATGACGGGACTTACTGACCTCTGTGCTCGGTACCGGCAGGTTTGGTGTAGCCTATTTGTGGTCTTGGACCAGTAAATCAAACCTAATAGAGTTACATGTTAAATTGGCTATATTTGTCAGCTTGTTTCGGACATTTAAAAGTTTCGTTGACACTATACCTGTTATTTTTCTGAAAGTTTACTTCAATGACACTTACATTATCAATAGAAAATGGGGTCAAAACCGATTAACTTTTTTGCTACTCGCACATTTGTTTATGCTTACCTCCATAGCTACAGTTCCGAAGCAAACCTTAGTGAAATATTAACCCAACAAGATTTCGAGTTCAAGGATTAAATGTTGAAGTGACACCCTTCCCAAATCCACAGATAATCAGGCATATTTATTCCCTTTATATGACAAGAAATGGATAAGAGTGTCTCTGCTTCCTAATTTTTAATAGCCTGTTACCTGAGGTCCTGTATTCATTGCGTGACTGAAAGTTCTGACACAGCTGCACCCGCAGCGTATTTACTGGCCCAAGACCTTGTGGCAGTCGCTGAGACATGTCGAGATCATTCATCTGCGGGATATCATTCATAACAATGAAAGTGATGTAAGACTCATAAACATGCGAAGACTTGTTCTGATCACAAAAAGAACGCCAATTGTATTGTACAATATTCGTTGAAAGTTTTATTGTCCCACAGAGGTGTATATCATGAGACATAGCAACAATGCGTGCTGATACCAACCCCAAGACAGACACAACAATGTGAAAAATATACTAGAAAAGAACATTTGCTTCACAGCAAATATGTCTATGTGCTACAAATATTTTGAAATGTGTCTAATTGCTAACATTTAGAATCATGTCTCTGTTTCTATAAGTTTTGAAGATATTAAAGATCTAAATTGTAAATGTCCCTAATTTGGGTAATTTCAATTACTACGCACTGAAAACATATCCATTAGATAGCCCACCCTAACAAACCTATAGCTACCATTTAGAATCATGTCTGTATCTGTATTAGTTTTGAAGATATTAGAGATCTAAATTTCCAAATGTCTCTAATGTGCATAATTTCAATTGCTACAAACTTGAAAACATTTCCATTACACAGCCCATCCTCACAAACCTATTGCTAGCATTTAAAATCGTGTCTCTATCTAAAATAGTTTTGAAGATATTAAAGACTTAATTTTTAATGCCCCTAATTTGCATAATTTCAAACATCTTGACTACACAATACAATATGCAGATTTCACTGCTAGGTCAATCATCACGGCAAATTAAGCATTTCAAGGTATCACAGTGTCTGAGAAAAGCTCCGGACAAAATCAGGGCAAAAGAATGAATTCCATGAAAAGCAAAATGTCTGTGCTGGCACACAGACATAATAAATCTGCAGGTATGATTACACCATTGCGGCCAATCAGGTGCACGTTACCGCACTAAATAGTTCTTGGTTGTCTTATGCTCACACCTTTGGGAGCTATTTACCTTTAGTAGCCAACTGTTTTAGCTAGACTAATATATGAAGTTATCAGTCTGTTTGTGTTGTTTGGTTCGACAAATATTTTTCAATGATGAATTTCATAAACAGAGGGTGAATCACATATGCACACGCTGTGACGTAATGCTGGCAAGCCGTGCTCGGAGCACGTGTTTCCTGGCTATGACAGCTATACACTGGAATAACTTTTGATTTTATCATGGAGCTACTATAGTAGCTCCATGATTTCATCTATAGACTCGCCCTTTTTATCCTGCAGGTTTTCAATGAAAGGAGTCTGCACAACACCAACTGCATCCTTAATTTTGAAAAGTGACGCATCAAAAGTCATACGCCGTTATGCTTATATGTAAATATGTAAAACAGAACTTTTGAAAAAGATCATTCGTGAAGTGATTAAGGAAGAAGTAAATCCCCTCACAAACAGAATAAATGATCTCGAGAAAGAAATCAAGACAAGTAATGAAAACTATGCTAGAGACACTGCCGAACTACGATCCAAGGTCGGTGATCTCGAAAAGAAAGTTGTTAACCTGGAAGGGAAGGTTAAAGAACTAGAGAATGCTAGGGATGAGGCAGAGCAATATAGCAGGCGAAACTGCCTAAGGGTATGGATAAAAGATCCCGAAATACAAAGTGAAGACACTGACCAAATGATATTGGACCATGCTAAGAAACTTGGTGTTGATTTGAAATCTGATCACATTAGCCGTTCACATAGAGTTGGCAAAAAAGTTGAAGGTAAAAAAAGGCCCATCATCGTTAGATTTGTCTCTTACCGCCAGAGAGAGAAATTCTTCAAAGCCCGCAAAAACTCTAACGAAGCTTTCGTGTCCGAGGACTTAACGAAAAAACGGTCGCACATCATGTTCGTGGCACGCAGACTGAGAAGGCAAGGAGGTATTCATTCATGTTGGTCTACCGACGGAAGACTCTACATCAGAGAAAAGAATCCATGGGGCCCTCAGCAAAACCAGAGTGGTCGTATAGTCCAGATCCATGACGTAGAGGACCTAAATCGTTACCAAGACC
Source organism: Hermodice carunculata (assembly GCA_964020975.1). Classification (NCBI taxonomy): domain Eukaryota; kingdom Metazoa; phylum Annelida; class Polychaeta; order Eunicida; family Amphinomidae; genus Hermodice; species Hermodice carunculata. Next base: position 45,663,498 of record OZ026625.1, read on the forward strand.
GATAAAGACTTACTCACATGTGACTCGTGCATGCTTCGCTTCTTTGTTCTTCCTGCAAACTTGCAGACAATTATTTGATTGTCAAGATAGAACGATGCCTTAAATTTCACATTCGCGTCCTATTGTATGTGCATGTAGACATGTGTATGTATGTGTGTATGTGTATGTGTGTGTGTATATATATATATATATATATGTCTGTGTGTGTTTATATATATATATATATATATATATATATATATATATATATATATATATATATATATATATATATATATATATAAGAGAAAGGAAAAAGAATGAAAAAAAAAAAAAAATGTTCTCAACGATGTGCCTGAAATTGCTGAATACACGCATGAAGTATCAGGTAAAACTATTTCCATTCGGCTGTCATTATCTATATTTTTGATCATACTGTTACCATTGATCAGTGTTCATTTTGACCATTTGTCAGTGTAAAGCGGCATGTTTTATTTTACCTACATGAAACACTTCAAATTTGTTACTGGGCAATACTATTTTACTCGAGATACTGAAAGTAATTGTTATGTTACTGCCCCTTATTAGTAAGCATGCGTCTTGGTACATGTGTTTCTCTTTGGATACCACTTGTCTCTGGTTCCACGTAGTTTAATCTTTTTTTATGGGCATATTTCGATTTGTAATAGCACATAACTATTTGTTTGCATATTAAGAACCAGGGCTTGTGTCTCTCGGTTTACTTCTTCCGTAGAAAAGTATGTTTATACATTATGTAACCACAAGTGCCATGCCCGGTCGTGACCTGGATGTACTCTTGGCAAACTGTGTGTCAGGCATTTACACATGCAGTCCCAATATGCCTTGATAGCTTTGCTCAACTTTAGTCTCTATCTATGAAATAATTTTGTGTTAAATTTTCTGATATTCACACAGCAGTGTGACATCTAGCCGTTATTAAGACGACATTTCCACGATTTGTAGCTTAAAAATATCAGTTGTATTGTATCATGTCTATTACATGGTCACGAACGTGGTGTGGTATGTTACGTCGCATTTGTGCGAACGAACACATGTCTTTACTGCATCTACAGCACTAATAGTACATGCCAAAGTATTTCCAATTCCATTTACTTTCGTTTCCAGGTTTTGTCACCCTGATATCATCATCTCATATGAACATCTCGGTTTATAATATTACGTTACTGGTTGTTTGCATAGCAATAACCAGAGCTGGTCTCTCGGTTTACTTCATTTTTAGAAAAGTATGTTTATACGTTATATAACCGCAAGTGACATGCCCTGTTGTGACCTCAGATGTTCGCTTGGCTATCTGTGTGTACAAGCATTTACAAATGCAGCCCATATGTCTTGATAACTTTACTCAACTTAAGTCTTTATATATGAAATAATCTTGTGTTAAATTTTCTGACGGTTTAGACTAGTTTCAGTTGTCAACGCATTTACGTATTATACACCACACGGTCGAACAACTGCATTCTGGTCACTCCATATGATATAACGCATGGGCTCGGGTTTTTTTTTTTTTTTTTTTTTTTTTTTTTTTTTTTTTTTTTGATGTCATTTCACGTTATACTTGTACATATGGAGGATCACGGTTATGTAGTCTTACCATATTACAACAGTTGAAACTGATCTTTGAACATGCTTCATACAGACTGTTTTAGACGAGCGTACAATTGCTACAATATCATAGTAGCCGTCATTATTCTTGCCACTCTGCATCTCCATACCTTATGTAAACTCAGCAGAATGCCTCATATATTTACAGATATGATATTCGGTACTACAACAGGTTATATTTGTTAAACTCCGATTTAACTTTCATCCAGATTTACAATCATTTTCAAATTAACATCATTACATTTGTAATGATCTTGCTCTCTTTTGTTGCCATGTTTGTACACTTTTTGTTTTCTGCACTCTCTCGTGCTCTTGTTCATGTTACTTTATTTGTTGTTTCGAAGACTATATTCTCCAGCATACAATGTCATATACTTATTGGTTTTTTTGTACACATGAATGCATTTATTTTCTGTTGTGTCTCACAGTGTTCAGCGACGGACATCCCCCAGTATGATATCCCCTAATGGGCATTTGTTTAAATCAATATAGAGCTGTGGTAGGGTTATTTCACTACAAAGATGGGTTTATGTTCCTGTCCATGTCTGCCAACGTGTCTACATTTTCATATCACGATCATAGTTTCATCCTCTCTTTTACGTTCCTCATAGTATTTGCCGCAGTATTACTTACCGAATGTCTATGCCATCTGAGACATGTGACGGTTCTTATATTTAGGGTGCTCTCCACGAGTATTCATCCAAACCCTGGTCCAGTTCATAATATTGTCCTTAATAAGTTTTCTGTGTGCCATGCAAACGTACGTAGCTTAAAATCTGATGGTAAACTCGAAGAAATAAGTATTTTGGCGGAGTCTGAAAAATTGGAAGTCATTTCTTTATCTGAAACCTGGCTCGATACTTCCTACCCTGATGCTTTATTGGCAATTGAAGGCTTTCAAACCCCGCTACGTAAGGATCGTGAAACTGGTTTAGGGGGAGGGGTTGCCCTGTATGTAAAAGACAATCTACCTGTCAGACGATGTGCGGAGCTGGAAACTCCCAGTAGTGAATGTATCTGGGCTGAAATTACTGTCCCTTCTGGTAAACTGATTCTAGGTGTTTATTATCGTCCACCAGGCCAATCTGCCGCAGACAGAGACCTATTTCTGGACAATTTATCTCACTCCATTTCCTCTGCTATGGAACTTAACCCTAAAATACTCCTAATAACAGGTGATTTTAACGATCGCTGTGTAAGCTGGGATTCCCCCCACACCGACAGTGAACTCGGACAGCGCCTCTTTGATCTGTTGGCTCAAAACAACCTGCATCAGCTCATATCCGAACCTACTCGTGTGTCGGAGTACTCTGCAAACCTACTAGACCTCATGATAACTGACTCCCCTGGTTATATCCTTAACTCCGGCATACTTCCTCCTATATCCTCTTCTGATCATTCTGTCGTCTTTTGCTCTTTTTCTGTAAAGCATTACAAGGATCGCCCCTTTAAACGCTCTGTCTGGAACTTCAAGAGGGCTGATTTTGTCAACTTGAACAATGTACTCCCTGATGCTCCTTGGGAAACTGGTTTCACAGTTTTTGACTCCATAAGTGACACTGTGTCATACTGGTCAGACCTATTTATTGACACGTGTAAACAGTTTATTCCGTTCCGCGTGGTCACTATTCGACCCAGGGACAAGCCCTGGATCAACTGTAATATCAAGAGGCTAATAAGGCAGCGCAATCGCGCGTGGAACAGATACAAATGCCAGACACAAAAGCCTCGGCCTCACACGCTCCTCATTACTCAAAATATTGAACGCCTCTTTCAGTTATACAAACGGAAACGTAACTTTACAGTCAACGCTATTAAAAGCTCCATTCGTCTTTACTTTACCAAACTCCGATCTGAACTAGACTCAAGAGAGATAAACTCTAAAAGGTGGTGGAACCTTAGCAAATCTATTCTCGGTCACAAACTTTATCAAAACATACCAACTCTTATTGACGGTGGAAGGAATATTTCTTCTGATATTGAGAAGTCAGTGACCTTCAACAAGTATTTTGCTGATCAGTGTAAGACTCCACATGATGACAATCCTTTGCCCTTGCCCGACCTTGCCTTCCGAACTGAGGCCCGCCTGTCTATATTTCAAGTGCAAGTAAATGATGTGGAAAAGATTTTAAAATCACTGAAAACCAGTTCTGCTTGTGGTCCTGACGGTATAGGCAACACCCTTCTTAAATACTGTGCCCCCTCAATCTCACGTTCTCTCACTGATCTGTTCAATCTCTGCTTATCCAACTCATATTTTCCAGATCCCTGGAAGAGGTCCAACGTGTGCCCCGTTTTTAAGAAAAGTAACAAACAGTCAAAGGAAAATTATAGGCCTATTTCACTCCTCTGTAATGTCTCTAAAGTACTTGAGCGTCTAGTTTATAACGTTTTCTATGAGTATCTAACCTCTAACAATTTACTTTCTGCTAAAAACTCTGGCTTTAAGAAAAACGATTCCACCATAAATCAACTTGTTAGCATACTTCATACTATTTACAGTGGCCTTGAGTTGGGCCATGAGGCCCGTATGGTTTTTCTGGACATATCCAAGGCCTTTGACAGAGTCTGGCACGCTGGTCTACTTTTTAAACTGAAACAATTGGGGTTTGAAGATCCTGTGTTACTATTTATAGAAAGCTATCTCTCAAACCGACTTCAACGTGTTACTATTGGAGGACAGACCTCACCTTGGCTCCCTATAGAGGCTGGAGTGCCCCAAGGTTCGATCCTTGGTCCCCTACTTTTCCTCGTTTACATTAACGACATCACTGTCAACATCACCTGTGACATCCGTTTATTCGCAGATGATACCAGTATTCTTGAAATTGTCCACGAACCAATGGCCACAGCTGAAAACCTTAATTATAATCTTATACAAATTCATCGTTGGGGCAAGCTCTGGCGTATGACATTTAATGCCATAAAATCCATCTCAATGACCTTCTCAGCTAAACGACATAAGCCAGATCATCCTCCCCTACTTCTTGGAAACACACCGATACCTGAGGCCACTCTACATACTCACCTTGGAGTTACACTCTCAAGTAACTTGTCATGGCACCAGCATATAACACGTATTGTTAATAAAGCCAGCCAACGGCTTGCTCTTTTACGCAGACTCAAATATAAACTCTCCCGCCAAACACTCGTACGGCTGTACAATACAATGATTCGTCCTATCCTCGAATATGGGTGTGTCCTGTTTGACAATTGCACTGAAAACCTGTCACAATCTATAGAAGCTGTTCAGTATGAGGCAGCCAGGATCTGCCTTGGCGCAACTAGATACACTCCACGTGTCTTACTTCTCGAAGAGCTTGAATGGCAAACTCTGGCAAATCGGAGGAAATACTTTAAACTTATTCTTTTCTTTAAAATGTACAATAGGTTAACTCCACAATACCTACATGATCTCGTTCCTCGTGACGTTGCATTCACTACTGGGCGCCTTTTGAGAAATCGTACTGAATTACGCCAAATTAGGTTCACCACCAATCGCTTCGGCGATTCATTTCTCCCGTCTGCTATCAAATTATGGAATAACCTCCCGGTTGATACTCGTCTCACCAATTCCCTGCCGCAGTTTAAATCTAAATTAAATCTATTACTCTTAAGTGTTGACAAAAAGCCCACATACTTTAAACATGGAAGTCGTTTTCTGAACATATGCCACACGCAGTTACGTCTTAACTTCTCTGTTTTAAACGCCCATCTACATCATGTCAATATCCTTCCAGCCTCAACGTGTGCATGCTCTCATACCACTGAAGATACGAAACATTACCTTTTGTTCTGCCCCAAGTTCACTGTGCAAAGGGTCCGTCTACTGAACACTGTGTGTCACTTACTCGCTCCAGGTGTAAATCCGACTTTAATAATTCAGTGCTCTAGTGACATTTTACTAAATATTCTCTTGAAAGGTAGTGAGGACTTGCCAGACACTGATAATGTATTCATCTTTGAGGCTGTTCAGACATTCTTATCAGAATCTAGACGTTTCATCTACTAATTTAGTATATGATCTAATTATAAGTCTCCACTATCTGGCATCAATTGTATTATTCGTGTACAAGCCGTGAATTTAGTCTTCTGTTCTCGTCCAGTGTGTATTGTATATATTCCTGTGCGTCCTTTTATGTACTGGAGAGCCTCCAGATTAGTCTTTGTGTACTATTAGGCAATCCAGAGAAAATAAATATGTTTATACTATACTAAATATGCAGTAAATATAATCGTGGTTTCATCCCTGAAGGAAAACTGATGCTGACAGATAAAATAACAAAATTTCACCTTCATGGTGTTTTTTTATCTCTAAATGTTAACTTATCACTCATATTTATCATATCAAACCATTTAATATGGCTATCATTATTTGTTTATGTAAAATAAAACAATAAACTTGTGTCGATGGTTTACAATAGGGTACATTGTTGGATTTTCGTGTATTAACAAAAAACAACAGCGAGATTTGCATATTTGGGGGAAAATGAAAAATGGGTGACTTTTAAATTGATATTCAGGTCAAAGTCTTCATTTAAAAAGAAGGCTGAATGGGCATGAATGATTCCAACAGGAAAATATGTTGACATTTGACTTTAATTCTTGCATATTTAAAAGCAACTGAAAAAGTCCCAACTACAGGATATTTGAAGATGAAAACTAGGAAAGATTACAAAGTGATCATGATGGTCTTGTAACTACTCGATGGTGGCAATTATGTTGACATATATGTGTCCTAACAGGTGTGTATCATCAATACTTATACTCGTATTAGAGCAGCAGTGAGGCAGTTTGGACCACCTTGCGAGCCATCATTTTAAGGGGGGGGGGGGGTATCAAGGTCAATGTAGCTTTACTAACCATTTTTTTTTTCTGGCAAGCTGATGTTTCGATCTTTTGTCGTGTTTCTATTTTCCAACGTTTCTTTAATAGCCCATCTCATCATAATAGAGCTGCACATAATATCTACCACCATTTCGGAGCGTTTTATATATTATCTACATAATTATACGCAAGATAAACCACGGCATGTATTTATTTGTTTGTTTGTTCATTCATCCATTCATTCACTCATTCATTTATCTATTTTATATAATTGTCTAATTCTGAGATGCTGTATTGGAGAAGTGTTAGAAGAGAAAAGCACCAAAGGAAAACGGGAAAACGGCGTACTAAACTTACCAAACGGCTTTGGTTTTCTCCTGGCATAGCCCCAAACGCAAGCAAAGAAAAGACCCTCCCGTGAAAATATGAACACCGCTTAGCGGGTTAGCGTCGCTTTATCTTTTGCTAGGGCTTATATTCACGTGCTTAACTCCTCTGGAAATAGATTGTGATCTGGAGGTACACACCCAAAGGTCCTTCCAGAATAAAATGTAAATAAATTCCAACATCAGGTAGTTAAAAAGTCTATAATTATCTTCAGAACACTGACAAAAATTAGAAATTCATTTCGCATATAGTGAGGGAGTGATATCCATCGATGGATGGATGGATGGATGGATGGATGGCTGGCTGGCTGGCTGGCTGGCTGGCTGGCTGGCTGGCTGGCTGGCTGGCAAGCTAGCTAGCTAGATAGATAGATAGATAGATAGATAGATAGATAGATAGATAGATAGATAGATAGATAGATAGATAGATAGATAGATAGATAGATAGATAGATAGATAGATAGATAGAAAGATAGGTTTGATTAAAGCAAATATTTCGCGGGTTTTATTTTCCCGAATCACCAATCTGAAATAAAAAATGCACCCATAAAATCTATTGGTAATTTGGTAATAGTATATTAATCCACGGAGGCCTGAGCCCAAGGCTACAGCCACAAGACTCGCACGCCACGTGCAAAGCTGTTAATATAAGTAATACAATTATTATAGTCTCTGGTATTTTTTAAACTTTAGTTTATTCAAACATTAGAGCTGGTACCATACTTTGATACCGTAGCCCTATTTATCAGAAGAGAACTAATATAAATTGCTTTTATGCTGTGGGAAAATTTCTCTGGTTTTATAATCACGAATGGTGCTCCCGTTAAAATTCGGAAAATTAAATACCTCAGGAATATTTGTGCTTATACAGTAGATAAATAGATAGACAGCCAGACAGATCAAGACATTTTGGTTGGGTTGTAGTTCATTTCCCTAAATTTATCAGTTAATTGTGACCAAAAAATGCGCAGGCGAGGAAATATTTAAACTAATTGATGACGAATCAAACAAAAAATGTAATCATGCTTATCCTTATTTAATATTATCTTGAGAAGTATAATACATGTACATGTAATTGAATGTCAGAATTTTCATTACAATAGCGTGAATAGTGACCTGCGCTCTGTGCTTCAACAGAACTGTTCAATTGTTTTAATGTATTACAAGTAAATATTAGATCAGAATATACATTGTAATTTAATAATTATAACTTTCGAATTTTAGCAAATCTTAACCAGTGAACAAAGCATGCAACCACTGCACACGCAACGTTTCGTGTAGGCTATTTGGCAACAAACTGCGAACAGTTTGCCTAATTTGTGGTTTGTATGACAAGAAGAAACCCTGCCACCAAATATGTTAATTATCATATCGCTGGACTGGTCCTTGAAATATTTTGATTTTTCGCAAGCTGAAACACGAATCGGTTCCCAGACCCTATGCAGATGGGTATTTGGCTTGTGGCATTTAACTCCATTCACTGTACTGGATATGTGGCAAACATTCTCGTCGCTTAGTCGCTTATAAGCCCGGACCGGACGGTTGTGCTCCTATGTGCAGTCACACCCGTTTTCAACTGCACCCATGGACGCATCGAACAAGCGACTTAGCCCGCAGTGAATCATTTGTTATAAACCCGTCACAACCTGCGTCTTTCATTATAGAGGCCAACATCGTGTTTGCTCTACCACAATTTATCCGTAGCTTTAGATAGTGGACGGAGGCTTAGGGCATCATTTCAAAACCCTGCTTGACACGGTGCGACATATTCCGGCATGTTCTTGACAATAAATCTTTCTGGGTTATCGGTGTTTTCATATACACGTGCCGTATGTAGCTTGGTACGTTGTCTGTGTGGAATGCGAAGTTTGAAAGTTTGATACTGCGATGTTCTTGCCTTCGCCTTTAACCGAAGTTGATATCAATCAGCTAAAATACGGACCTCAGTAGACTAAGCAGGGTTTGGCTGCCTAGTATTCCCTTTTGCCACTCCATATTTTCATCCTTTTCGGAAACAACTTAGGCTGGTTTCTGCTGAAGCTGGAAACCGTCGCTCGTTCCTTTCGGCATTTCCTAATCCAGCGTGTGCTTAGCAACACACAAAAAAGTCATCTGAGAAACTTGATAAATTGTTAACAAAGTCCATCAAATTAACATACTGTTGAATGTAGCAAAAAATACAAAACAAAGTTTTAGGGCGGTTATTCTGGCCATCAATCCTCTGGGCTTGGCGAAAAAATTGCGACAGTGATTCACTGAAAAGTTCCTTCTAACGCGATGTGCAATATCTCTTTTATACGAACTGCAGGAGTTTGATGAGACGGTCTAGTATGACGTAGCCATTGCTTAAAATCTGACACAGCGCAAGATGCAGCTTTTTTATTAAGCGGGACAGTATAGCTTCGACTAAATTTATCTTGCTTAACGGTTTCTGTTTGCGAAACGCGTCGAAATTTCACCAAAATAAAGAAATTATTGAATTAATTAAAAAATAGACATAAATAAATAAAAACAACTTTCAGAATGAATATCATTCGTTTCCCCTAATAAAATAGGTAACACGGTAAAATACCAACACTATTCATGTTTTACATGGTACTTCCATGATAAACTGACGCGTAAATAAATGCTGCCTAGTTCGAGGGGCATGCTATATTTATTTTTTGAGTGAAAGCGGGGGATATAAACAGCCTATTAAGGCCTATATAACCACCATATCAACCAGTTGACATCTACTTAATTCCATATCAAATGACAAGGACCCTGTCATTGCCAGAGAAATTTGGCTTGAATGTATCAAAGGGAGTGAAAATGGAGCAGCGTGCTACGGGGCATGGGCCCTATTTCGTCGGGGTTACAATTTTGCCCTGTTACAATTTATTTTTGTGCCGGTTATTGTGAATGGACTTACAATACAGTCAGGCGAGAAGTTTTTGCTACGTGTTTTGAATACTCACACAAATGGCGAAGACAGGTCTCGTATCCCGGAGAAAGGAAGGAGGGGCGGGAGGGGGGACGGTCCAGTGCTGCGGTAGGCAGTAAGGACAATAAAAATCTCCCAAAATTCTGTCTGATATAGAGTATGCAAAATAAGCGAGCTTACAGTATGCTAATATCACGAAAATTAACGTAAATAAGACGCACCAGGACGCCATGCACTACTCTATAACTGTTGTTGTGCAGATTAATGGGAATGGATTAACTATACAGCCAGGTGAGAAGTTCGCGCAACGGTTTTGAATCGTGTCTCACATAAATGGTGAAGACAAGTCTTGTATCACGTAGAAAGGTACGGGGTAAGAGGGAGGGGGGAATCGCACCATACTTTTCCAATGACTTTGGCTAATTTTGTACTGCAATGACAGGCGACATAACGGCAAAGTCAGCGATTTTTATCAGACGTTTTTGCAAAAGTGGCTGCATGCGACACACAGGTCTGACTGCTACACGTGTACCTACATGGCTTTCGAACTAAAGCTAAAACATTATGGAATTAAGAAGCCAAAAACTGGTGATTGTAATTTTAGTGCAAGAAAAACATCCAAATTTTAGTGAAAAGGGCCCCATACATACTGTATACATGTACCTCGTACGCTGTAACTTCGTACAACGAGCGTGGCCGAAAATAAGTTTTGTTAGTGTCAAATATACTGTAATTTTAGGTCCTGCAATAACACGGCCGGCAAGAAATGTAAAATTTGAAATGTAAACGTATTTTACTGTCTTTTTGAGCAATTTTAACCCATAGACAGAGAGAGAATTATGGCATCATTACAGTGAGAAGGCATCTCCAATGAATCCCATAGTTTAGTTTAAACGTATTTATTTAGTCTGGATAGCCCTATAGTACATCGAGATGACTAATACATGGGTTCTCCAGAACATGGAGACACACAGTAGGTATGTACAAGACACACATGACAATACAAATGTTGCCAATGTATTCTATCTGTGTAAACTCTGTATGAATATCAAGGTTTGAATCCCATACTCCCTGGGCCGACACGCCCACGTCACCGGCAGCGCAAATCAGTTTTACAGCTAGGCTTTGTATCTCGGCTCATACTTGAGAAAGTTCCAGTTTCTCCAGTGATGTGTCTCATTAAATATCGCTACGTCGTTCTTTGCGTTTTCGAAAACCTGTGCGAGAGATAAATAAATCTGTCTCTTGTCCAAACATATTGCAAAACTCCACCTTAACTTGCAAAAATTCAGGAACAAAGCGCAAACTGCAACTTTCATAATTTTAAGCGAAATGACTGGAGTAGGGAGTGAGCGTCTATACATTACAACACAACTAGCTGAGCAGCATTGTGGCTGAGTCGAGCCAGAGACCTGTCGCTCTTCACGCAAAGTGACATTGTGAAAAGTTTTCAAAAGAAAGGATCTAGGTTGCACGTGAAATGAAAGGCTTTTAAAGTCACCTGCTAGCTATTAAATAACCAGAAAAGCAGGATATTTTTCTTTCACTTGGAGGAACCATGAACTAAACTAGATATAAACCTTATGTTTCTCATAGGTGGTCATAATACCCCTTCTCGTGCTATCGGCTCTTAAAGCAGGTAATATGACAAGCAACTCGACCCAGGGCTTAAATTCAGTCTGAGGTGTATGGTCAGGGTACAAGTGATAGTTATAACATGTCACATGACCATTATGCCACACAATCAAAGAGATTCAAAACCGAGTTGATTATGATGGCGTCATAGTCATTGTGGTCATGAACTGCTATGCGGTGTACAGACTTCAGATACATTCATTAGACTTTCATATACATCTCAATATACAATGTACCTTGAATCTCCAAGGGTCACAACCATGGTGTACGTCAATTTGATGCAATGGCAAGCAGACAGTAAATAGTAGATCTGCAGTAGACTTCTATAATTATACCATGCCTCCTTTGTTTTCTCAAGGGATATATATGTCACCTGCTTACACATATATCCCTGCTTTAAATTTCTATGGCAACATTTCAACACAAGACTGGTTTGCTTTGGTGAATACATTTTAAAATGCATTTATATTCATGAAAACAAAGAAGGCATGGTATAAAAAGGATACATCCCTTGTTCTCGTGATTTATCTGGAATCCTGCATTTTTAAATCCCTACGCTTCGCTCCGGGATTTAAAAAAGCAGGATTCCAGATAAATCCCTTGAACTTGGGATGTATCCTCTTCGGAAAGGATCATGGCAAGTGCAGCCTGCCCTGTCATGACCAGTGGTTTTGTGTCCGAACCGATGACGTCACAGCCAGGATGGGTCGTCAACTATTGACTGTACAACACCCTTCCCTGTTTTGTGAGATGGATCCTAGGGTGTTTTCTTAAGTGGCAAAAGACAATTTAGGAAAATATGGCCAAGTCGTATGACATCCGAACCCTTGTAAATCAGAAGCTGAAGGACAAAGGGCATGTGAGAAAGTGGAGATATATCATGCTGTGTCCCTCTACACCCGGTAAAAGGACTTGGCAGCCACACGGGATGTAGTACAGAGCACGGACAGTGGCAAAGTCCTTACTCTGGCAACTAACTTCGCTGTTTCCAGGATCATCCCGGGATTGGAATACCTGCTGTTTGGGAATGCAGGAGGCACCAAGTGAGAAGCATCGGTCTCCAGAACAATCTTCACGAGGGGAATCTGGTATAGGTTGTCAGGCTCCATCGCAACCAAAGAGCCCCCCCCCCCCCAAACCTTACAGCCTGCAGAGGGCAGCACTGACCGACCACCTTCATGTCAGCCTCTTTACACAAAGTGCATGCTGGGCTTTTGAATGGTAAAGAAATTATGTGCTTTCACCTCAGTCGTAAACTTGACATTACTGGTGTTCTTTAGGTTTTTTTTTGTGTTTTTTTTTTTTTAGTTTTTTTTTAATTTTTTAAATTTTTTTTTAGTTTTCTAGAAATCAATTGCCATGGGCTAGTAGCAATTGGTGCTATCACTGCTCTAGACAAGGAAACAATAAAATATATATTGACCAAAAACAGTTTTCATTGATTCATTTATTGTTAGGACGAGACAAAAAGGTACTACTGTCCAGAACAATTTAAATCTTTCTGAACACCAAAGAGTTCATCTCGCTCGATATATTATAAGAAAGAATCATAATGGAAAACTTTACAAATTCAAACTGACCAAACAGTCTGATTTTTCTCATCTTATTTATTAGAGCATATGGCAAAAGTATGCAACATTTATCACTACATGTAATAGATTGTACAAATATTCATTTACAAAATGTACTGCCCCACTCTAAGGAGAAAAGGCCTTTTCATCGTGCTTGGTAATTGATCTTGAACAGCCCGCAATTTGTGCCTAACACAGTGGATTCCTTTTTTAGATAGCCAACTTGCTTTTCTATTTTTTGTTTTTGTTTGTTATTCCTCCCCCCTCCCCCCCCCCCCCCCCCGCCTATCGGAGAAAGGGTGTGTACAAATCGCTTTTTCCCCTGTGTCTGTCGTGTCCGGGCTACAATTCACTTCTCCTTCAACTTAGTTTAATGATACTTTACACATAGTTGCATCTGTTGGATGTCGCCCAGACCTGCTGTACCACAGCTGCCAGTGCAGTTCATGGTCCTCTAACACTTTTTCCCCGGCCTTAGACCTGCTGCAACACGTGTTATCAAAGTGTACTTGCGTGTGTTGGGTGGCTGTTGCCCGGCCGGTGTGCTATTCAGGACTTTTCAAGCTTTGCGGCCTGGCTTGTTGTAGCTCGACCCTCTGACCGACCCCCTCATTTATTTTTATAATGTCCATTAGCTATTTTGTTTTATAACGAATTAATTAACAAAGGGTTTAAGAAAGACTATTAAGACATGTTTATTATTAAAAAATGTTTATATGTAAAGCAACTGTAATTTTATGTCTTTGAAACACAAACATGGACACACAAATGGCAGAAAACACAAATGGCAGAAAAATGCTGTCAAAATGAAGCTCACTTGACACAAGGGAGGTCTCATTACTCAATGTTAGTGACCTTGATATGACCAATTATGACGGTCGCAGTCGCATTAGACAGGTGGTCGCATTAAACAGGTGAAAAACAAAACTACTTGGTGGCATCGGAGGACAGTCGCACTAGACAGGAAGTCGCATTAGATAGGTGGTCGCAATGACAGGTTCCACTGTATATATATATATGTTGCCAACTTTCACTTTTAATTTTCAACGTAAAGTTTATGATTCATTGTGTTAAAATTCACACAGATGCGATGTTCATCTTTGATCAAATTTTAGACAATCGTCTTGTTTTGTAAAATGAAGCAGATATGGGTATTAAAATGTAAAATGTTAAGGAGAGAAAGGCAAGTGAGTCATGATCTTGAGCACTGATAATTTAGTCCAGTCATTTCGCCGATTGACAGCAGCACACCATTTAATCATGAGGAAGTAATCCTTAAACGAGATGATATACTTTAAAAAATCGGAAACACGCACACATGATCAGGTCACAGTTCAAGGTTACGCATGAAATCTCGTGTGGCCTCAGGTACATATGTGAGACTCCTGGACACTGCCTTCATAGACCTTGTCCACGTTGTCTTAATATTATTTCAGGTCAACCAGTGAAGCAAGGCATACGTTTGAGCGAGACAGTAAAATGAGTCACGGCAACGTCTCTAGTAGTTTCTACTGGAGAAAATGGATTGAAACGAATCGTGCTGAATCGCACGACACAATGATACATGGCTTCTCCTTGATGACTTACAATATTCTGACAGACAAAGCAATACCTGATGAGTTTTACCAATACTGCCCCAAAGAAATTCGATATCTAAATAGTCGTCACCCTAGAATCATGAAGGAAGTCGTGCACTACAATCCAGACATTATATGTTTCCAAGAAGTGGCAGTACATCATTATCTGAACTTCATGGAGCCGGATTTGGGGGCTTTAGGATACAGAGGTGTTCACCACCATAGAAGTGACGACTGCGGGATGGCAACTTTCTATAAAAGTGAACTGTTTCAATTGCAAACAGAAAAACACTGTGTTTTGTCACATCTAATGGAGAATACTCTTCAGGTATGTTTAACCTTATACACACCTTGGTGCACAACAGTCTATCCGTTGAGTTTGAAACTAAGGCTGCAACCTGTCATCTGGCAGGGCTCGTCATTAAGACAAGCCCTATTGCACAGGGTAACGAAAATTTCAATCAGGGCAACCAAAAATTTAAAGCTCAGCGGGAATTTAACCCAATGGTTTCCCCAAAGAGTGGAAAAAGATAATTGGGATAAGTAGCCAAAGACCTGAATGTCGACCCCGTCCATCCAATAAATGTGTTTCGATGGTGTTTCTGGAACACCCTCCCTGGAGGGGCATGGTCCTTGCCAAACAGGCCATTCAGTATGTACTGTAAATATTTTTGATGAGTTCCAGTTTCTGAATGGATGGCAGCACACGATTACGTCACCACCTTGCCCTTTCCTGACTATGCTGCACTTGGTAAATTTCATAGGTACAGCAAGAAGCAGCATGTTCCAAAATTCTGTTCATTTGTGTAAAAATTTGTATAGTGATGAAACAATTCACAATTGATGAAAGGACTTGGTCATATGTTGATCAACCTCGTTCAAGCAAAGACGACAAATATGTGATATTTTAATGATGACTGGTTTTATTTTAACTGTAATATATCCTTCATATTATATTTTAAGTATCTCTCATGAACTGCCGAGGATCCATGTGTCTCACTATATATATATTTTTTCTTCATCTTGTCGGAGGTTCAAGTAAACTAATATCGCGTAAAAATACATCACCAGACACGCAAATGTGGCATAGTAATTCGGGTCCTTGCATTGTGTCATTTTATAAGAATAAATTCCTACATATCTTTTATCCATAGGTATCAAAGATAAGCCCAGGCATACGCACGGCTATTCGGAAGTTGATCAATCATCCACATGCTTTACTTCTGACGAAATTGCGGCACAAAATAAGCGGTGACACGTTGAACCTAGCTAATATACATGTACTTTGGGGAGAACTGAAGCAGCCGGACGTACAAACCCTTCAGGTTGTGATTGCTAATTTCTATTGATGCATACTTTACCGTTTTGTTTTTAATACTTGCCTGTATAGACAGACTGCTGTTTACTGGGCACAGGGTCAGAGCTGGCGACAGCCAGGCCGCCACCAAAAAAAAAAAAAAAAAAAACCTGGCCTGTAAGTCAGCTTGTCAGGCAATCTTGATACATGCCACGTCCCGTTGTCTGCTTTGGGAATTCCTGACAATTAAGTCGACCGATGATCAGGCTCTGTTGTTGTCTTAAAGTGCCTGCGTGAGTGCAATGAAATCATTCAATTTTCAAAACAGTAAAGTAAAATAGGCCTTCATTTTATTTTCCATAGATGACTGTGACATCCTGTTGCATTCTCCTTCCAAATTGCATAGGGACGCCTCTGGGTACCCTAGACCTCACGTTTTCAACAGATAGCGATACGAACAATTATATTCCAATTTTTATGAATTTGGGTGTAATGTTCATACCAATTTTTGTGAAATTGTTTACTCTCCCGACTGGCAAAATTGGTTCTCTTTAATCTCAGAGGAAATGGAACTTGAGCCGGTTTCCCCCAAATTTGTTCACTGGTTGGTGCCACTGTCACTTTCTGATTTTTAACAAATTTTCAAGTAACAAAATGTCATGTAACAGTAAAAGTTTGAAGTGCTGACGTCAGAGGCACTGGGTCTTGACCAACAAGGTGCACTCTGATGAACCGGAGCATCACTCATGGCAGCCAATAATTGTCGACGAAGAACGAAAAGATGGATAATGGTATGGTGAAAATGGGTAAATCTGTGCATATGTATGTAAAGGTGGCTTTCTCTAAAACTGGATCCTCTTGAAATTTGGTTGGGATGTACTTTGGATGAGAGTATCATTACTGCATAAATGGCCATGTTCGAGTGATTCCAGGGTTTCACTTTTTTGTGAAAGTCTTTAAAGTTTTCTCTGAAACAGCGTATTAAATTGCTTCAAAGGGATACAAGGACAACGAGGACACTTTTAGAGACTCTCGTCCGTTGTGTAGTTGTTGAACTGCCCGGAATTATAATAAAGACTCTAGATCCATGTTCCTTAAGGAAGTCCGTTCATTCAAGTACCGGCATGCATGTGGTTCCAAAAACTATGGAAGTCCAGGTCAACAGCTTTCCTTTGCGCACTTTAGGCACATTGCACCCAAAGCGCGCAAAGGAAAGCTGTTGACTTAGTCCAAAATGTCTCTTTAAAGAGGTATTAGAAGGGGGATACTACCATCCCTTTATTTTTGATGAGTCACTTTTTGTGTCACGTTTAATCATTTTATACATTTATCAAGATTACTACCCATGTACACATTTTTCTTCTTCTTCTTCTTCTTCTTCTTCTTCTTCTTCTTCTTCTTCTTCCTCTGCTGCTGCTGCTGCTGCTGCCGCTGCTGTATGTGTGTTTCAAGAAATCTCCGCACAGATACATATGAGCACTTGAAAGATGTCATCTATTAAAACAAAGTCATGAGGTCACATATCTTTGTCTTTATTTTGATTTTACCTCATGAAATCTTACACGTACATAAATGATGACTAGCATATATATTATGCAGTAAAACTATGTCACTAGTTTAAGTTTTGGGTCACAATTACATGTATATGCACTTCCTATATTGCGTGTTTTAATACTGTTTAACAGTTTCCCTTTGACCTAGGTTATAACAATATACACGCATGTGTCAGCCCTTAATGCATGTCTTACTTAAACTAGGGCACCAGTCACCAGACCAATGATGTACGGTAGTAATTATTCATATATTATCAACCCAAAGTTCAGTTCAGTTTCGTCCAGCTTTGATCTGCTCATCTTAATTCTGCAAGATGTAGCTGAAACTGAAGCAAACTTGGATTAATATATTTTTGGGGAAAAATTATCATTTAGCCATCTGAGCACAAACCATTCACCCTGCCTGTTTGTGAACATTAACTTTACCGACTTTTGCCTGCCCATTAGGTCATGGGTACATTTATAGCATGTACAAGCATACATACTTGATCAGAGATATGGAATGATTCATTTTGACCAGGAAATGCAAATAAAATTACTATATATATATATGTGTGTGTGTGTGTGTGTGTGTGTGTGTGTGTAACTAACAAGCTGCTTCCTATATCACATTTTGTGAAATGTAATTTTGATTTATACCTTTATACTTTTCTTTTTTTTTATTTTCATACTTTTCTTTTTTTATTTCATGATCTCATGCCTTGCATCAATTCAAATTGAAAACATGTTCCGTTTGCTTTTTATCTCAGCGGAGTTGTTAGTCAGCTGAGATTTTAGAATGATTCCTTGTCCAGTGTGCACAGTTTACATCTCTTCAAATTGAGGGAGGCATACCTTTGGTGTGTTTACACCAAGTTTTTCAATAGATCACGGTCAAGTGAAGTTTGGCTTTTAATGTTTTTTTTTTGGGGGGGGGGGTATCTTTAAATCTGTCGAATCACTTCGCCAATTGCTTTGAAATTGCATTATGACTCTTCTGGTGCACAAGGCTTCTGACAAAGTATGGAAATTAGCTCTACTTACGAAGCCTCCTGCAGTGACATGCTGGAGAACATGCACAGCTGGATAAAGCCATAATTGCAAACCTGCAGAGCATGAGTGGCCATAGATGAGTGCAATGGACAAAAAGTGTTGATGCAAGAGGTCGTACCACAAGTAGCAGTCCCAGCCTAGTTTATTCTCTTCATGAATGATGTTATACCAGAACATCTGAAATGTGTAAATGCTGCCATCTATGCTTTTTACCTTGTCCTCTGGTGCACAGAAAGGCATACAACAACTGCCACTTCCAGAATGCAGCTAGCTCTGGATATCCTCACAGACTCAACAAAAAACTGGTGCATCGCCATCAACAAGGACAAATCAAGTGCCATGATCTTTTCAATCTCCACCAAGGCATAAGCAGGTAAAGTAATCCTGGGTGACACAAATCTAAAGTATGAAGACCAACAGACCTACCTGGGGATAACGCTTAGCAAAAAACCAACATGCAAACCACACATCCAGAATGCAGAAGCCAAGGCCATAAGAAAACGAAGCACCAGGTGAAACCAGGTTGGAACTCAATGGGGAGCAAAGGAAAAGATCCTCAAGAAAGTCTTTAAAGCACTGTATGCTTCCATCTGAAGTATGGCTCCAACACCTGGATGACAGCCACCCAGACACGCCACCAAACCCTGGAGGGAGGATGGACAGAACCAGACACTATGCATCATCACTGGGGGAATAAGATCAATGACAAATTGTGAATATGCAGGAGAAAACAGGCATGCCGCCACTGAGTGAGAAAAGAGAATGAAAGGCCCTTATCCAACTAACATAGGTACAGACATCCAAGGAGCACCAAATGAAGCAAAGAGTAGAACCACTGATCCCAGGCAGGCTCAATAGGTCAAGCATTGTTTGTCAATGACAGTGCTGCAGAGAAAGTACAAGAATAAGCTCCCTACATAGGTTGAAATCTTTACCCCAGACATCACACCACCATGTAAAGAGGTAACAATAGCCATGACCATATGCAACTGTACTCACCAACAAGGATGAACATAGCAACATGGGCAAGGATGTTTCGCCCTAGCCATGACTGATGACAGGTACCCCAAGGAGGCATTGCCTCCAGTTTACACAGATGGATCAGCCTCAGATGCACTGCAGAGAGGTTATACAGGGACCTACACACAGCACCTGGGTAGTCAGAGGCAATTGAGGCAATGCCAGCTGGTCTATACTGTACAAACTATACAGCAGAACTGGAAGCCCTTGTCCATGCTGCAAGCATCCTGAGCCGAATAACCAAGATACCCAGGTGGTCTTCCTAACACATGCAGTTAGAATTAATACGGAACCAAGGCTCCATTTAGCGCTACATAACATTCAGTGCACTAGACTTGTGCTGCTGTGGATATCCTCCCACTGTGGGAGACAGGATAATGAGAGAGTTGACAGGCTGTCAAAGATAGGAGTAGCGAAGGACCAAGAGGAGATGTTGCTGGTTTTTCAGAGATGAAGACGATCATTAACTAACCGCACAGACCACCAATGGCTCAGCACAGGTGCTGTCAACTGTCCAGGGGACAGCAAGTAGCGAACTGTTGGCTAAGGATAGGACACACCAGACCCAACCAACACATGTACAGATGCTTCCACCTAGTGCCCCCCCCCCCTTTCCCGGCTCCTGCAGTGATGCAGAACAGACTGTGGAGCATGTACCCGCAGACTGCAGGAACCATAAATCGCGAAGGGAAGAGAAATGACCAACACCAATCAGAAGAAGCTGTATAGCCTGGCATTGGGATGTGAGATGACCAGACTTTTTTATGCAAAGAGCTCAACTCCAAGTGTGACAGCAATGAACAAGAAGGACTCTTCTGCCCAAACTACGTCCTGTATTCTCCTCCAATATGGTGCGAATGTATCTTGATTCAATTTCCCTCCATATGTACATTTTGAGATATTATTTTTGCTTCCAAGAGTTCTACAAATTTTCAAAACTATGTAATGATCAATACGAACACATCTTAAATGGTTAATATTGGAATACTTATAAACATGTTTTTTGGGGTGGTTTCAATTTTATCCAACACCAGGTCCGCTTCAAACGATGAGTAGACGCATCTTGGTAGGATTTTCGCACCATAAGGCCACTTAGTTCAGCATCTACAACACTCATATTCATATAATATCAGCTCAAAGTTAAGCGCGGCAGGTTCGGCTTAGTTCATCTAAGCTAAGTTGAAACTGACGCAGCTAAGCTCGGGTTGCGATTTGTTTTGGGTTGAATGTATCTGGGTAAGCTGAGGTTGTGCTGTTAACACAGCCCTTTAATTTTTTTCAATTTTGGATGTGATATACGTTTTTAATGTTGCCAATTTATAGTTTATTAAGAGCACATTTAGCTGTGATTCATGAATAAATATGAGTAAGAAAATTGAAAACATACGACAAAGAACTGGTAGTCATGATCCTAATGAGATTCACACTCATCTGTTCATCAGGCTTTTCACTGTTCCACCAATATTTAGATTGCGTGCGCCCTGCAGGAACTGATGGAGTTTTCAGGAGGTCCCGACAAACCCCATATCATATGTGGCGATTTTAATACTCCTCCAGACTTTGCGGCATATGGCTTGCTGAAGGATGGATATTTGACCACGCAGAATCGGGAAAAACTCGAACATTCAGTGAATATAATTCCATCTGACGGAGAGGTAAGTAGACCTTTAATGAGTTTACGATTTTCATTTACTTGTGCCAGGCTGAAGTTTTTTAGGAAAAGACAATACAGCATAGAGATTGGCACGGTTCACCCCAATCATCGATTTTTTCTTTAATCATAAAACGGTTCCAGGAAATTTTTTACATCAGCTGAGTTGCAACACAAGCATTACAAGTACTCTGTGCGTACAAGCCAAACAGACACCGAAACAGAAACCAAATAATAATAATAATAATAATAATAATAATAATAATAATAATAATAATAATAATAATAATGATGATGATAATAATAATAACAATAACAATAAAAATAATAATAATAATAATAATAATAATAATAATAATAATAATAATAATAATAATAATAATAATAATAATAATAATAATATTAATAATAATAATTATTATTATTATTACTATTATTATTATTATTATTATTATTATTATTATTATTATTATTATTATTATTATTATTATTACAACAGTTTTCAACAACGCTCGAGAAGCTGCACCAAAAATCCTAGCAAACAAAAACCATCCATGATCAATAAGTCATCAAACAACAAAGTCGAAATCCAGAAGATCAAGGTAGACATACTTACAGCTGTATGATTTTTTTATATGTAAGTGAATGAATATTGAATGCAGTAAGAAGGAAAACACCTCACTTTTTACTTGAGGAAAGGTACCAACAAACGTTACAAGAGTTTATAAGTGTTTCTATCACAACACTCTTTTAATTATTGTTCTTATTTATAATGATTCTACGTCATGTTATTCATATTGTTTTACCTTGTATCATCCAGGGCCTGGCGGAAGACCAGTATTGCCATACTGAGCCAGTGATCCTGGTAAAAGAATAAAGAAATCAATCAAATCATAGTAGAAGTTTAATGCTGGCAACTTTCAACTTAAATACATGTGTTGCCTCATACATGCATTGTATAAAATGTCAGCTACAGTTGCTGGGGTAATATATTTACTACATCATTTATATAACACATCAAATCTTATCAATATCAATATAATAAAGTTTCATTTCTTCCCAGAAACTTTATACAGCCATCGCTTTAAATTGATTTTCGAATATCCCTGTTTCACAAATATTTGAAATAGAAGTAAATCAGGGGAGTCGAAAGTTGTATACACAGCAGACTTACAAGAGCCATGTGCGTATAAAAGCAAAGAAAGAAGCTAGCAACAACGGAACTAGTAGTAGAAGTAGTAGTAGCGGTAGTATATAAATAAGTAAGTTAATAAATAAACAGTAGCCTCTTTGTAGTAAATTTGAGTAAGGACAAACATTGTATTTCCTCGCACCAAATGATCGACCTCCAAAAAACGGGACTTGCAAATCAATTGGTCGCCAACATGATATACCCTGTCACTAGGCAACATTTACAATGAGCCGCCATTGAAAATCATTTGTGGGAATAAAAGATACTTGTCCCAAACAAATATGACGACTCTTAATTCTTATATTCAGTTCAGTAAATCTGAAAAACATGACTATAAATTTTACTTTACTTTGAGAGTTAAGCGCGTGGTATACTTTAAGACTCTCATGTATAAATGTTTAATTTTTGTCAATGGTTAGAATCTAATACCCTGAAAATTATATATTTTCTGAAAGAAAGCATAACACCAAGTGATTCTGGTACTGAACGTAAAATTATAGTATTGCTTTTGATGTAATTAAATTTTAATTAAAATTCTTACATTTTGCATAAAGTTTAGAATATCATTTTAAAAAATAAATATAAATTTATTTTATAGTATCAAATGAAAGAACACATAACGCTCTTCAAGATCGTACTTTAAATTTTTGAAATAGGGCCTAGTTCTAATATTATTGCTGTTTTTTTTAACAATTTTAAAATATTAACTTTGATTAAGTATCTTGCAAATATTGATCAAAGGTTAAAAGAAATTTGGCTGCTAGAAATGTACTATTTTACTTCCCAAAAGAAAATAATTTTCCCACGTATGATGTTTGTTTGTTTGTTTGTTTGTTTGTGTTTTTTTTGGGGGGGGTGGTTTTAGGTTTTTGTTTTTCTGCAAAGACAAGTAAAATTAAAGTTTTGGAACTTAGCAATTAAAATTCAATTTTTTAACACTTTCACAAATTCCATTAGTTTTAATTGCTTAATCTAAATATGTAGATTTAGAAAATATATTGTTGTATGATCTTATATGAGAAGTCTAATGTATATAAAGGCATGTTTTGGACAAAGTAATATTTTCAGTGTAAAGTGCTGTAAACTGTACAACGGACGTAGGAAAAACATATGTTGCTATGATCTTCCCGAGGGTGCTTCTTTGTTCAAGGAAACAGATAACAGCAGCATTGCAACTGATAAGAATTTCACGCATAGTTGCAATCGTCTACCTTTGTGTCTGTATACAAAAATTAAAGCAGACACCATAGTGTATTGTTTCAAAATCGTTCTTCCAGACGGCCGCTCTTGTGAAGAAGATACGTCCCAAGTTCAATGGATTTATCTGGAATCCTGCTTTTTTAAATCCCGGAGCGAAGCGTACGGATTTAAAAATTTAGGATTCCAGATAAATCATGAGAACAAGGGATGTATCCTTTTTATACCATGCCTCCTTTGTTTTCATGAATATAAATGCATTTTAAAATGTGTTCACCAAAGCAAATCAGTCTTGTGTTGAAATTTAGCCATACAAATTTAAAGCAGGGATATATGTGTAAGCAAGTGACATACATATCCCTTGAGAAAACAAAGGAGGCATGGTATAACATTGGAGGAACGGGTAACAAGCAACTCTCTGTTTAAGCACTTTATCCCTCCACGCGTGGCTGTCCTCTTGGTTTAAATTCTCCCTGGTCAGTTTATTATGACAACCAACTTCAGTTCTCGACTCCCCCTGCCTGTCTCGGCATTGCGGTTGCAGGCTAGGGCGGCTGGTAGATATTTAAATTTTGAAATGCCGCTTTTAATCATCATCCTAAATATTGTGCACCTGATACATATCCCATAATGTCTCAATCTCTGCTACAGATTTAAATTTTGAAATGCCGCTGGTAATCATCATCCTAAATATTGTGCACCTAATACATATTATATTATTATACATCACAGAGTTTGTTTTACATTTCTGGTGCAGGATGTCCATTGTTGCAGTCCTTGTTGGGATTTCCCTTGATTTGTACAGGTGGTCTAGTTGCAACTGTTTATTTTACTATCACTGGGACTGAATATAAGGCCCCAGCTTGTTTCCACTTTAGTTATACACTGGCGGGTGGTTTAACTAGGATAAGCTGTCCAGCTAGAAAGGGTACATATTGGTTCAGGGGTAAGTCAAATTGTTCTTATCTGAACCTGTACTATACAAATTTAGTAATTATGGTTTGTTTGACAGGTGTTCTTCTTTCATAATGAAGCTCTGCATTTATAAGCAAAACTTCACGTATTTAGCTAATTCATCATTTGCCACGTTCTTATTTATTCTTTATTATGTGGGTTGTCTTTGCTGAATATTTAGCTTAGACAAGGAGCCGCTACTCAGAGAGACATGTACGGGTAAAAGGCTCCGAAACATGTTGAGTAGTTACCCGCTGAAGACCCTTTAATTTATTTGGGCTGATACAGCCTATGTCAAAATTTTACAGAGGAACGTGTGCAATATAGACAAAAGTAATTCCATATGTATATAGGTTAGACAGGGACAGGTTAGCTTATGGAGAGTAAAGAGTTCGAACTGCGGAATAGGATATTGACTACTAGGAAGTGGTTCTGGGCAAAAAGACACAAATACAATATCCCATAATATCTCAATCTCTGCTAGAGATTTAAATTTTGAAATGCCACTGGTAATCATCATCCTAGACACTGTGCATTTGATCTAATTAGGTCCTCTGTCCTTGCGACCAAGTGTGTACACATGAACCTCTTCGGCCCTTCTATCGTTTGCGGCTCTTATGGTTATATACTGTAGTTCTAGAAATTTTCGCGCTCGATTTAATTTCGCGCTACCACCTAAAGCGCGAAATTAAAATGCGCGAAAATAAGTTGCATTGTATTTCACTACATTGTTTGGCATTGGATCGCGCGAAACTAAAATGCGCGAAAATTCTGTAATTTCAGAAAAAATGAGTTTGCGCGAAATTAAACACGCGCGAAAATTTCTAGAAGTACAGTATCTAACCATACAAAATTTGTATTTTCATACATGTCAGTGTACGTTTTACCAGGTTTATAGCCTTTTGGGGGTCTTATAAACATTTTAGTAAAGTTAGACTGTGTAACGTTTGTTTCATTCGGATATTTCAGACTGGGGTCCTGATTTGCCAGAACCTGGTATTTTTTGTTTTATACACACACTCGCGCGCGCGTGTTCGCGCGCATACATACATACATACATACATACATACATACATACATACATACATACATACATACATACATACATACATACATACACTCTATTTCCAGGCGGAGACAATGGTGAATGTTCTGCCAGCATCAGCCTTTTCTCATCAGACAAAACTGAAAAGTGCCTATTTTGAAGTCATGGTAAGTTGATCCTAATTATGCTCCCGCTTTGACCGAAGACTTAAAAGTTTCTTTGGAACAACTTTTACGTTTAAACGTATCAAATATATGAACAAGCGAAGTGGATCTTGTTTCTGTTGATCAAGACACACAAATTCTATACAGGTGCCTATAACGGAACATGGAGTCCCCAAATATTAATTATTGGCCCACTGATGTTTTTTATTTACATGAATGATCTGCCTTGGTACCTAAATAACACAAAAATCAGGAGGAATGTCGATGATACAACCATACACAACATCGGCAAATCTGTACCTGGGGTGGAAAATCACATGAGTTCCAATGCTGAAAGGGCTGGTCAGTGGAGCTCATACAATAGAATGCTACTCAATGAGGCAAAATGTGAAGCCAGGTTAGTCACCAGGAAAAAGTGTGTACAAATCATCGACAAGAGCCTCAAAGTATCCATAACTGGAACTTTCGTGGATAATATGGTAAGTTACACAGTTCCTGGAGTGCATATAAGCAACAACCTGCCTTCGGATGTGCATATTAAATCGGTTTGTATCAAAAGTAGCGGTTGCCCCGAGTAACTTCCGCAGAATACGCCATTACGTTCCTTTTCATGTCAGACGGATGTATGTAAATGCCTTTGTGCCCCCCCCCCCTACATTTTTGCTGTTGACATACGGGGAAACTGTCCAACAGATTTCTTGCAGAAAGTTAAACGCTTACATAAGCAAGCAGCCCACCTAACACTTAATGTATCTGGTAGGCTCAGTTACAGGGAGCTACTTTGAAAATTAAACTGGATGACCATTGAAAGCAGAATTAGGTTTAAAAAGGCAAAAGTGGTGTACAAGTCACTGAACAATACACTACCTGACTATATGCTTAAGCCTGTAAAAGATATTCATAACTCAAACCTGCGATCAGCTAAGCACATCCCTATGTGCCTAAACCTAAAACTCACAATTAGCTGTTAGTTTTATTAAGGGAAAAACTAATATGTTTGGGAAAAAAACAATGCTTCTTAAGTGCAAATGGAGTCCTGGCACACGACAGTGCCTTCATCAGTCCCAAATATACAGTGAATATTCTTCTGTATGTCTTGCAAAGGTAACAGGAAACTTCAAAAGAACTATGTTTTTACAATTAACAGCATCAAAAGAGCCAAATTTGCTGCTTTTATCATTCCCAGCATCCACGGTTTCACCAACGACATGTTAAGACCTGGAGGGAAGAGCATGGAGGAAGTGATGATCTGGGGGGGATATCCATGCCATTGGTCCACGTGACTAAACTTCATCGTTAATGATTCAAATATGTCATATGACGATCTGATTACATCACCATCAGTCTAGAGAAAGGATCGTCTGAATAACATTTCTAACCTTTTCGACAGCGATGTTTGGCATAGATTAACCGCATTGCAGTCCCATTTAGACAACGAGAAAGCATTTTACTGATGTGAACGATGTTCCGAACTTCCAATGATCCAAAACATGCGGTGTTTACCAGAAGTGATCCATTCCTACGGAGGGCAGAGGCGAATGCAATTATACCACTATTTTAACATTGTCTTGCCAATTTTTAACCGTGAAAGTGCTAAAAAATCATGCAAGGTATATTTGCCCTCAGTTTAATTACATTGAATATTTTTATGTGGCAATAACATATAGACTTGAATATGCCGAAACATCTTGTCAACCATACAAGCTCAAGTGTACACTCTCTCTTTAGACATTATGTTTTTCTGGGAATGCCAAACATTACAAAAATTGCGTCGATAGAAAACTAATTTGGCAGAGACAATGAATGTCAACAAAACTGTATGTGAGAGCGAAAAAGAGAATTGAACTAACATAAAAGACTTGTCAATACTGGTATTAATTTTTACTAGAGAATTTGCTTGTCGCCACAACCTCATGGAATCAGAAGAACTGACAATTTGTCTGGGGAGATATTAGTATATTTACAAATGCGCCTATTAATATACTCATCTGGTTACAAAATACATAAACATACCCATTTCAGTGTTTACTTTTGCAAAATGTGTCTGTCAATATTGTCCTTAAAATATCAAGGTTTAACGCTCACAGAGAGATTTTTCAACTTGGTTAATGTTTTAATTTGTATTTTTTTTTCTTTCCTCTGGCTTTAAAATTTTGCTTCAAAAAATAAATAAGTGGGTCGACCAGTTTTATTTTTATTTTTATTTAGACCATCGTACCACAAAAGCAGCCAAAAAATCCATAAACCAAGCAATAAAAAATAAAGGCCTTACATACGTGGGAGACATGGTTGTGGAACTTAAGTTTATCATCAATATAAGCATCGAGTAATTTTACACCTTTCTGGAATTATGGTGACACTGTCTATTTCAAAACAAAATTCGTTTGCTGCCGAAAGAGAGCTTAAAGGAGAGAGAACCATGGCCTGAAATTTGTGAGGGTTTGTTTGCATGTCCTTGTCTTCAACCATTTAATTACTATGTTCCTTGCAGATTCAAGCGCTGACTGGACTTTCTGAAAGTCTTCTCCATGAAAAGTGTGCGCGTTGTCAGCATAATTGTAGAGGTTCGTGAAGGCAAAGAAGTCATTTATAAAGATATTACATGAAAGGGCGCTAAGAATGCTTCCCTGACTCCCTTTACACTCTTGGATCATTTGCTCGATGTACATCCCTATTTCACCTTTTGTTTTCTCGAGGTTAAAACAGCTGCCTACTAAATCACATACATTGTTTTGACAAGCCATATGCTATTAATTTGTGTACAAGAAGGTCATGAGGTAAGCAGTCCAAAGCCTTTGATGGGTCCATAATAATGACACCCGCAGTATCGTGGTTGTCTGCGGCATGCTTCCAATCTTCTGTGAGTTTTTATCAGTAAGGTTTGAAAACTGCAGTTTTACGCAAAGCAGGGAACAGGGAATGTAGTATATCATAAAAGAAATCAACCATTTAGTCGCTTAGCAAGCCTTCAAAGATCTTAGAAATACAAGATTAAACGCTTACAGGACGATAGCTGCATTTGCTTAAAGAATCCGACCTTTACAAATAGCATAAATGTTCGCTCCTTTAAGTCAGTCCAAAATTTCCCCGAACTCAAAAGATTTGTTAATAACTTTAGGCAAGGTCGGACAGAAGACATTTGCACCAGCTTTAATTAGCTTCGGTGGAATGACATCTGGCCCAGTGGCTTTCTTATGATTCAAATTCTTCATGTACGTTAGAACTTCACGTTCAGTGACTGACCAAAGTCAAATTCTGGATCATGTTTCCTTTCTATTTCATCAGCAGTGGCACTGACATTAGGGTGGTTTGACACATTAAAGGGTGGATTTGAAAATATGCGATCATCATTACGGGATTGAACGGCAATAGAAGAAAATTGCTGAAGATCTCAGACTTCTTGTGGATCGTGATGCAAATTCTCTTCGTCCATGAGAATGTTTGTCCCGTTTCGATTTCCACAAGCCTTCAGTCAGAAAAGGACGTAAAGCTTTCCAAAAAGAAGACTGGTTGATTGTCAGACCACATCGGTCGACAAGGTATCGTTTTATGGAACTTTTCCTTAGAGATGTTACTTTGTTTCTCTGAATACGGTAGACTTCCCATGGGCCTTTATGTTTTTTGCTTCATTTGTGTAGAAAATGTTTTACGTTAATAGCCATTTGTAATTCGCCGTTCCTGAAAGGTGTCTGATTGGACTTGGCACGCTTTCTTTTCATTGATTCGTGTTGGTTGATTACCTCTTTGAGTAAGGTGTCACAAATCCAGACCGCATCATCAACGTCATCAAATATTTCAGCCACTTGAAACGGGGCTTTGTCTAAGTCCACAATAAATTTATTTTTATGGAAGGTCTGTCTGCCAATACGGCTTTCAACAATAGCATTGCCTCTAATGGTGATGGGTCCCTGATGGGTGCTATCAGCTCGGAAACGATGGAGAGTCTAACAATCATAACCTCATTAGATCTCAAGTCTGTAAAATCCAGGCATCTTGTTGGCTTTTATACACAGAGCATGAATGAAATTTGCATGTACACTTGCAAGGAAATCCACGACTGTTTGGGTGAGTTTGACTTACCGGGCCTTAACTCTTTGCGGTCAACGTTGTGCAATGACGCCCAAGCCCAGTTTAGTAATTTGAGGCAATGAGTCAAATCAACCGGAGAGCTAAGCAAGTCATTTTTGTAATATCTATCAAATGGGTTACAGCTTAGTTAATGGGAACTGCTCAAGTGCACTGTGTTTCTTGCACCCAGAAGTTCCAATGATAGTAACGATATTCATTGTACAGAGGTCGTTCCTGTACCCAAACATAAACAGTAAACTACTGCTACTATACTGAGCGCCTGATAAGAAAATGGAGTCGCGTCTGAAAGATACAAAAGATCTGAAAAAAATGGCAACCTCCCCCACCCCACCCTCCGTCATGGGTAGACTTTGTTAGTTTCATAAGCGGTATCAGTTTCGGTTAATAAGAAAGCAATCAGGGTAGTTTGAAAAGTACTATCGTAACGTTTCAGTTGCCGCTTATAAGAAAGCAATCAGAGCCTAGTTATATACAAACTTCTGGCAGAAGCAGATAGCAAAGAAATAAATCTAAAAAAATGTGACACCTATAAAATTCTGCTCACGGATGCAATTTGCACCCAAACATTCCCCCCTTTTTCCGAAAACGACATCTTCATTTCTAACAATTAGGATGACAGCCGAAATCATCAACCACTTGTTGCCGGTACCAGTCAGTCAGGGATCTCACTACACGACAACCCATCCCTTTTACTTGCTTTCGAGTACCATGTAAATGCCAGTTGGGACCCTTTTAATTCAATGAAGTTGTATCTAGTCCTTCTCTCGCGTACAACTATTTCTGCAAAAGGTCCTGATGGCCAGAGTAACTGTCTAATAAAAAATGGCTCTGGCATTTCTATGTCTTAATCTAGATTGCTCAATATCTTAAAGACTGTCTCTTTGTGAATTTCCTATGCAGTGGAACAGTCAAATACTTGTCCTGCTCAGAAGAAATCAGATATGCAGTTAACATCAAAGTACTCCCCAATATCCTTATTATGTAACGTCTCTTCTTTTTGTACACACAATAGTTATAACTTATATATGTGAAACAATTGCCTTTCATATGGTACTATATGACAACACACTTCATTGGACGGGCCTTCCTGACTATATTAGGCCTACAAAAATGCACTAAGCCAGATGAGCGCTAAATCTAACTTGGAAGACATCTTAAAGTCCATGTATTTAAAGATACCTATCTTCAATTGCATTGCAGATATCTTTAATTTATATTAAAAAAATAAATTGTAGATATCTAGTAGTATGTAATTCCATATATGCCTACAAAATCATGAACTGGAAGTTTACACCAATTACACATACTTGGGTAGTGAATTTACTCCAGCTGGTAACTTTAACACAGCAGTCAACAACCTAAAAGGAAAGTCACCTAAATTCCTATTCAAACTTCGATATTGCTTGATTTAATAATGACATTGATGTAGCTTTTGACACTGTTTGACACACTGGCACTTCACTGGTCCTTCCTACAGCTATGTATGTCTGTGAGGTCTGGGTCCCTTTCTTCACACAAGGCCTCAACACTAATAATTTTATGACTCAGGGGTAGAAATTAACTGCTTTTAACCAGTAGCAAGGGTTTGCTACCAAGTTTAATTTTTGGTAGCAAATCTGAGAATAGAGTAGCAAATCAGGAGGGTTTGGCGAGCGCCCACCTGGGGTGTGCAGAGGCATGCTCCCCCCCCCCCCCCCCAAAAAAAAATTTTGAAATTAAGCATGCAAATTGATGCATTCTGAGGCACTTTTCGACAGAAACTGAATTAGTGATTTTTCACCCGCAAAAATTTGGCAGCAAAGGTTTGCTACCACACAACAAATATAGGTAGCAGATCATAAAAGTTGGTAGCAAATGCTGCCAATGCTACCCCTAATTTCGACCCTTGTGACTAAATGTGACAGCTTCACTACTGAATAAATCCTCGTTAAATTCTGTCGGTACATCCTGGGTGTACACAGAAAAATCGCCAACGGCTGCTGTTATGGGCGAGTTATATCTTTCCAATCTCGATGCAGGGTTTATGTATTAGTGTCAAATTTATTTTTACAAGTTACACAACCGGGATAAAGATACTCCGATCTGAAACATTTTGAGAAAAAACTATACAATGTCCGTGTTGGATACATGAAAAAACTCCTCTGCACTTTCGAAATGACCATAGCTTCTGGACTTGCATAGGGGAAACCAATATTTCTAGTTACCCCCAAATTTTACTAGAAAAATAATTCATTGTAATGAATTCTACTTGAACCAGTATATTCTAGGGGAAGAGGGAAGTGCCAACAACCTATGAATCTATTACATAAAATGAAAACCTTTTAAACAGGAAAAATACTAAATTTGAAGCTACAACTGGATACACGTACAAACTTTACAAAATTGCGAATTACCTCACGACTTGAAAACTGAGACGGGGCGTTATTCTCAAACACCACCAAATAATAGGGTTTGCCTACCGTGCAATAAAAGTCCAGTGGAAGATGACCTACACTTCATGCTAAACTGTGATAAGTAGGCTACAGTCATATAAATACAGTCAGGTAAGAGATGATCTGAACCCCCGTTTCCAAAACTTCAGACCTACTTGTCAGAGCCTGTCAGTGTCAGAACATGAAAAATGTATCTTCCTGCTGTTTGGTGCTCATGGTGATCACTGTGTACTCAAACGGGTCATCCAGTGTGTTCATAAAGCCTTTGATATGCAACTCAAACTAGGCCTAAATAGTGATTGTATCATCTCGGTCGTTATCAACAGGTGTGGTCATTCGTGTGTAAATATGTACAGAACAGTCTCTGGAAATTGTTTTATGGCTCAAGATTTGTTCGTGTGCGCGTGTGTTAGGGTTGTAAATTACGCCCACAAGTAGATTGTAATTTGTATGTATGTTCTCTTTATAGGCCTATGTATTTGTTTATACCATACCCAGTTGTATCAGGTCATGCATAATAAAGATTATTATGTATAGTACATACAGTACAGTATACATATAGCTCCCTTATTTCCTCCCCTTTTTGCCCCTGTCTTGCTCCTCAACCTTGCACCCCTACCCCCATGGTCGACTCAGGGTTCCGATTAAAATGGTGTGAAACACCCCAGTCGACCGTACTTAGGTCCTACTTGTCGAAGTTCCATTGCCATGAATAATCAGAATGTAGACAGAAGCGCCCCTTGATTTATTACTGTTTATAATTACAGGGTCAAGAGCCAGACATCACAAACTGCGACGATGGTGCACAGGATTACCTTACGAAACTGTGTCTAGACTATATATGGTTCAGTGCATCGTCGATAGATGTCCTCGCTACGCTAGAAGCTCCGGCAGTTGAAGCTATTTTGCGTCACACAGGATTACCAAGTGTGCTTTTTCCGTCAGACCATGTCCCTATAATGTCAAAATTCCTCATCAGAACGTCAGACAAACAATAAATATGCGTCAAAAGTGTGTCACATACGTATATATGTGTAGCATTATAATGATAGGCCTACTGTTTGCCAAATAAAATCGAAACAAGTTTTGAAACTTGCAGGATGCATTGGGTGTCCGATTAACAATATGATCTTAAATCTTCACTTTAACATTTTTTCTTAAATGGGCGACATATACTTTCTGCATTCTTGGATATATCCATGTGTAAAACGATGTGGTAAGTAATTTTTTGCGGGCATCACTTTTTAAGAATTTCCAGTCATAATTTCAATCCAGGTGTAATTTTCCAACATTTGGTGTGTAAATCAGGATTCGGGTACCTGTAGTGAAGAGGTTTCTTTGCTTACGGTCCCGATTATTATAAAACTGGAGAGAAAACAATTATATATTTACCACTACAAAATTGGATTGAACACACTTCCATTATTCAGAACTATT
The DNA here is from genome assembly GCA_964020975.1 of Hermodice carunculata. Taxonomy (NCBI): domain Eukaryota; kingdom Metazoa; phylum Annelida; class Polychaeta; order Eunicida; family Amphinomidae; genus Hermodice; species Hermodice carunculata. The sequence continues at coordinate 45,697,103 of OZ026625.1, forward strand.
ATAAAATCATTTAATATACAATAATGAATTTTTCAGAAGATAGTCACAATGTGATGATGACCAGAAAACAAAGGTCACTATTGTTTTATCCACTCAAGGCAAGGGATTATGCACGTAATATATGTACAACTGCACAGAGTCCTACCAAAGATGTTAGAAATTATTGAGAATTGAACTTCCATTACATATTAATCATGGGCTTTGTTTACACTGTTAACCGGCATTTTTCATGATCAACATCTTGAAAAGAGTGCCTGTTAAAAGTGAAAACATGCACCGATGAATATAATAGAGAGGAAGTTTGATCCTTACATTCACTTTGAACATAAATTTGTATTAATATTAGAATTAAAATCGACATTTGAGACATATGTCAAGTTTGGGTTTGATATTTTATACTAAACCTTTCTGTTTTCTCTGTGAGTGGGATGAACTACCCATCAAATATGTACTAAAATCAATCGAAAGTAGAGATTTTTTCAAAGCAAATCTGTCTGTGTGCCTTCAAAAGTTGTGAATATGTCTAGATGAAAATCAAATGACATTGACCCTTATATTTAAGTTATACCCCCCCCCCCGAAAAAAAAATACTGGTATCTATTATTTCTAAGAAACTAACCAATCTATATGAGAGAAAAAGTCTTCTTAGGTATTTTGAGGAGACCTTGCGCACAAGCAAAATTGACAGCCACTTTTTAAACTTTTGATCTGTAAATTTGAATATTTTTACTTTCTTTTCTCTATTTCTCCACTCATTTATTCAATTTCATTTATGTACATTTCAGTTCACTTCATTAATTTGTTCTTCAGGTAGCGCTGCGCTTATTTTCTTCCTTTTTTCACATTTTGGTGGATTTTTTGCCATGTTTAACTTGTCCAAGCTTGGTCACTTAGGTTCTTCTGAAACATGGTGGAAATGTAGCTTGTGAAAGGGTTGCACTAGGATATTCACCAAGTGATATTTACATTGGGCGTTTCCTTTAGCATTCGAAGAATAGGAAAAGTTTTGATGCTCAGTTTCCCATGAATGCAATAGCCTCACGCACAAGCAATGTGCCGCATCATAATGTCCTTATTCCTAACCTGGCACTATTTTCACATTCCAACCATCCTCGGCACCATACAACGCACACAAGTTAAACTATAATCGTAACCACAGACATTTGAGTAGCCCGGGTAAAATTACTGTCGGCCTACACACGCCACTAGAATAATTTTTAAAAACCCATGTAAAAGCGTATTTATTTTGCATTAATGTCATTAGACTATGGAGCTACATTTGAGAGAGAGAAACACTTTAGAGAATGTCCCATACCCCCCCCCCCCATAACTACCTAAGTACAATTAATCTAGAAACGAATTAGTGGATGTGGCCTCGTCAACCACATACACAACGGCACTGCAAGTAATAGACCAAGAATTGTACCAAGCAGCGCTAGGGGGCTCCCATTAATTTAACAGGAGGGTGGGTATATATATATATATATATATATATATATATATATATATATATATATATATATATATATATATATATATATATATATATATATATATATATATATATATATATATCTATATATATATAATACCATTGGTTCAGCCTGAAGACCCTCTTGGCCAGTTTAATTTCAAGGGTACAAATATAATGACCCCCTGGTGACCTTAATATTAAGCCAATATCACTGAATGTCGAGCCCTATCAAGATTCTAATGAGGTGCTCCAACAGTATAAGTTTCCGGTTGGTAGCTACACGTGTTGCAAGTTATTCTGTCCGCAAGTGAAAATATATCATGACCCCCAGTGACCTTGGTCAATTTCGCTGAATGTCGAACTTACCCAATTTTCTAATAATATGCTTCTGCAGCACAGGTTTTCCCGACAGTAGCTCAACTTTTACAAGGGTTACTGGGTCTGCAAGGGTAACTATGGGGGTCGGATAGACGTATTCCTGCAGGCACACACATGACAACAATAACAATACCGTCGCCAAAACCAAGGGGAGTAAAAATGTCAGATTGTAAACTACATGACGCCAGGTGGCAATGTATTCAATATCGAAGCAATTAGACAAGTACATTGTACTTCATGAGTAAAAGCAATTTTTGGGGGGGGGGGGGCTTTTATTTTCTTTGTGGTGGTGTGGGGTTGTCCTCTTTTTTTTTTTTTTTTTTTTTTTGTTTGTTTTTTTTTTTTTTTTTTGTTTGTCTTTTTTGGGGGGGTTATTTTGGGGGAGGGTCTGCTTTGAGGTTTTTTAGGGTTTTTTTTGTTTTTTGTTTGTTTGGTTTTTTGTTTTGTTTTTTGTTTTCGTTTTTTTTTTTTATTTTGTTTTGTTTTGTTTTTTGTGTTTCTGTGTGCAATATCAAAGCAATTGGCTTAACGGTTTGTGAGAAGAAATTTCATTTTTTTTTCTAAATAAAAAAAGTAAAAATATTCATCAAAAAACAGGAAAATATTGCATCATCATCTCCTTCTCATACGTGGTAGAGAACCACCTACGGAACATCCATTTTCCAAATTTACTGCAACATTCACTGAAACGATTTTTAGAAGTGGAGAATGTATAAAGAAAGTCTAACGGACGGACGAAAACGGATTATATCAAAGCTTAAACTGAAAAATAGGTTATCTTTTTTACCCTTAAGTAAAATGGAAAACACAGTATAGACTGCAAAACCAAGGGTGTTATTTAAGATCAACTCTAAATATTTAACAAAGCCCTTTCAGAACTGTCACAGAATATTTTCGTAGAGACTAAGATGTGCTCACAATGAATACTAAAATCCGAAATACATATCTTTATTTGAAAACAAGATTTGTCTTTTGTGTAAAATTCTTAAATTATGTAAAAAGTTAAATTACAGAAAAATTTCAGATTCAGCACCCCTCTTTCTCATTTCTACAGCTACAATCCTACATGCCTACCTGCAAGCAAAAATTCAAGCCATAATTAGCTCATTAAAAATAGCGTTCAGAGAACGGATTGCCCTCGGCGCCCACAATCTTTTTTCCCATCAATTCTGCATTAATTTTTCTGTGAGACTTCGCAGCAGAATACTTTACATACAATTTCCATATTATTGTCTATGAAATGAAAGAGCAATTTGGATGTATTCTTGAGCACGTTCTGCTGACAGAGAACACTGTACTGTGCGTCACTCAGACGGCCATCAAACAAATACTTTACAAGTTTCATGACAAGATTTGAAATAATAAGAGGAAGCTGGTTTTCACTGGGAAGGTGGTCCACTATAATTAGCATCTCTCAAAAAATGGTCAAGCTGAGTTGGAGCCTTGTCGATATATTATGGGAACATCCTCCCCTTGTGCACCACTCAGACGTCGTTGAAGATAAATACTTTTGAGTTTCACAAAAAAAAAAATATGAATACGAAGAGGAAGCTACTTTTAAATAGGTTCCTGGTCCATCATAAGATGCATCTGTGACAAACAAATTTAGTAAAGCTGTGGTCACAATTTTTTAGATATCGCGGTTACGTCGTCAGGGTTGACACCATTAAAACGGCTTGCAAATAAATAAATAAATTAATTTATAAGTTTCGAAAAAGGTACAAAATTATCAGAAGACGCTGATTTTGAATAGGAACGTGGTCCATTACAAGATACATCTGTGACAAAAATTTAGTAAAGCTACAGTCAATATTTCTGAGATATCGCGGTAACGTCGTCAGGACTGACGCCACTCAGACGGCCTTCAAATAAATACATTGAACGTTTCATAAAAAGTTTAAATATAATATGAGGAAGCTGATTTTCAATGTGAACCTACTCCATCATAAGGTTCTTCTGTGACAAAAATGTGATACAGCTACGGTGAATATTTTTTTAGATATAGCGCTAACGTCGACACGACGGACGTTTCCACTATGATACACTTATATGGAAAAACATGACCCATATTGGTAAATATCAAACCCAACAATGACAGCAAAAAGATTCCAGAGTTACCAAAGCATCAACATTCATCTTCCAATACCAATGTGAAGAAACAAATTTCATTCCTGACTTGAGACAGGCAGTCACCCACAAAAGGTAACTGGTGCTTTTAAACCGGTCCTCTCAACCTTTGAAATATTCTTCATTAAATATAGACTACAGTGTTTCTAATATTTATAGGCCCAACCACTCAAATTCCAATTTTTATTACTTGTGCAATAAAAAAAAAAAGGAAAATTGGTAGGCCTATCACTATTTTTGGTTCTTCTGAGTACGTCGTCAGCTAAGTTTATAGCAAAAGTAGAAAGTAGGCCTGTATCGTTTTAGTGATATCCATGAACCCGGAACATTATCTAATTAATAAGCTAAATGATTGAATCACTTATAGAGTATTAACGGACGACCCAGGGGACGACAATACCCTTGATGTGCCGAGGGTAAAAAGTAGTTCGACAGTACTGTAAACCTATATGCTGCATGTTTACAATACTGATTGCTGCATCAGCTACTGCAATTGTTTACCTTTAAGAAAAACAAAACTTATTTGTCAGCCACAACCTTGTCACCTGCGAACAAATCAAACATGGTTTGCCATATTACGAAAATCCATAAGTGCCTGAAAACAAACTTTTGAAGACTGAAGGCCTATCAACGTCAAGGTCAAAGAGAATTTCTAGGATAATACTACATGTACCAAATGTTTTACATTTATACCACATACATGTACAAAAACAGGAAAAAACAAAGAAGTGTCTAACTGACAGAACATTAACATGTGAAGGTCAAGGTCACTTTAGGGTCACAGTATGAAGCAATTTTTTTTTGGGGGGGGGGTATTTTTTGCTTTGTGCCATCTATTTGGAGGCACGAGGTCATTCAATTATTAATTTGAATGATTATTTTGAAATATATTGTCAGTTTGTGGTGAAAAAAGCGAATATGGGAGTAGGGGGAGGCCTAATAGAATAACCATCGATATTTTTAAATGCTGAAGGGTGACAAGATGCCACCCGGTATTTTGTAGTCCAGGAGATGTTTTCGAGCGCATTTTGTTTGATGTTTTCTAAGGCAGAAATACCTGGGAAAATCAAATCTGGCAGTCTTACAAGCTGAAAGTGGTCCATTTTCTTTCCATGCAGCTGCTTTTGGGAGAATCTCGCCTTCCAAACTTGGCACAAAATTAAGGGGTAGGGGAAATTCAAACAGCCATATCTTCGTTCATATTGCTTACATCAGAATGAGTTACCCCTCAAAACGTTTGTATTTAGCCCCCCTATCCAATAAAGCAAACCAAATTTGAATATGTTAATTAGTGACGTCAACAGAGGTCATAAGGTCACCAAAACTGGTCACAGGCTATACCTCCTGGAGGCTCCAGAAAAAAACACCAAAAACTGGAAGAATCAAGACCAAAATGATTTATTTGATTTTTATTCAGTAGAAAAGATGATGCTTCACACATCTGCCTACAGTAAATCAGGAAAAGACAATCATAGCAAATCAGTGTGTGTGTGTCTTCAAAGCATATTGATATGGCAATGTACAACTATTCCATAACACAGGGGTAGAAGTTGGAATGGCGTCTGTATCTTTAATTGCTTTGAAGTTATTTAAGATTTAAAATTTCTAATGGTGCTATTTAGCATAATTTGAATTGCTACAACTTTTATTTTTAATTCATTTGGTGCACAATGGTCGACAACCCCCTAGTAGAAGTTGAAATGACATCTCTATCTGTAATAGTTTTGAAGCTATTCAAGTTTTAAAATGTCAAATGCTGCTAATTAGCATAATTTAAATGGCTACGACTTTTGCTTTAGATTCATTACATGCACAATGGTCAATAACCCCCCAGTAGAAGTTAAAATGACATCTCTATCTTTAATAGTTTTGAAGATATTCAAGTTTTAAAATTTCAAATGCTGCTAATTAGCATAATTTAAATTGTTACAACTTTTGTTTTAAATTCATTGGATGCGCATTGGTCAAAAAGCCCTAGAAGAAGTTTGGAATAACATCTCTATCTATTATACTTTTGAAGATATTCAAGATTTAAAATTTCAAATGCCCCTAATTTGCATAATTTTAAACATCTTCATTCCTCTGTATAAAACGGTCAAACTCCTTGTATGGAGGTACAATCATGCCAAATTTGGAGTTTCTATGTATAATAATGTCCGAGAAAAGTGTTTGACAAATTTGCTGGTAAAGAAGAAAGAAAGAAAGAAATAAAGAACTCGAGGAAAACAGAAAAGTGTGTGTTGGCACACACACTTTATCTGGTGTGGTTCTCTACTGTCACATGCTCTGTACCCATGGTCAAATCATATACCTCTCCCACTGGCAGTGGACGGACTGTGATTGGCTGAAGTTGACACCAGGTTGTGAATGCTTTTCAAGTGAACTGTGACCGGCAGCAAATATCACGCGGCATTTCTAATCCCGCCATCAGCCTCACTAGTACTCATGCAAATAAAGAGTTTGACGGGTAACAATTAAAAAGTACAATAGAGCTATCTCGACATGTGTATAGTTCAATGTCAGCCCGACACCTGAACTGTGAGATGCGAGATGCATTTTCTTTCATGTAACTGTTACCTGCCAGATCCAAAGAGTATCAATCTATTAGGCTGGACAACAGATTGACGAGACTGCCAGAATTGTTTACTGTTTATGTACCCCCCCCCCCAATGTATGTATGTATATTCTTTATTGCCTCCATTTTGACTGGAGAGATAAAGTTAATACACAATTACATTATTTCAGTGATTTTCAAGTTAAAGAAAGAAATAAAAAAAAATCATCACATTAGGAAGCAAAACTAATATATGTATATATATATAAATATATATGTATACTTAAACACACAGGTGTAAGGATACAAATTACAATTTGATTAATCTGGGGTTGCATAACTCATGTAGTGCACTTGCGCGACTTCCATTGTACACCTATACCTATAATTGCTATAAGCACTCCGGATGTATTCAATACTCATGTATATGTTACAGCTTTTTTTTTTCGGCCCATCTTACTTTATACATAAAACTCATGATAACACAACTTATCTCCATAATTTCCCTGCGTTTTTCCACCTCCATGATATCACACATACCACCAAATATAATGTATAATTGCTCTTTATAACCAAGAAGGACAAAATCCGGAAACACAATACATATTTGTTGAAACAATCTCTGTCTTAAAAACTGATACTTGTTGCAAACCATGACAAAATGCTCAATATTTTCAACTTGACCACTATTACACATAGTACAGACACGGGATTGATTGGGCAGTCCTAAATATCTACCTGCATTTTCATTTAATAAATAAACTTCATTGTCATTGTTTTCATGAGCGTGTGAGGAAAACTTTATGGCTGGTATTTTGGATGAAGCGCGATAGCGCTTCATCCCAAAAATACCAGCCATAAAGTTTTCCTCACACGCTCATGAAAACAATGACAATGAAGTTTATTTATTATATTTACATTTTTTCCTATTTTTTCGATTTTTGATAATTATTACAAGTGATGCACGATCGCCAAAGAACGTTTTTTCCACATAAATTGCCTTGGTTTAAGGGGGTGTGATCAATAGAAACATAAGCGCTAACCACGCCCCCGTTACCTGGCAACCAGTCTATCCCAAAAGCAACAAACGGGAAAGAAAAATAGTCCCTTTGTAAATGTTCATTTATTTGAACAGATAGCTTTACAAAATACAAGATTCGTTCACATTAGGGAAAAAGTATACAAGTAAGTTATTTTTTGGGATCAAATACCCAGAATAACACAATGAATACAAGATTAACTATTAGCTATACTGAAAAGTAGTGCCCAATGTACTGGCGTATAAATTGTGAAGGGGCTGCATAGCTGGCGCGTGCAGACTCGCGTGTAGACGATGTCTTCATGAGATGGTGAGGAAAACAACAGTTCCTATTCTTTCAATGTTAAACAATAAAGGGAATGTAAATATTTAAGATATGTTCACCAAACATTAATTTTACTGTATTCGTAATACTTCCCAAAATTGAGGTTTTTCTCGTGCAATTTGCCACCACAAATGTGGTTCAATATTAAATACCACGTTCTGAAATAATTCTAATTTAGTATTACACGTCACTGACAATTTCCATTCACGTTTTTCAGCTTCAAACACTTTTCTTTTCACTTCTTTCTTCCACACTAACTTGTTTGGAAAAATCCTTCCGAGATCTAAAATTTCCATCGCTGTGTCTATTCTTTATTCCGTTCAATTTCAAAAAATCTGTTCTCTTACCTCTATTTAAAGGGGGCAACAAATAATAATAATAATAATAATAATAATAATAATAATAATAATAATAATAATAATAATAATAATAATAATAATAATAATAATAATAATAATAATAATAATAATACACAAGCATCGGTAGGAGGGAATGAGGCAAACAAATGCCGATATGGGCCTTCCTCTATGATACAAATTATACACTTGTCAGTACACTGAAACAATAAACAGATACAATGCTTGATTGGTTGTTGAGGTACACAAATATCCACGCGGCTATGAAGGTTCACAAGAAAATACATGTACAGACACTGAACAAACGGCGAAGGGCTTGTATCAGTTGTTCAAATAATGTAATTTTAAATATTTTTGAACATGGCTAAATTATTGTCATTGATGGGGGTTGGATGTTATTCCCGATTTGAGCACCTCGTTATTTGATTTAAACTTTCTTGGTATTTTGTAAAACATCTAATGATATATGGAAATTCTGGTATTGTCTTGTATTGTAATTTGTTAGAATACTACTGTTAACTGGATATAAAGAGGGTCCGCCTCTTTATATTTACAAAGATAGTCAAAGTGTCACCAAACATTCATTTCTTTTCAAATAGACTTTTCCTGTTAGTCTTTAAAACAAAAGCAGAAACAGCAATAATGGCTACATTATGTTGCTAATATATGACGTCCATCTTGTCCGTAATAGAGTTTGTGTGGAACAAGCTGGCATGATGCGATGGTCCTATCTGTTTGGATGTCAAGATATGTTTAAGTCCCTCTTTTATAGCTGTTCGTCTTGATTTTTAACCCCTTTCCCTTAACCCAGCACCCTCTTCACCCAATAAAAATTGCCCGACCCCACTCCCAACGCACGCAAGCACAAAATCCTGCCTCTCTGAGGGGTAGGGGTGGCAGGTCAATACAGGCGTACCAGACATTTATATTTACCGTATTAGCGTACTGCAACATTTTCCGTACCGATTAATTCTATTAGCTCAGCTGACTTGCTAGTCAGGCTGAGCTTTTAGGAGGCTCCATCGTCCCTCCATCCATGCATAATTACATTTTCGACTTCTCCCAAACCGTCGGAGAGATTCACTTCAAACTTAGTGGGAATGTACCTTGGGTGGGTCTCTCCCAAGCTTGTTCAAATGGTCGTGATCCAGTTAATTTTGGATTTTTTATGATTTTTTTTCCTCTCTTTTGGGTAAATCTTAAAAAATCTCCGAAGCCGCTCAGCCTTTGATATCTCACAGGAACACTCTTAGGGACTCCTTGTTCTTAATTTGTTCACCATACTTTTTGTGTCTTTAAAAAATTGGAGAAATTGCTGCAGCTGGTGGTGCTGCCAGTTTTCCAATTTTTTAATGATTTGTGTGTGCGTGCGTGCGTGCGTGTGTATGTTTTCGCTATTTTCCACTTCTCCAGAACTGTCAATCAGATAAAGCTGAAACTTTGTGGACATGTTCCTCATGAAAGGGTCAAACAAGTTTGTTCACTAGGTGACGCCGCTTTGGATTTCTGATTTTTAATGATTTTTTCAACTCGGGTACTTTTCAGTAAATGCACTTTTCCTTTTGATTATTATGGAAGTCAATGGGCATTCTAATGCGAATTCACATTTTTATGACTTTTTCTTTACGCAAATCTTGTAAATACTTCTAAATGTCATCTGCACTCAGCTTACAATCAACACAGGCCTACTCAGTAGCAACTTTTTGTTAACAAGCTTAGGTCAGCTGTGCTCAGGCTGTTCACTCAGCCCACTAGTTATATTTATTTTTTCTGTGTTCTTTGTACCAGCGTAATGGGACCCTTCCGTCTTTACCTCCTTCTATACAGAACTGTAAAAGACTATGTGGGAAACCAAAAGACATGATTTGTACATTTTAATATTACATATAAAAAAACCCCAAAAACTTGTCCTTCTTCAAATACATGCCAGTGTACTGGGACCCTCCCCACCCGTTACCTCCTTCAAAACAGAACTGTGAAAGACTATAATGGTAAATCAAAAGGAGTGATTTCAACATATTTACAGCACATTTAAAAAAAAAAAAGAAAAAAAAAAGTTTCTCAAAACCCGTGCATTTAACTATGCCCATACATTTACCATGTCCCTTGGGTGGGGCCACTTTTTTCCACACATTCCATATTTCTAAGATCAGTCCGTCTGAAGCTGTCAACAATTATGCAACTGCAAGTAGAAATCAACAGCACACCATGTGCTGTATTCTCCAAGGACATTCTTATTTTCAGAGACCTTTAAAATATGTTCCAAACACTCTCCAGTAATGGTGCCAGCTCTGTCTACATCATCGGCCCCTAGAAGGTATAGCTAGCACCCTGTTCCTTTGGGCAATGCTCGCACTGCTCACCCGCACAACTGTTGTACTGAGACTAATAGTGATACCGATTAATTTTCTTGTCTAATAATGATGAACATCATATGTAGCATTTGTGCAGGGTGTCCAATCTACCATTTAGGATGTACGGGTGAAGGATCCCAGAAGTTAGACCTCTCTTAACTTCATAGATATTACAAAGAGCAACTGAAAACAAAAAGAGAACAACTGCTATTGGTATACAAGTGCCTTATGGGTCATATTGAGCATGATTTCATGGATTGGGAGGGTGTTGTGTTGCTGTGGTCCTCAGGGCAAGTTATTTTCATATTTTGCTTGCGTTCTGTTCCAATTCACTTGCCCATCAATTTGAAGCCCATTTGCAAAGGCAAAAGTTTTGGTTCCCTCCGGATAAATGCTTTGGAATTTTGACTTAACCGGATTAGAAAATCACTTGTCATGGACAGGAGGACAAGCCCTATGAGCCACAAGAAGGGAATGACTTTCATTGGCAATGGATTGCTTCTTGGATCATGCTTAGTTACATAGACAAGAGATTTTTTTTTTTCTCAATTGATTGCTTCTTAGTTCATATTGAGGACTGAGTTACATGTATATTACCAAATCATTTTACAGGTTTCCCAGTTTTGCTCATCTATTTTTTTAGCGAATTGAAGAGTTTGGTACTGGGGTTGCAGTCAGGGTTGTATGACACAGACTCAAAGCAAATTACACAGAAACACTGCTTGTTGTGAAATTACCAATTGCTGTGCGACTCAGTATACAATTACATGTATTTGATGAATTACTTACATCAGAGAAAATATTCTGGTTGCCCATGCATGGGTAACTTGCAAAAAAAAAGTCAATCTATAGCCTTGTAGAACAAAACTCAGCTCCACCAGCATCATGCAGAACAAACCACACGTCACATTGTAAGGTTACTTATTGTTACAGCACAGAAGGTAACTTGTGTATTTTTGAATTGGAAGGCAAGAACAGACCAACAAACTCGAAGAGGAGACTAGAAAGTATAAAGGAGCCTCCTCCCAACATGTTTCGGCCCCCCTGGGGCCTTCGTCAGGGGGAACTGAGGCTCGTTGTGTGCTTTTATTTCTCTGCCTATATTAAAAATGAGGTGTTACATGTTGAACCGTGTTGTGTGCTTATTTACGTCTTGTGAACTGCTCTTATCATACTTATGACGTAACAACATAATATTGAGCGTGCTTAATACATTATGTGGTGTGAGAGCCACGACCGTGAAGTCCACTAAAAAATCAAGTTCTGGGATATGCATAGTTACCCCCGAGAAATTATTATGTAAATTTATAATTGTAATGTGTGTTGCACAGCACGAAGAAAAGTTCTGTGAGCGAATAGTCAGCAAAGTCAAAGATAAAAGTGTGTCCACACTGCTTCACTGATAGAAGGCTATAATTTACAATGCTTTTAAGTTAGAAGAGAGGCAGAATAGATTAAAGTGATAAATGTGAGCACCTAACGACAATAAAAGATTTTAAGAGTCACTGTCGCTGGAATCGCTTGACAGAGCTAAGTCCGTATATAAGATAGATGGCGGAGGATACAGGATCGAATGGATATTCTTCAGTACCTTCAGGATGGCTCTGTCTACCGTCTGTATCCTTGAATCAAGGGTGTGTATTTTCATGAAACCAATTTAAACAAAGCACTGTTCTTTCTGCAGAAGATCTTAGTTGAGAATGTGATCATCATATGGAAGATGCAAGTTAACATGCAGCTCAAGTTAATTTCCTAAAAGCATCATTTTGTTTGTATTAAACCAAAATATGTCAGGTGCCCACATATCCTTTGTGCATGCCTGTGACAATTTTTTTTCCACAAATTACGACATTTTTTTAGAAAAAAGCTCATCCTATGTCCATACATTGACATTATGGCATGTTTCATCCATTTTAATGAGATATTTACAAAAGACACAAGTGAAAGGCAGTATAATTTGCAAAATGTACATTTATTTCAGCTATTTACATGTTTTAACTTTGTAATTTAGAAAAAAAAGTGCAATCTTGATAAGGTATAATTTATATTCTCCTGTGAAGTGACCTACTGCACCCATCCCCATACCTTGTACACTCACTGGTCTGTCTACATGGACAAAGTTTAAACAGACCTTTGTTGCTATGTTGAGCCAATGATAAGACAAGAGTTGTTTACCCCTTTGCTCCATACACATTAACAAAGAAGCAGAGGTCACATTGAAAGAAATGTTTACCGTCCTTGCCGAGTAAACAGACCAATCCCTCTCTTCTAGTGATAATAAAATGTTTGGTCTGCTATGAAGGCAATTACTACCCTAACAAGGTAGACATGATAGAGCACAATTTCCCGATAACACTAATGACCAGATGGATGGAAAGCCAGCTTTCAGGGTCCTGACCAGCACTCTGTCTCCCATCTGGCTGTCATCACTGTCAACTCTCCTGTTCCAACTGGCAGCCTCCCATTTTGGAGATCTCAAAATTGATTAAAATGAACAGCATTTTGTGGCAAAATTGGCTTTTTGCTTTGTTTTCTTGCACTTTTTATAAGTCTCCCCTCACAGAGCTTGGGGAGGGGGGTGACACCTATGGGCTATACAACTATTAACTCAGATATGCCTCAATCTTTAACTGATACCATGTTCTGCTGTGATCCATCTGCCAATAGAAGTGATTTCACTACAATGCACTAGGCAAGTGACATTGATGATAGGAAAACTAAAAGCAAGAATGAGTCAAATATCTTTACACTGGAGTCATAAATATACATGCACAACAACTAATGTGGTAGCCAGATGAACCTCATGGCAAGTATCACTATCAGGAATGTCCAGTATTATCTCACCCCAAACTCCCATCAATAAATCCAGTATATGACTGGAAACTTGTCATCATTACCTCCATTGTACTGTTGTAGAGAGATGTAATATTAACCTCTTCAAGAACCAAATGGAAGTCCATATCAAAATATCCAGGATTATACATACATGTGTACTTTTCTTCATTAACAAAAATTAACAAGCACACATCACAACCACGTATATATACAATGTCTCACCAAATTACATGCTCTCTTGCCCAGGACAAGTGAAATTCCAATCAGGGCAAGTAAAAATTTTCCTTCACAAACAAAATTTGAACCAATGGACAAGTGAGTTGGAATAGGGGCAAGTAAAATAGTGCAAATTGCCCTGAGGACTAGCATAGAAAAAGAATGGGTGAGCCATATATATATATACATATATATATATATATATATATATATATATATATATATATATATATATATATATATATACACATGAAGGTAATGCAGTAATTTTTTTGGCAAACAATTGCTGAAGCAGATTGTATTAACACTGACTTTCCACAGTAGAACTGATAAACACTTACGCCTACAAACATATACATATACACATTACATACATAAATAAAGGCAGTGCAGTGATTTTTTTTTTTGGGGGGGGACACTTCTTGAACATCAATCACACTAGAGCCTGATGCCCAAAGCTACCAGAGCCAGCATAACTTTAGCTTGAATTTTTTTACATGCAATCAATGTAACACTGAAACTTCAGAGCCTGTGATACTCAAATCATCATATGGAACAGAAGATGATAAAAAAATTTTTATCACTCCTGAATGTTGCATCATTACAGCTTATAGGTATAACCAGAATGTATGAAGCTATGGCCAAGCATGGACATTATTAGTTTCATCATGGGTATAATCTAAGATGAAGCACCAACATAACACTCAAATCTCTTCCAGAATGTCTGCTACTTGCACACTGTAACTTGTAAAGCACACAGGATGTATTACCACATAAATCATCAGCCATCCCACTGGCTTTCAGTGACAAGCAAATAAGTCTGTCCATTGATAAAGTCTTTCAAGTATTATATACAAATTAAAATCAAAAGCATTGCACTCATTTCTTTCCTATCTGTGTGGTTTTCCCCACTCCTCACTGTGGCGGGCCTGGAGTTGGAGGATCCAGTAAGGCTTTTCTTCTCGCTGTTTCTTTGGATACGTTATGATGGAGTTTACCAAGCCTTTCCTGCAAGAAACAGCGTTTTTTTTTTTTTTAAACAACTGTGCAAAATGTGATCATACCCTGACATCATACATGTGCATAATATGTACAAAAATTTGTAATGACAACTGTGGGTTTTTTTTACTCAATGCTTAACAGGGCTCGACAATTTATTAAAAAATCACTTGTCCGCAGGGCAAGTAAATTTCAAAATCCACTTGTCCGCATACAAAATCCACTTGTCCTGATAAAACTTCTATAAACATCGATTTTTTCAAACACAATGCTAAGGCCTACACAAACCATTTATCCTAAAATATATTTGCCGCGCATTGTCGCTTGCAAATTCGCACAAAAATGTCAAATTTTACAACGATTCAAGCTGCAACTGTTCGACAGTGAAACTGGCAAAACATTAAAAATACAAATTAAAAAAGTAAGCTATTTGCATGGGGTGTCTAACGATGGAAAATACATTGTAATTTCTGGGACGATAGGAGTCCGTATCCCGGTTAAAGTTAAATAACGATTAAAATATGCAGTTGCATTGGTTTCAGGATCCTTTCTCGCTGCCTCTGATGCCGTGATGGGATGCATATCGTTTGCGCACCTACCATGAACGCTATCGGTACATCGTTTTCATAAATTTGCGTATACAGTATTGGCAAGTTCCTCACAATAAACGGTGTTCTTAAATCAAATTCAAACGAAAATTTTAATATTTCAAATCAGAAATCGAGCGTGCGCACCGTCAACATCTTTCCTGCAACCGTACACAAACAGCTGCTTTGGCCATGTGGCCTGACGCACAACACATCACCCGATTGGTCAATTGAGTCACATGCAAAAATGAGCCAATCGCGGCTCGTGCTGCAGTGTTTTCATCATGGCTTCCGCCCAGTGAACATGTGTGAATATGCCGTAATTTACGGAGGGAACACACAAACGGGAAGCCTTTTTTTTTAATTGCAGCATGCGAAAATAAAGATTCCAGTGTTTATAGCAACAATTATTTGGAGTCACAGGCAAATACGCAAAGGTAGGGGGATAGAGAAAAATGCCGAATGTGTGACAGATCAGTCAGCATGATGCTTCGTTCACCGTAGATTACACCACGCGGTCACTTGCGTGTGACTGGCAGATGTGTGTTTTGTTTGGCCGGGAAGTCAACTTGCGGCACCATTACATGATCTCTCCAACACTTTTAGAGCCCACCGATAAATTGTCTTTGATGCTAATTTGCTCAAGAATTCGCCATGCAAGTTTTAACATTTTTTGATGTTCCTTTGTCATCGTTCGGGCAGATAAGACTGACGGTGAGGTGCTGTGACCTTGCCCCGTTGCGGGCGAAAGCCACTACGCCCCAATGCATGACTGCTGGTACCTTTGATCCCGTCGTCGTATGCACGCAACGGTCAAAATACCTGCTTGTTTTGACAGAAATCAAGTAGGTAGTCAAGTCCTGTTGAATACACCTGCTGACCATGTAATTGTTTAAACCTGGATTGTTTACTTTAGGCCAAGGGATTATCATCACCTATTGCGCATTGGCGTCCCCACGCACATGCCTGCATTGGTGTTTTTGTTCTGTTCACACGGACCACAGTAATCGCCAACATATACAGAGTCGCGAAGGCTCTGACTGCTCATCATTATGTTGCCGTGTATGCAAACAGACGTAATTTCAGTCCAATTAAAAAAGAAAAAAATAGCTTGTCCGCAGGACAAGTTGAATTTGAAAGTCACTTGTCCGAGAAGAGCTTTAGCTTGTCCCGGAACGTCGGATCATAGGAATTTTCGCGCCCTGCTTAATTTCATTATGTAAAATTTTATCAAAATAAAGCTACAACAAAATTTGTAAACAGTATATATCAATATAAACCATGTGAAGACATATTATTCTTATCTATGAGCCCCAATTCGAAAAATTTGTTACTATTCAGGAAAAGATAGGGGTGGCACAAAACGTCAAAGTTTCAAGTCTAGCCCAGTTACTGAAGGGGCATCTATATTTTTTGTCCTTGGCAATATTCTTCAATGTTTTGACACTGAGTATGATTCAATAAATAGTACATATACATGATTTATGTATTTCATATTGTGCTTTCTGGTACATTGCTTTTGAATTTTTACACTAGGCACCCCCATCGCTTAGGAAAAATGGACATAACTGAGTTCCGAGCAATAGTCAAGTTTCCAGCTCTTACAGGAAAGACACCTGAAAAAAAATCCAGAAATGCATATACTGTCTATGGAAACTGTGTCCCCTCATTTGCCTCAGTCAAGCAATGGGTCAGAGAATTTAAGCATTCTGGAACCTCTGTAGAGTAGGGCCTAAACCTGCAACTTCAGACAAAAATACATGCACACAAATAATTGCTGGTGATATAGGAGAGAAAACACGCTCGTCTCATGGGTCAAAAGAAAACATCCTTCATAATGATGTACATGTTCATGGTTCTCATGAGATGGATACCTAAAACGCTCACAGAAGGAATAAAAGCAACTATAGTGACCATGAGTGCATCTCTTTTCACCAATAAAATCAGAACTCTGAAGATTTCCAATTTAGACTGGTAACCTGCGATGAAACTTGTTTAATTACAATGGCCCAGTGAGTGAATAAGAATCCATCGAGTACGAACACGTTGGATCTCCAAGACCCAAGAAGTTTAAGGTTTCCAAATCCACCAGGAAAATTATGGCCAATGTGTGCTCAAATAGTCCAGGCATAATTCATATTGATTTACTACCATACCATACTACAATGAATGGCAAGCATATGCAGACCTTCTTTGTCCTGTGTGTCAGTTTATATAACCAAAAAGCCTACAAGGAAGGAGGGATAAATTCACACCATGCTTCGTACTAGCACCGTATTATTAACCAAACACCATTCATTTCCTTTGTCTTGGCCGTTTCAATAGAAAATGTAACAATCTTGTAGTCAGGCATCGTAGCCTGTCTGTTTTGCAAGGCATCGTCTTAATGCATTTATATCCATTTTTAAATTCGCCTCAACAGATGCTTTAGACAAAGATTATTGAATATTTTGAGTCAGAAAGTTTGGCTATTTTCAATGTCTGTAAAATGCATATATACATGTGTTAATGTTTTTTGCAATAAACAGACCCAAAAATGATATATATATATATAGGAAGGGAGATCATTTGAATGCAAAATGCGTATAAATGACCTATATGAGGTCTGTGGAGCAGAAACATAATTTTTAGGGATATTGTGCACACCCCTATACCCTACAGTATGGTGTTTCTTGCCACCAAAGTCGGTCTTTTTTGACTATCAGAGTGGTGTGAGACAATGTTTATAAATATTGGTGTTTACAACATTATGTACAACAACATGCACAAGACATGTCTTTGTGGCCATGCTTGTTTCAATTATGCAAGGTACAAAGTTCAAACTTGGCCAGTTTACAAATGTCCATGGCACAGAAGAGGATACCCCAGGCTAAAATGACAAGTTGTCCCTCCTTCTCTGCAGGCTCCTGGGTGCAACTGAAACACTAATGTAAAATTTGTGGTGGCATCCTCCTTCATCAGGACAATGCCCCAGTGCATACCTAAAAAGCTTCCGTGGGTGCTGTAAAGGAGTGCGAATAGGACATATAGGAATAGGAGAGATCACAATTAGCATTTTACGTTCATTTGGCTGAACACAAAATCCAATACACAAAACTCTTGTGGGCTGGAGGTAAATATTCCCATAATATTTTGATGGTTTATGAGTCAAGAGTTCTCACTTCTATTTGCAGATAGCAGATCTCCTGGAGAGATAGGACAAATGCATTAATATACTGTGGGGATCTGCAGAAAATAAACTATAGAGAACACCTTTAAGCGTACTCTATCACCTTGAGCATCATAACTTTCTAAAACTTCCTTCTGCATGCTTGGTGGAGATTGAGCCACGCTACATTCCTACTATGTTTGAAGAAAATACAGAGAAGAGAATATTTAAATCATATTTGGGCAACTCATACTGCAGTCAGCTGTGGGCTGATTGTAAAAGCTCACAGATGCATAAAATGAAAATTGCATATATTAACTGTCTTTGTACATTCTTTGACCTGCCTAGAATGATTAGGATAAGTAATGCATTTGTAACTATTGGTATCCCTAGTTATGCTGAATTTTCTAGGAGAGAAATGTACAGTTTTTGGAACAGAGCTGAATCCAGTGAAAACTAGAACAGACTGATTTTCCAACAGAAAAGCAAATGTCTCCCGGTGGAACACTTACCTCTCTGAATAAGCTACAGGTGATAACAAATTACAAATGACCAAGTTTGCTTGAAAATTACAATCCTATTTTAGCTCTCACCTAGATACATTACTCTAGCAATTTTCACCAAGTTCTTCAAGACTTATTGCAGAGAAACCAATTTCACATAAATGACCCTGTGACCTTGAAAATTAGGTCAAGGTCACCCAAATACAATCCCAACCTTGGTCTTACCTTGATACATTATCATACCAAATTTCATACAATTCCATCATGTTCTTCAAGACTTATCGCACAGAAACCAATTTCATATTTAAGTGACCCTGTGACCTTGAAAATTAGGTCAAGGTCACCCAACTACTATCCAATCGTGGATCTCACCTTGATGCATTATCCTTCCAAGTTTCATCAAATTCCATCAAGTTCTTCAAGACTTATCGCACGGAAACCAATTTCACATAAGTGATCCTGTGACCTTGAGAATTCGCTCAAGGTCATCCAAATACAATCCCAACCTAGGCCGTGCCAAGATACATAATCCTACCAAGTTTCATCAAATTCCATCCTGTTCTTCATGACTTATTGAATGGAAACCAATTTCACATAAGTGACCCTGTGACCTTGAGAACTCGTTCAAGGTCATCCAAATACCATCCCAACCTAGGTCTTGCCTAGATACATAATCCTACCAGGTTTCATCAAATTCTGTCAAGTCCTTCAAGACGTATCGCACGGAAACCAAGTGTTGAAGAACCTGAACAACAAGAAGAAGAAGCAGAAGAAGCAGAAGAACGGGCACTAACACAATATGTCCCCCGGCTTCCACCGGGAGACATAATTTGATTATAAACAGTCTTGCTGGCTCATGGCTTAAATTTAGAGAGCTATATGTATTTAAACTGTGGTCTGATGCTCTGTATATATAATCGTATGGTACAAGTGGTGGATACATTGCTTCAAATATATGTATTTTTCTTTTTCTTTCACTTTTATTTCACTGCCTATTTTGTTCATACTATGGACTTTTTGTGTCTGAAATAAAACTTATCTCTTATCTCATCTTACAGCATATGGTTTATGACAAGTTGGAACTTACAACAAGAGGGCTGTGTGAACAGCCCATGCTCAGTTAACCTAGAGATTCATCACACTTGTGACTCTTGGAACATGTGATAGGATCAGGGTCACCCATGTAAGGAGTAAGTATGACCACTATGGGGAAGAAAACTAACGTGCAACATCAAGGTCCCAGTTCAAGTAGTTCTTAAGTTATAATGAAGAGTAAAACTCATGTATATTGCACTGTGATCTAAGAGATCAGGTCCAGGTCACTCATGTACTTTCTAAAGATGACCTTCATAGAGAAACATAAACATGTGCAACATAAAGGTCCTAACTCAAAATAGATCTCAAAAGTCAAGTGAACAGTAAATTTCATGTCAGTTGTCCTGTGTCCTTGGATATGAGGTCAAGGTCACTCATGTACTGTTTGAATGTGGCTCTCAAAAAGAATCCTGACCATATAAAACATCAAAGCCAAGGCTGAAATAGTTCTCAGGTTATCATCTGAATAGTTAAATTCAGCTAAGTGACCCTGTGACCTTGAGAATGAGGTCAAGGTCACCCATGTAGGCTACTGTATAACTCCACTTGTTATGCCTTCAAGTGTTCCTATGCAATTTTCAATCAACTGGCCAAGTGGTTGTAGAGAATACTTTTTAAGATCTTGCCAAAAAATTGAAAAAAAATATTTATAAAAAATCAAAAAATCACTGGAGTGTGACCGTTTGAACAAACATCACCAAGTTTGAAGTGAATCTGGTTATTGGTTTGGGAGAAGAAGTCAAAATTGTGAATTACCATTGCCATCCCCACTCACTTACATTATAATCGATAGGACTGTATGCATTAACCAATTAGTACCTGAATTGAAAAAATTCATTAAAAATTGGAAATTCACAGTATCGCCATCTTGCGAACATCCTTGGTCAGCTCTTTTGCAATGAACATTTCCACCAAGTTTCAGCATAATCTGAGTGATGGTTTTTGAGAAGAAGTTGAAAACAGCGAAAACACACTTTTTTGCACAAAAAATATTTGAAAAATCACAGCATCAACTGTTAAACAAATTCAGGTCTGGAGGTCTCCAGACCTCCCCTAGCAATTTGGAATCAATTTGCCTGGCAGTTTCAGATATTTTTGAAGATTTGGCAAAAAAAAAAAAAAATGAACAAAAAATAAAAAAAGAACAAACAAATTCAGAAATCACTGGAGCATGACCATTTGAACAAACTTGGCACAGACCCACCCAAGATACATCCCCAACAAGTTTGAAGTGAACCTGGTTAGTGGTTTTGAAGAAGTTGAAGACATGAATTACCATTGCAATCCCCATTCACTCACATGGTAATCAATAGGACTATATGCATTGACTGATAAGCACCAGAATTAAAAAAAAAAAAAATCATTAAAAATCAGAGGTTTATAACAATGCCACTTCATGACCAACTTTGGTTGGTCCTTTCACAAGGAATATTTCCACCAAGGTTCAGCATAATCTGAGTGACCATTTTGAAAAAGTCGAAAATAGCAAAAACACCCCTTTTTACATAAAAAATATTTGAAGTCACAGCACCACCTGTTGAACAAATTAAGGTCTAAGGGTCCCAAGAAGTTTCCCTAAGCAATTTCAAAGTAATTGGCCAAGCGTTTCACAGAATATTTTTTTAAGATTTGGCCAAAAAATGAACTAAATTTTTTTTTTAAATCCCAAAAATAATTGGACCATATCCATTTGAAGAAACTTGGTAGGGACTCACCCAAGGTACATTCCCACCAAGCTTAAAGTGAATCTGGCCAGTGGTTTTGGAGAAGAAATCCAAAATGTGAATTGTGGACACTGACGGACATCTCCTTTGAAACTTAAAAGCTTCATACACTATTCCACCCTACCGACACTGGTATAAACCTGTAAATAGTAATACAATTTTTAGCACCATAAAGTTGACTAGAGGTGTTTTACAGACGGACGACGGATGCCTAGCCACCACATAAGCTCAGCAGACTGACAAGTCAGCTGTGCTAAAAACACGTTATTTCAAAAATGTGTTAAAATCATCAACTGAAAGTAGAAGTATGCTCACCAGGTCAAAACACAGTTGTATGGACAAGAATGTCAGAAAATTCACCCCATCTGACCCTGTGTAACATACCTGTGCATTCTGCAGAATATTGTTCACTAGCATGACTCGTCTTCTTGCATTATTTAGTTTCTTTACATAGGCATCTAACTCTATTGGAACTTGTTGGCTTTCTGATATCTTCTTCAGGTCTGAAAAAAAAAATATAAGGAATACACTATAACACATGCATGTAAGCATTTATGTAATACATAGGATTCATAGGATTCCACTTCAAACAGGCATGCATCTAAAATTTAAAATGTTTAAACTTTATTAACTTATTTTGCTGGTCCCTTCATCTTTCAACAGCTGTGACCTGCAGAGCAAGCTAATGATCTGTAAGTTGGGTTTACAATCCAGACACAGTTGATATCAACTCTCTCCCCTTTGAATTAAGACTGAGTCAATATCTTTCCTCAGCATGGGTTGGGCACTAAGTGCCCAACCCATGCCGAGGAAAGCTGTTGACCTGGGTCATGTTGTCTTGACAGGTCTCATCTTCAATTCTCAGTGAAATTGTTTTTTCATTGCTGTTGAAATCAGTTGAAAACAATGAAGCAGACATATGACCACCAGCCGGTTTTGGTCGGTTTAAGGGGGAAAGGGTTAAAGTGACAAAATGCTCCTTTGTCAGGGGCTACACAGAGAAACCTGCTTCTTCGACCCAATGCACTACACATGGCTTGTCAATCAAACAAGAATGCTACATACCTGTGACAAGAAGTATTAACACAGGAGATGTCGCACTTAGCAATTTTATCTGCATTTGGTTCAATACACAACCCAACACACATAATTCTTGCAGGCTAGAGGTGTGTATTCCCGTAAGATTCTATGTTAATGTAACATTCAAAAAAATTAACAGCTCTTTTTACTATATACAAACATAAAGCACAAGAAATTTTGTATTCCCAGACAGAGTGGGTTTGTAGTTACACAGGTACAATTATACTGGAAACTAATGAAAACACACACCTAGCCCACCTGCCAACAAACCCCTCTGTGAACAACCCACATGAACCAGTTGATCTTGACCTTACCTATTTGATACTGCCCTATTCTCTAGTTTGCCTCTATACGGTCCCCCTAGCTCATGTAGATCACTATTGTTTCTGATGTTCCTCCACAACAGAAATCAATAACAAGTCTAGGGATGATAAGCAGACAACTGTCCAGTGGACTGGTGGCCCATATGTGATTGATGTTTTAGTCTAGGGATGATAAGGAGACAACTGTCCAGTGGACTGGTGGCCCATATGTGATTGATGTTAAAGTCTGGGAATAATAAGGAGACAACTGTCCAGTGGACTGGGAGCCCATATGTGATTGATGTTATACTCTGGGAATGATAAGGAGACAACTGTCCAGTAGACTGGGAGCCCATATGTGATTGATGTTTTAGTCTGGGAATGATAAGGAGACAACTGTCCAGTGGACTGGTGGCCCATATGTGATTGATGTTATAGTCTGGGAATAATAAGGAGACAACTGTCCAGTGGACTGGGAGCCCATATGTGATTGATGTTATACTCTGGGAATGATAAGGAGACAACTGTCCAGTGGACTGGTGGCCCATATGTGATTGATGTTATGGTCTGGGAATGATAAGGAGACAACTGTCCAGTAGACTGGGAGCCCATATGTGATTGATGTTATAGTCTGGGAATGATAAGGAGACAACTGTCCAGTAGACTGGGAGCCCATATGTGATTGATGCTTTAGTCTGGGAATGATAAGGAGACAACTGTCCAGTGGACTGGTGGCCCATATGTGATTGATGTTATAGTCTGGGAATAATAAGGAGACAACTGTCCAGTGGACTGGGAGCCCATATGTGATTGATGTTATACTCTGGGAATGATAAGGAGACAACTGTCCAGTGGACTGGTGGCCCATATGTGATTGATGTTTTAGTCTGGGAATGATACGGATACAACTGTCCAGTGGACTGGTGGCCCATATGTGATTGACGTTATAGTCTGGGAATGATAAGGAGACAACTGTCCAGTGTAATGGGTGCCCATATGTGATTGATGTTTTAGTCTAGGGATGATAAGGAGACAACTGTCCAGTGGACTGGTGGCCCATATGTGATTGATGTTTTACTCTGGGAATGATAAGGAGACAACTGTCCAGTGGACTGGGAGCCCATATGTGATTGATGTTATAGTCTGGGAATGATAAGGAGACAACTGTCCAGTAGACTGGGAGCCCATATGTGATTGATGTTATAGTCTGGGAATGATAAGGAGACAACTGTCCAGTGGACTGGGAGCCCATATGTGATTGATGTTATAGTCTGGGAATGATAAGGACACAACTGTCCAGTGGACTGGGAGCCCATATGTGATTGATGTTATAGTCTGGGCATGATAAGGAGACAACTGTCCAGTGGACTAGGAGCCCATATGTGATTGATGTTATAGTCTGGGAATGATAAGGAGACAACTGTCCAGTGGACTGGGAGCCCATATGTGATTGATGTTATAGTCTGGGCATGATAAGGTGACAACTGTCCAGTGGACTAGGAGCCGATATGTGATTGACGTTATAACTGGTACATGTGCATCATAATAGTTACCTTGTATGTAGGTACACATATCAATGCTATCCTGCCCTTCAAAGGGGTATCTAATGCAGCAATTCAGTTTCTGTTGACATAGGTGAAAGCCAACAATTTTTCCAAAACAGAAAAAAATCCCCTTTAAAATGTTCAACCCTAAATGCTTGCCACATTGGCATGTTTCAGAACGTATCCTGATTAAAATACTTTTGTAAAAATATTGCTCAAAACAGAAATTGAATTTCCATTTTAATAATTGAAAACTTTCACCCATGTGTTGAATCTCAGATCATAGATTTAAACAGACACCAACAAACTCAACCTATAACAGTAACCAAAAAAAATGTTTACTTTGGGATGGAATAGAACTCACTGGCCTATGAGGAGCCCAGCAAAAGACGAAACAGTCATGCAGTTTGGCACATGGTGTTTATTCATTTATCAATATTTGTCTTGTCTTTCTATAACTTTATTAAGATGCAAGCATCATTCACAAAAAGCGTTTTGAAAACATTAAGTGACCAGCTGGGTGAAAGATAGTGATTTCATCATGTTTTACATCACAGTTTCAATGTAGATATAGCACAATTCACTAGGGATAAATTGTCTCAATAGGATGCCCCTAAATTGCTATATTGTTTGTGACAAGCACCCTCAAAAAAAGCATTAGTGAATGTGGGGGATGTTTTGGACATATATGAAGAGGCAAGTCCACAAGCCACAGATCAATAAAATATCAAATAAAAGCTAAGAGAAATTTTAAAGCACTTGCCCTGAGGTCACCAAAAGCTTTACTCCAATTGATAGGGCAACTGAGTTCAAACAGGGTGCATGCAATTTTGTTAAATCCAGTGGACAAGGTGTACATAAGCAAAAAATTGCCATGCCATTGATACACACAAATACATGTATATGTATTTGGTTATCTTATCTCATTGTGAAGTACCTAGTTCTCCCTGTTTGTGACAGCCTCCCTGTTGTTCCAGAACTGCTTAGCTGTGGTAAAATAAATTATTGTGACTCGCGTGATCCTGCCACGCAGGCAACAGAACAAAATTATGCATGTATATACTCACCTTCTGCTAGACTGTCTATGTGCTGTCTCAATTCCATTTGGCTTTGTCTGAAAAAATAAAAAATCACATTACAAAAATTGTAAATTTATATATTGGGAGTTAAAAAATGAATTGCAACATGTATAAGATTTGCTTCATTAGCCAGACCTTCAAGTGCATGCAAATTCTTTGGATGGCACACATGCCTGGCTGCAGAGTAATTTTAACTCGAGCCCACTGGGTAGGCTGACCAGGCAACTCAGAGGTACAGTGTTTTACCATTTTGTGGCATTAGTTTCGTGACAGACCTGACATTTTGACACATTAAAAACCATTTCCAGACACAGCATACAGTACTGCAAAAATGGTTTGGGTATATGTTGATTCCTTATTGGGTGACTGTTCAACATGAGAAAAATCAAGATCTAGCTGTTATCATTTTGGGAGATATAATATTACTATGCATGATGAATGTGACACCAGGTAGATGTCCATTTTACAATCTAATGTTTACCCCAAAAACTCTGTTTTGTTCAATACCATAGCACAATGTAAAGAACAGATATGCGGTGACAATTTGTCACAGTTATGAATAGGGTGAAGAAAAAATGAAATTCAATATCTGTTTCAGCCAGTGCACATATATTTTCTAATGTAAATTGTTACTTTACTAATGCAATCTACAGTGTTGCTATAATCAAGGTTTATGTATGTATATATATATATATATATATATATATAATGTTTTGAAGTTGCTAAACCATCCCCAATGACAAATAAAAATGTCAATCTGGCAGAATTTCCAATGGAATAGTTATTTCAGCATATTGAAGTTCTGGCACAGTAGGCTCGGCACAAGCTACCACCTCCTAGCCACGTCAAGTTGACTTCAACCTTATTTCAGATGTATCCTATGTTGTATTATATTTGTGATCTTCTGTGAGAACTGTATTTTTATGTATCTTGCTTTTATCTTCCCCAGAAATGGGGGTTCAATAAAATATTATTATTGATGGAGTATGCAGAAGCAGTCTTTCACATAATTATCTCATTCGTTTCAAATGAAAAAATATTTTGTAACTGGCAGTGCATTTTCAATATATATGTAGCATTCTTTGCTGTCCATAGCTGGGGTGTTCAAAATTTCAGCAAACTTGGTCATGAAGGACCCATAACCTGTGCATATTTTTGTGGGAATTAAAATTTAAATTAATTTAAAATACCTTTTAACTTTCATCTGATGCTCTTAAAAAGTTAATTTTAATTTCATCATTGTCCAGGTCAGACACAACTACATTTATACTTGTTAGTGTCATGCTGACTATATAGATACAGTCTGACTTGGTCAAGTGAGGTGCCTCTACCCTCACCTGACAATACAGGGGCATTAACAGGTAATCTTGGAAACCATTGCTCCTTCTACATGTTATGGCCTGTGGATTATAGCACTCAAGCCCTGCTGGTATTGCTCAGACTTGAGCAAGTCTCCATTAAAATTGAACCCTGAAAGGATCACAGATTGTCACTCTACTTTGAAATAAAAATAAAACAACAAGAGCTGAAACATGAAAAAAGCTAAAGAAGTTGCTTTAATGATTACTTATTGACCACTTGCTAATCCTCTTTTGTTGTACTCATACAGGAGTGGATAGAGACAGTGTGGATACAACAGATGTGAAAACTTGCATCCAGTCTTGTGCTCTTTACATTATCAAAAGATTATGTACTGGAGATATACTTGTTGTCTTTATAATCAAAAGCTTATGTACTGGAGATACACCAGTATACTGTTGGGTTCCGGGCCAAAGTATAGTTAATTATTTGTTAAAAGGGGTTTCTACACTGCACTAGGCCATAGAGGCATAACTGATGTAGTTTTGTTCGACTGGGTATACCAAGGCATGCAGAGTTAAGTCCTGTGGTCAGCAGATCTGCCAGACAACCTGGTACAACTGCCTACATATGCAGGCATCTCATTAAACATGCATGGGTGCCAAGAGACAACCTGAGGGCTGAGTATGGGGAAGCTTTGCTGGGGCTGGTTGAACTGTTTTGTTGTGGGTGTTTGGCCTTGAGTCACCTGCAGCAGGCAGCTCGCACGTTGCCCAGCACAGATGACAGGTCGCTGGACTACAGCACAGCACTGAATGCTGATGTTGGTTTAGGCTGGTGAGTGGTTTGGGCCATGCTGCACACAACTGTAACTCAATATAGCATCAGGAGATGCAATGCAGGGTCTGAAGTGACTCACTCCAGTCATGTTGTGGGATGACATGGCCTGGTGTCCGTGGTGGCAACAGCACAGGGCTTTACTCAGCGCAACCTCTCCAGCCACTGCTGCCTTAGGTAGGGGAGCCCAATGTTTAGATTGTGTTCTGCTGAGTACGTTTCTCGCAGGGAACCAGATAGGGCTAGTGTAAGGGGCCGGGAGTTCTGACCAGGGTTGTGCTAACAAGCCAACAGCAACACTTTCAGAAAGATACTAATCTTTATTTCAGATATCCTATGAAAGACCCAGGGCCTAATTCTAAACAATGGCCCAAATTTTAGCTATTCAGAATGCATGAAAATATTTTGACTAATGCCTGGTGTAATGCATACTGAGTTTTTCCCAGATAATCCTAGAAGCATAGTGGGATTTCCACATTTAACCAAATTTCAAGAATTACAGCCCTATCCTCTTATACCTAATGGAAAGCCCGAGTCACAGCCCTCAGGTCACGATTACAGCCCTACAATTTGTAGTAGGGCTCTGCGAAGAACCCTGGCCTGGGCCTGGCACAGATAGACTTCACAATGAATTTGTAATGAGGAGCTTAAAAAAAAATATTTTGATGCTGCAAGGCTATGACACCGTTATTCGTTAAGAGGGCAAATTGTACTGATTTAATCACTACAATTTCTCCTCTTACGCTTCAGTAACGGTGTCAAAAAGCAGTGAACGCATGAAATTGAATTTTATTAGAAAAAGGAATCCACCTGGCAGTGTGGCACCGGGGGACGGGGCGAGATTTTACATTTGTTGCAGTTCCACCGACCGCTTTACCTGACTGCTTTCACTCTCTCATCAACTTCTTCAACCGCAGGCTTCAATAATCCCACTAAACCTTCAGCCAGTGCGTCTCTGCTCGTGTTGTCAACGCTGTTTTCCATTTTTAGTGAAGTTTGGTGTTTCTGAATTGTCACTGCTTCCGCCATCACATACGGCCTTGACCTTCGAATCATGTGGCAATGTAACAGAAATATTGCTCCTTGTGACAGGTTGTGTTGCTTTTACTTTGAGTCTTTGTGTTTTCTGAGTGTCTCCATAAAATCTGTCGCAGTACCAAGAAGAAGGAGGAACAATGAGAAAGATAAGGAGACACACGTTTGGCATATTTTATAAAAAAAAATACTATTACATGTGTCTAGTTCATAACACCAAATATTATGACGTCAAACATGAATTGAAGCAAATGACGCTCTGCGGCATGGTGGGATGCGGTGCGGAGTGCCGCTGGCAGTATGCAAATCCACAAGAACTACCACTTGTGGTAGCTCGTTGGTAAATCACACCAAAACACAATCAGTTATACTGAACTACACCAAACGTACATTGTATATCCAATAGTAGGCACATTTTCAAAGTTCCTGTACATTTTATATAGGCTACTATATAATCCTGTGCGCAGGATAATACTTTTTAAGCTCCATGTTTTCATGTAGCCCAATATATGGGCTTCGCGATGTCTGATGATGATTTTTAAGTTAGCTATTTAAAGTGTGTGTGTCAGCACACACTTTTCTATTTTTCCTTTCTTTCTTTCTTTCTTTCTTTCTTTCTTTCTTTCTTTCTTTCTTTCTTTCTTTCTTTCTTTCTTTCTTTCTTTCTTTCTTCTTTACCAGCAAGTTTGTCCGACACTTTTCTCGGACATCATTATATGTAGAAACTCCAAACTTGACATGATTGTACCTCCATACAAGGAGTTTGACCGTTTTATACAGAGGAATGAAGATGTTTAAAATTATGCAAATTAGGGGCATTTGAAATTTTAAATCTTGAATATCTTCAAAAGAATAATAAATAGAGCTATGTGTCATTTCAACTTCTACTAAAGGATTATTGACCTTTGCGCATCTAATGAATTTAGAACAAAAGTTGTAGCAATTTAAATTATGCTTATTTAACATCATTTGAAATTTTAAAACTTGAATATCTTCAAAATTATTATAGATAGAGATGTCATTCCAACTTTTACTAGGGGGTTATTCACCATTGCATATGTAATGAATCTAAAACAAAAGTTGTATACCAATTTAAATTATGCTAAATAGCAGTATTCGAAAATTTTCGATCTTGAATATCTTCAACACTATAATGAATAGAGAGGTCATTCCAACTTCTACCAGGGGATTGTTGACCATTGCACATGTAATGAATTAAAAATAAAAGTTGTAGCAATTTAAATTTTGCTAAATAGCACCATTAGAAATTTTAAATCTTGAATACCTACAGAGCTATAATAGATAGAGATGCCATTCCAACTTCTACTCCTGTGTTATGGAATAGTTGTACACTGCCATACCGATATGCTTTGAAGACACACGCACACTGATTTGCTATGCAGCAAATCATCTTTCCTAGTTTTTACCTTTACTTGTTTGGCAGATACGTAATACGTAGTGTCATAATTTGCTTATTTTCTCCGACCCATATTTGTTGCACGTTTTATTGACATTGTTGCATTCATTCTATCGGCAAACAAGAATATTGATGATAGTGGCAAAACAAACAAACAAACAAACAAGTAGGTGTAGGCACTTACAGAAAATATCTCAGACTTAGTCATCTTAATTGTATATTATAATTGTTATCATTTTATTATTATTTCCACAAATAAAAGGACACATTTATGTTCTTATAACTTACTTACTAATATTCTATTCTATGCACTGGAACCCGTATTTTTAACCAATTGGCAACATAATTAGCACAAAGGTGTCTTAATTATTATCAAGCACCGTAAATACTGTGAGGTGCTGACAGGAGTGTATTTACAATGGGCCTAGTGGCCACCTGCAGTCAGCAAATGTGCACATTTCTTCTGTACCTCTGACATAAACCAGTCCACGTGTAACACATTCTAAAATAAGCCAAGTCAAATATTTGAACAATTATGGTCACTGTAGGAATCTATATGAAGAGTCAAGAGATTTGTCACGGTTGCTACTTTGTGGTTATTCAAAACATGAGTGGTACCTGATTCATCTCATTTCACATAAATTCTAGATAGAGGTGTTTGAATTTTGTATTTCGGTTTATTTGAATGTAAGTAGGTGACCATGTATCAAAATTTTGGTGTAATTCAATATATTTCGGTGTTCAGAACGACCGGAGTTCTCGATTATTTTAGCCTTGTTAGAGTCACACGTTTGCAGACCTGCATGACGGACCTGTGATTAAATGTTTATTGGTAGAATACTGTCAGTGAACAGACAATAATTATGCCATTGTAAATTATCTTTTTGTGACCACGGAACGGACGGGTCTCGAACCAGCAACCTTCGGCACCACTCACCTATATGTACATGTATTACATTGTAGAGTAACCGGTACCGAGTATCGGTATTTTCATAATTATAAATACAATAATAAATGCTTGATACAATTTTGTCTTTGTTATGACCTTCTGTTGGGCTTTGTGTTGCTGTCACAGTTAGGCGTACTAAGTTGGTACATTCTGCCTCATGGAAGACCAGTCATTGTCTTAATGAGTTTATGGAGTATAAAGATGTACAATTATTATTATTATTATTATTACTACTACTACTACTACTACTATATCATATTCTGTGTTAAGCTATATTAATACCTTAGGCCACATAAAAAATATCCAAGTTTATCATCAGTGGTTTTCTAAAAAAAAAAAAAAACAAAAAAAAAAAAAACAGGGGTGATGAGGGCCGGAGGGAGGTTTTTTTCTTCTTCTTCTTTTCCTTCCCTCCAAATAAATTGTTGCATTAATGCTTTCCGCAAGTCCCCATTGCCCACACAGCTAGGTCATTTGGAAGTGCTATTTTCTTCTAAACTGTTAAATGCAATACCTGGAAGAAATAAAATCTTTATTGTAAAAAATTAGGGATATTTAAAAATTTCCAATGTCGGCTTTGTCTTGTAATTGAAGGAGCAGGGTCATTGATCAGGATAGCATACTACTGGGCCTTTAGGTGTGCATTATAAAGGTAATCCTTCCATCCAATTTTTGTCCTTTTTTTCTTTTTTCTTTTTTTTTTTTTGCTTGAAATTGATATTTTCTCAAGTAGAATCCTAAACCTCCTCAGATTTGAATCACATATATTTCAGGTCTTTACAGTTACACAGTGATTAGGAATTTAAATTGCAGTCTTAAATTGTTAAAAAACGAAACGGTGCTATATGTATTTCCTCCATTTGTTAAACTGTAAATTGTGGACTTTTTGGATTTAAATTTCACTCAGTCATGTGAACTGTACATGACGCAAATTATTTTTAGGAGTGAAAACTTGAGGGTGAAAATATTTATTCTCACACTGAAGTTCGACACTCTTCTGCTCCTAGATGACGATCTAAAACAATTTTCCAAAGCTGGACCTTCTTAATTACTTTATACCCAATTTATAAACTTCTATGAAGCTACTATCTATAGATACACCACCTGAGACTTGAAGTAGCCTATGAAGGCTGCTATTATATTACAACAGTTTGCTGATGAACAGAACTGGAATTCTACTTCATGCGCTTAGTTTAGGCAAATTTGACTAGGCCGTAACATAAGGTCTTGGCCTAGCCAACAAAATTTTGAACCATTTTATAATGATCACATAAAAAAAGATCATTTTGCCGTGTTCGGCTCAACATAACCAATCACGATAATAATGAAGCATCTTGTCATGCTAATAAATTATGTAATGCTGTGTTTTGATTCGTTCTGTTTATTTTCCTCTTCCTTCTTTCTTTCTCTTCTTTTTTTCTCTTTTTTTCTTTTATTGGTCCAAGTTGGACCTTTTGCGGAAAATGGGGTTCGTCCGATCCCTTTAGCCCCCATACGCCCTTGCGCAGTAATTTACGGGAACAAATTAAGGCCTATCCCTAAATAATGTCCGAAAATAAAAACCATTTTGTTCACCGATCGAGGTTTCAAAAAAAGGGCAAAATTTCTAGTGCAAACTAATCGATAATTTCCCGTGCCATTCCACACCCCACCCTACTACACATGCTGTGCCATGCCGCGCAGCGTTGTTTCGACTGAGCCGGCTGGTTGGCCTGTTGATTTTGTAATGACCCGCAGATGACCAGGCCTAAGTACTGTTGCCGGTACGGTCGCAACAATATGAAAATGTTGGGGATAGTTTCGCAATTTAGTGGGGTTCTAAACCAACCTGTTACAGCTTTACTGAAAAGATAGCAAGGGATAATGATCATTCACGTTGTAATTGTAGCCATGGAATGGAAAGTGCATATAGATAGGACTCCCTGTTACAGAGGGCTGGTAGGAAGACTGGAAAAGAGGAGTGGGGGAAAAGAGTACTTTAAAAGCGTACAAGGTACTAAAAAAGCCAAAGAAAAATGTGCGTTGGGATGGAGGGAAGGGATCCAGGCTTCTTTTTCAAAGTAGGGCAGGAGTGATCAATCGAGAAAAGAGAAAACAGCAGTGGACAACAGGTAGTAATGGTAAATGTAAGGTATGTAGACAAGAGGCAGATGAGACAGTGGATCATTGCCTGTTGTGATATGCATAAAGAAAGATAAGAGAAGAATCTTTCAGACAGAAAGTGGCACAGGGAAAACTATAATAACAAGGGCCTAGGAGAGGTTCAGTGTTTAGAGGAACAGGAACTTGAAGCATGGGTTTTAGGTTTGAATGGTGGCTTTTTGGGAGGCAGGGAAGGTACTAAAAGTGTACAGGACTACCTGGTAGGGTGCTGGGAGAAAAGAAATGAATTGATTGGGCTTGATAGCGACAGGGTAAATTAGAATTTCAGAGTGCAGGGAGGCGAGGGAATGGTGGTAGCCCTTATAAGGGTTCACATGGGGTCCCATGGGAAATGCCTGAGCCTTAGAGGCGGGGATAGGGTGTATGAGGGATTTTTTTTTTGGGGGGGGGGGGGGGGGCTACAAGCGATGAGTGTAGGGGGATGTATCCACGACCAGGGGTCCGCCACAGCTGTGAGAGAGTGTTTGGTGGACCCTTTGCCTCGGCTCTGGCCCTTAAAACATGGCAGCATGCGCTGGTTAGGATCACCATGGTTCCTTCCGCCTCATCTATTTAAAGTGTGTGTGTCGACACACACTTTTCTGTTTTTCCTGAAATTCTTTCTTTCTTCTTTACCACCAAGTTTGTCCGATACTTTTCTCGGACACTATTATACATAGAAACTCCAAACTTGGCATGATTGTACCTCCATGCAAGGAGTTGGACCTTTTTATACAGAGGAATGAAGATGTTTAAAATTATGCAAGGTAGGGGCATTTGAATTTTAAAATCTTGAATATCTTAAAAAGTACACTAGATAGAGATGTGATTTTAGCTTCTATAAGGGAGTTAATGACCATTGCGCATGTAATGAATCTAAAACAAAAGTTTTTCAATTTTTTCCGGGACAACTGCGTCCTTTTTGACAAACAGTCTGGTTATATTCCTGGTGACGGAACTGTTAACCAACTAGTTTTTCTATATAACGAGTTTACCAAAGCTGTTGATTTGGAAAAATAAGTTCGTGTAGTCTTTTGTGACATAACAAAAGCTTTTGACAAAGTACATCATCCGGGTTTGGTTTACAAGATGAAGAAAGCAGGGATTCGTGGCAATCTATTAAAATGGGTCGAAAATTATCTTCATGACAGGTGTCAGCGCGTAGTTATCCAAGGTCAGGCGTCTACTTGGGGCAATATCGAAGCAGGCATCCCACAAGGCTCAATACTAGGCCCACTCATGTTTTTGATCTATGTAAATGATATTGTAGATATAGTCAGGTCAGAAATTCGTCTTTTTGCAGACGATACAACACTATATATCCAAGTAGATAACCCAGCCGAAGGGGCAAACACTTTAACTCCTGATCTTTCCTCCATGTCTGATTGGGCAAAACAATGGCTGGTCAGTTTCAACCCAGCAAAGACCAAATCATTACTTTTTACTCGTAAAAAGAGACCTGTTGATCACCCTGACTTAATGTTCCAAGAAACAAATATTGAAAA
Source organism: Hermodice carunculata (assembly GCA_964020975.1). NCBI lineage: Eukaryota > Metazoa > Annelida > Polychaeta > Eunicida > Amphinomidae > Hermodice > Hermodice carunculata. The sequence goes on from OZ026625.1 coordinate 45,732,006, forward strand.
TGTTGAACATCATAAACACCTTGGCATCATCTTTTCTGCCGACCTCTCGTGGGCATCACACATAAATTCGATTGCTGTAAAGTCAAGGAAATTAGTAGGTATTCTAAAAAGCCTCCAATATAAATTGAACAGACGGGCGCTGGCATGTTTATACTTCTCTTTCATTCTGCCCTGTTTAGAATATGCCAGCGTGGTCTGGGATGGATGCACACAATCGGACAGGGATCTCCTGGAAAGTATTCAACTGGATGCAGCGCAGGTTGTAACAGGAGCAATGAGTCGAACAATTCACAGTAAAATATATGAAGAAATGGGCTGGGAAACACTTTCCGAAAGAAGACGTAAACAAAAATTAGTCCTCATGTTCAAAATAGTGAATGGTTTTGCTCCTGCCTACCTCTGTGACCTAGTTCCCCAGACAGCGGGGGAAAAAATGCATATAACATAAGATCCAGACAAACTATAACACCTCCTATTGCTAGAAAAAACATACATTACAACTCCTTCCTCCCATCTACTATCCGTGAATGGAATTTTCTTTCAAGATCAATAAAAAATTCGGAAAATGTTGACGACTTCAAACGGAAATTAAGCAAAAGTAAACCAAAAAGAAATGAATTATTTTACTTTGGAGAAAGAAAAATTGCCATGATACATGCCAGGATGAGAATGGGCTGTAGTCAGCTGAATTCTGACTTGTACAACATGGGCTTGATAGCGTCCCCACTTTGTTCTTGTGGTCATTCTGTTGAGGATTACTTCCATTAGTTTTTTCAGTGCGGCAAATATCCCATCCAAAGGGACAAACTTCAAACCGAAATTGTATCTTTGGCACCTTTCAACCTCAAAACATTACTTTACGGAATATCAGGTGGCAACAAAAACGCAAATTATGACATTTTTCGACCAGTACATTGTTATATTAAATCTACGGAAAGATTCAAGGATTAGTCAACCTCAGTAAAGCTTTCAAGCAGGTACCTCTCATTATAATTTATATTTATACAGATCTCGTCGCCAGTTTATGATATGGACAATCAAATTAACACGTACTCGCCCAATAGCCTCTTCTCCTTCTCCCTTTCACTGTCTGCTGTCTGTGACGTACTGTGCGTCTATCTATATGTTATCTGGCAGCCCAACATTGTATGTATGTATTGTCACTTTATGTACAAGAGGTCTTAATATAGGCATTGTGCCTGTTGACCGATTGTTTTTCGAATAAAATATGTTTAAACAAAACAAAAGTTGTAGCAATTTAACTTATGCTAATAAGCAGTATTGGCCTTTCTAAAACTTGAATATCTTCAAAACTATCACAGATAGAGATGTCATTTCAACTTTTACTAGGGGGTTATTCACCATTGCATATGTAATGAATCTAAAACAAAAGTTGTATACCAATTTAGATTACGCTAATTAGCAGTATTCGAAATTTTTATTCTTGAATATCTTCAACACTATAATGAATAGAGATGTTATTCCAACTTCTACTAGGAGGTTGTTGACCATTGTGCACCTAATGAATTAAAAACAAAAGTTATAGCAATTTAAATTATGCTAAGTAGCACCATCAGAAATGTAAACTTGAATAACTTCAAAGCAATAATAGATAGAGATGTCATTCCAGCTTCTACTCCTGTGTTATGGAATAGTTGTACATTGCCATACCAATATGCTTCGAAGACACTCATACTGATTTGCTATGCAGCAAATAATTTTTTCTAGTTTTCTTTCCTTTCCTCACAGGGGCAACCAGCAGGATGGCCGTCATCATATTCTGGTCGATACGAACCGTGCCTACCATTCATACTGACCTGCCGAAAATTGAATTTATATGATGCTTTGGAAAAATTACAGTGAAGGGCAGCGAAGTTAGTACCTAGTTTAGCCAACCTAATATAAGCTACGAAGAACGGCTCAAGAAGCTTAAACTTCCAACTCTATCATACCGGCGACTCAGAAGGGATATGATTGAAACGTTTTAAGTTTTGAATACCTCTGATAAACAAGTTACCCATCATCTACCCCTGAACAAGACTGTTACTAGGGGACACCCATTCATATTAGAAAAAAAAATACCCAGGAAAGATGATTTGCTGTATAGCAAATCAGTGTGTGTGTCTTAAACGCATATTGGTATGGCAATGTACAACTATTCAATAACACAGCAGCAGAAGTTGGAATGGCATCTCTATCTATTATAGTGTTAAAGATATTCAAGATTGAAAATTTCGAATACTGCTAATTAGCATAATCTAAATTGCTACAACTTTTGTTTTAGATTCATTACATGTGCAATGGTCAACAACCCCCTAGTAGAAGTTGAAGTGATATCTCTATAATAGTTTTGAAGATATTCAAGTTTTAAAATTTCCAATGCTGCTAATTAGCATAATTTAAATTGCTACAACTTTTGTTTTAAATTCATTAGATGCACAATGGTCAATAACCCCCTAGTAGAAGTTGGAATTACATCTTTATCTGTTATACTTTTTAAGATATTCAAGATTTAAAATTTCAAATACCCCTAATTTGCATAATTTTAAACATCTTCATTCCTTTGTATAAAACGGTCAAACTTCTTGTATGCAGGTACAATCATGCCAAGTTTGGAGTTTCTATGTATAATAGTGTTCGAGAAAAGTGTCGGACAAATTTGCTGGTAAAGAAAGAAAGAAAGAAAGAAAGAAAGAAAGAAAGAAAGAAAGAAAGAAAGAAAGAAAGAAAGAAAGAAAGAAAGAAAGAAAGAAAGAAAGAAAGGAAGGAAGGAAGGAAGGAAGGAAGGAAGGAAGGAAGAAAGAAAGAAAGAAAGAAAGAAAGAAAGAAAGAAAGAAAGAAAGAAAGAAAGAAAAGTGTGTGTTGACACACACACTTTAACGAGATTGAAGAGAATTACCAGAAAGAACTGTTATCCATTGAGAATAGTGAACAGTTGGAATGCTCTAACAGCATATGTTGTGAACACTAAAACCAAAATTTATTTTGAGAAAATGTTAGACTATGCGTGGAACGATGCAGAAATTAAGTACAACCACCGGCCTGACACTCCAAGTGAAATTAAATAGATGATGATAATAATTATAATAATAACAACAATAATTAATAGTAAAGTGGCAGAAAACATTAGACATCATTTGAGCAAGGAGAAAATTTATGTGACAGCGCAAGCCAAGGCATTGTAAACAAGGTGAAGGTCACAATTATTTAACTCTTTCGTTCCACAAAGTTTTAGTTTAAACATATTTTGTGTGGTGGCTGGGAATGACACAGTTAAACGTGACATCATGATAGTTGGTAACTTAGCACTTCGTTTTGTCTTACAAGTTAGTCCATCATTTCAAATAACTGTCATCACTATCGTGACCCTGACAAATGTTTTGAAGACCGCCTCCCGGGTCAAAGCGAGTCCACATGCCGTTGCCCCTGTCGGTAGCAGCTCCACGGTAGACTCTGCCGATACATGACCTTATATCCTTATCCGACGAGCCCGGTTGCAATTGCCGGTGCTGATTTTGCATTGTGCCAGTGGTCGGTTCAGACTTCACTGCAAGCAAAGGTTGAAGAATCGGAAGATGGCAGACCACGCGATTCTTCACAGTGGCTTTCATAACCCGACACTGCGGCGATGGCAGACCGCAAGTACCACCATCACCGCGACACATTTGATATTCCCGCTGTTTATTACGTGAGTATGGTGTCACTGTAAGAGACACGCAATACATGTACTAAAATAAAATCGTCTGGCCTAGGTGTTTTTATGTATGCCGTGGACAACGTGGCATATGGCAACATTTTAAAAGACGTAACAAGGAATTTATGTTAATTTATATAATTGCATCATGGCTCGTGCATATGAGCCTGTTGAAAATGCAAAGTTTCCTGATGGGTTTGCCTTCCTGTCAAACCAAAAGCTGATTGGGTCCATGACTTGACACGCTGCATGTGGGTTAATGCTCAATGGGTCAATTTTGATTAGCTAGTAACCAGTGGTACCCCTCCAGGGAATTGAGCTATCGGAGTTTCGGTTTTGGTTGTCAAAACCATAGATCGTCGAGGCATCGACGATCTATGTCAAAACCAAAGATCACCGCGACGACCTATTCGTGTATGTCAAAAATACAAAAAAAAAAAAAAAGTGGTCGCAGTCTGACAGCTACATGTCGGATTTGTTCAAAACTGAACAAACACAAAAACAACGTAAACAATCGCTTTTATATGGCTTTAAGTCTTTATTCGACAATTTAACAGTTTGTATCAAATGTGCCAAAACTCAGGTAAGCCCCATCACTGCAACAATTGACACAAATTAGTCCAAAATACTGTGCGGCATGGCGCAGCTTGGTGTGGCGCGGGCAGCGGTCTCATACTTGACCTGGACTGGGGACCTTGGACCGCAAGTTCCTGATAATAGCGCAAACAAGACTACTGGGTTTCTTTTGTGTTCGGTTTTTACAAATTGCTTAGTCATCTCAGGTGTACACTATAATTGTTATTATTTTTGCATTGTTTTTACAAATTAAAGGATAGACATGTATTTGTGTTCTTGTTATTCTAGCTATCCTATATATCCTACTAGAACCCGTATTTGTTAAACCAACAGGCAACATAATTAGCATGAAGGTACATGTAGCTGTTGATTATTATCAAGCACCAGGAATACTGCGTGGGGCTGACAGGAGTGTATTTGCTAAAGGCCTAGGGGCCATCTGCATTCAGCAGATGTGCATATTTCTTCAGTACATTTGACATAAACCAATTCATATGCAGGTCATTCTAAAATAAGCCAAGTAAAACATTTGAAGAGTTATATGATCACTGTTTGACTATAGGATATATGAAGAGTCAGAGATTTATGTTGCTACTTTGTTGTTATTAACATGAGTAAAGGCACCTGATTCATCTCATTTCACATAAATTCTAGGCTAGAGGTGCTTGAATTTTATATTTCAGATTATTTGAATGTAATTCGGCAATTTTAGATATTAATTTTGGTGTAATTCAATGTATTTAGGTGTTTATACCGACCACAATTATTGAGTACTGTCACAAGTTGGCAGGCCTACATGACAGGGAGAGAGTGCCGCATATTTATGTTTTATGTTCAGAACAAGTGGAACTCAAACCTGCAAACCTTTGGCACCAACCTCCTAGCTGAAATAGGGAATGCACATATCCACTTGACCAAATCCCCATTCTTAAAAAGAATGGTTCAATGGAGGTAGTATATCTATATATTCCCTTGCCTTTGGTAATAATATGCATACATATGCTTACATGCGTAAAACTAAAGACTTACATAGGCCTACGACATGTATAACTTCTTCCAGTGCTATTTCCACAGTTATCAACATTTCAGGTTACAAAATCAGGAGGTTCAAGCAAGGGAGTGCAAGGACTGGGGGGTGGGGGAGGCGAGGTTTTAGAGGGTGGGCCTCCCTCCCACGCTAGGGAGTTTTTCAAAAATTGTACTCCATATGGTGTATTCTGACGACAATTTTCAAGAACTAAGTAACTCATAATTTGCCTCTATATTGTCAATATACAACAGACAAGCATACATGTTTGTCAGATCAAGTCATCCATTTATTCATGTGGCATTAACTCATTCCACCCTGATAGAAGACTGAGTCAACAGCTTTCCTTGGCGCGCTCTGGGTGCATTGCGCCCAGAGCGCGCCAAGGAAAGCTGTTGACCATGGGCATATAATTTGGAATGATCTTCCATGCAAGTTTCATCCAAAATTTTGAAAAATAATCCCTAAATTAGTAAAATACAATGAGCAGACGACATTTAGATATTAGCGGGAAAAAGCGTCATCAGGGTGGAATGAGTTAAGACTGACAGTTTCACATCATGATGCATTGTATGCCCACATGCACAGACCAAGTCTCAGAGGCACTTGTCACAGAAACAATAATTGTCACAGTTTGCAGTGGATCTGATAATGTGTGACTATTGCAAGAACTTTTTTATTTTATTTTTTTGAAAATGGCTTGAAAGCTCATGATTGCTGTCGATGGTAGTCCTCCTGTTCCAAAATGATCGCCAACTGCATGGCTTGGTAGAAATGGCAAGTATGCTATTTTCACTTGTTGCACTAAACACAAAAGAAACCCAGTAGAATGCATAGTCGTGGTTGTGCAACAGGAATGTCCGGTCCGAGGTTCGTAGTCCAGGTAAATTATGAAACCAGTGTCCGCTCCACACCTTACTGTGCCATGCCATACCACGCCACGCCTAGCAGCGTACATTGGACTTAGCCCAATTGACACCACTGCGAGACTACTATTCAGCAAAATTAAATGCGGCAAACTTGCATTTCTATTAACTAAGCACATGACGATTTGTTCTGGCGACCATGTTGATTTCTACCAAATGTCCCAGGAGCAATTTAGATTTAGGACAACCATATTATTGGACGATGTTGATTAAATGTCGGATAACCAGCAAATGGCAACTTGTGGTGGTGGCAACTTCTTTCGTTCTTTTATTTGCTTATCTTTCTGTCTTTCTTTCTTCCTTTCTGCTTCCCAAAGCCTCCAAACTTTAACAAGGTGACTGTGACTGACCTGCCAATAAAACTGAGCATATTATCGCAATGTTCAAAATTATGCAAATTAGGGTAATTGAAATTTTAAAATCACATCTTAAGGGAAATGAATAGGGCAGCATGAAACCAATAAAGATCAGTATTATCCATCATCATTATGATCACCGTCAGCTGTAGAGGACAGCTCCGTACAGTGCTCATGTATATCACCAAGATCCATGTGGAATTGACTTATGGGTACAGCCATTTTCAGGAAGTTAAACTGCACCAGGCACAGTGGTCTGTGGATCTTCAACATCATCGGTTGCCTGGTTTGTACCATCTGGGCTGGAAGTAGATTTTCTGGGGCACGACATGAGACAAAGGTACACTCCAATCCAATTGGGGGTAGAACCAGTTTTATTTTAAGTAGATTCACCAAGCAGTGTGTTCAAAATTCTCTATAAACTTATAACATTTAAATTTGAAATCAAGATTAATGAGAACAATACCGATTGCTAATAGAAGACGGGCAATTCTGTGGTGTCAGACATACACTTCAGAGGATGGAGCTTGATCCCATAAAATAATAACTTACTAACTGACTGTAATTGTTGTTCATAAGACTTACTAATGGTATGATTTGTAAATAACTTCAAGCCTTTTTCGAATTTCTGCAGATAGTTTATTAAAATCGAGGCAAATGCACCGGTGTTGGATGTACTTACAAAATATGATTTTGTTCAAAATTCAAGATATGACATAAAAACTCTGTGAATTTTTCTCAGTTTCCACAAACCCTGTCCCAGACATTTGCACAAAGAGATGTGTCACTATACTGTGTTGGGTTAGCATTATGGCATACCTGCTTTTAATATTTAACTCTTACAGAGCCAATTTAGAGACTGAGTCAACAGCTTTCCTTGGACCAAAATTTTCACTGGGAACATAGGCATGCTGGTACTTGAATGAAAGGTCTTTTAATGAGGAATATGAATCTGGAATCATTACAGTAATCCAGCTTCATCAGCACAGCTTAAGCTGTGACTGGCACTCAAAGGGTTAATTGGAGTTACAATATTATTCTCATGCTGTCAGACGTACACCTCTTGGTACCAGATGTGCAGTTCTGTAAATTTTAGATTCATATTGATCTAATGCAAAAGTTTAGAAGCAAGTTGAGTCAATTTCCTCTGCTGTGTAATGCAGAACAATATTAACATGTATACATATTCCTATAGAGGGATTTTGAAAGCATTTTTTTCTTCTTGTCTAGAGTTACTGAAGGGGTGAGGTGGGGCCAATATGATATCTTTCTTGTACATGATTTGGCTAATCATAATGAGTAAAATGCCAAAGGAGGGACTTTTTCCACAGAACTGTGGAAGTTCATTGGCTTATTTACAGCAAGCAGTTTAAATAGTTCTTAAAATTCCACTGGGCTCTTCTGGTAGTAGGAATTGTAACAGATATCACTATTGTATGCATGTAGAATGTTTAAAGAAAATGCTACCATGGTGCACTCACCAGCCCACTGTAAGTTGTGGGTCGGTAAGGGGTTTCCCGCAAGGGCGTACTGGGGCTTTTTATTTGCCGTACTGGCGTACTGGATGCCCTCTTATTTTACGTACTTTGCACTATCCAAAATTTTGTAAGATTCTTATTTTCCGTACTACGTACTCTAGAAAAACAATTACCTGTACCAGCGTACTGACCCCCCTTTACCCCCCTTTAAGTTGTCATACAGTCTGCAACTCACCATGAAATGGAACCTTATGTCAGCTGCATTTTCTACAAAAAGTAAGGCATGTATTGGATACAATGTACAGATATTATTCTCTACTGGACCCAACCAATATATTTGTGCAACCACATGGATACTGTAGCTTAAATAATACTGGTCAGTAATATTGTAGGGGGGATGAACATGATATTGAAAGCTAAATTCACACACATGTAGTCATAATCTAGCCTGTGATTGATTACTGTATTGGTAAAGGGCACATTATTTTCTGTTACACATACATCAATTTTGAGTGGAAAATATCCATGTCATTTTTATAAATCGAATTATATGGATTTTTTAGACAAAGGTACAAAGCACAAATTTCATTGTAAAGTAATGCAAAAAAGGGAGAAAATCACATGCACCAAATGTCATAGTTAATTAAAATTTATACTTTTGCAGGCTTACTGTGAAAATTTGAGTTTTGTAATAAAGTTTCGGCAAAATGTCATTTTCATAGAAATACTGAATCTTGACCCCCCTCCCCCCCCCCAAAAAAAAGTGTGATGATTACCTTTAGCTAACCATGTATAGGTTTGGTGATCTACATTGCCAAATGTGTGCCAAGAAAAGTATGTAGTTCCACAGGAAGACCTGCAATATTTGTAAATATTGTTCTGTCACTTGAGTATTTGGAACATTTCAAGTTTTAATATCCCAGTGTGTAAATGGTACATTAGGGTCATCAACACATTCAGAACACTTGAATTAAAAAAATCATGTTTTAGGCTTTTATATATGTCCATTCAGCCAGGAGACTGTGATACTTTTTCATCATCTTCAGCTTCGCAACTAGCATTAAACATTACCAACTTTTAGTGTAATTTGGATCTGCATGGATACTATTCCTGCCTGGACCGAGTGGACTATTTCCAACAATGTATTGTTTGAGCAATAAAACTTTCCTTGTGTTCTGTGTGAACAATTACATGTACACATAGTCATTTAATGTGTATTCATGTGCTAGAAAACAAGGTATTGACCCTTATTTCCTCAACCTAACTGTCACAGACTAGACATGTATGCATCTGACACCAACAAAAAATGAATGAAAGATGTTATTAATGCAGAAATTGAATTTTAAAATCGTTAGGCCTGTGTAGTGGACTTTTAAGTATTATAATTCCACTTGTGACAAAACATATTTACAATGGAAGTGAAAGAGTTTATCTATACAAGATGAGGTCAGATCATCAAAACAGGCCAACGCATAAAAAACAAATGAGTGGGGTTTTTTTTGTTGGTGTCAGATGCATACATGTAGACGAACAGCTGATGGCCTATTTATATCAGTGTGCAGACTTTTGTCTGACAATAAATTATTTATTGTTCATTAAAATACCAGCTCAACTACCCCTTCATGACCAGTGCAGATAACAATCTACAGACAGATGGTACATCTGTGTTGTGTTATCCAACCTGAACAAGCTAAGCTATCAAAGCATGCAGGCTTTTGGTAAATGTTCGAAAATATTAGATATTAAAAGTAAAAGACCGGCACTAATTATGAATATGGCAGTACAGACTGGAACTAGAAAAGAAGATTTTCTTCACAGCAAATCTGTCTGGGTGCCTTCAAAATGAGAACAGTTTGAAATGATACACTTTGCCATTGTTCAACAAAATCTAAATTTTGTGTATTAGCCTAATTTTTATAAATTAAAGTACTCAGCTTTGGTCCTTGGTTCAAGGGATGTGGCCATGTCCCAAACTTATGAAGTGATGTTTGAATGAAACTACTATCTATGATAGTTTTGAAGCTATTCAACATTCTGATTTTGTGTATTTGCCTAATTTGCATGAATTATAAGCCTAGAAGAATTTTGGTTTACTGTTCATTGAATGGGGCTATGCCACAAACCCATAAATTAAAGTAGGAATGGCACCTCTATAATAGTTTTGAAGCTATTAAAGATTTACATTTTGCATATTCAACTAATGTGCATAAATTAAAATCCTACAAGTTTGGTTCATGGTTCATTGGATGCGGCTTTGCCACAAACCTACAAATTGAAGCTGGAATGGCATCTCTATGTACAATAGTTTTGGAGATATTAAACTTCTATATTTTTCAATGCCCCTTATTAGCATAATTTGGAATTCTACAACTATACTGTTCATTATAGTGGCAAGTGTCACAAAGGTATATATGCACATATAAATTTTGAGTCTATCTATTTAGTTTGGAAGATATGGCGCTTTTAAAATTTTTGTTGCCTCTAAAAATTTGCATGATTTTAAACATCATGACTGTTCCAAATGAGATGCACAATTTCACTGGTTATGTCAGTCACCATAGCAAGTTTGGTGGTTTTTGAAAAAATAGTGTCTGAAAAGAAAGAAAGAAAGAGAGAAAGAAAGAAAGAAAGAGAGAAAGAAAGAAAGAAAGAAAGAAATTGACCTTTTATTTCATTGTTAATAAGACCACCTGTCCTATGTGACCATTTTTGTCTGGCATTCATTGATTAGGGGTGGTCTGAAATTGCAAGTACCACTGTACAGTGAAACCTCTCTACAGGGAGCACCCTGGCGACCAGAGAAAAGTGCCCACTCCTGAGAGGGTCAGCTATTCTGGGCAGTATTGATGAGTATATGTGCATGTACAGTGTACACATATTATATAATTTAGAGGGATGTGTATACATGCAATACAAAACTTTTTTTTTTTTCCTTTATTACATAAACAAATTTTAACGGAAGCTCTCAAGAAACTGCATGAACATGTACCTGTGAACCAAGACAAAACTATACTGTCTCAGTATTGGCTATGAAGAACAGGCTTCATCTCACTGGTTACAAGAAAACAAATACATGAAAGTGTCCACTGAGATGACACAAATATTTGCACTTCCCTGGTCTGGCTGACTCAGCTCTGTATGTTACACGTCTATTTTTAACAGAGGGTACACTCAGGCTTGTTCTGCCTAGAAGTCCAGAGCTGTGAGTTCCCGTTGGACTGATAAGCTCTGCAGACTGACATTGCCTCAGCCAAAAACAGGCCAGCTAGGACACCAGTGGAAGCAAAAGCCTGCCTGGTACATATGGCAGCATGGGATCAATCTGTTCCTGCATGAACAGGGATACTCTTTATTTTATTGAGAGCCTCATTACACAGTTGTTGGGAGTCCCCCCTCCCACCCCCCACCCCACACCACAATTTGCAACAAGACCCAAACCTTTCAAAGCGTACACTCAGCATGCATGGACAGAAAGCTGTGAGACAGGTTCAAGCTAATAATTTTTTAATACAGAATGGTTGCCTGGTACCATAGAGGTCAAGCAATAGGTCATACAGTAGGCAGTTGAAAGCCTGCATGGGATCGGGGAGAAATTTGGTGAATTTAGCATGCATTAAAATTCCCCAAGTTTTGTTTGTGCGCTATTGGATTTGCCAGTTGTCTCAAACCTATATGTGTAAGTTAGAACTTTGTGTCTATCTGCAACAGTTTGGAAGATATGGAGCTTTTAAAATTTTAAGTACCCCTAATTTGCATAATTTTAAACATCATGACTATTCCAAGTCAGGTGCTTAATTTCACTGGTAGGTCAGTCACCATGGCGAGTTTGGTGGTTTTCGAGATAGTAGGGTCTGAGAAAAAATTCGGACAAATCTGGTCGTAAAGAAGAAAGTGAGAAAGAAAGAAAGAAAGAAAGAAAGAAAGAAAGAAAGAAAGAAAAAAGAATTCTTGGAAAAACAAAATGCCTGGGTTGGCACCCAGACATAACTAGAAAAGAAGATTTCCTTCAAAGCAAATCTGTCTGTGCCTTCAAAAGTTGTAAATAGTGAATGCTTCAACTTTTATCCTTTGGTACTTCACATTACATTAAGCTTATGGCTGGATGCAAATTTCAAATTCCAAATGATCTTGACCTTTGACCTTTACATGTCACATGTAAATTGCACAGTGTTACAATGCCCACAATTTAAGCCCAACATGAACCAAATCAGAGTAAAATTGACCAAGTTATGGGAAGATGAAACTTTCAAAGGGCCAAATGACCTTGACCTTTGCCTTTTTGGAGTTACATGTTCTTACAAAAATGTGCAGTGTTGCAATACCTACAATTTGAGTCCAACATGATTAGAATTGGATGGAGATTGGCCAAGTTATGACTGGATGAAACTTTCAAGGGTCCATGTGACCTTGACCTTTGAACTTTAGAGGTCACATAAAAATCAAACAAATGTGCAGGGTTACAGTAGCTACAATTTGAGCCCAACATGATGAAAATTGGATAAAAATTGACCAAGTTATGGCTAGAAGAAATCCACCATCCAAAGTGGCCTTTGACCTTGAAATAACCTTTTACCTTGAGATGACCTCTGCATGAAGTGAACCTTGACCTCAAAAATGACATTTTGGCTTAAAATTGACCTTGACATGACCTTTGACCTTGACAGTATCTTGACATTTGAGATGACCTTTACCTTGCTATGATCGAACTCCTATACACTCAGAACCACATCTGCTATAGTATATAAGATATTGAACATTTAAAACTTTAATTAGCCCTCATTTGCATAATTTTGAAAAAGCATGACCTCTCATTATAAAAAGGCCAGACTTTATCCATAGAAGTGTAATTTTGCCAAGTTTGGAGTTTCTACATATAATACTTTTCAAATGAAATGTCGGACAAATTTGCCTGTCAAGAAAGAAAGAGAGAAATAAAGAATTCCTAGAAAAACAGAAAAGTATACGTGTGTTGACATGCACACTGTAAATTTTTTCCTATTTTACCTGAAAATGTGAGTTTCACAGCACCTCCTTTCAGGCCCAATTTTAAATACTAATTAGTAGTTTAAATGGGCCAATACTTTCAAATTTTGTAAATTCAGTGTCTTCACTTAAGAATAACACCCAATATGACCACAGATTTTCCTTTTGACAATTTGATCCTCTAGTTGACCTTTTCATAGAATTGTCCAGAGACAATAAAAACACCTGTGCCAAACCCTGCACATGTTTGTTGGTGCAGTTTATACTGAGGACGTTAAACCTTGGCTTCAAGGTTAGATATATAGCAGATTTCAAGTGATTAATTTCCAAATTATCAAAATCCTGCAACCATATCTGGTTTAATTAAATCTAAACCTGGAGGAAATGGAGCATTTTGAGTCATAGAGAAATTCCATATTTAGGAAAAATTTTAGAAATTTCTGTGTCGGCAATTGTAGCATGATGGACTAGAGCAGAAGAAAATGAATTGCACACTGGCAGTAAAGTCCTATGTGGGCTAGTGGCTGTGCAGCCACGTTCAAGAGTAACTTCAGTCGATGGTGGCGCAGCACAAATTAATTTGACAGGACATGACACATTATTAGGGCAAGGAGGGTAGAGAGCCTCTCTATCCTCCTTGATTAGGGCAAGCAATAATAATAATAGATATAACCCTAGAGCTTGTAAGTAAGAAAGAAGCTGAAAAATATGATTTACTTGGTAGAAAACGCTCAACACATGTTTAACGTGTATGTGCAAAATCGTCATTTTAATCACCTTGCCCAAGGGCAGTTTTGCTGCTGGGTGAATGTTGATTTGCCACAATTGGCTTTCTTAAAGGTTAATAGGAAATGTTTGGAGAAATGCATGGTACAGCTTCCACAGAGTTCCGTAGAGTGTGTAACTCTGCTTATCTCCAGACACAGCTAAAAAGTGATCCTCTAAGCTGTATTGAGCCATAACTTTTGAATTTTCATGATACACTGGAATGCTGGTGGCTTTTCTAATGCGAAATGAGTTTTTTCGAAAGTGAGAGGAATTGTTGTGACAACATGGAACTTCCTTCCTTCAGGAAATAAGCATGGTGGCCAAATGTGCATAAAGCCATTTAATATCCCGCTCAGAACAATCTAGCACATAACCCTGTGGGACACTATTTTGTATTTTCTGTGGTACTCAGCATTACAAATTGTTTTGGAGGTATGAATAACAAAGGAAAATGTCCATGATTGGCTTGATACAGTTCATCATGCATGAATTCCAAATCCCAATCCCATATACTCTGAGAGTCTACACACATGTACATCTACATGACCAGTCAGCCCACCTGTGGCATGATCCCAAAGAGTCTTGAGATTTTGTTACAGATGGAGATGATGTAGAGTGTAATGAAACAATTAAAGGAGTGAAATCTTAGGTTAGATGGCCAAATAAAGAGATGTTTCTTTCTGCACTGAAAAGAGAAATACCAAATGAATAGTAAACCAAAGTTGTAGGATTTTAATTGATGTTAATTCAAAACTTTAAATCGTGGCTGTCTTCAAATCTGTTAAAGATAAGATGCCATACCAATTTCAAATTGAAGGTTTGTTCCAGTGATGAATCCAGTGAATAGTAAACAGGACCAAAGTTGTAGTATTTAAATTATGTCTCCCGGTGGAAGCCGGGGGACATATTGTTTTAGTGCCCGTTTCTTCCGCTTGTTGTTGTTGTTGTTGTTGTTGTTGTTGTTGTTGTTGTTGTTGTTCAGGTTCTTCAACACTTGGTTTCCATGCGATAAGTCTTGAAGGACTTGACAGAATTTGATGAAACTTGGTAGGATTATGTATCTTGGCAAGACCTAGGTTGGGATTGTATTTGGGTGACCTTGACCTAATTTCAAGGTCACAGGGTCACTTATGTGAAATTGGTTTCCGTTCGATAAGTCATGAAGAAGAAGAGGATGGAATTTGATGAAACTTGGTAGAATTATGTATCTTGGCAAGACCTAGGTTGGGATAGTATTTGGATGACCTTGAGCGAATTCTCAAGGTCACTGGGTCACTTATGTGAAATTGGTTTCCGTTCATTAAGTCATGAAGAACTTGATGGAATTCGATGAAACTGGGTAGGATTATGTATCTTGGTAGGACCTAGGTTGGGATTGTATTTGGATGACCTTGAGCTAATTCTCAAGGTCACAGGGTCACTTATGTGAATTTGGTTTCCATTCGATAAGTCTTGAAGAACTTAATGGAATTTGATGAAACTTGGTAGGATTATGTATCTCGGCAAGACCTAGGTTTGGATTGTATTTGGATGACCTTGACGTAATTTTCAAGGTCACAGGGTCACTTATGTGAATTTGGTTTCCATTCGATAAGTCTTGAAGAACTTAATGGAATTTGATGAAACTTGGTAGGATTATGTATCTCGGCAAGACCTAGGTTGGGATTGTATTTGGATGACCTTGACTTAATTTTCAAGGTCACAGGGTCATTTATGTGAAATTGGTTTCTCTGCAAGAAGTCTTGAAGAACTTGATGAAAATTGCTAGAGTAATGTATCTAGGTGAGAGCTAAAATAGGATTGTAATTTTCAAGCAAACTTGGTCATTTGTAATTTGTTATCACCTGTAGGTTATTCAGAGGTCTACGTAAGTGTTCCACTGGGAGACATTTGATTTTCTGTTGGAAAATCAGTCTGTTCTAGTTTATGCTAATTAGAAGCACATAAAAACTTGAAATTTTTAGAAATCTTCAAAACTGTATAGATAGTGGTGATAATCCTATTTCTATTTGTAGGTTTGTTCTAGTGATGAATCCAATAAACAGAAAACCAGAGTTGTAGCATTTTAATTTATGCTGATGTGGGGCACCTAAAAATTTAAGTCTGTATCTTCAAAACTATTTTAGACAGAGGTGCCATTCCAGTTTCAATTAATATGTTTGTGCCATAAGTGATTTCAATTCTGCAGGAGGTGCACACTACACAAACAGCCAAGTGTGATTTCTATGGGTACATATACAGATAAGGACATCCAACAAGATATAGCTATATGACAACAGTATAACTTTAAAGGCACCCAAAGAGATCTGCTCTGAAAGGTTTGTGTTTGAGTACAAAAAGGCTTCCCGAAGACAAAGATAAGCTAGTGACCTCAGATCTCCAGTAGAACTCCCAGGTGGGAGTGCAATGCCAGGCAGTTCTAGCAGCTCCAGGGAAGCATTTTAAATTACACAAATGAGGCAAAAAGACAAAGATTAAAATCTCGAATATCTTCAAAACTGTTATACAGAGGGATCATTCTAACTTTGAATTATAAGTTTGTGCTATTGGGAGATTCAATGAACTTAAACTAACTTTATAGCATTTTAAGTAATGCAAGTTAGGCAAATAGACAAAATTTAAATCTTGAATATCATTAATATTATTACAGTTGTAGGTACCACTCTTACTTTCACCTATAGTTTTGTGTTATTGGTGCACTTAATTAACCATGAATCAAAGTTGTAATTAGTTTATGAAAATTAGGGAGAATACACACAATTTAAGTCTTGAATATCTTTAACACTATTACAGCCTAAAATAGAGGTGCTGTTCCAACTTCAGTTTACAAGTTTGTGATATTACTGTAATAGACCATAAACCAAAATTGTGGCATTTTAATTTATGCAA
Source organism: Hermodice carunculata (assembly GCA_964020975.1). Classification (NCBI taxonomy): domain Eukaryota; kingdom Metazoa; phylum Annelida; class Polychaeta; order Eunicida; family Amphinomidae; genus Hermodice; species Hermodice carunculata. The sequence continues at coordinate 45,748,703 of OZ026625.1, forward strand.
ATTAGATACCGAATTCAAATCATTCAAATTTTGAAAGCTCCCAGATAGATTCTGAGATTTGCTGTGAAGTAAATCTTCTTTTCTAATTTTAATATTACATTAACTCAACCATTGGCCAATGTCAATGCTTTGAAAATGTAATTTCTACTGTTAATACTTTTTCCAGGGATGCAGTTGTATGACAGTGCCAGTTGCTTTGCTGTTGGTTTTGTGAACCTGGTGTTTTTAATGACAATGAGGGGGTTGGGCCTGTTTTATTACTGTGGATTCAAAAACAGCTGCTGTGTGCAGGAAGTCAGTTGACTCGAGATACTCACTATAGAGACCAGGAAGACTGACACTGGAGACAGTGCACATCAATGCATGTTTTCTTGACAATCTTGTCGAATTTAGAATCAATATCTCATGCTGATAAAAATTAATGCACAGCTGACAAGAAACATTAGAAGATGATTTGATTCATGGTCAGGGGCCCACATCATTCAAAAAGGAGGTAACCATATCTGTAAAGTTATATCTCCCTTCATCAGACAGGGCAAAATGTGTTGCTTTGCAAAAACTAGAAACTTGGAAATGACTTTTTTTAAGAAAGTCTTCATCATATTCTGTCAAAACACATTGAGCTTGATCACATTACTTTGGACCTAAACTTCAGAAAGCCGTTCAGTGGTTACGGATTTTTAAAAAAAAAATTTAATTTTTTTTTTGTGAAAAAGAGTCAGCTATTGCAGTGATACAGCACCAATAAGAATCAAATAAGCAATAGATACTTAAAAATAATTATAAAACGGTATCATTCTGATGTAAAAGCTCAAAAATACAATTTAAACCACTTTGGTACAAAGAGTGTGGGAGAGTCGCACATGCAGAGACACCTAGTGTTGAAAAATGATATTATAGGAAAGTGTAATGTTCAACATACACAATATGAAATAAGGTTATTTATTGAGAACAAAAATGTTACTGTTTTCCCTATTCTCCCTGACTTGATAGAAGACTTAGTCATCATCAGTGTGGAATAAGTTTGCTTTACTACTACAGATTTTGGTAATGCCCTTGCTGCGGTGTATCCATGAATAGGTACACCTGTATCATTACCACTTTTCCGTAGCAACAGGGACAGGTAATTTTGGCAGGAAATTATATACATGTCCCATATTGTAAAGCAAAGTAAATCTACACAATCAGAACCCAGGCTAGCACCAGAAAACCAAACAGACGTAATTTCCATGGTGGTCCAAATGTATCTATGAAAATAATTGTACTCAGGAAATGTGATTTGAACACTGAATAACAGCCGATCAAGTAAATAATAACTAAAATTAAAGACACATGGTTCTACTAATTATAACAGTAACATCATAAAAATAAACATTTCTTTTTCTTTAATATAATCCATATGTAGACCATTCTGAGACCACAACTGTATGATAAGCCATCCAGCTCTACAGGTGTGCTCCGGGCACAGCCATGCACAAAAAAACTACAGAAATAAATAGCCAAGAAGTATATAGTCACCCTTTCCCCCTTAAACTGGCCAAAACCTGCTTCTGGTCAATTGTTGACTGCTTCGGTGTTTCTAGCTAATTTCAACACAGATGAAAAACAGTTTGACTGAGAATTGTCGATGAGACATATCAAGATAACATGCCCCATGCATGGAAAGCTGTTGACTCTGAATTAAAAGGGGAAAAGGTTAAATGGTGTAAATGGTGCTGATGTTGAGATGCTGCCAGCCTGACCCTGCACTTTGTAGCTCTGCTGGCTGTACGTTGCAGGGCTTATGCAATCATTCAAGTCTGACCATCAGTCCATCCTTCTGTGTACTTTTGCTTGTAGACATGACACAGTCCACAGTTTTCAAGTTAGCCCCATATAACTTTCAGGACCGATCAAGTGTATGAAAATTTAGGTCAAGTTTGATGGTGGTGGCACCCCCTGTAGTTATATAATAAATGGGTCAAGATGTGAAAAATTTCAGACTGCTCTGTTTGGAAGAGTTTTTAATGAGTCATCGCAGAACTTGGCAGGAGTAATAATCAAGCTATGCGGGAAAAACATTTAGTAGTTTAGTGGTGCCACCTACAGCACTATAAAAGACCTGGACCAAAATTTCCTGAAAACACATGCATTTAAATGAATATGTTGAGGGAGAATATGGCTTATGATACCAAATGAACCTTGTAGATGTATTGCATAATATGAATCATCTTGACCTGCTTTCTCAAGGTCGCAGAGGGCATTCATTTCAATAAATGGTTTTTTGTTATAGTTGTTACGTCCGAACTTGTGCACATCTATCAATATACCATGACAGGATTATACAGACAAAAGTTTGAAATGGAGTCATGGTGGCACCACTGGTGGTATTAAGTGGAAGTAGCATCATAAGTATTGAAAATACATTAAATTGATTATTTTGATTATAAATTTAGATTAAACTTCTAAATTTACACCAAATATGCAGTAAAAGTTTGTAAAATTTTGGGTGACCTTGACCTATTTTAAGGTCATTATGGACATAGCATTATAAGTATTAAAAGTACATTAAATTGATTATTTTGATTAATTGAGATTGAACTTCTAAATTTACACCAAATATGCATTAAAATTTTGTAAAATTTTGGGTGACCTTGGCCTATTTTAAGGTCATTATGGGCACTGAAGGATACCTAATTTGCCATCTTGAGAAGTAAGAAGGCTAACAATATATCAAATGTGCCACAAATTTGTATCATGTATAGAAATTCAATATTGCATGATATGGGTGACCTTGACATACTTTCTGTAGGTCATGGAGGGAATGGATATCAGGAAACTATTTCATTGCACATGATGTCCACGACATAATAAATTGAGATGGAACTGCAAAACTGACACTAAATGTCCATTTGGCGAATGGTCAAAATAAGATATATATTGTGTGACCTTGAACTATTTTTCAAGGTCGGTTAGCATTTAGGAAAAGATACTAAATTCATTGTATTGCTAAAGAATAAGGGGAATGATACCAAATGTACCACAAAGGTTTGTTCATATATGAAAGTTTGATGTTGCATCATGTGGATGACCTTGACTAATTTCTCAGGGTCATGGAGGGAATGCATTTCAGGATACGAATTTTTGGCAATGGTCATCAGATTATATGTCAGCAGAGCATCAGGCCCATGGGCCTCATGTTACTCACTTGCCTAGATGTGTGAATTAAAGAATAGGGGCTTAAACATACATGTACATGTAGGTGATCAGATCTTGTGAGAGGCGATGCCTCCAAGCCCACCACAACAAGGGGCAAAAAAAAAAAAAAAAAGAGAAAAAGAGCAACATGTATTTTTCTCATTTAAATTAGGGATGTGAACTTTCACACTTGCAGAAGCTAATCTTTCTTTTCTTTTCCAAATGGCACTCGCTGTTTCTGTGAATGAATCAGAAAGAATGGAAACCAGTGATATTTAAAAAAGGGCATATTTATATGAATATGCATATATCATAATGTAAAGATTCAAATATATCAATATTTATGCTTTCATGAAAGATTTCACATTTGGCAGTGATGACCAAGATGCAATAGAAGAAATCCCAAGTCTTCCTGGGCAGGCCAGGTATGGGGTGAACAAAGTAGTGGAAGCCATTAGACCATCCATACAGAGAGGCTTGCAGTCTGTTCTTTTGTTTGGAGTGCCTTCCAAACTGCCCAAGGTAAGTTATTATACAAACATTTCAATCTTATTTTTCTTATTTTCTGTGGTATAGAGGATATTTAGTGGACACAGTGAATCTCCCAGTTCCAACAGATCAGGACAGTGGTGGCCTTAATAGCTTATGGCATCAGGTTAACATAATTAATCACTTTTACTGAAGATAATTGTTTTACTTTTATTTTTTTTCCAGGCCTTCGCAGTGCCCTTGTTCAAATTATTATTTCAGGGAATGAAAGTGACTTTTGTCTTGTTATGATAATTTTTGTATCACCATGTTTGTTGCTCTTGTTTGTAAATAAAGGGAAAAAATACAGAAGTATACACTTGTATAGTGATATGTATCATGCATTGTATTATGGGTAATGTGTCAGAGCTCATAAATTTGCATGTCTGCTAGCCCAGGACAATTAAGTCAATTTCCAATCAGGGGCAAGTTAGAATGGCAAAACACTAGCCCTAGTGGCAACCACAAATTTTTATTTTTTCTAAATGACAGTTGCCTGGATAAACAGGCCTTCTTTGGACAGGGGGCTAGTTAAATGCCTGAGGGCTGCTATTGAAAAATTGAATTTTACAGAGCGGCTGAGCCCTGTGTATTGTGATTTATTTTGCCAGGATCTCCGAGGCTCCAGTGCTGATGATGCCAGTACCCCTGTCATCCTGGCCATTAAAAAGCTGAGGGAGGCATATCCTGATTTGCTGGTGATCTGTGACCTCTGTCTCTGTGCCTACACCTGCCATGGTCATTGTGGTAAGTGCACCCAACTTACTGGCATGTATCACCTGAATTACTGGTCCTGGTGGTAATTGTACAGGTCTGGTGGTCATCTGGGACCTTTTTGCTGTGTGCATACGCCTCTCATGGCCATTGTGCTAAGTTCACCTGACTGACTGGGAAGTTTACCTGAAATAGTGATCATGGTGGTAAGTTTACATGACCCACTGGTCAATTGTCACAAGTTCACCTGACCTACAGTTACGCCCGGCTAAAAGTTAACAGCCAAACGCTTTTTTCGCGTTTTGCTGGTGTTTGGCTTGTGTTTGGAAACGTTTGAAAAAGTTTAGAATGTGTTTGGAAAGTGTTTGGAAAGCATTTGGGAAAAATCTCAAACACTTTTACAAAACGTTTGAACACTTTCACAAAGCTACTGAACACTTCTCCAAACGCTTTCAAACACTTTCCAAATGCGTTGAACAATTACCCGGACGATTTCAAACACCTTCACAAACACATTCAAACACTATGCATTTCAAACACTTCCATTTAAATGATGAAGAATCTCCAAACGTATTTTCAACAGGTCCAGCAATATATGATGTACCTACATGTAAATGTGCACTTATCCAGCATTATAGGTTGTATATATTTATATAAAACACGATCCAAATACGTTTACCCAAGTGTCTAATTCAACTAAAATTGATTAAAGACTTAATTCTTCATTTAAGATGTCATGAATACTTCATCTTTCAAAAACTGTTTCGGAGTAAATCCATAGGCAATATCATGATCAGATCATGGTTCATGATCTGATCATGATATTGCCTATAAATTTACTCTGAAGTAGTTCCTAATTTTCAATTAAAATATATATAATTACTCCAAGGACCAATGAAGTATTGCCTGGCTTACTCCACTGGAGCTAATTCCATTGCTTGGCTTAGTAAGCCAAACAATACTTTAATTGAGCTGCTTCTGTATTTCCATTCGAAATTTTAAAAGTTAGCCCTTTTTCAAGAACTTCACTTTCAGAAAAAGTATGATAGCGACTGGGTATACTTGCTACTGAAAGATCTGTAACTTTATAATAAATGAAGTGTTAAACCTGTTAATGTAGGCATATTATTTGTTTTCTTCTACCTATACTTATTTTCTTCCTGAATTAGGTAGCTTTTGTTGCGCTTTCCACTGTATCACAGGCATAAACCAGTTGCAATTTGTCACGCAAACAAGAAAACAATCATATAGCCTACAATATATACACATGCATTGTAAGTGATACATGTACAAACTGTTACATAGAACTGATTTTTTTGAAAAAGCATAATTTCAACTTTATTATGAAATATACATAGTGGAGCTTTTTGGCTTATCCATAAATGAAGGCATCCACATGTTGTTGGGATTTTTAGGTGCCGATCAGCTTTTTAGACACTTGTTAAAAAATATTCGTGTCATTAGAATTAGATTACCAAGTGCACATGTACATGTACATGTATCACATACGTTTGGTGCAAAGTGTAAAGTCTTTGAAAGCGTTTGGAAAAGTGTTTGAAAGCGTTTGGCAAAGTATTTGTAAAGCGTTTAGAAAGTGTTTGCAAAGTGTTTGCTACGCGTTTGCAAAACGTTTGATTTTCACTGAAAGTTTTTGGGAAACGTTTGGGAAACGTTGGCGCGTTTGGCGTTTGTTAACTTGAACGCGAGCATAACTGTACTGGTAAGCTTACTTGAACTGCTGGTCATGGTGGCATGTTTGTATGACCCACTGGTTATTCGGCAAGAATTTACTAATTATTGTGATGGGTCCAACAGAGGCACTTTCATAGTGGTAAATGTACCAGAACTACTCCTCACTGTGGCGAGTGAACATGACATACTGGCATATGTAAATTTACTTTACTCACAGGTCATTAAAGTTTTGCCAGACATATTGGTCATTATGGTAACTTGACTTTACGTACTGGTAAGTCTACCCAACGTATGATCAATGTCAAACAGTTACGTCATAGTATGGTTACATTGTCCACACTTGTGGTCCTTTTATCCTTTAAAAGGCCGAAGTAAAATGCAACATTCAGTTTCTGTTGAATCACCGTTCAGAGAGTTGGAGCAGAGACTTACTCCCTGTAACTGGTAAATGACTGAGCATTTATGTTTTCCCCAGGGATCAACAGATGTCACTCACCTCTGATGAGTCCAATTATGGATAAAACCAGTCAAAATTTTGGCACATTATGTATCTATTGTCATTAAGATTTGCCTTGCTTTTTCTATTGCTATTTGAACTATTGGTCATTTTGTTTTACTATACCTTAACTGGACTCACTCCCCTTTTTTTACAACATTTAGTTTGTTAGTTTGACCAAATATGCAGACAAACGGGCCATGGGCCTAAGGCTCTGCTGACATACAAATTGATGACCATCACCAAAAATTCATTTCCTGAAATATATTCCATCAATGACCCTGAGAAATTAGTCAAGGTTGTCCATATGATGCAACATCAACTTCCACATGATCACACATTTGTGATACAGTTGGTATCATTGGCCAAATTGTTTTTTAACATATTGAATTTAATGGATGTGGTTGATGACCTTGAATAGTAGATCAAGGTCACACAACACATAAGGCTCCGAAACATGTTGAGTAGTTACCCGCTGAAGACCCTTTAATTTATTTGGGCTAATACAGCCTATGTCAAAATTTTACAGAGGAACGTGTGCAATATGGACAATAGAACTTCTATGTATATAAGTTAGACAGGGACAGGTTAGCTTATGGAGAGTAAAGAGTTCGGACTGCGGAATAGGGTAATGACTACTAGGAAGTGGTTTTGGACAAAAAGACACAAATACAATATTACAAAATTTGACCATTGTCTTAATGCATATTTGGTGTAATTTTTGCAGTTCCATCTAAATTTCTTATGTCATGGGCATCACAATCAAATCATTTCCTGTTGTGCATTCCCTCCATGACCTTGAGAAAGTAGGTCAAGGTCACCCACATTATGCAATATCAAACTTCTATATATGATACACATTTGTGATAGATTTGGTATCTCAGGCTGGGCCCATCTTTCTGCTGCAGGGTGCACATGTTATGTTTATAGCTTCTGACAATATCCATTTTCACACTATTGAAATCATTCTGGGCACCCAAATTCTCTTTTTTTTGTGTGTGTGGCGAGTGGACTTTATATTGTTCAATAATTCCACTTGAACCACCTGATAGCATGACTATTTTTACCCCAAAGAGGTGAGATTTAAAAATGAAGCATTTGAGTGAAAAACTAAAAGAAATGTAGTCTTACTGTATAGGAAAAATATAGAACTACTGCCTCTGAGAAGTGATAAATGCTAGGCTGGCAGATATTGAAACACAACCCTGAGATTGACCTCTGGTCATTAGATTGACCTCTGACCTTTACATTGAAATGTTAGCTTCGAATTGACCTCTGACATTGATGCTAATCTCTGGCCTCCACAGTGACCTCTGACCTTGGTATTGATCTTGGACCTTCGTATCACCCCATGACCTTGGTGTTGACCCCTGACCTTTGACAGTGACGTCTGGCATTGACAGTGACCACTGACCCTGATATTGACCTCTGCCCTTGACATTGACCTCAGGCCTTATCTCACCACATAATTCCTTCTGGGCATCATAATAGTCAGGATATCGTACAATGCATGCAGTTTTAGTTGCCCCTAAATTGCATAATTTTCAATCCCTCAACTTTTTTTGAGCAATATAGTGAACTTCACTATTGGAGCTATGCCCGTGCAAATTTGAAGTTTCTGGGTCGAGCATTGTCCATGTTTATGCCACCAAAAATATCGAGTGTCAATAAAGAAAAAGAAAGGAAGAATTTCTGAGGAAATAATATTAATGTGTTCACACATGCACAACTAAGTTTTCATATTACGGTTACACATGTGGCATCAGATTCATAACTTAATTAATACATATACATACAAATTGTCACATTCGATTAGAAACATATTTCTTTCCCACAAATGGATTTCAGCAGTTTTAAGCGATCCATGTCTATAGTAATATGTAATGATATAGTTTGCAAATCACAGTTTGAAGAAATGAAAGATGAATTATTAAAAACACATTTCAGGTATACTTAAGGAAAATGGGACCCTGGACAATGAAGCCAGCATCAAAAGATTGGCCGAAGTTGCTTTGGAATATGCAAAAGCAGGTATGTTTCCTGCACACTTTGTCTGAATTCTCAATTGCTTCACGTCATGTGTTGATAGTGAGGGAATGAATTTATGGGTGATAAATCATCCCTAATTACACCAGAGAGCTTAGAGAAATTATTGTGAAATATGAGTCAATTGTGAATTGATAGTTTTTATTTAATGGTAATATTCTTGCGAAGATGGTAGCAAAATGTTGAGTGTTGTACCATCTATATGTATGTAAGAACACTGCCACTGCCAGGAGAAAGTGTTAAATTAGCAAAGAAATATGACGAAATATTTTTAAGAAATATTGGTAAATTAGCAAAGAATTATGATGAAATGTCTTCAAGAAATATTTGTAAATTAACAAAAGAAATATGATGAAACGTCTTCAAAGAGCTATCTTATTGAAGGTATCATGTATGCAGTGCCTAGTGGAAAGTGGTCTTTATAACAGGTACTGCTGTGTTTTTATGTTTTAACATTTGTTTTCTGGATCCGCAAAGTAGGATGGAGCTCAAATGGGATACTGGAACTGAAACAGAAATGTAGTGCATGTATATGTATTTCATAAACACCTTTTAATTTGACAAAACTTGATGATATACACATCACATATACCTGGATGCTGTCTTAATTTCATACATATAATTTGCTAAGTGACTTGCCTTTTTGAGTCATATATTAAATACATGACACTTTGATTGAAAATGTTCCAAATTAACCCTATGCAGGCTGCCATGTGATAGCTCCATCTGATATGATGGATGGACGAGTGGGTGCCATAAAGAAGATACTCATAGCCAATGGCTTGGGAAACACAGTGTCTGTCCTCAGTTATAGTGCCAAATTTGCTTCAAGTTTTTATGGACCATTCAGGTGGAGTATCAAATTATTTGTTTTTTGTTTTGTGTTCTTTCTAGGGGACCACTGAAGGCGAGTCCCCTGTAGTGATTGCAGGTTCCGGCCGGCCGCCCACCATGATAACTTGAGAAGCTTTTGAAGTAGAGGTTTCACATTAAAGGGCTACATTATATTCCAAGATAGATGACCTTGACCCAATGCCCAAGGTCACAGAGCCACATTAGTGAATTTGGTGTCAACATGATAACTTAAGAAGTTTTTGAGCTAGGGCTGTCATATTGCACAGGGCTATTTTCATCTGTGAAATACAGGTCAAGTTCAAAGATGGCTGACCTTGACCCAATTCCCAAGGTCACAGAGCCACATTAGTTAATTTGGTGTCTGCATGATAACTTTTTGAGCTAGGGCTGTCATATTGCACAGGGCTATTTTCATCTGTGAAATACAGGTCAAGTTCAAAGATTGCTGACCTTGACCCAATTCCCAAGGTCACAGAGCCACATTAGTTAATTTGGTGTCTGCATGATAACTTCAGAAACTGTTGAGTTAATTCTTTTATATTGCTCAAGATTATAGTCACCTGTAAGGGCTAAGTCAAGTTTGAAGATGGGTGACCTTGACACAATTCCCAAGGCTACAATGCCACATACATCAGAATCCTTTCTGCTGAATAATTTGAGAAGTTTTTGAGCTAGGGCTGTCATATTGCACAGGATTTTAGTTCCCTATGAGGGCTACCTTAAGCTCTAAGATGGGTGACTGACCCTATTCTCAAGGTCGCAAAGCCACATTAGTGAACTTGGTGTCCACGTGATAACTTGAGAAGTTTTGGAGATAAGGCTTTCATATTAGACAGAGTTATTCTCCTCTGTAAGGGGTATATGTAGGTCAAATTCAAGGCTGGGTGACCTTGACCCAATTCCCAAGGTCACAGAGCCACATTAGTTAATTTGGTGTCCGCATGATAACTTGAGAAGCTTTTATATTTAAAAAGATTATAGTCCTTTGTAAGGGCTAGGTCAGGTTTGAAGAGGGGTGACCTTGACATAATTCCCAAGGTCACAGAGCGACATCTATCCAGATCATTTTCGCTTGATAAATTGAGAAGTTTTTGAGCTAGGGCTTTCATATTGCACAGGATTTTAGTCCTCTATAAGGGCTACCTTAAGTTTCAAAAAGGGTCATCTTGACCCAATGCCCTACTAGGTCACACAGCCACATTAGGGAATTTGGTGTCCACCTGATAACTTGAGGAGGTTTTGAGCTAGGGCTTTTATAGTGCACAGGGCTATTTTCCTCTGTAAAAGGCAGGTCAGATTCAAAGATGGGTGACCTTTACCCAATTCCCAAGGTCACAGAGCTACATTAGTTAATTTGGTGTCTGCATGATAACTTGAGAAGCTTTTGAGGTACAGGGTTAGCAATAATGCACAAATGTGTGCAAATTATGCAAATAATTGTGCTCTGGTGCACTGATTGACACAGCCCTGCATTTTTCTGATGCAAGGGAAAAATCTGATCCTTTAGACCAGAACAGTGTTAGCGCGCTAAAGTAATCCTCTGAACACGCTGCTCTGTGTTTGTGGTTTAAAAATTTTGACATGCTGAACCTACTGGTTGGTTCTTACAGTGTTGGGAAAAAATAAAGATCATGTATTAAGTACCGTGAGATGACTTCCTGTGCAAAAACAGCACACAACTGCCAGTCACACGCATGTGACATTGTGTAGTGGCTTGCATGGGGTGACTTCATCGCAAGTCACCCCATGCAAGCTTACTTTTCAACTTGTATTTTTAATATGTTGCCAGTTTCACTGTCAACAGTTGTAGCTAGAATCGTTGTAAAAATTGACATTTTTTTACAGTTTGCAAGCGACAATAAGCAGCGTATTAGGGGAAATGTTTTGTCTCGACTCTGTCTATAGATTGATGAAAAAAAATTCGTTTATAGTATCGAGTTAAATTTGGACAAGTGGATTTTGCATACGGGTGAGTAGATTTTGAAATCTACTTGCCCTGCCCAAATTCGGACAATTAGATTTTGCATATGGGTGAGTGGATTTTGAAATCTACTTGCCCTGCAGTCAAGTGATTTTCTAGAAAATTGTCGAGCCCTGAGTCTATGCCAGTGGTACTGTCAGTCATCAACCTGCAAGTAAATTCAACATCATATAAATTTTCAAATTTGATTTTTTCGGAGCTTATCATGGCCACTGTGGCTGTGACCCCCTGAAAAGAAACCAAAGGTTGTTTTTAGTTCTCTTTCTTTTCCCTCTCTTTCGTCTTGGGGAATACATTCAGTCACTATTCACTTGTGATTTGTCTTTCAGTAATAAATGAAAAAAGAGATTGAAAATGTTAAACTATCCCGAACAAAACAAAGAAAAGACAAAGCATAGATGTACATGTATAATCCATGAAATCATGTAAGTGTATACAACAATACAGTGGTCCCTCTCTTGTAAGGCTCCCCTGATGAGAGGCCACCCCTTCTACATAGGCCACTTCTCCATGCATCAAGTACAGTGTATAGTATTTTCATTTTATTTCTCCAAAGAGAGGCCACCCCCCCCCCCTCATAAAGCCACATTTTTGGGGCACTTGGGGTGGCCATATTTGAGGGGGACCACTGTATCATCTAATATATTAACTCATTCCATACATGGTCACAGGCCTTGGTCAGTGGTTCTGGTACTGCCTGGTGAGTCATGCTGCAGCTGCCCTCGCGGCAACTGCAGCATGACTTGCCAGGCAGTGCCAGAACCACTGACAAGACTATAGGCATGTTGGTACTTGAACAAAAGCTCTTTTCATGAAGAATTCAAATGCAATTGTCATTTTAAATCTAGGTAAATATACGGAAAAATCAGGGACTGGTATGGAATGAGTTAATGTACAGTCTTGTTGTAGTAATGTAACAGTTTTTGATTTGTTGTAGAGATGCAGCCAAGTCTGCCCCATCATTTGGTGATCGGAAATGTTACCAGCTTCCACCAGGGTCAGCGGGTCTGGCCATGAGGGCAGTGGTGAGTACATGTACTTCTAGCATAAAATAGTGGATGGTCCTGGTCTGCAAGGACCAACTGTATAAGGATCACCAAACTGTGGTCTCTCAAATGAGATGCCCTGTCACGGCAGACATTAATAACCAAAATTAATGAGCAAATAGCCTGAACGGATTGCCTTGCAAGGTAGATGGTCTCTTCACATTCCTGTTTTTAAGTCAGGGACCACTGTAACATGAAAGACCTCTTCATCTTCTAGCCATTTCATGGGCCCAAAAATTGTTACATTTTTCAGCATTCTAGTGTCACAGCATTAGGATGCATCTGGAGAATTTACTTTCATAAAATTAGGACTTAATGTCTGATTTTTGTGAAGAAGGATAATCTATTGGGCTCGCCATACCTGCTGACTTTTGACGTTGTGTGAGTGACTTACCATGTTTGCATATATACAGTGATAGATTTTCATCTTGAGCACACTCAGGGCTAATGAGTACATCTATAATAATAAATGACTCGAGATCCCCATCACAAATTTCTTATTCACATGTACATGTATTTTGCTGATATTTTCTCCTGCTAGGATCGGGATGTAGCAGAAGGAGCAGATATGCTGATGGTGAAGCCAGGGATGGCATACCTGGATATAGTCAGGCGCACAAAGGACAAGGTCAGTTCTTCATCAAGGGCTGTATATACGGCCTTTTCCCCCTTAAACCAGGCAAAACCACCGGTGGTAAAATGGCGTCTGCTTCAGTGTTTTCAACTAATTTCAGCAGTAATGAAAAAGGTTTGACTGAGATTCTAGATGAGACCTACCAAGATCACATATCACAGGTCAACAGCTTTCCTTGTCATGGGTTGGGCACTACATGTAGGTGGGCGACCGATGCCAAGGAAAGCTATTGACTCAGTCTTAATTCAAAGGGAAAGGGTTAAATTAGCAAGATGGGGCAAGTGCTACAGAGGCTGGTATATCTAACTGTGTGTTGTTTATTGTGCTGAATTTGATGTGTTGAAATCACGAAAATTCTTGCAATCAATATCAGTATACGTGTATATGTTTATGAAAAGCCTTACCAATAATTATGTCATGTCTCACAACTGCACATCATGTTTGTGTCTCCATCGATGGTTACACACATATTTGTCATGTCTCTGTATGACTGAATATGCCATGTTTCAATTGATGATTGCGTGTTTGCATCTATTGATGGTTACATGTTTGTTATGTCTCTGTCTCACTGACTTTGTCTTGTCTCCATTGATGGTTACATGTTGCTCATATCTGTGTCACAGTTTCTTTTATCGTAAAAGGTTTCTTATCTCCATTGATGGTTACATGTTTGTCGTGTCTCGAAGTCATGTCACCATGCGCGGTAATATTTGTCATGTATATCTATGATTGTCTTTGTGTTTTGTTTTGCTTTTTGAGCCTTAATTGCCTTCCTCTTGTGTTTTTCATTTCATATCTGTGTTTGTGTCAGGTCTTTCAACTGGTGGCCATGCCATCCTGGTCCTGGGATTTGTCAGGGCCATTTAAATGTGAAGTTTTGTACAATGTTCGGTTTGAGACTGTCAACAGCATTCCTCAGCATGCTTTGGGCGCCATGTGTTCAAAGTGTGTTGACGAAAGCTGCTAATCTAGACCATTCTTGTCTTCATTGGAACTGCAAGGTATTGAATCGAAGGTTGTTTCATCAGAAATTTGAATGTGGAATCATAATGAGTCAGATAAGAACCACTTTCATGGCGATTAACTGTGAAAGACTTCACACAGTTTTGTTTTTAATTAAAGTGCATGCATCACTTAAAGTATCACTAACTGTGGCCAGTTTGGCTAAAATAACATTAACCTCTTGAGCCAGATGCTGATTATTTTAGGCAAAACCATGTGCAAAATTTACATTTTTGAGTTATGCTTAATAAATCTAAATGATTTAATAAAATACAATGAATATATGCATCAAACTCAAATAAATGATAAAGTGTACTAAACCAATTTGGCGAAAGCTTAAAATTTTACTCAACCAAATCACACCTTTTTTAGCCAATGTCTATTTGGCTAATGGATAGCATGAGCCTGGCCCGAATCTAGACTATGTTCCACAGTGGAACCATTGTCCGAGTTGTTTCAGTGTGTACACAAAGTTTCGTTACCTGCATCCAGTCTTTCATTCACATTTGTTTCCTGTTGAATTTCAGCAAACTCTATCACAAGGAACTGCAAGTACGTGTGCAATACTGAAAGGTAGGAGAAACTGGATTTGTTCACAGAAGGGCAGGACAACCAGAAAACTGGAAATATTTCGTATGGAAATGATGTCAAAATGCTTAATAATGATTTTAGTCTTTAAAGTTTGTTCCTTTTTGCAGTATCCAGACTATCCATTGGCCATCTATCAGGTGTCTGGGGAGTATGCGATGTTGTATCATGGTAGCAAGGCCGGAGCATTTACCTTGAAGGACGTTCTGATGGAAACATTAACCAGTATGAGACGTGCAGGTATGAATGACAACTTATCACAACTGGGTCTGTGGCTTGCCTGCTGAACAGGTCAAGCTTTATGCGTGTAGAAAACACAGAGAGAGCTTGGTCAGCTCAGAAGGCAAGATGTGGCAGATGGTAATTGCTATGAATTATATGGAATATATCAACTTGGCACCTAATAGCAGTGATCCACGATGTAACTGTAAATTAACTCAATTTGACTGTATTTTCAGTTTTGCGTATTTCATAGAATGCACAAAGCCATGAAAATAAAAATACAATGTTAACATGCTTGCTATTTAAAATCCCCCTTGCTGGCAATAAAAAGTGGTCCTCTCCTTTATTAAAATGCAGGTAAATTAACAAAGAAATGTATAAGTAAGTGCTCTTAAAGAGTGGTCTTAAAATAAAAAAAGATGTGGTCTCTTAAGGGAGGTGATCTATAGATAGAGCAATACCGCTGTATTATTGCTGCATGTGTGTGCTGCATGTGTGTGTGTGTGGGGGGGGGGGCATGGAAACAGTAAGGGCGTGGCGATGGCTGTCCCCTCAGTCAGCTTTTCCTTCAGGTGTCCGTTTCCACTACATTTATTTGGTGCCAGTCAGAAATGCTTCTCTGGAAACTGATATAAATATCTCTTACTTTTATCTCCCGTTGCTATTGTTTTTGGTAAAAATGCAGAGATACAGATACAGATCATTCATATTTACTGATAATATATATATAGTGAAACCTGTTCAAAAAGACCATCCCAAATGATGACAAATTGTGGTCTCTCAAGACAGGTGCTCTTTCATCAGGAGGTGTGAATACAATGAAAAGTGCTGAGCAAAGTATCCTGACAAGGTGGTCTTTCAAGACAGGTTCACTGTGTGTTTGTGTCTATATGCATATATGAAAGTGTATAATATCAGCAATACATATTATATCTTGAACATCCTCTTGTGACCTTTTGTTAACAGGAAATCTATTTTATAGTATTGCTAAGGTACATTGTATAGTGAACTATTTAAAACTGCCGCCATTTCTAGATTTGTATACACAATATGATTGTCATTCTTTGTAATAGGATTTGTATATGTATGAGAAAGAAATTTTAAGCGTTTTATTTTTTAATAAGCAAAAAAAAAAAAAAAAAAAAAAACTGGGCAAGAGCAAATGCCATAACCTACTTTTACAATGGATTGCCAAGTTGTAGTCGACGATTTTGTTACTGATGTAACTCGTCAGGACTGAGCTCATGGACACGCACGTCTTATATATTTGGGCGTCAACATATACATGGCTAACATTGCATGTTGTATAACGTCACAAAGGTCAATATAGGCAGTTGTGTATAGTCAAAATTGATGCAAATGCACAGCCAGACCCGTGCAATAGGGCATGCTTGTTAGTGACAGGGGCTAATTGCATCAGCTGACCCTGAACGCTACGATAGCCTGTTGTCAGCACTTTCATTTAATTGAAGATGATCAGTGTCAATTGACAGCATGAGGTCGGAGAGAAGAATCTGTGTCTGTTCACTGTACGAAACCTCTAGTTTCATAAAAAAAGTGGTTTGGCTTGTGTAATGTTATTTGGACAAATGAACTGGAGCAATAAGTTTTTAGCATATGACTAAACAAGTAGTTCACCTGCCCATAACATTGAGGCCAAACGGTTGAACGGGTTCTCTGTGATGCTTAATTGATGGATCCAATGGAATTCTTTTACAAGTCTGAGATTCAGAGTCTTTTAACAAGTGTTGGGGGTTAGCAGATGCTCTCCACAATCTGTATATTCAATTCTGGACCATGGTTGGGGAGACTGAAGAGGCTGCCCACGGGTTGATTTTTATCTTTTTTTTTTTTTTTTTTGTGACGTACATGTAGTAGAAATGCTCACGCATCTGGTCCATCAGTGTTCGACCTGTTTGGCTGTCTGGCCCACATACTGTTTAGTGCACATCTGACAAGTTAGGAGGCACATTAAATTGCTGTGTTTGCATGAACCTGAACCTCTATTCTTTGAATACAACAGGTGCGGACCTCATTATCACATACTACACTCCGACAATTTTGGAATGGCTGCAGGAACAAAGTGTCACAAGCTAAACATTCCAGTGACTGGGGGCAAGTAGCCACAAGACAATATAGGCAAGACAGCACAACATCATGGACCCAGACAGAAGTAACAAGATCAAAAACAGTGTTCCCTGTTTATAAGACCAATTGTTAACACTTTCCAGTTGATGTCCACAAATGTGTGGATCCATACAGTTATCCCTTGATGGCGATGTCTGCATATATGTAGACACACGTCTGGTTTCCATAGCAACCAATAAAATGAGTTTTCCATCATTAGTAAGGTAAAAAGTGTATTTTATTCAAAAGATTACTCATAAAAATACACAAGTGATAAAATTTATTTTCTTCTTCTATTTTTTATGTATTTCAATAAAAAAATACCAATTTTAAATAAAATTTAGACAGTTTCTGTAAAAATATTGTTTCCATGGCAACAACATACCCTGCCAAAGCTAACTGTAACAGGTTCTCATAAAAAAAACCCTGTTGGATACATAATCTCAGATCCCTCAATTATTTTGGCAAATAATTTATAATTTATATTACTATAAGTATGAAAATATAAATATGACTAGGCTTGTTGGTGTCATACATGTATTTTGCCAGGAAAGACATGAATAATCAGCAGACAAAGGTTGCAAAGATCCTACATAAAGCGTAGACTGGAAAGTGTTAAGGATCCAAAAATTGGTTCATGCCGACATGTATTAATTATTCATCAATCTTTACACAAAAAGGTGCTACAAATTTTTAGCTTTCACAAAATGTTTAGTTTGTTATGCTTTTTGTTTACGTTTGATGATTGACGGACTAATTTGTATGTGTCTTCTGGAGCCTAAAAGTTCAGTATTTTCATATGTTCAAATTTCCGTGGTTTTGTACGTGTATTTTTGACATTTCACTGTAGTTTTAATTTTAATGTTGTAATAATTCTATTTCAAACAGTGTTAAAATACTACAGTGTATTTCCATGTGTTTTTATTTTCACGGTTTTTGTGCCATCAGAGAAACAAGTGAAAATAAGAATAAAGTGAAATTAAAGCAAATAACTACTTCTATGTTAAATGTCCTGTTGTTAAAGAGTTCTAAATAGTGATACACTCCATGGATCCCACCATTACGGTTGTTGAGTACAGTGTTAATTCAGTAAAGCTTCTTATTATGAGGTCTGAGTCAGACATTTTCGCTGGGGATTTTTAGCTCAGCTGACCAAAGGTCCCAGAGCTTATGCGATCACTCATGTCTGTCCATTCATTCATCCTTCCTTCTGTCTCTAAACTTTTGCTTGTGAGCACGGCACAGTCCACAGTTTTCAAGATAGCTCCATATAACTTTCAGGACTTCTCTGTATGAAAATCTAGGTCAAGTTTGAAATTGGTGGTGCCACCTGTAGTATTATGTAACATTTGGGCCAAAACATGAAAATGCTGAGAATGCTGTTTTTTGAAGAGGGTTTCATGAATCATCATGATAGAGGTGTCAGTCAGGCAAAAAGACAAAAATATCTTGAAAATTGGTGGCACCATCAACAGCAATACAAAAGATATGGACCAAAAGGTGTTAAAAACACATCAAATTCAATATGTTTAGAAAGAATAAGGCAAGTGATACCAAATGTACCACAAATATGTATCATGTGTAGGAGTTTTGTGCTGCATAGTATAGATGACCTGGACATAGTTATTCAAGGTCTGGGAGGAAATACATTTCAGGAAATGATTTTTTTGTTATGGTCATTAACATCTGAAATATTGCATATGTGGAGTCTTGGTGGCAGCACTGGCAGTATGAAGTGGAATTAGCTTTATAGGTGTAACAAGTGCATTTTTTTTTTAATGAATTGAGATAGATCTACATCTCTTTAATTTACTCCAAATGTGTTGTGAGCCATTGATCAAATTTTTTGAAATTTTGAATGACCTTGACACAGTTTGAAGGCCTTAAGGACAGGGTATTTAAAGGTGCTAATGTCTAGATTTTGAGAAATAAGAAAGCCAGTAATACAAATTGTACCATGTGTATCATATATGGAAGTTCAATATTGCATAATAAGGGTGGCCTTGACCTACTTTCTCAGGTCACAGAGGGAAAACATTTCAGAAAATTATTTTATTTGTTATGTCGTAATATCTGACCTTGTGCATATGTGTCAATATACCATTACAGGAATATGATACATGTACAGACAAAAGTTTGTGACTTGTAGTGTTGGTGGCACCACTGGTGGTATTAAGTGGAACTAGCATCATAGGTATTAAAAGTGCATTGAATAAATTTTTTTCTTTTTATTATAGATTGAGATATATCAAACTTCTAACTAAAGTTGAATATGCATTAGGCCAATGGTCAAATTTTGTAAATTATCAGGTGACCTTGACCTATTTTTCAAGGTCATGAAGCACTCAAATAAAGGACATTAAATTCAATATGTTGATAAAGAATGAGGGGAAGGATACCAAATGTATGACGTGTTTGTGTGGAAGTTTGATGTGTCATATGGATGACCTTGACTTATTTCTCAAGGTCAGGGAAGGACAGTAGTTCAGAAAATGAGTATTTGGTGATGGTCATCAGATTTCATTTCAGCAAAGCATTAGGCCCATGGGCCTCTTATTCTTTTTTGTCGTAAAGTGTGGCAAGCAAAAAGTTACTGACTCAGCTGTTTTTACAATTTTTCATAGCAAGTAAATGTACAGTGGTACCTGTCGTGAGAGACCCCTCCAATGAGAGACTGCATATCTTTTTAAGAATGCTATCTTTTCCATGTTATTATACCTCTAATGACAGATCACCTGTTTTGAGAGACCACATTTTGACCCACCCTAGCCATGGTCTCTCAAGACAGGGACCACCGTACCTTGCAATAAAAAATGTTCACATTGTTGCATACCACATGTACTTTTCATGCTATTTATACAATGGTACCTGCTCTAAAGACCACCTGTCCTGAAGGACCACACTAATTTTTAAGACCACCCTTTCAAGACACTGGCCTTTAAATTCTTTGTTAGCTTACCTGCAGTGAAAGACCACTTTTGTTTGGCATTAAGGGTGGTCTTAAATAGCAGGTACCACTGTACCTCCAATTTAAAGACCAGCTGTTTTGAAAAACCAGGATTTGCCAAAATATGTGGGTGATCTTTTAAGTCAGGTTTTACTGTTTCAATTGTCACATGAACACCTAAAATGACCATCAATGACTAAAAACAGTAAAAACTTTCACTGCTGTTCCCCTTCAATGATCCAAGGAATCCCAAAGAATATACAAAATCAGCCCTAGCTTGGCCAGGGTTGGAAAATGATACAAGTAGCCTACTGAACTACTTTGTATGTTTATTTTTCATTGTAGAAAAAGAAATTATAATGTTAGATTTGACCCTCTGTCCTGTGTTCCACACCGTCAGTAATTAAACAATTGTTAATGTCATTACTGCTCTATTGAACTTCAAACAGTATAAAACATATCTGCAACTTCACTGGTTCATGATCTGACTTTGTGCAGTCTAATTTTAATGCAAGTTCAATTATAAATTATATAAAATTACGAACATTCAGCGATGTAAGATCTCAGCACTATAGCTGTGTGTATGTCACCCGGTGAAAATGGCTGTAGACCTGTACCACAAACTTCACATGGAAGGGGTAGATATGGTACAGAAGCCAATATGGTTATGCTTTATGATGAAGTATTACCAGCCTGGTTTTTGAATAATTAAATTGTAATAATGATGTATATACAATTTATTTTACATGTATCATAATATATGTCTATTGCTATTGTTTTATATAGACATATATTTACATTACATGCTGAGGCTCCACTGCAAGGCCCGGACCTGTAATATCTAACTCTAATATTGATAAATAATAATGATCCTGTGGATTTTTAGCAGTATTTTTGGTCAAAGGCCTCATCAAACAGATGCACATGACAGAAAGTAATGTTATTCTATGTTTTAGGGTGAATTATTATTTTGTATAGTGAAATTCAAAAGCAGTTCTAAACTCACTGTAGATCACATGACCTAAGCATTGTTACAACTAAATAGGGATGCACCTGTGTCATTCACATAGTGCATTAACCCTTTCCCCCTTTAACCGGCCAAAACCGGCTGGTGATCAAATGTCGTCTGCTTCAGTATATTCAACCAATTTCAACAGTAGTGAAAAACAATTTGATTGTGAATTGTAGATGAGACTTATCAAGATCACATGTTCCAGATCAACAGCTTTCTGTGATGGGTTGGGCACTAAGTGCCCAACGCATGCCAAGGAAAGCTGTTGACTCGGTCTTAATTCAAGGGGGAAAGGGTTAATAGAACGACAAAATCAAATGTGTGTGAGGGATGTCTGGTTGTACATCACAAATGACATGGAGCAGCTACAACAACGTAAACAAACACAGCACATCAGGTCAGCATTGAAAGTAGGCCTAGGGCATATTTTTATGAAGAATACCCAATTAAACAGAGAATTAACAGAATATTATATGCCTGGAGAGTGAGTTACAATTTTTCTCTCATGAGGGACGTTATTGGTTGAGAAAATATCTTAACTGATACATGTAATGGCAGCTACTAATAGAAACTGAAACTATTTTTGTGTGTATTTGATACTGACAAAAGAACTTCCATGATGTGCATCAGAATGCAAGAACTTGTACATATAATGTGTATCATATTAGGAATGTGGTACTTTCAGCATGTGTGTGTGTGCAATATCAAAGGGTGAGAACTGTGAACAACATCAGAGAAGGAGAGAGGGAGTGGGCTGTCTCAAGTTGCCCAGTGTTTATGGACAGGCTTTCCACCTCCTCTTCCCTCCAAAGTAGAATGTTGATGCAAACAGTGTGGAAAATAAAAGTACATATATTGCAGGAAAAATTGGCAATGCTGCATGTTTTGTTTGAAATTATGTCTCCTGGTGGAAGCCGGGGGACATATTGTTTTAGTGCCCGTTTCTTCCGCTTCCTCTTGTTAAAGTGTGTGTGTCAGCACACACTTTTCTGTTTTTCTAGGAATTCTTTATTAAAGTGTGTGTGTCAGCACACACTTTTCTGTTTTTCTAGGAATTCTTTATTTCTTTCTTTCTTCTTTCTTTCTTTCTTTCTTTCTTTCTTTCTTTCTTTCTTTCTTTCTTTCTTTCTTTCTTTCTTTCTTTCTTTACAGGCAAATTTGTGCGACATTTCATTTGAAAAGTATAACACGTAGAAACTCCAAACTTGGCACAATTGTACTTCTATAGATAAAGTCTGGCCTTTTTATAATGAGAGGTCATGCTTTTCAAAATTATGCAAACCAGGGCTAATTAAAGTTTTAAAACTTCAATATGTTATATAGCTGTGGAGCTGGCTCTGCTATGTGTCTGCCCCCCCACCAAACACACATGACCAGTGACAGTGAATAATTGGTATCAAATGGCCAGCGCATTCCGAAGTCCTGGCAAGTGTAACCACATCAAAATAAACCCTACCCTTTCCTTGTGAAGTTTATGTGTATTTTATTACCCCCAATAGATTTCACTCATAATCCACAACCTTTATCAACATCGTGAGACCTGTGGGACATTTTTACAGGGGTGTCACATCTCAATTAAACTGCAAACAAGCCATAATCCTGGTATATATTTTACAAGATGTGACATCAAAATGACCCTTTGAAAATGCGGCATCCCTTGACTCATTTAGGACAGAAGTCTTCATTTACTGTCAGTAAAATTTGTATCAAAGGGATATACTGAGTATTCTTATCTTTTAAATTAGGGGGTTCTGATTTAAAATTTCTGACAATCATAAAAGAATATAATATCTGCTCATGATTTGTGATATTCTGACCTTTTTTATTTGTTTCACACATTGTATTAGCAATGCAAATTTGAAAGAATAAGCAAAGAGCATATCCTTTGGGTTCATCACTGAATGAGTTAATTTTGTCATATAGACATTGGCTGCATTGATTGAATGGCTATGTCTGTTTGGTAATTTACTTATAAGTTAATGTTTTCTTTTTGGACACGAGTCAGTTCAGTGGCTCTTAAAGAAAACATTTTGGGCTACATTATTTATATACAATTACACAGTCCAGGAAATGCTCAAGATCCCTGCTCATGCATTCTATCATTAAAGTGTGTGTGTGTCAACACACACTTTTCTTTCTTTCTTTCTTTCTTTCTTTCTTTCTTTCTTTCTTTCTTTCTTTCTTTCTTTCTTTCTTTCTTTCTTTCTTTCTTTCTTTCTTTCTTTCTTTCTGCCTGTCTGTCTGTCTGTCTGTCTGTCTTTCTTTCTTTCTGACTGAATTTGAAATTTTCAATCTTGAATATCTTCAACAGTATAATAGAGATGTCATTCCAACTTCTACTAGGGGGTTGTTGACCATTGGCATCGAATCACCTAATGAATTAAAAATAAAAGTTGTAGCAATTTAAATTATGTTGAAAAGCACCATTAGAAATTTTTATCTTGAATAACTTCAAAGCTATAATAGATAGAGATGCCATTCCAACTTCTACTCCTGTTTTATTGAATAGTTGTACATTGCCATACCAATATGCTTTGAAGACACACATACTGATTTGCTATGCAGCAAATCATCTTTCCTAGTTTCTTTCTTTCTTTCTTTCTTCTTTCTTTCTTTCTTTGTTTCTTTCTTTACAGGCAAATTTGTGCGACATTTCATTTGAAAAGTGTAACACGTAGAAACTCCAAACTTGGCACAATTATACCTCTATAGATAAAGTCTGGCCTTTTTATAATGAGAGGTCATGCTTTTCAAAATTATGCAAATGAGGGCTAATTAAAGTTTTAAATCTTCAATATGTTATATAGCTGTGGAGCTGGCCCTGCTATGTGTCTGCCACCCCACCAAACACACATGACCAGTGACAGTGAATAATTGGTATCAAATGGCCAGCTTATTCCAAAGTCCTGGCAAGTGTAACCACATCAAAATAAACCCTACCCTTTCCTTGTGAAGTTTATGTGTATTTTATTACCCCCAATAGATTTCACTCATAATCCACAGCCTTTATCAACATCCTAAGACCTGTGAGACATTTTTACAGGGGTGTCACAACTCAATTAAACTGCAAACAAGCCATAATCCTGGTATATATTTTACAAGATGTGACATCAAAATGACCCTTTGAAAATGCAGCATCCCTTGACTCATTCAGGACAGAAGTCTTCATTTACTGTCAGTAAAATTTGTATCAAAGGGATATACTGAGTATTCTTATCTTTTAAATTAGGGGGTTCTGATTTAAAATTTCTGACAATCATAAAAGAATATAATATCTGCTCATGATTTGTGATATTCTGACCTTTTTTATTTGTTTCACACATTGTATTAGCAATGCAAATTTGAAAGAATAAGCAAAGAGCATATCCTTTGGGTTCATCACTGAATGAGTTAATTTTGTCATATAAACATTGGCTGCATTGATTGAATGGCTATGTCTGTTTGGTAATTTAATTGTAAGTTAATGCTCTCTTTCTGGACACCAGTCAGTTCAGTGGCTCTTAAAGAAAACATTTTGGGCTACATTATTTATATACAATTACACAGTCCAGGAAATGCTCAAGATCCCTGCTCATGCATTCTATCATTAAAGTGTGTGTGTGTCAACACACACTTTTCTTTCTTTCTTTCTTTCTTTCTTTCTTTCTTTCTTTCTTTCTTTCTTTCTTTCTTTCTTTCTTTCTTTCTTTCTTTCTTTCTTTCTTTCTTTCTTTCTTTCTTTCTTTCTTTCTTTCTTTCTTTCTTTCTTTCTTTCTTTCTTTCTTTCTGACTGAATTTGAAATTTTCAATCTTGAATATCTTCAGGGTCACTTATGTGAAATTGGTTTCCGTGCGATAAGTCATGAAGAACAGGATGGAATTTGATGAAACTTGGTAGGATTATGTATCAAGGTAAGACCAAGGTTGGGATTGTATTTGGGTGACCTTGACCTAATTTTCAAGGTCACAGGGTCATTTATG
Organism: Hermodice carunculata; assembly: GCA_964020975.1. Taxonomy (NCBI): domain Eukaryota; kingdom Metazoa; phylum Annelida; class Polychaeta; order Eunicida; family Amphinomidae; genus Hermodice; species Hermodice carunculata. The sequence continues at coordinate 45,773,730 of OZ026625.1, forward strand.
TGAAATTGGTTTCTCTGCAATAAGTCTTGAAGAACTTGATGAAAATTGCTAGAGTAATGTATCTAGGTGAGAGCTAAAATAGGATTGTAATTTTCAAGCAAACTTGGTCATTTGTAATTTGTTATCACCTGTAGCTTATTCAGAGACGTAAGTGTTCCACCGGGAGACATTTGATTTTCTGTTGGAAAATCAGTCTGTTCTAGTTCATATCTGTGTTTCAATATCTATTTCATAATGTATTGATATTAACAAATTAATGCTGTGAAGAAGATCCGGAGAACATGAATCTCCAGCATTAGATTTGGGGCATAGGCTTGTGTGCGTTGTTGTTAATTCTGGACTCCAGTACCCTGTATTTTGAATGAGGAGAAGACAGAACATGGGTATAGAAGGAACGAATAATAGGGACGAACCACCATTAGCCAGGTACAGTAGTCCCTCCTTTAAAAGACAACTCCTTTGGGAGACCACCTCCTTTGAGAGACCACAATTGTCAGGTCTCTCTGTAGTACTTTTCATGTTATTTATACCTTCTTTGAGGGTCCACCTGCTTTATGTGACCACCTTTTGGGTGGCACTAGGGGTGGTCTCTCAAAGGAGGGACTACTGTACTGTATTTCTCACACTGATTTGGGGCTACTTGTGATGTACCCATGAAAAAATGCTGACCCAAATGTTGACTCAAATATATGTCATCATTTACAACAGCATAATTTTTTATTACGTCAGTGGAGATTATAGTATTGTCCATTGTCTGTCATCCATCAACATTCCATTTGTTCACAATTCACATTTACGACTTTTTCTCCAAAACCATCAGCCAGATTCACTTGAAACTTTCTTGGAATGAGCCTTGGGTGAGTCTCTACCAAGTTTGTTCAAACGGTCATGTTTATGGATTTGAGATTTTTCATGAATATTTAAAGTGTGTGTGCCAACACACACTTTTCTGTTTTTCCTGAAATTCTTTCTTTCTTTCTTTCTTCTTTCTTCTTTACCAGCAAATTTGTCCGACACTTTTCTCGAACACTATTATACATAGAAACTCCAAACTTGGCATGATTGTACCTCCATACAAGGGGTTTGACCGTTTTATGCAAAGGAATGAAGATGTTTAAAATTATGCAAATTAGGGGCATTTGAAATTTTAAATATTGAATATCTTAAGAAGTATAATAGATAGAGATGTCATTCCAACTTCTACTAGGTGGTTATTGCCCATTGCGCATCTAATGAATTTAAAACAAATGTTGTAGCAATTTAAAGTATGCTAATTAGCAGCATTTGAAATTTTAAAACTTGAATAGCTTCAAAACTATTATAGATAGAGATGTCATTTTAACTTCTACTAGGGGGTTATTGACCATTGCGCATTTAATGAATCAAAAGCAAAAGTTGTACCCATTTAAATTATGCTAATTAGCAGCATTTGAAATTTTAAAACTTGAATATCTTCAAAACTATTATAGGTAGATGTCCCTTCAACTTCTGCTAGGGGGTTGTTGACCATTGCGCATGTAATAAATTTAAAGCAAAAGTTGTAGCAATTCAAATTATGCTAATTAGCAGCATTTAAAACATTTAAACTTGAATATCTTCAAAATTATTATAGATAGAGATGTCATTTCAACTTCTACGAAGTGGTTCTTGACCATTGCGCATTTAATGAATCTAAAACAAAAGTTGTAGCAATTTAAGTTATGCTAATTAGCAGTATTCAAAATTTTCAATCTTGAATATCTTCAACACTATAATAGATAGAGATGCCATTCAAACTTCTACTCCTGTGTTATGGAATAGTTGTACATTATCATACCAATATGTTTTGAAGACACACACACTGATTTGCTATGCCGCAGATCATCTTTCCTAGTTTGTGTTCTTTTGTTTTGCAAAATCTTGAAATATGTGCTTCTCCAAAACCATCACTGAGATTGTTCTGAAACATAGTGGATATTGTATTTGTGTCTTTTTGCCCAGAACCACTTCCTAGTAGTCAATATCCTATTCCGCAGTTCGAACTCTTTACTCTCCATAAGCTAACCTGTCCCTGTCTAACCTGTATATATATGGAATTACTATTGTCTATATTGCACACGTTCCTCTGTAAAATTTTGACATAGGCTGTATCAGCCCAATTAAATTAAAGGGTCTTCAGCGGGTAACTACTCAACGTGTTTCGGAGCCTTTTACCCGTACACGTCTCTCTGAGTAGCGGCTCAGAATGTAACTTAGATAGTTCTCTACAAGATTTGTTTAAATGGTCATATGTAGCTTGTGGGAGGGGTAAAAAAAGTAGTCCACAATGTATTGGATCCCTAATTTTCAACGAATTTTTCAATTCAGGTACTTGTTGGTTAGTGCACTCATTCATATTGCTTACTTTTTGAGCCAATGCAGATTGCAGTGGAAATTCACATTTTCAACTTCTCCAAAACTATAAACCAGATTCACTACAAACTCAGTGAGAATGTAACTTAGATAGTTCTCTACAAGATTTGTTTAAATGGTCATGCTCCATTCATTTTTAGCTCAGCTGACTTGTCAATCAGCTGAGCTTTTGTGAGGGTCTGTCGTTCGTTGTCAATCCATTGTCTGTCCACAATTCACATTTTCCACTTTTCTCTAAAACCGTCAGCCAGATTCACTTGAAACTTTGTTGGAATGAGCCTGGGGTGAGTCTCTACTAAGTTTGTTCAAACGGTAATGTTTATGGATTTGAGATTTTTTATGAATATTTTGTGTTCTTTTGTTTTGCAAAATCTTGAAAAATGTGCTTATTCAAAACCATCATTGAGATTGTTCTGAACGCTTCTGGGGACCCTTATACCTTTAATTGTTCAATAGGGGGCACTGCGATTTTTTACTATTTTTTTTTTAAAACCAACTTTTGTGTGTTAAAGCTATTTTTTGACTTCTCCCAAACCATCACTGAGATTGTTCTGAAACATAGTGGATATGTAGCTTGTGGGAGGGGTAAACAAAGTAGTTCACAAAGTAGTGGATCCCTAATTTTTAACGAATTTTTCAATTCAGGTACTTGTTGGTTAGTGCACGCATTCATATTGCTTGCTTTTTGAGCCAATGCAGATTGCAGTGGAAATTCACATTTTCAACTTCTCCCAAACTATAAACCAGATTCACTACAAACTCAGTGAGAATAGTTCTCTCCAAGATTTGTTCAAATGGCCATGCCCCATTCATTTTTAGCTCGGCTGACTTGTCAGTCAGCTGAGCTTTTGTGAGGGTCTGTCGTCCCTCGTCAATCCATTGTCTGTCCACAATTCACATTTTCCACTTTTCTCCAAAACTGTCAGCCAGATTCACTTCAAACTTGGTGAAGATGTGCCTTGGGTGGCTCTCTACCAAGTTTGTTTAAATAGTCCTGCTTCACTGTTTTTGGATTTTTTATAAATTTTCAGCTCAGCTAACTTGTCAGTCAGCTGAGCTTATACCATGGTCCTTCGCCTATCGTCCGTCCCTCCCCAATTCACATTTTCGACTTCTCTAAAACCGTCAGCCAAATTTACTTCAAACTTGGTGGGAATGTACCTTGGGTAGGACTCTACAAAGTTTGTTCAAATGGTCATGCTCCAATGATTTTTGTATTTTTTTATGATTTTTTTGGGGGGGGGGGGCAAATCTGAAAGAATCTTCTTCTCTGAAACCGCTCACCCAACTGATATCACATAGGAACACTCTTAGGGACTCTAGTTCTTAATTTATTCACCAGGTGGCGCTGCAATTTTTTTAATTTATTTTTTGTGTGTGTGTTTTTGCTATTTTCGACTTCTCCTCTAGAACCAATACAGATTAAGCTGAAAATTGGTGGATATGATCCTTGTGAAAGGATCAAACAAAGTTGTTCACTAGGTGTCACTGCTGTGGATTCCTGACTTTTAACATTTTTTTCAATTCGGGTACTTTTAGGTAAATGCACCTTTCCCATTGATTTACTATGCAAGTCAATGGGCATTCTAATGGTAATTCACATTTTCGACTTCTTCTCCAAAACCACCATCCAGATTCACTTCAAACTTGGTGGGGATGTGCCTTGGGTGTATCTCTACTAAATTTGGTAAAATGCTCAGGCTCCATTGAATTTTGGATTTTTTAATTTATTAATTTTTTGTTCTTTTTGGGGGCAAATCTTAAAATATCTTCTTCGAAACCACTCACCCAATTGCTTTCATACCACACAGAGACACTCCTGGGGACTTTGTTCTGAATTTTTTCACCAAGTGGCGCTGCAATTTTTTTCCTATTTTTTTTTTTTTTTTTAATATTTTGTGTGTTTTTGCTATTTTTGATTTCTTCTCCAGAACCATTACTCCGATTAAGCTGAAACTTTGTGGGTATTTTCCTTGTGGAAGGGTCAAATACAGTTGATCACTAGGTGTCACTGCTGTGGATTCCTCATTTTTAACTATTTTTTTTCACATTGGGTACTTATCAGTACATGCCCCTTTTCTGTTGATCACTGTGTAAATCAGTGCACATTCTAATGCTAGTTCACATTTTCGATTTCTCCAAAACTGTCATCCAGATTGACTTCAAACTTGGTGGCAATATACCTTTGGTGGGCTTCTACCAGCTTTGTTCAAATGGTCATGCTCCAGTGATTTTTGGATTTTTTTATGAATTTTTTTTTTTTTTTTTTTTGGACAAATCTTACAAAATCTTCTCCATAACCACTCACCCAATTGCTTTGATATTACATAAGAACAGTCCTAGGGACTCCTTGTTCTTAATTTGTTCACCAGGTGGTGCTGCAATTTTTTTCAATTTTTTTTTAAAAATTTTTGTGTGTTTTCCTTATTTGTGACTTCTTTTCCAGAACCGTATGTCAGATTAAGTTTAAACTTTGTGCAGATGTTCCTTGTGAAAGGGTCAAGCAAAGGTGTTCACTCAGTTAGCACTGCTGTGGATTCCTGATTTTTAATGATTTTTTAAAAAATTCTTGTACTTATCGGTAAATGCACCTTTTCTATTGCTAGTTAATGGGCATTCTAATGCTTTCTAAAGGTAATTCACATTTTGGGCTTCTGTGAAGAAACTGTCTGTCAGATTTACTTCAAACTTGGTGGCAATGTACCTCTACAAAATTTCTTCAAATGGCTATGCTCCAGTGATTTTTGGATTTTTTTATGATTTTTTCAAAAATCTTTAAAAAAAGTTTTAACAGGGAAGTTCATCATGGGAATTTCTTGGAATGGTTATTACTTAAATAATTTTGGCCAAATTTGTGCCAAACTTGGTAGGGATGTACCTTTTATAAGTGTCTAGCTTTTTTGTACAAATGGGCGTGCTCCAGTGGTTTGGACCTTGACCTCATTCCCAAGGTCACAGGACAACTGACATGAAATTTACCGTTCATTTGATAACTTGAGATCTATTTTGAGGTAGGACCTTGATGTTGCACATGTTAACTGAACTTCTGAACTTACTGAGTTTCCATCCAAGACTGAGCAAAACAAGAAACCGCCCCCCCCCCAAACAATGGACAGGAGGTATTCATTATTTTGATTGGCATCATTCACAAACAAAACTCCTCGTCAATTTTAGTAACTCAGATATGAAAAGCATCCATTTCATTTATAAATATAATGTACACAACATCATTAATAAGAAAAAAACAAAATCCATTGCCCAGACTTTGTGATACTTTATCTTTATCTACTTCTTCCTTCTTCTCTCCCCCTGTCTCCTTCCTTCCTTTCCTTTTCTCCTTTTTTCCTTCCTTTTGCATGGGTTTTAGAGGTATTTCATTGTAACAGCGGACACAAGGTAGAAACTACCCATGGGCGACTCTCCAAAAAGAAAAATATATAGTTCAAAGAACGCGGTACCCTTCGGCCGCCTTCAATCTCTTTTGCTGTAAGTGAATAGGAATAGTGTCCCATAGTATTAGGTATAGTTACCTACACAAATATTACTATTGTACACTTGACCTTTGACCTCAAAAACATTAGGTCAAATATAAAGGTATAACCTTGACTTTCAATAGCCTTCTAGATCACCCTATGTTGCTTCTTTTATTTTAGGATTTAGATTTCTAGATGCCCAATGTCACTCAGGTCAAGGTCAATTATGCTTGCAGTGGTGTTCTATCATATGCAATTTGAAAGTTCTGTCTCAAAAGCTTCAGAAGTTCTCGTGGATAAACAAAATTTGAATGAATAGGTCACTGTGACCCAGATACTTGACCTAGTGACCTACTTTTGATTCATGACACATTTTTGGTTATGATACATGAGTGTATAAAATTTCATGTAACTGCCTTAAATACTTCCTTACTTATGCCAATATCACCACTGTGCACTTGATCTTTGACCTCAAAAAGTAGGTCAAATATAGAGCTATGACCTTGATTTTCAATAGGCATCTAGATCACTCTTTGAAGCTTCTTGTGTGTAAGATTTAGATTACTAGATGCAGGCTTTTAATAATTAGAGTGGTAACGTTGCTCAACACGTGACCATTGTGTGACCTTGGGAATTAAGTCAAGGTCAACTATGCTTGCACACACAGTAGGCCAAATAGGAGTGTAATATCATGTGCATTTGAAAGTCCTGTCTCAAAAATTTCGGAAGTTATAGTGGTAAACAAAATTTCAATGAATAGGTCATTGTGACCCAGATACTTGACCTAGTGACCTACTTTTGATTCATGACACATTCTTTGGTTGTGATGCATGTGTGTATAAAATTTCATGCAATTGACTTAAAAACTTCCTTACTTATACCAATACCACCATTGTGCACTTGACCTTGGACCTCAAAAAGTAGGTCAAATATAGAGCTATGACCTCTATTTTCAATAGGCTTCTGGATCACTCTATGAAGCTTCTTGTGTGTAAGATTTAGATTGCTAGATGCAGGCTTTCACTAGTTAGAGCGGTAACGTTCCTTAGCACATGTGACCATTGTGACCTTGAGAATTATGTCATGGTCAGCTGTGCTTGCACACAAAGTAGGCCACATAGGAATGTAATATCATGTGCAATTTGAAAGTCCTGTCTCAAAAATTTCTGAAGTTATAGTGGTAAACAAAATTTCAATGAATAGGTCACTGTGACCCAGATACTTTACCTAGTGACCTACTTTTGATTAAAAATTTTCTGAAGTTATGGTGGTAAAACCACGGGATGGACGGACGGACGGACGGCGCCGGGTACGACAATACCCGTCGGCTTGAGGCTGAAGGGTAAAAGCTATGGAATTTTAAAACCTTCCAGGACTGAAATTAGTCTGACAACTGAAGATTGCTTTTGTGCACTTGTAAATCACATGTTCTACCAGAAATATTATAAATACCACAGGCGCAGTTACTCGTTTAATATGCTTTATGTGAATTATTTTGTCCACGAGTCCAGGTGTACAAGACTAGTCCATGTCCTTTCTTGCATGCCTGTGTTTGCAGCATATTTATACACCATGCAACAATCAGTACCATGAGATACAAACTGATACAATGTGACATTATTCTGGAAAACCAAAGCTTGATCTATCTGTTTGTCAGTCCATCTATCAAATATGTCTAATCAATAGCCATCTAATCAGTCTGTCTGTTTGTCTATTTATACATGTACATGTTAACTTGACAGTTACAGAAAGCCCTAAATGTACAAACAAACACAAGGTATTTTTATGTAATTAGTATTTATTTTGTTTGTATAATTACATAATGTATGAAAAAGCCATTACCACGTTGTCAATTATACAAAGCATTTCAAACAAAAAACACAGTTGTGACAGGTAATCTGCATTATTCATACACCAGTACAAAAATGATACGGGACTTTTGTTTTATACGTGCAGATGTATTCTGGGAAACAGAGAAGAACGAGACCACAACAAAATGGAGGGGACAATACACCCACCCCAAATACACATTTTTCAAAACAGTTTCAAAGCAATTTGAATGAGCTATCGAAGAGTAAAATTTATCAACAGTTATCAAAATATCTTTCACTGTGGTTGGCAAAAGATAAGAAATTTATTTTCAAGTTTTCCTGCCACAAAACAAGATAAAACAATGTAAATTTCAAAGGTTCAGAGTTTTTCTTTGAGAATGACTTGATGTTTTTTTTTTTGACAGGAGACATACTGAAAATATACAGAAGCTTATGGTCACTTTCTGTAAGTAAACCAAGAAGACACTGATGTGAACTTCTCTGTTACGTATCACGATGTGCTTATTGTGCCCCTCCACATTAAGTGTCAGACACAACTGTAAGAAATTGTACGCAACACGTTGATTAATACATTGAAAGTAGTGAAAGCCTGAAAGAAGTATTTACACCCAATAACGCAAATTTTTCCACAAAATGAACACTGACAAGGTACAGACACATTTAAAATGTACACAGGTCACACATTGATAGACAAAGGGTTTTGTAATTTACTGACATAAAACCACTTACATTAAAAATGTCTTGCCAAAAGAATTGCCTCAAATATTAAGGTTCTGTCAATTTAAGCACTTTTTTGTTGTTGTTTTTGTTTTGTTTTTTTGTGCTGGAACATATGGCTAAAACCCAAATTAAAACCACATTGAAGCTTGTATTTAGCTGTATTTTCCCTGCAGTATACACAGGATAAGCATTGTGAACATAACGAATTTAATATTTCTGTGGAAGACATTTGCTGGATTTTCTTTTTATGTATTAGTTTATATGTGAAAATGCTCAAACTCAAGTTCAAACATTCTGAAGGGAAACTCGTTATTTGGGAGCCAAGCTTATACCAAAGCCAAAACTGATATTATACAAAGTTTTATGACACATTTGACACACCTTACAGAGAGTTGGCTTAAACTTTCAAAAATTAGCTCCATATCAAAACTCTATGCAGTGAAAACTCATTATAATGACACCATCTGTTCCCCTAAAAATGTGTCAGATAACTGGATATGTCAGATAAATGAATTGATGCATCAATAACAAGGAAAATGAGCTTTTTGCCCCTGAAAACTTGTGTCGTCAAGTAAATATATTGGATATTTGAGTGTCATTATAATTAGGTTTCACTGTATGCAAATAAATTTTACAATTTCTCAAATAAATATCTGTTATTCAATCACTTAAAAATACCTTTGAAGTTCACATCAATATATTCAATGTATGCTGCCAGTTTAAATAACCTCCAAAATTATACTGACATATGTGTCAAAAAATGTGAACAGTTTTGCCTTGTGCACCTTGTATTGAACCTGGCCACGCAAGTATAGTCAAAATATACAGTACATGTACATTATGCTTGTTAGCTTGATTGCTGTGATTAACAGACTTTTTCACAAACATTTTTTACTTTTGTGAAAGTCTGAAGTACTTCATTCATTCTGTTAAGGTCACATTCCCTAGTGAGTGCACACCACCATTGATTTTCAGAAAAGGGGTTGTCAGATTTTCGTTGATTCTAGTGAATTGTCTGTTTGTCAGCTATATTACGTAAATTACTTTCCTGTTTACCAAGACAGACTCTGTTACATTATTGGGATGAAACTGAGTGCACCAGAGCCCTCAGCATTATCACAGAACAAGAGTCCGTCTTTGCAGGCAATTTTCCAGTAGGCATTGTGCACTTATTGTAAAGTAAACAGTATAATCAAATGGCATTAATATAACTGCTGAAACTGGAGGTCTAAATTAATGGCAAATGTAGGTCCACCTTATGAACATCCTCGGCCAGAATTTGCACCTCAGGAATCTATAAAGGGACAATTATATGGGCATGTGAGCTTGTAATTGTGGATTTGCTTGTTTTTTCCAGCCCTGTGCTCAGTGTATTGCAAATTAATGGCCATTTTCTCTCTCTCTCTCCCCCCCCCCTTTTTTTTTTGGTCACCATTTTGAACTTGTGGGTAGGTAATGCCAGTACAGACAAATGTGTTTCAATGTCTTTTGTCATATGAGTAAATTAACTGCACATTGTATGATATATTGTGACAGAAGTGAAACTAAAAGTATTGTTTTTCACCCCAAAAAAAAGTATTTTGTTTTCATATGTGTATAAAACAAAATACCGCTTCTCTCATGGATCAGTAACTGTGATAACTAGCTGTAGGTTCCTTGGTTATGGTGAAACTCATCAGATTCAATCACAAAGCCACAATTGGTAACCACACAAGCACATATGTACTTATTTTCACATGCATGAATTGTCATGTTTTTTTGTTTTATTTTTTGAGGTATATAACTGAAAGTTTAATCTTACTATTTTAGGTGCAGTTCAAATTAAACCTATTTCAAAATACTATTTCATTCTGCTTTAATTTTCACCCCGTGTATATGCATCTGGAAAAATTCAAAGACAGGGCCTGTGTCATAAATCCTTAGTGTTTCCGTGGTCAGCAGAAATGCTGTGGCAAGGCTATCCTTTGTTTCAGTCCGTATGATAGAGCCATAATGTTCACAGGACAGAGCCACCTTGTGGCTATATGTCAAACAACAGCAAATGCCAGTTACTTTTTGAACCCTTCAATTTTATTCACGACTGTGATGTAGTTAGTCATCAGAACTTGACCTTTCTTCACTTTTGAACAAAAAACCTCCTTTGTCATGCAGAAAGTCTGAAAACATGAAATTCAATAGAGCACCTCGCTGATGGGACAGCCACTTCACTTCATGATGCAAACATCTTTGCAGTGATGTCCATTATTATTCAGGTGCATGATTTGAATAGATCGTGCTTTCACAAAATATTTCAGTCCAGGTCACTCTCAGAATTGTAGACACAAGCACAGTCAATCATCCCAGTTGTAAATGCACCAACTCCGAGTTAGTTCTCTGTATGGTATACACGGTGCAGCGAAACCTCATTATAATGTCATTATAATGACACCTGTTGATTAAAACCACCCCTACTGCCAGCCAAAAGTGGTCACACACAGCAGGTGGTCTGCCTTCAGAGGGTGGTCTTAAGATATGTGGTCTCTCACAAGAGGTAGTCTCTCACAGGAGGTGGTCTTTATAGCAGATACCACTGTAAAATAGGATGAAACTGTCCCTATCTTGGGCTTTCCAGTTGATCCTTTCACAGGTTGTGTACACCAGGGTAAAAGGTTTCCTTATCAACAGGTGAATGGACTAGTTTCCCATGAAGCAACAGGAGGCATATTTTTTTCTGTAAAAGTTGAAGTTGTGAACTGGTTTCCATGAAACTGATAAAAATTGAAACTGTTCTGCGTGACGTGAAAAAATCACCGAGAATGAAATGTACTTCCATAATTTATGCAGACTTAACACTGACAGCTCTTTAACACCACTTAAGTAACTATTAAATCAATAACGTGTTACTTAGAAGGAAATGAAATAATCAAAGAAACTATTTTATTTAGTAAGCACACTTAGGCCCCATATCATCTAAAAACTTATTAAAACTTGTCTGTACATAGTTAAAAAAGCCAGTCAGGATTTTTCGTTTCCAATGAACATGGTAAAATTTTGGTCATTTTAATAACAAATAAATATATTTAATTGTAATATTATCTGCACAAAGGATGCACCAGTTTACAGGTATGAGGCATTTTAAGAGATTAGTCCTACTAAACACTTTGATGAATTCCTTTGCATTTTCACAATATACACATGATACGACCGCTCTTTAAATCAATAACCATAGAACACCATCCTGTGTTGTTATACTTGATATAAAATCTTAACCCTTATAAAAATCAATCAAAAGTTTAAAATGATGCAATGTACTGTGTTTAACTTAGTATATATCTATATTGCTCCCTTTCTTTTACATGAATATTCATTTCTCATAGGCTAAAACAAGTTAACATTTTTGCAAGAAAGGGGTGTTTTTCTCGCAATGATTTTGGTTAAAAACAAACAAAACAGAAAACACACACACACACACAGGTAAAAATGTTTGTGACTTGAGCCTGATGCACAGGGAACAATTCCACAAAATACACCCAAACATTATACCACATTATCCAGGGGAAATTAAATCACCACATACTGTCTGTATGTCCCTTTTGAATGAAATAAATGTGTGACATGTGGGGAGTTAAATAGGCTGGGCTCTCACCCTGTCATATTACTGACCTTTCATACTATCACAACAGGCATGTATCAATTATGTGAACCCAGCCATGAATACAGGTCATATCCATCTGACATGAGCTGCATGATAAGGGAAATCAGTTTTGTAAGTCATCGCCATGGCAACAGAATATATACAATTTGTTCACAGAGGATCAACCAAGGGTTATCTACAGTGGTACTATAGACAAAGAATTTGCACTGTTTACAAGTTGGTTCCAGTAGCCACAAGACGAATGACTGGCTGATGTATAATTACAAACATGTACATTATCTAATCCATGTAAAAAGTATGTTTTGTATCATTCTGATCCCAATTTTTGCCTTGACTTTTGCACCGGTAGACTAGTTATTGATTTCACTTCGATACTGTTCATCAAAATGGAAACTAATGAAATGGAAAAACACACACACGCACACACGCACGCACACACATGCAAGCCATTTGTTTCAAGGGTGGGACACGAAATATGAGGTATACAGATAAACAGGCAACTATTCCAATATTTTAATGATATGGTGATGTAAACCATCTTGAAAATAACAAAACAAAGATTAAAAGGCCAGAAAAAAATATAAAGTTATGTGTGAAATAGAGAATCGTACAATACAATGACAGCGTAATATTTTCAACACATTATTTTCAGCAAACAAATTGTGTATATACTGAAGTCACAATAATTTATATGTACAATGAAAATACAGGCGTGGAAACAAAACTTTTTTTCTTCTTTGGCAGTACAGTATAAATAATCTCTTTGTAAGTCAATCTCAAGTTCATTCGAGTAAGGAAAGCATGAGAAATTTCTCCAGGTAAAAATCCTTGGATGAGAAGATATCCTCTGCAGACACTGGTAACACTAAAGACACTGCCATAGTATATTTGCTTCCTCCTGTGGTCAACCCTGAATTGCACAAAATAAGCGTCAGAACCAAGCCATTGGACTTCAGTATCTACCTAATGCCAAAAAGACAAGATTACTGTTTGTGTCATGAGATTCTTTGTGCCGATTCTGAGCAAAATGAATCCAAATGGATAATAATTTATACAACGTTGTATATACATGTGGCACTCTATTAAGGATTAACTTTGTTGCAAGTGATATGAAATACCAGAAGAGACAGTGATTGCAAAACAATGAGACTGATCCAAAATGTTGGCCAATTCTAACACCGCATCACAACATCTTTTTGTCCACACATCTTTTGCATGTTGCCTGGACTAGTGAATATAATGGGGAAACACAATGTTGATGAAAAACATGAAAGTTTAATAATGGGGAAATATTTCATGGGGATGACAGAACATGATGATGCAAGTGAAGGCGATGTCTGGCTAGCACTTGGCAACTGAAATCATCCCAACCCCATGACAGCCCCAGCTGTTGTGGTCACCATAGCAACAGCCTGGACTGCTGTGGTAACCATGGAAACAGCCAAGACTGCTCAGGTCATGCTAGCAATATGACTCCGAGTAAATTTCACCTGATGACCCTGAGGTCTTTGAACTTTTCGTTGTGGAGCTGGTCGGCAAAGCCGAATCCACTTCTGAGTCTATCACCATGACTACTGGGCAAGTCAATGTGTTATCATCCCTGGAGCTCTTCAGAACTGGAGGCACATTAAGTTTTGGTACTGTTGCTATGGTAACTATATCCCCATTATTTTGAGTTTTGTTCAACTCTCCCACTCTCTTATTGGCAGCAGCCATTGCTGTGCTTAATTTCAGTCTCTGCTGTGTTTTTTGTTGTAATCTCCTATTTAATTCTTTTATCTTGTCTTCTTTCTGCAAAGCAAATAAAAACACTTCATCTGTTTAAAAATGTACAAAACTGATACTTTTTAACATCAAGATTGCATTTCACATCTTGTGCTTGGATCAGCATGTTGCAGATGTTAAAAACAAAACAAGGGGGCTGTGTGAACAGCCCATGCTTAGCTCACCTAGAGATTAATCACACTTGTGTCTCTGTGAACTTGGGATAGGATCAAGGTCACCCATGTACTGAGTAAGTCTGACCTCTATGGAAGAACACTTAACAATTGTGCAACATCAAGGTCCCAGTTCAAGCAAGGACCCTCTATCAACAAGACAAGGCACGGGCCAGTTGTCCGTAATTTGAAAGGAATATACATCCATAAGTCTAAACGAGGTCTTTGAAGAACAAAGAGAAAGCTTGCTGGGCGAGGTGTAAACTTCGGCGGGAGACATTGACCTTCACATTGATACCAGACATGACATGTTGAACAAATATGCGACAATTTGGTGTATCTTGCAGTGTATTTCAGGTAAGGTTATATATTTTTTGAAGCACAAACTTCCTCAAAGTTATATTTGTTCCGAATACCGGTCCCTCATATACTTTCGATGTCACATAGCGAAAATAGTTTCTCTGTACAGTGAGACTGATTTCATGGCGGACCAGTGTTTGGGTAGACGCAAAATTTACCTTTCCTTACATGCTCGACAGTGAAAATTGTAGTTGACATGTTTGTCCAGTCGTCTCGTAATATCGCTCAATCTTATTTCAATGGCGATAGCGATGTTTTGAACCCCCCTATGCTACGTTACTTTAACAGTAGTGAGGTTATCAGAGAAAAACAAACAAACAAATGCCTATTTGATTTTGAACATCACATTTTTTGGCCCAAAGTTTACCATTACTTGTATTGAATTAGTATGGGATACTCAGAGGTCTGATCAAACCAGCCTATAATTAAAGGGTTGTGTGGTAACAGCAACCATTTATCAAGTGCATTGACTGAGGCCAGGCATAAAATCATTCCCACAACAAAAAAATCACCCAACAGGGGTTTTTTTTTGGGGGGGGGAGGGAGGGGGGAAGGGGCTACCATGTAGATGGATGTCAAAAGTATCATCAGGGATTCAAGGGCTTATTTTTGTCATGCCTTTCAGAACCAACAGTTTCAAATGTTGGAAATTCACTATTTCTTGACAAGTTATGCATGTACTCAGAAAAAAAAAAAAATAAATAATGTCACTGCATGTGATACATGCAAGAAATTTATTTGATGGATGTCAAAGTATCATGAGGGATTAAAAGACATATTTTTGTCACGTATGTACCCAGCAAAAAAAATGGATGTCACAACTTGTGATACAGGCAAGAAATTTACTTGATGGGGGAGCACACTTTTTATATGACCCAAACAGGCTCACCCACTATTATTTGATGGAGTTTTATGGCTGTGAGAGAATTATTTGGCCTTTGTGTGTATATAGTTCATGTTATTTTATGTAATATCCATGGTGAAAAAAACATCTGTTGTCATTCTAATCTTTTTTTTCTCTTTGGTATTTTGGTGCTGATGTTTATGTGCATTTTTTTTCAGAATAATGGACAAGCTGGAAGGAGTGTGTAGATTATGTGCAAAGAAAAGAGATGCCCCAGCCAAAGGTAGAAAGCCAATAAATTATTGTGACGCATGATTTGAGAGATTTAATTCTCAAAGTAACAAGGACGTCCCCCAAAATAGTTATGCTGTGGTTTGTGAAAAGAAAATCATGTATGTTGTATTCATGTCAATGAGCTTGCAACATGGGTCCATTTTGTTGAATTCAGAATATCTTTGCCTATAGTTGTGGTCTTTGTTCCAGTGCTGTTTCTGTAATTTTATTTAGAAGCCCAAGTGCTAAAAATAACCTGTTTTAAATAATTTTGGACACTTATAACTAGCAACAAGGAGCATCTATGGAGGGTCCTTTGCTAGCAAAGCTAATATAAAAGCAGCTTTTCATGTATGTATTTTCATGTTTCATGACAAAAACTTAATTCATGATGATATATATTTGCTTTCAGGCTTGGGTGTAAGTCAGGATCGTCCTTTTACGTCATTGTTAAGGTGTAAATTGCATTTAACCCAAGTCCAAACAATGGCTCCACACGAAGAAGGGTGGAAAGCTCACCTGCGATATCCCAGAATTCAGCTGTGGAGATGGTGTTGTGCTCCCAGACAAAAACCTGGACTCAACAAGTGGTCAACCAGAAATACATTTTGGGAAGTTCCGCGTTACCCTTTCCAAAGTGGCCACACAATAGGGGTCTACAGACTGTTGTGAGAGAGACCTTGCTGCATTTGTGACATTTAGTGATGGAAATATCGCATTTCAAGTGCTGGTGAAAACGGACTTTACACGGGAAGCCACATACTGTGACATCAAAATACCTGCAGACAGTCCCAGGTTATCCTGTATTCCAGCAAAACTGAATGAAGGTAGTGCTTGTGAACTTTTCAAAGTTTTGTCATCAGCTACTATTTGTAGGGGAGAGGACACCTTTCACAGTGTCATCAAAATATGCCATATTACTCTGTAATATTGGCCCAAAACAAGTCACTGCTTGGATATGTTGACAAAAATGGATTTGTCCGTGGTGCACAGTGCCAGGTGTTGATTTGTTGTGAAAACCATTTATTGTGCAATGGATATGTTGACAAAACTGGATTTGTCCGTTGTGCACAGTGCCAGGTGTTGATTTGTGGTGAAAACCATTTATTGTGCAATGGTGGTGCAAATGAAAATTTCCATGGGAAAATAGGGAGCAAGGAATCTTATTTGAAGACGAGAAAGAGGAGAGATTCTTCTGTTGACAGAGTGACTGCACTCTCGAGGGTTCCATTTTCACTATTGCAACCACACGAAAAAGATGCGCGACTGAGCAGAATGAGTTAGAGAAACAAAAGGCTAGAGGACAATGTAACAAAAATGATGAGGGAAGAGACGATCAGTGTATCAAACGACCAGCATGGACTGGTGGAAAAAGTAATGAAGGACCATACGGATGAAATGCATTCCATATGGCCGACCGACATGTGCCAGGGAATATTGTGGGAGACAGCAAGCAAAGTGTGCACAGTTAAGGACACTAGGGGGATGAAGTGGCACCCTGCAATGAGTAGATGGTGCATTGCACTCTTTGCAAAAAGTATATGAGCCTACAGACAAATTAGAGATTCTGGTTTCCTCTATCTTCCGCATAATCACAACAATGAAAGCATATAAGTAATCTGTGGTGCATTGCACAAATGTATTTATGCAGCACCACACTTGTAAGTAATGGACTGTCCCAAACCATTCAGCCGGCCTTTTCCTCACCACGTGGACAAGTAACCCAATCATGTCAAAGCTTACATGTACACATGCGGCCCGCCAATCACAGGCATGAATGCATTTACGTTTCGTGGGGCTTGAGAGAGTAACAGCAAGTGCCTTCATTCTTTTACAGGAAATTGGGCAGTGAAGACGTGACAGACCAGCTGGAAGTATTTTGATCACTTTGAATTTCAAGTTTGAATTTCCCCCCACCAACTCCTTTAGGCACTCCTCCATATTCTTTGATGTGGGTTGTAGGGTTGCAATATTTGTATTCTATTGTTTTCAGGGACAGTAGATACTGTTGTAATAGAGATAAGTGTGTGTATTATACCTGTAATTTTAAGTTAGTCTAGTGGCAGTAACCAGCTTGTACTTTTAATGATTGTGTAGTAAACATGTTAGGGGGCAACAGCCCCAGTTGTACATAGAACCGGTAACTTTGGGTGGTAAGTGGTACCAGCAGATGGGAGGGGACAATGCCTTCATCTGTGTTAATCAGCGGTAGGGATGCTGTTAATCAAATAGGTGGCAGTGTGGCCATTACGCCCTCACCCAGTAAATAGTTATTGCTGACCAGGCATTACGCTTAGTGTTGTATATTAGGTTTAAGCAGATGGCAAAAGGGGACAATACCCTCATCTGTGTAAGTCAGCGGCAGGGACGCTGTTAACCTAAAGGGTGGTAGTGCGGCTATTCTACCCTCACCCTCAAGAATAGCCCCAAGCAGCATCAGTAAGCGGCAGTGACACTTTCAGCCTATTGTTGCAGGGGCCGTGGTAACCATCACTAAGAGTGTAAGCAATAATATGGGCAGCATTGGTAAGCGTTAGTGATGCTTGCAGCCAACGGGTGGTAGTGCGGCCTTGTAGCCCTCACCCTAAGAGTGGTTCGTTATAGTAGCCTGTTTCGGGAAGCGACACTGACGCTATAGACGTAATGGATGCAGGTGTGCCAACGTACAGCAGGTGGTAGTGCGGCATGCTAGCCCTCACCTGCTCCCTTAGGGCTGTAGAGTTTGCTTGGTTTCAAGGGTGGTAGTTTGGCATTCTGCCCTCACCCAGCAGTAGATCTAAATAAAGTAGGTTTAAATGGACACGAAGGTCGTGACGACTATGGGGGTCTCCGAAATCACATATGGACATGGAAACAATAATTTAAGAGCATCCCCTTAAGGGAGCTCACCAGCCACTGCCCTCATATCCTCCAGGACTCGCAACCTAGGCATTGTAACTTCCTTACGCTTTTCCCACTGGGTTTTTAGTGCGGGGGAAGAGTAAGTAATAACTGTACATATAATTGTGTTAAGGAGGAAGGGCGCAAAAGACCCCCATGGTATTGGGAAATCAAATAATGATTAAATTGTAGAGGTGAGCATATGTTATAAATAGATTTAATAAAAAGGAAAACTTGTCGTGGAGGTGCCAACCTTTACTGACCTGATACATCCCACATCAAAAAACGTGTTCATGTTTTGGAGTGAGTGAGGTGTGAATGCATAAATGTGGTTTACACAACCAAAGAGTGGTGCCAACCAAGACATCATTGATCTGTTGATACATGAGATGAACATTGCCAATCTTGAAGATTTTCAAAGAAATGTCAGCCTTAATTGGGATGAAATGAAAATTAAGTCAGGATTGGCAATTTCAAAGTCTACTGGCAAATTAGTTGGTTTTTGTGACCAAGATGATTTTAATGAGGAACTGCACAAATTATCAGACAGTCCCGACACAGATCCGAAGCCGCAGGTTGCAAGTCACATTCTTGTGTTTATGGTAAGGGGAATATTTACTTCCCATAGCATTCCCTTCATATGGTACCCTGCAAGGGGTCCCAATCAGAAGATTTATGGGATTGTGTGTGGCGAGCAACACACTTCTTAGAGGACCTGGGACTGAAGGTGCGAGCATGGGTGAGCGATGGCGCTAGTCCAAATTGCAAATTTTACAGAATACAAGCAGATATTGGTAGGGAGTAGATGGGTACCACTTATTGTATCAACCGTTATACAACCCATAGAAAGATATTCTTCATTTGTGATGTGCCTCATTTAGTCAAGACTGTACAAAATAACCTTGAAAACTTGCATGGAAATCAAAATTCCAGATCCCTGATGAAAAACGGACAAGAAATCAAGTGGTCACACATAGTCTCGACAGTCATGGAAGATAAGTTGTCTAGTTGTCTAGTCAGGTTGCCCCACATCAAAGATGAACATACAAACATAAGTCCCCAATTGAGAATGAGGGCATGCCTTGCTGCCCAAATACTAAGTATACGAATGGCCGATACCATTCGTGCACGGGGTAGAGATGATATGATGGAGACTGCTAAGTTTTACGCACTCATGAACTGATGGTTTGACTGCCTTCATGGTTGAAATGTGAGGCAGGGGAGACACGAAAGAAATCTGGACTTGAATGCATATGAATCACCAGCAGATCTGTGTTTCAACTTCCTACATGACTTTTTATAGGACAACAATGAGTGCGAAGAAGTGGAACAAATACTTAATATTTGCGGTCAGAAAAGAACAGACTGAAGCTCTCATGTCAGACTGTGGAAGGCTTATGAATTACAGCTGTTGCCTTTCCAGTATTAACAAAACAGCTGTTGTCTGAGATGCCAGAGGGAAAGTTCTTGATGCCAGAAAAATTAAATCAGGACAGATTGGAATTGTTTTAAGCAAAGCTTAGACGCAGTGTTGGGGACGGTGGCAATTCCACAATTGAGGAAACTGGTCACCGATTCCTTGCCCTCCTCATTACAGGCAGCAAAACTGTGGCTCCAAGAAATGGAAATTGTGATACAGACTATGTGAATGGTGTTGATGGATTTAGACTGAAAACACAGAATATTCACTGAAAAAAAAAACATGCATTATGGGACTATGAAAGGGCATATAATTTGATCAGTGGTTATGAGACTGTGCCCTTACATTATATTCCATATAATATTCAAACAAGTCAAAGTGATATAACTTCCACTGGCTTGTGACACGTGCCTTCACAGCTTGCCGATTTTTGTGTGAATTGGAGAATTTTGCCAATGTAGTACTTTTAACTCAATGTTTATTACAAGTGTATTTTCTGATATCCTGAACACTCCCTGTACATGCTCTTTTGAGGATCCTTGACGACATGTAAACTATATTTGTGCCATCATTGTCTGCAGAGGGCAGTAATCACAATAATTTTTAGACTGAACATCATAATTCAAGGACAGTTTCCTACATATTGACGTACATTTTATTTGAATAATATATGTATATGTCAACAGGGTCATGGTCAATCTCTGATGTCATGACTTTTAAACATGTCATTTTAGACTACTCAGATATGGGCATGGCTACTTTTTGTTACTTACATTTCAGTTCAATATTATATTCCTCTATTTATTTTGAGATGAAAATGGTACAAAACTAGTCAAGCTGATTTGGCTTTCATCCACATAGTTGATATATTATTCAAGCCTATACCATTATATGATAATATGAACACTATACATGTATTTCATTTAAATTGGGTGTCCAACTACACATGTGTGTGTACATGTATGGTATGTGTTTATTTCATTATTTTTGATTGATTTTTTTTTACTTTCAATTTTAGTGTCATTGATAGATGTCAAGTTTAATATCGTATGTGATAAATGCTGTGATATGAAATAAAATAAAAACGACTTTGGATGGTTATTCAGTATATTATGTATATATCAGGGTCTTCAACAGAGCACAGGATTGTCCTATACTTTATAATTGGCAAAAACAAAATTAGAGCCACAATTTCTTGAGTGTACTCCAAAATTCTAGGCTTTTGAGGAAATATTGTCCAGACAAAAAGTTCTCCTTTCCCAGACTTACATGTAGGCCTAATTTTTTTCTCAAATTTTGCTTGCCTTTCATGAACTTACACTTGTCCCAGACAACAGAACCTGTCAGTTGATGGACTTTGAAATGTACATATTTAAATGACCACTTGTCATTTAAATTTGAATGCATGTTGTGATTCTAGTATGCTGGTCTGGAATTTGGATAAGAGTGATGACAGTTTCAGTACATTTGCGATAATCTGGTAAGAGGTAGAAGTAAATCACATTGTCATGGACAAGTTTGTTTTCAGCAAAGTACATGTGTTTGATTTTTGTGATTGCTATTGCTGATAGAGGGTTAACTTTTTGCTGTAGGCTGTTAAGGCTTACTTGCCAAGTTTTGAAAAGAATCATTAAAAATCCAAAAATCACTGGAGCATGACCAGCTGAACAAACTTGGTAGAGTTCCACCCAAGATACACTGTCACCAAGTTTGAAGTCAATCTGGATGACGGTTTTGGAGAAGAAGTCGAAAATGTGAACTAGCATTAAACTGCCCATTGACTTACATAGTTATCAATAGGAAAGCTGCATTGACTGATAAGTACCCAAATTGACAAAATCGTGAAAAATCAGGAATCCACTGCAGTGTCACCTTGTGACCAACTTTGTTTGACCCTTCCACAAGGATCATATCCACCAAGTTTCAGCTTAATCTGGGTAATGGTTCTGGAGAGGATGTTGAAAAATAGCAAAAAAAACACAAAAAAATAATAAAAATTAGAAAAAAAATTGCAGCGCCACCTGGTGAACAAATTCAGAGCTTGGAGTCCCTGGGAGGGTCCCTGTGCCATATCAAAGCAATTGGATGAGCCGTTTCGGAGAAGATTTTAAAGAGTTGCCCGAAAAATGAACAAAAAGATTCATAAAAAAACTAAAAATCACTGGAGCATGACCATTTGAAAAAAGTTGGTAGAGAGCCACCAAAAGCACATCCCAACCAAGTTTGAAGTGAATGTGGCTGACGGTTTTTGAGAGGAAGTTAAAAATGTGAATTGTTTTTAACGGACGATAGATGCAGGACCATAAGATAAGCTCAGCTGACTGACAAGTCAGCTGAGCTAAAAATTCATAAAAAATCCAAAAATCATTGAAATGTGACCATTGAACAAAATTGATACAGTCCCACCCAAGGTACATCACTACCAAGTTTGTTGAAGTCAATCTGGATGACTATTTTGGAGAAGTCGGAAATGTGAATTTTACATAAAAAAAAAAAAATTTTAAATCACAGCGCCACCTGTTGAACAAATTAAGGTCTCCCTAAGCAATTTCCAAACAATTGGCCAAGCAATTTCAGAGAAGATTTTTTTTAAGATTTGACCCCCCCCCCCCCCAAAAAAAATACATAATCCAAAAATCAATGAACTGTGACCATTTGAACAAACTTGGTAGGGACGTACCCACCCAAGGTACATTCCCACCAAGTTTGAGGTAAACCTGGCCAATGGTTTTGGAGAAGTTGAAAATCTGAATTGTGCATGCCAACAGAAGCATGACGGATGTCTCATTTGAAACTTAAAAGCTTCATACACTATTCCACCATACTGACACTGGTATAAACAGGTAAATAGTAATAGAATTTTTAGCACCATAAAGTTGACTGGATGTGTTATGAGGTAAAGTGTACTCAGGTATTAGCTGGAAGCCACTTCTTCCACTTTTCTGGATGAAGATTAAAAAGAAAGGATGGAGGAGGGATGCCTAACCACTACATGAGTGACTGACAAGTCAGCTGAGCTAAAAATTAGAAAAAAAATGCAGTGCCACCTGGTGAACAAATTAAGAACTAAGACTCCCTGGAGTGTTCCTGTGTGATATCAAAGAAATTGGGTGAGTGGTTTTGGAGAAGATTTTTTAAGATTTTCCCCTAAAAAGAACAAAAAAATTAATAAAAAAATCCAAAAATCACCTAAACACGACCATTTGAACAAACTTGGTAGAGACCACTCAAGGTACATTCCCCCCCCCCCCCCCCAAGTGAATCTGGCTGACAGTTTTGGAGAAGTCAAAAACGTGAATTGTGGATGGACAGATGGATGGACGATGGATGCTCAGCTGACTGACAAGGCAGCTGAGCTAATAATCAAACAAATCTGTACTTTTCTTGACAAAAAGTCATAAAATAAAACTTTTAAGGCTTGAGAAACAATTATAAACAATTATTGTTAAAATTACTAGAATATGTCTATCTCAAATAAAGTACCCCAAGAATATGACTTCTGATTGAACCTTTCCATCAAGAGCAAACTTCACATTTTTTCTAGAACCTCCCATTATTGCCATGACAATGCTGGACTCCTAGGAGAATATATCCCCTGCAGAGATGGAATCCTCCACAAATCAAAATAATCTTATTCCATCCTTCACAAGTTCTCTTCCTGGCCAGTCAAGAACCGCTTCCAGGTTGCAGTCACTGATTGCAGTGTAACTAGTCTTTCACAGTTGATCATACCCCATAAAATATGTGCAAATTAGTTCTCCAATGTTGTTTTATCTCTTTCAAACATGAATTTGCCCTACAATAAATGTACACAGGTTTTGATCTTCCCTGAAATTTGACCTCTTTGAAACACGACCATGCCCAACAATAAAGGAATACTGGTTAACTTTTCCTGCAAGGTTTACCTCTGATATTTGTGATTTCAGCTCCTCATTCTCTGTTGTAAGCCTACGATGTCTCTCCTCCTCCTCTTGACTGGTCACGGAATCAGTTAAAGCTGTGCTCTCTACCCCCTCTCGGGGATTTCTCAACACTTCTAAAATCTGTAAAGTATTATGGATTATTTCAAAAGTTGACATGAAATTCATAAATAGCATTCTAAAGTCATATTCACATCACTTATTACTTTCTTTGACAGTTACTATCAGTGATTTCACACGGTGTGTATTGTATGCTGTACTTTTTAACCAGAATGTTGCATGCTGAAAACACTGACGAAATTAACAAACTATGCATATGTGATATACTACTATTACCAACCATAAATGTTAAAATAGTAATTTCTTCAATGTACATTGCTTTTTATTTTTCTGTGACTGGTGATATTTTGATAAATTAGGAATTTCTGAAGACAACGCTGTTCACATTCAAAAGGTTTTTACCAGTTCACCTGCATAGCTTTTTGTCACAAAGTCATGTTTTCAGCTTTAAAATTATACACTGTATTCTTCAATTCCTTGCTCATTAAAACTTGCCCTTTTAACTGACCTGGCCAAACTGGCTGGGGGTAAAATGCCATCTTCATCAGTAACTCCTTCATTAATTTTAGTGTAAATGTTTATTTAAAAGGAAGGAAAAAAAAAAAAACAGAACGAGAATTGTAGCAGATGACCATCACAAAATAATCATTTCTTGACATGCATTCCTCCATGACCTTGAAAAATTAGGCCAAGGTCATCCTCATCAAGGAATATCAAAAGGTCCACATATAATACACATTTGTAGTAAATTTGGTATCATCAGCCTGATTTTTTTCCCTCAATGTATTGAATTCAGTGTCCTTTACATAAGTGCTTCATCGACTGAAGAATAAGTTGTCATCCAAAATTTTACAAAATTTGACCAATGGCTTTATCATGTTTCATAACAATTTCTTATCACAATATATGTATGTGTTTTTGACATGTTAGTACCAATTAATATCACCAGGGGAGCCACCATACTGCATTTCACAGACTTTTGTTTCCACAACTCTGTTGTACATGTAATGGTATGCAGATACCCGCGCCCCCCCCCCCCCCCCCCCCCCCCCCCGGCCAAAAAAAAAAGAAAAAAATCCAAAAAAAGGATTCCTTTTGTGACCTTGAAAAAGACAAGGTCATCCATACTATGTAATACGAAACTTCCACATGTGAGATACATTTGGTATCATGAGCTGGATTCTCTCAGTCTCTCAACATACACTGATACTAATGTCCTTCACTTAAGTGCTTATTCACCTAGAATATTGGTCATGTTCACCCAAAATTTTACAAAATTTGACCACAGCTTGATGTAAATTTCATCTAAATTTTGTAATTCCATCTCAATTTATCATTGCAATGATGAATTTAATGTGTTTTGACACCTATGATGTTAGTTCCAATTTATACCACCAGTGGCCCCACCACAACTACATACCATGGACTTTGGTCTATATATTATGTTCCTGTGATTGTGTATGGACATACGCTCACAAGTTCAGATGTAATGATCATCACAAAAAATCATTTACTGAAATGTATTCCTTCTATGACCCTCAGAAAGCAGGTAAAGGTCATTCACATAATGCGAGGTCAAAATTCTCTGCAAGATACACATTTGTTGTACATTTTGCATCATTATTCTTCATCCTTTTCAAAATATTGAATTTATTGTATTTTCAACACATTTTGGTCCATATCTTCCATGACAATATAGGTGGCATCACAAATTTCAGGACATCTTTTTTCTATTTGCCTCATCAACATTCCCACCAAGTTCTGCCAAAATTCATGAAAAACTCTGAAAACTAGTATTCTAAAAATTTTCATATTTACATTTCAGTCCATATACAGTGTATGACATAACACTATATAAGTGACACCATCAGTATTGCAAAGGGGAAGGGGAGGGGGATTTTTATACCCTTCATAAGTCCTGAAAGTTACATGGAGTTAACTTGAAAACTGTGGACTGTATCATATTCACAAAAAAGTTAATGGATGCATGGATTGATGCATGGATGCATGAATAGACTTGGGTGATGCTGTAATTTGAAACCTTTGGTCAGCAAAGGTGCAATGACAGTCATAAACTATCTGAATGGACTCACTGCTCCAAGCTTTGAATGGTGGTACGGTAAAACTTACCCAAATTAAAGTTTATATGAAGTGCCAAAAATTAACAATGATGAAAATTAATCAAAGTCTGAACTGATATAATTAATCATTAAAAAAAAAAATCTGGTGACCCAGAACTGACCTTTGGCACAAATATTAGTGCCATAGATAATAAACTACTAAGGAGAATGGCTAAGGCCACGAAGGCGAAGCTGGCGTCCTGCTGTGAGCCGATGATGAGGGTGACTGGGGCTGTGATAATGCATAGCACCTGAAACGCAAAAGGAGAAACATGATTACCAAACACAAATATGAAAATGCCAGTTTAACCCTTTCCCCCTTAAACTGGCCAAAACCAGCTGGTGGTCAAATGTCATCTGCTTCAATGTTTTTGACTAACTTCAACAGTAATGAAAAACAATTTGAATGAAAACTGTAGGTGAGACCCATCAAGATAACATGACCCAGGTCAACAGCTTTCCATGACATGGGCTGGATGCTTGAGGTCCAACTCATGCCATGCAAAGCTGTTGACTGTATTAATTCAGGGGGGAAAGGGTTAATATTTGCATGAGTTTTATAAAAGGTATATTGTAGACAACTGCCGCCCTTATCCAGGTCACTATCAACTCTTTCAGTGCCAATCATGTAAAGTCATTCTACTTCAGTCAGATAAGTCTGAATAATTATCATTAGGATCCCAGATTTGTATTCCTCATAAAAATATCTTTCATTCAAGTACCAGTATGCCTATAGTTTCAGAGATAATACCCCACATCAACAGCTTTTTTTTGAGCGCATTGGGTGCATTGCGCCCAGTGCGTGCCGAGAAAAGCTGTTGACTCAGTTCATGGCACTCACTTTTCTGGCATGAAGAGAAAATAAACTTGCTTGCTTAGCTGACCTACCTGAATACTTAATTTTGCAGGCCAAAAAGGGCAGCCTTATCTTTGCCCTCCACACAAGTGACAGGCACTTGAAGGTCTTGCTGAGCAGGCAAGTAACACAAATTATGAATTAAAATTTTGCTTTCAGTTTTTTTCTCCAAAAGGACTGCCTGTCATGATGGCAAGTGATGTCGTCTTTTTGCCAGCAACTAGTCCAATCTGCACCAGTTACTCATGGCAAGTGATGTCGTCTTTTTGCCAGCAACTAGTCCAATCTGGACCAGTTACTCATGGCAAGTGATGTCATCTTTTTGCCAGCAAATAGTCCAATCTGCACCAGTTACTCATCATTGATTTTCTTTTCTATTTAATAGATTCATTTTCTCTACAGGATACGTTAAAAACACCTTATACATGCACCAGCTCATTTCAAAATGTTAAAACTACATGAAAACCTCTCTAATCGAACACCTCCGCAAACCAAACACCTCTCTATACTGAACCCCATTTCTCGGTCCCAAATACATTCTTTCAATGGTATCAAACCTCCCTATACCGAACACCTCACTATACTGAACACTTTTTTTTGGTCCCAAGGATGTTCAGTATAGGGAGGTTTCACTGTATGCAAAATTACGTGTGTGTGTGTACACTCGGTCTCATTGACATTGCTCTGATCTCTCACATTCATTTTGCTCGTCTCTTTTTTTTTGCTTCATATTGTGCACCTGTCTTCAAGACAATAAGCTAATTATCCTGTTTTCTTCTTGAGGTAAATTATCAACCTCTTTAACAAAAGTAACATTGTCATTACACATTCCTTCCTTCGATCTTAAAAACCAGTGCAAGCACTATCAGTTTAGATAACTCTGTCCTTAGTTCAATCTCACTTTTCTGGGTTGTGGTTGAAAACTGTCAGCACTGTAGCAACTGGTCAACAACTTAGTCCTTGAGCCACTTCATCATGAATCGGGGCAAACAAAATTGTGGCACTGACATAAGTTGGCCAAGAAGGGACTGACTAAATGTAACTTTCATCGATCATGTTGTCTCATACTCTGTAGCTCAACTTGTTCAAAAGTTATTGCATTCAGCAGGGTAACAGACATGACTGTGCCAATACCCCATCGGCTGATCAGACCCATGGGGTAAAAAGTACTTTCCAAATAAAGGACATTGTCATAAGTACAGTACATGTAGCTGCAATGGTTCGAACGTCCTCGTTGCAAGTGACCTACATAAATCTGGCTACGCCAGCCAATCATACAAGGCCACTGGATTACCAATGTGTGGCTCTATTGTATAACAAAAATAGGTCAAATCCATGCATGGAGTGGGTTTTGACTCATGGCTCAGCCACTATTTCAGTATTCCAATGATAAACAAAAGGAAAAGTACTCACCACTACATTATAAATGGACATGCCTACAAATCTAGAATCATTAACTTGTTTTATCTTGACACTTCTGGTTTCGTAGGCAAGTAATATACCAAATAAAAGTAATACTCCTTTATATCCAAATATGACACCTGCAAAAAAAAAAAAAAGAAAACAAACTTTTATTAGTCAATTACCCACTATCATTATCAAAGTTAAGCTGGAAATATGGAAAGAACATCAAAGTTTGAAAGCCCTTCAATAACAAATCAAATTGCCCCCAAAAATAAACAGGTCCTTAACCCTTTCTTCTTTAAACAGCTCCTTAACCATGTTAACCCTATGCCCCTTAACATGTCCTATCCTTTCCCCTTTAACAGATCCTTAACCCTTCCCCCCTTAAACAGACCAACATGAACAGGAGTTCAAATGTCATTGGCTTTCATGACCTATTATTAATTTTACTGTTAATGAAACAATTGAGAATTGCATGTAAGTCCAATCAGAATAATATGCCCTTGGTCAACAACTTTCCTTGGGGGTGGGCTGAGCACTTTAGCTCCAAACCTGTCTCACGGAAAACTGTTTACTATCTTAATACAATGGGGAAAGGGTTAAATTAAAATATACTTTAATAAACCATGCCTGGAAAGAATAATACTGAGTCAACAGCTTTCTTTGGTTTGAGTTGTGAATGCTGTACCCAACCTGCACAAAAGAAAACTGTTGACCTGGGATATTTCATCTTCCTTGGCCTCATCACTTTTTTCATTAACACTGTGTTTCTTATGTTAAAAAAAGAGCAAAGGTGGAGGATCACTGTGGCAAACTTTTTTTTCTTGTAGTAAACAATATTTTACATCGTTGCACTTCTGGGTGATTTGAGCAGGAACGGGTTAACAAACCAATCCCTAGTTATCATTGTACAAATGTATAAAATTGCACACCATATGTATGTAACGGTATTCTTATTTCATTCAATCTTTCCCAGAAAATTAAATCTCCCATCAAGTCACTGTACATTTTGTCTTCCATATTTCTCCATGGTGTTGTACAAGCCACAGTACTCATTTCTTATCACAGGCATTTCCTACCAGGAGGTAAAGACATGCTTGTACACGTGCTACACTGACTCTTTATCACCTATTTGCTTCATGTATATTCTACTGTATTACACCTTTTAGTTTGCCAGATTTTTGCAAGGAAAACCCAAACAGATCCTGCCGGAGCCACAAATATTGTCTGCAAGTGCCACACAATGCCAAATTTTGTTTCTCACACGCATACATGTGAAGTCGTATACATAACGGGAATTGCAACAATGATAAGGCATGTTATCCACATGCAGATGTGGATGGGAAACAGTAAATGTGGCCTGAGACCAACATTAGGTGTGTGAGAAACCTGTGCATATTACAAAGTTTATTGTTCTTTATTCAGCACAGCAGTGCCCTCTGAGGAGCCAAATGAGTACCTTAGAGATATGTCACCTCACAAATTACATGAACAATGGCAGTTGACTTACCTAACCAAATGTTCAGGTTTTCAGAGCTACAATGCTCAAGCTGTGGCTTAAGCTCTATGTCTTTGTCAGTGTCTTTTGGTTTCTCGTGCGGAAAGCTTTCCAGTTTCCGCTCTAGAGGGTTAATAATTTGCCAGGCGACCAACACGATGACATCAATTACCAGAAGGATTGCCAGCACGATGTAGAGTTCTGCTTCTTTTACTGTCTGAAATTTAAAATATGAAAATACCATATCTGGATTTATTCCATACCATTTCTTTTGACTTTACCATATATTTGTATATTTACCTATGATGAAAACGAAGGTGGCTTGCTTCCAATTTCATTAATAGAGCTACTACTGAAATATCAGCACGTCCTTGCATACATCGGTGAACATCCTGTGACCAGAATTACAGCTTTTTTTTTTTCTTTTGTTTTTTTCTTTTCTTTTTTTTTGGGGGGGGGGGGGGGTCAATGGGAAAGATTTAATATTGAAGAAAGAAGTAATCAGATTTTAATGGGAAAAGACTGGCCAAAATAAACAAACTTTCTATTGAAAGTTTCAAAAACCTAAAAGCCAAAAAAAAAATTGGAAACTCTTGCCGAATGGGAGTCTGACATGGCAATGAAAAGTAGAATTGTTGGAATGACCTGTAAGAAACCCCCTCAGCCAGGGATGATCCCTGGTGACCTTGAAAATAGGTCAAGGTCACTGAATGTCAAACTTAGCCAAGTTCCCATGAGATGCTTCTGGAGTACAAATTTCATGATAGCTCAATTTTTTAAAATGTTATTGTGGTCGCCAAGGGTAACGGAGGGTAGGACAGGTGGAAGGCATGACAAATGTTATATAATGTCCACACATGACGAGGATGAGACCCTGTGGACCAAAACGCCAAGGGGCTACATGAAAAAACAACTATTTTGAATACCACATTATGGCATGACTAAAGGACACAGCACAAAGCACAAACTGTAACAATATAATAACTTTGCTCCAATTACAGCCAGGAAGATAAGTGAAACTTTTAAGAATTTTTAAGAGATTCTGGACATGAGTTACATGACCAAATGCCATTATAAAAACTTCACTTCTGCTGCAAAGTGTTAAAGTTCCACTTTGAACATTAAGTAACATAAAAAGACACTGAACACAATAACCAACACTCCTGATGCATTCTTGTGCTGGTGAGATCACAAGATTTCAAATTAGAGAATAATAAAAATTTACTTCTGTGACTTTATATTGAAATATTGACTTTCAATACACACAATACACATTTACATGAATATATGTACATCATCATCTGTTGGTGAGAGATTTTTAATGTCCTGGAGAATTTAATTGATATGATAAACATCAGAACCTAACCTGCCACAAAATACATTACAGATCTGATTCTTATTCTACTAACTGATGTTATTGTTTAAAAAAACACAACCATAAATACAACTTATACGCAAACACAAATTGTTGTTTTAGATGCTAATTCAAAAATTAAAATATCAATGAATCTAAATTCAGTCAGAACTATCGTGTTTCTACATATGCTATGTGCAAAAATTTTCCTCACACACCATAGAATCTGGCATCATCCATATCCACATACAACCATTAAATACATCTTACCAATTTAATTTTTTTATGAGAATTTCCATTTTGTGACCACCAATAAAGTAAATGTGATCTTTGGTTATGACAGTGACAATTTTGAGCCTTGTGCCACATAACGATGCTACAAAATATATAGATATCTAAAAAAAATATTATTTCACATCTTTATTTAATGTAGTGATACAAAAACGTCTTCTGACTTTTACCCCTAGGTGGCACCTGTGTACTGTCTACATCTCATACCTTTATTTCTTTTTTCCTGTGTGTGGTCAGTCTGTAGATAGTCCAGACTTTAGAGAACATGGAGCCATAAGCCAGTGTAAAGCCAAGAGACAGCGTCCAAGCACGAGCCTGCATGGAAAAGAGATCATGCAAATGGTACTTTTTTGAGAAACATACTTGATTCAAGTCTATTATATCACTGCAGAAACTTCACGTTTAATGCAAGAAGTCTTAGATCACCATGTCAGTGAGACAAAGTATTTTGTACACACATTCCATGACGTGCTGCCACCTGCTGAGAAATTAGAGAAATGCCAAATTGAACTGGAATACAACCATAGGTAAATATGTTTTTTTCATATAGAGAAATTAAAAGTTGTACTTTATGCAACTGAAATATATTCACAAGGCATACAAGTACCTATCTGGGTTAAATATGATGAAAGTAATGGTGTCCTTGCAATTTCACCTTTAAATGTTCAATAAGCCACTGTCCAAATCAGTACAGAATTCAAACATATTCTTTCAAACTTCAATCTAGACCTACTAGTCAAGTGGTTAATCCCCTTTGCTGAAATCCACACCACACTTTCCCTATACCAAACACTAAAAGGCCAGAGAGTGTCTTAAAACAAGTTTTTGTTTGAAATTTTGTCTTCCCCAGTCTTGGTAAGATAAGGTAAGCTACCTTCGCCTGCGAGTGCGGACAGGAGAATGGAGCTAAGACAGGCCAGCCTGCATTTTCTCTTGCAAGGTGGCAAGTACATGTTTTATTTTTATTTTTATTTTATTTTATTTTATCTTACCAATTTTACCCAAAACTAACATCCCAGGAAAATGCCTTGCCCTAGCTGGCTTATCACCTTTTTCCGTCCTTTCCAGCAGGGAAAAGCTTCAGCTTATCCTTCTAAGAGTACAATGTAAGTGAGACAATCTTAATGAAAACATTTAAAGGTCCCAAACACCAAAAGATTTATTTTTTTGTCCGAAGTGAAAGAATTGGAATGTTATAGCACTTTTGTAAAGAAAATTTGCCATATTCACACAGGAAAATAATTTTATTTGCAAAAGAATTTTGTTGCCATGATGGGCCCAAAGTTGACAAGTCTGCGCCCTTTTGGCCTTCATGCGGGCCCTGGGTCATGATGTCACGGAAGGGAGTCTATGTGATATAATGGCGAATAGCGACAGAGAAAGCATGAGCAGTAGCGATGCAGAGAATGAGCTGGATCTCAGTTTTAGCTGTTCTTTTTCCAAAGAAGGCCTTACTGTGGATGAGGGGGGGGGGGGAGATTTAGGGTTAGGAAGGGAGAATGACAGAAAAATTCAGCCTTACTGGAAGGAGCCACAGCTGGGCGACGACAAAGCTGGTCTTTGCCAGTGCAACTGGGACCGAGTCTGTGCCCAGCACTGACCATGCCACAGCTGCCACGGAAGATTACTAAAGCTGGTGCTTGGGAAGTTTAGACTCTTAAGGGATGCTTTTCAAAAGTCATTTTGTGAAAAATTCCTATATAAGTGACTGGTTGAAGTTTAGAGACGCCATCTTGTACAGTAGCCAATAAGCAATACTGGCAGTACACGCTGTACGCTAGGACAGTGTACATGTAAACTCAAAAGCAGCTGAATTTGAAATCATAGGCCTACGTGCAGCAGACTTTTAGTTTTACTTGATTTAGTGATTTATAACAAGGCCTGGGGTACGTGAAGGTAAAGGGTAGCATTGCAAAGCATCTGGTCATCTTCCGTGGTAACTTGGGCATGATCAGTGAAGGGCACAGACTCAGTCCCAGTTGCACCGGCAAAGACAGGCTTTGTCGTAGCCCATGGCTCCTTCCAACATTGGTTAACCAAGTACAGACTGGAAAAGCAGGAACAGTTTCCTGTTTGTATCCCCATTGTAATCCAGTAAGCCATGACCACAGTGACATTCACTGCTGCAAGTCAATGTTCACAATCAGAGTTGGTGTAGAAACTCCCTTCCATGACGTCAAAGATTCAACACAATATAATAGTGAATCAATCATTGTGTCATTGCAAAGTTTTTTCGCAAAAGTGCTATAACAATTCAACTCCTTCACTTTTTATAAAAAAAATAGAGTACTACGCAAGGGGAAACTTTAAGATATTTTCTGGCCTTCCAGTGAAACCATGCAGCCCTTATGGCTTCCTTACCTGGCAGAGAATGACAAATGAGCGTTGGGACAGGTACTGGCCATCAAGACCATGGAGGAATATACACCATAGGCAAACAATGCACCCCAGTAACATGATGTTGTTCATGTTTGGCTGCGACAACTTGATATATCTAAAACCACAAACATGCTTTGGTTTTAATACATGCAAACATGGGGGTCAATACACTAGATTTAACCTTTAAAAAATACAAGCTTGCATTGCTTTCTCCAATGCTTGGTTTATCAGTGATAGTTACTGCAATGTTCTTATTTTTGCGTGTTTTAACTTTCATGATTTTTACATATCAGGCATTAAACTACAGTTTTTAATTTCACTATGTTGGACACAGTTCCTATTAAACCTATATTAAAATATTATCTAATGGTGTTTTTATTTTCATGGTTTTGTGTCATAAGTAATTATAAAATGATCAAAAATAAAAATTCACCAAAATTAAGTTAATTTCAATTTCATGTACATGCATAATGTGAACACTTTACATTTTACTGATCTTGTTTGGTAAAAGACCTTCCCCATGGGGAATATCCAAAAGCATCTCCTTCTCTTTTAAATTTACCTTTAAATCTTTGAATGAGGTTTGAATGGGAATAGAACAGAATATCAATGGTGACTCACTGACTAGTTTTTCACAATAGTTTTTTTAACTCTAACTCTGGAGAACTGTTCAACTTTCGACTCCCACAATCTGCTGTTGACCCAGAAAGAGCTCTACACATTGGAAGCCACAAAAACAGTAACTGAAGAATGCTTTCAAATATGAACAAAAATATATACAGTGGTTTTACTCTCAAATTAAAAATGTTGTGTTGTGATGTTGCAATGTTGCAATTTTTCTCGATACACCATCAGAACTCCCTTGTGCAACAACGCTGATTTAGCACAGAATGGATGACCAGAGAGCCTGTCAGTGGGAAATTCTACAACTTGATGTTGTGTTCACTCACCTCCGGTGTTTGTTCATGGTGTTGAATACCAGCAGGGCAGTGCCGGCCATGATCCCCCAGGAGGCCAGCACACACATGGCAATGAACAAACCCTGCGACACCTCCCGTAAAATTCTCACAACAATGGTCCTGTCCTGGGGTTTCTTACCTCCTGTAAATTTAAACATATTTAAATATGTTAGTATTTGTTTGTTTATTTATTTATTTATTTATTTATTTATTTATTTATTTATTTATTTATTTATTTATTTATTTATTTAATTAATTTATTTATTTATTTTATTTAATTAGTTACTTACTTACTTACTTATTTATTCATTTATCATTTTTATTTATTTATTTATTTATTTATTTAATTATTTATTTATTTATTTATTATTTTTATTTATTTATTTATTTATTTATTTATTTATTTATTTATTTATTTATTTATTTATTTATTTATTTATTTTATTTATTTATTTTATTTATTTTATTTATTTTATTTAAATACATCTCTATAGTCAATTGTAAAATGGAAAACTGTAAAACCGGTAGCTCACAATTAAGGTTGGTCAACATGCACTATGGCCTTCATGCTGAAGACATTGCCTTTAATATTTAATATCAGAACAAAGTTTGTACAATGCAGAAATTATCTTTTGTCTTTTTATTTCTCTTACACAATTCAATTAAAGATGTATTTTTACTTATCAGCTATACAACCACAGAACCAATCTCTTTTTGTGCTTTTCAGGTCAAATTGTGCTCACCAAGCCACTTTTCATGGCCAAACCAGGTCAGGTTATCAGAGCTGTAGTCATAGTAACCCAGCACCGTGTAATTTCCATCTGAAAACAAAGACAGTTGGAATGAGGACAAATTACTCTGTGCTGTGATCTATACATACATGTACATTGTTACAACAGAAGATATCAAATCAAAATTTTTCTTTTATTTTTTGTTTCTTTCTGTTTTACAGTCAACCAATGCAGCAAAGTGTACAAATCCCCACTTAACTCTCATTTATCTGCCATACATAATCCTCAGAAAATATTATTTAGGCTCTCCAGTAAGGTACTTCACTTGAATTCACTCACATTTGGATTATTTCTTGCATGTCCAAATTGAATTTAAGTGATACATACTTCAAAGTATGTATCACGTAAGTAATTTTTGGAATTTTTTAAAAATAACACTGGAAAATATTCGCAAGAATCAGTTAGGGAGATGCATGACCATGTAAATATAAGAATCAAAACTCACCCCACATCTGCTCGATCTGGGTCCAAGCAATACGGTCTCCTTGTGATGAAAAGGCCACTCTGCCCTGGAAAGAGTAGAAACAGAATGAAGTTCAGTCCATGCCAGTCCATCAGGGCCACATATACTGTACAAAAAAAAAGTTAAGCCCCCCCCCCCCCCTCCTCCCCCCCCCCCCCCCCCCCCGGGAGGGAGGTACTTAACTTTTTTTGTACAGTATATATTCACCTACCTTTCACCCCTTCCTGGTCAAAATAAGACAGAGTCAATAGATGTCCTTGACAAGGGTTGGGCACATCGTTTCCATTCTGCACCAAGGAAAGCTATTGACCTGGAGTGTGCCATTGTGATTAGTCTCATGCACAATCCTCACCAAAATTATTTTCTATTAGCACGGGATTGAAGCAAAAAAAACATGAAACCATGCAGACATTTATACCAGGGTGCTTTCAAGTGATTTGAGTCGGAAAGGGTTTAAATGACAACTGCATTTCCACATCCTACAAAAAAAGACCTTTAGTCCAAATGCCGACATGTGTGGCCTAAAGGCTGTTGTTTTCATGCCTGACAACTCCTCTGCTTCAGTCCTTGCAGGACTGGCCAAACACTGTGAAAACAAGACATGTTTGCCCTCATTACCCTATTGATAATACTTAAAGGGGCACTCATGACCTTAAGAAGTGGATGCAGAAACCAAATTCACCAAAGTGGCCTTCTGACCATGGGAATTAGGTCAAGGTCACCCTTCTTTTATGCTGATCTGGCCCTAATAGAAAGCTATAAATATCTACAAAACATAAGCTCTGGCTCAAAAAATTCTGCAGTTATTAAGCAGAAACAAAATTCAGGAGTGTGCGTCTGTGACCTTGGGAATTAGCTCAAAAGTCACCCACTTCAAAACTTGGTGTAGCTGTTCTAGAAGGCTATATTCCTGTGCAATATGAAAGCCCTAGGTGAAAAACATCTTAAGTTATCATACAGAAACCAAGTTCACTAATAGGACTCTAGGTGGTGACCTTGGGAATCTGGTCAAGGTCATCCATCTTCTAAGCTGACTATAATCCTATGCAATAAACAGGTCATATCATAAAAACTTTTCTAGTTATCGTGTGGAAACCAAAACTTACTACATAACCTCTGTGACCTTGGAAATACGGTCAAGGTCTACGGTCAAGGTCAACCACCTCCATGCTTTACCTAGCCCTTATAATAGGGTATACCTGGGCAGTATCAAAGTCCTATCTCAAAACCTTCTTGAGTTATAGTGTGGAAACCAAAGTATCTTTACTGACCGACCAACTGATATGAGCCAAGCTATATGCCCCACCTTCTTCGAGGGGGGGGGGGGGGAGGGGCATAATAAGAGACCTTGAGACCAGGCATTGTAGTACTAGGATCACAGCTCTTCTTACAAGGAATTTGAACAGATTTGGATCCATAATACTTACAGCTAAACATTGCATAATGGTTAACACCCTCTAATAGGAAATAGGAGGATTTTTTTTTTTTTTTTTGTTCCTGTGGCAGAGTCTTTATATTTAGCAAATAACACAGAAAAAACTAATGGATTTAATGAGGAACATTGACCAAAATAAGCAAAATTTATATCAAAAATTAATGCCAAAAAGTAGGACACCCCTGCCAAATGGAGCATATCTGAGATTTAAATAATAATTAAAACAAAACGCAACA
The DNA here is from genome assembly GCA_964020975.1 of Hermodice carunculata. Taxonomy (NCBI): domain Eukaryota; kingdom Metazoa; phylum Annelida; class Polychaeta; order Eunicida; family Amphinomidae; genus Hermodice; species Hermodice carunculata. The sequence goes on from OZ026625.1 coordinate 45,811,260, forward strand.
TCCCTGTCATTATCCTTAACAAGATCCTTTGTTTGCTCAACTGGAAAATATTTTAAACCTAATAAAGAACACAGAAGAAACAAATGGATTCTGTCGAAGAGATTGCCAAAAACAGGCGAAATAACTATCAGAGTCCAAAAATTAAGGCCAAAATGTACATTTGTAGGACAGCTCCTGGCATTATTTTAAACTCTGGCTCTGATAAAACCATATCTAGTTACACTTTACCTACAGCACTGTGGGAACCAAAGTGTCCAACCAGCCTGGAGTGAAGCCACTGACCCCAGGCACAGGGAGGTAATAGGTTTCTCTTTATGCATCGAAATCTTGACAGGAGAGAGCATCACACAGTGACAAGACCACTTCAAGTGAGCCAGACATGTGACCTAAGAGCAATGGCTTCTTAGTGAGGGAAACACAGTGAAACGTCCCTATACTGAATGCCCTTAGGACTAGACAATAGTGTTCCGTCTAGAGAGGTGTTCAGTATTGGGAGGTTTGCTTATAATGAAAATATATATATATATATTTTCATAATGAAAATATACAACTGGGATGGAGAAAAAGTGTTCAGTATAAGAAGTTGTTCGGAATATGGAGGTGTTTGGTAATGGAGGTTCCACTGTAAAATGAGAAATCAAAATACTACACTTGCTGCTATGGAGTGAAGGCCTCAGGTGGGCTAATAAGGCAGGGACCATTGTAAATGAAACGAGCTTAACATGCAAAAGTACCCATTGCTGTTAACTGGTAAGGCTTGTAAGCTGGAACCAGAACAGTCGATGCCCAGAGACTGGATACCCCTCTTTACATACACATGGGTTCTGTGACCTTGAAAATGGGGTCATATCCACCAAAATTGAAATCAGGTCAAGAAACAGCCTGACGTGAATTTGATGTGGCCAGCAAACAATAAGATACACTGTATTTCTGCTTGCCAAGAACCTGCTATAGACAGACCATTAGATGCACAGATGGACATGCTGCGCACAGCATACCCACTGAATACATACTTACTGATACTCCTAAAAAGTTTGTAGAATTCATGGCTGAATACAGGTCTTCCATTATGCCTTTGTTTGAGTAGGTGAAATCATCCAAACTTTGGTTCTTTTCAGCTAATCTGTAACAGAAACAGTGACCTGATAATTATAAATCAGTACATTAAGCAAATCAACAAATTAAAACTGAATTTTATTTCGAGGTGGCAGAAATGAATTTCGTGTTCACTGAGTGGAATCAGCTTTTACTCAACATCCAAAAAAAAAGAAAAAAAACAACAACAACAACAACAACAATAACAACATAAAATACAATCAGAATTATAAGGCAATAAGAGATTCCTGGATCTATGCCACCCTCGCCTAATTAACCTTGCTAATCACAAGTCTCATTTTGGAATGGCTATAATCAATAAAAATAGGCTATCATCATGATCCAGATACTTGACCTAGTGACCTACTTTTATGCATGGCACACTCGTGTCCAGATACACAGGCATGTAGTTTCATGATTCTATGCTAAAGGACAACAGAATTACAGCCCGGGCATGAAGTTTGAAATGTATCACCATGACTCAGACACTTGACCTAGAGACCTATGTTTGTTTCGTGACACATGTTTAGGTCTATATATATGTGTGTGTGTGTTTGTGTGTGAAGTTTCATGAAACAAAGTTAAATAGTAAAAGGATTTATAGCCCGGACAGGAATTTATAATGATATGTCACAGTGATCCAGGTTCTTGACCTAGTGACCTATTTGTGGTACATGACACACCCTTATCTGTAGATGCATCTGTGTGTAAAGTTTCATTAATTTAAGTCACAAAGTAAAGGAATTATAGCCCAGACATGGTTTTACAAGAATTATCACTGTGACCCAGATACTTAACCTATTGACCTACTTTTGGTACATGACCCACCATAAAGTCCAGTTGTACCTGTGTGTAAAGTTTCAATACTCTAAGTTGAAGGACAAGCGAATTATTGCCAGGACACGAAAAGCGAATGCATGGAAAAAGTGATTACTACATGCCCCTCCTTCAGTAGGAGGGGGGCATAATAATCATGGTAACTGGAATTACAAGTGGAATTACATAGTCAAATGGGTCATAAAAATACTGCTTTCAGGTACCACCGTACCTTGGCCCAAATCTGGTTTTATCCTTATTTCATTCAAATACCAGCAAGCCTAGTCTAAAGAAAAAAGAAGTCTCAGTCAATAGCTTTCCTCGGGACATGATGCACACAAAGCGTTGCATGGAAAGCTGTTGACTCAATCTTAAATCAGTGCTTTAACGGTCAACAGCTACCCTTGGCATGCGTTCCATGCTAATCATCCACAAAGGCAAGCTGTTGACCTGAAGCATGTTTAATTTGAAGTTTTATTTACAATACTGGTTCACATTGTTTTTTGTTAATGTTAAAATTTATCAAAAGCAATAAGGCACCTGATATTTGACTGCTGGCCAATGTTGCTGGTTTCAGGGCAAAAGGGTTAAATTTGAAGTGACTGGACAACAGGCAAAGCACTTCTGTACATGCCCCTGATTGGCCAAACCTCTTTGTATCACACCTTCCTGTCAGCAGGACCAACATCTCATGTCTTGTACACAGCAAAGAACATCTCCTGTATTACATATCATTGTTCACCATGGTGCAGCTTTCGTGCATTTAATCTTAGTCCATGTGCAGTAAATTAGAACTGAACTGTAAATGCAAGCATCTGGAGTAGGGTCAAAGGTCAGAGAGCCTAGTTACCTGTTCATAGTTTTGTTGAAGGCCAGGGACAATGCCCAGACTGCATCGTAAGCCAACGGTGCCTCAACGTACCCTGTCACGGACAGCGGATCCCCGTGAGGGATGTTCAGCTTCAGTCGCTGGATGAACTGATGGGATGTCTGAAAATTGAAATGTACCTTCTCGTTAATCTCCTTATCTGAAAATTAAGTCAGGCATCTTGACATGGAAGTCTTTAAAAGCTGCACACTTTTTCAAAAAAAGCAGACTTCGGGTCAATTACAAAATGAAAGTAAATGAAAATAAGGTAGAACAGAAGAAGTCTATTATATACTTGATATATGATGCAAGGCACAAACATTCTAGAAGCTACAGCTGTGTAAAATGTCCACTGGACTGCATGTTAATCAAATATCAAATAGGGTTATTTAATCAGGTAATATATAGGAAAGCTTGTATAAGCATGTTGTCTGCATTTGTGTAAACTTGTATACAGTGTTTATGACTGGGAAAGCCTTAGCAGATGTGCATATTCCAATGATTGTAGTCTGGCCACTTTTATCACCAGAGATCTGGAACAATAGGTGCACACCAGGGTTTAACAATTGTCCCTGTCTTCAGAGACCACTGCACTAAAAGACCACCTGCCTTAAAAGACCACCTTTCAAGATGCTGTGTTTAGTATTTTTCATGTTGTTTATACATTCTATGGGATCACCTGTCTAGCGTGACCATAATCTGGTCATGCCCAGGAGTGGCCCTCTAAGACAGGTTGCACCGTGTAGATCAGGGTACACGATGTAACATGCACATGGCTAACATCAGGTTGTATGCCTCAAGTGTCTAAATTTACTGTGAGAAGCTGGATGTACCTATCTACAGCATCTTTTTACTTAATGGGTTGCAAATTATATTAACATGTCTGGGGAAAGTCATGGAAAAACACATAATCGCTGGCAGCAGAGTGAGCAGACTTGCACTGGGTGGGGGCTTGAAATTTCTGATATTGCTCTTCCTGGAAACAGGTTTGTTAAATTAATAATCCCTTAAAAAAATGTTTTGTAAAGTTGATAGTAGGCATGTTTTCCAACGCAAACCTACCTCTGAGCCAGCTTAGCATGTCAGAGACACTAGATACATTATCATGCCAGAGACAGCAGACTTCTGTGACTGAACATGCAGCAAGAGTACCTACATTGCACATTACCATGCTAGAGACAGGACCTTCCTTGTAAATTACCACACCAGAGACAGAAAATACATTGTAATTTACCATGCCAAAGACAGCAGATACTTTGTAATTTACCATGCCTGAGCAGAAGATACATTGTAATTTACCATGCCAAAGACAGCAGATACATTGTAATTTAAGGGCCATGTCACTTGTCATGCCTAACAACATCTGACCTTTTGACCCTCCCACCCCCTCCCCTTAAGGTCAAAAGTTAACCTCTCTGACACACAACTGATCTTTTCCCCATGCATCACCAGTCTGTGCCAGACCAGTTTATCTATAAATACACAGGCCTAGGACTGGTCTTCTATTAAACTTGCTATTAGGCCTTTTTATCATGAAGCCAGACATTTAGTTTATATGTTGACTCTAATAATTATTGTTTATTTCTTTATATTAATACAGAGAAAGAGATGCATTATGGCTTCCTCCACTGAACAAGCGCTAAAGCCCTCAATAAAGGCACTGAGGTCCAGTCTGTAAGTAGTAGAAGTAAGCCTAGCAAAAAAATATGAATGTGGATTACTTTAAAGAGTCATTCAAAACCATCGCACAACTTGAAATGCATAAATGTGCAGCTGACCATATCAACATTTATCGGGGAAGATAATCTGTGTAGACCTACACAATGCAGGTAAAATTTAAAGTACTCTGTGCATTATACAGAGAGGGTATAGGAGGGGGGTGTCTTGGCAGCACTTTAATTTCAATATCTTTCACTTTACTGGAAAGATAAACCTTATTCATAGTTTACTCACAAGAACAAAAAAGACGAATTTCTCTTTCATTTGGACTGAGTCAACAGCTTGCCCGAGTACACTTTGTGCACTGCTCACAAAGTGCGCCGAGAAAAGCAGTTGACTGAGACCATGATATCTAAAACTGAATTTAGACTAGGCATGCTGGCACTTGAACGAAAGGTCTCTCTGTGTAGAATTTAAATTTTAAATTATCTCAGGGGTATAAATCATCTATGGCACTAAAGTTACTCAGCAGCAAAAGAGGTATGATTTACAGTTTTACTACTGTATAAAATATACATCTTGACACCTAATTATTTAACATTTTTACACTGAGTATTTATGACCTGGAGAAAATACAACTACACCCCTCTTTGAAATATTTTGGCTTGTGCATAGGCATGTGGAATGCATAGAATGCGTGAGTCCATGACCATTTACCCTTGAATAAAACAAATAAAAGTTGGAAATACTTGTAAAAGTGTGTTTAAGAAGTGTTTATTGTTTTTTAACTCTTAAATTGCCATTTTACATATTAATCAATAGCTTTCCTAGGCACACTCACGATGCTTAATTCTCAGAGTACACCAAGGAAAGCTGTTGACTAGGGTTTAATTATTCTCTTAAAACCTCCATGCAACATTCATTCAAATTGCTTTTTTGAAAAAGGACAGGATAAGTGACCCGGCCTGTTCAGGTTTCAAAGACACAGTTGGCATTTATCTATAAAGTTAATAATATAAAAGCTCAGTTGAACGGATTCTATAAATGTGCCAGTAACATTAGGACTATACATGTATAGGGATGGTAATGTGGCAACATCTGTATTTTGTGTGTATATTGCAATATGGGTCAACCTGGAACTCACTTCGTTTTCTGATTTCTTTGCTCACTTTCATATTCTTTGTCAAGTTTTGAGCAAATTAAGGTCAATAGGTGATGACCCTCCACCCCCTTAACATCAAATGTGGTTCAGTGTGTCAAGTGACGTGGCCCCTTACCATGCCAGGGACAGCAGATACATTGTAATTTACCATGCAAGTGACAGCAGATACATTGTAACTTACCATGCCAGAGACAGTAGATACATTGTCACTTACCATGCCAGAGACAGTAGATACATTGTCACTTAACCATGCCAGAGACAGTAGATACATTGTAACTTACCATGCCAGAGACAGTAGATACATTGTCCTGGTTGAGCATGAGGCCTTCTGTAGTGAAATGTCCCTCCAGAGCCATGCGCATCTGATCAGCAGAACAGTTAACTGCCTTGTCCTCCAACATGTACCAGTTGTCTGCATACCAGCCGATGATGAACCACACATACTTGGGACCAAACAATTTTTGTTTGTATACCTGTTAAAAAAAAAAAAAAAAGACACATTACTTCCTTGAGCTAAACAAAGACAGTGAAGAGCTCTGTACATGTAGACTACAAACGATGCATGTAACTGATTGGCTCTTTATTCCCCCAGCCTTAACTCATTCCATACCAGTCCCTGATTTTTCCATATACCTACCTAGATTTAAGATGACAATTGCATGTTTAAATTCTTCATGAAAAGAACTTTCATTCAAGTGCCAACATGCCTATAATCTAGACTGAAGTCAGTAGTTCTGGCACTGCCTGGCAAGTCATGGTGCAGCTGCTGCAATGGCAGCTGCAGCATGACTTGCCAGGCAGTGCCAGAACCACTGACCAAGGCTTGTGACCATAGTATGGAATGAGTTAAAGCAGGGACTGTGAAACTGGTTTCTTTCTGTGCTGTGATAAAGGTCTTGCCTGGTGCACTTCCCTTGCCAGGTAATTAACTCACCATCCACTTGCCTTTGCAGCAGCCAGAGCATAGATCTGATAACAAATCAATTTCAAAATAAGCATAGCTGTACTTGAAGGCTCTTGCAATTGGCAGCTCTGTGTTCCTTGTCTAATTCCACCTGAACACACAGGAAAACGACCATGGACCAAGAATACTAAAGTGATTCTTCTGGGGATTGTATTCTTGCAATACTTGTCAATAACTGCAACCTACAACAGCCTGGTAGTGCTCTTTTTCACTGTAATTGACTCAAAAGGAACAAGAAAAGATGGGTCTTAAAATTGGATGCTTAACTTTTTCCACTTTTTCTATGCTTATCCTTTTTATAAACCGAAGTCTCACAAACCCAGACTTGATCTAATAAACACTGCTGATGTTTTTAACTAAATAAATCGACATCATTTAAAATATTAATAATAAGTTTCTCTCCATTTTGAAATTAGCACCTTTTTTTAACATATAGATTGATATAAAAGGTTACAAACCTGTGCCTTGGGTAATGTACATGCATTTGTATCGATGAAATCACTTGTGACTTTCTCAAAAACTTTTTAAAGTGCATGACTAGCTACTACTGCCACCTGGTGGCAAGATATTGAATCATAAATTTTGCTTGAGTTGATGAGAATGATCATGTCTATTCTACAATGCAAACCAATTCAAGTTTCATCATTTTTTTTTTTAGGGGGAGGGGGGTTATTTCAGGGTTTTTTCCCTCCTTTTTTTCAAGCCTACTAGTAGTGGCCCATCAAAAGAAGCTTTTTGCATGTATACAAGGCAAGTTGCAGATACACTCATCAACTTGATCCAATTTTGCATACTCCAACATTGTGGAATCCAATGAAAATACAGCTCATGGTGTCAATGTGACCCAAATACATCATCATATATGCACTCAGTCATCAAATATGATTTGTGTCAATTTTTTTCACTTGCCACGTTACTTACCTCACAAAACACTCTTCTGGCCATATTTTCATAAAACAGCCCGACAATAATTCTTGCATCTTGTCTCTGTAACAGAGAGAAATATAAAACTTACAACATTAAAAAATTTGCAGGACTGTTACATGGAGGTCAGCCATCTACATCTTTATGCTGATGCTTGCATGTCTAGAACAATGTAATGGCATGCAAACTTACTTATGTTTGCATGAAATGCACATGACAGACCTGAGAAAATATGCATGAGGGTGTTAATCCGCTCTGTTTTGAATGGCCATTGACGTCATGAGGGTTTACTGGGTTATGTCATGAGGGTTTACTGGTTTATGTCATGAGGGTTTACTGGGTTACGTCATGAGGGTTTACTGGGTTACATCAAGAGGGTTTACTGGGTTACATTAACATGACGGAGAAGGTAGGTTTTAAAACTCAGGTGTTGCTTTCCCACTTCCTAACCATTACCTGCTGAGTCCACTACTTTATCTGGCATATGCTCGGCTCTGTGACCTATGCCCAGGAAAGCTGTTGACCTGGGGCATGCTAGTTTAATAGGGATCCTTATTATTTTTAGTTCTTTTAATTAATGGAAAAATTAAAAAAATGAAAAGTTTGAAGTAGGTGACATTGGACATATTTGTAGGTTTCAGCACTTTAAATGAGAAGGATTATGCAATGTGTTCATGATGGATTGCTAAAATACTATGCAGTTTATCTTGAGTTTGCAAACACAAACTGAATTTGTTCATGCACATGGGCAATCAGGAAAGGAAACATGCTTCGTTCATGTTTGACAACAATTTGACAGATTACTTTCCTTGATGTTTTGCCATGCATGGTTTCAAATCACACAGGAACTACACCAGTCCAAATGAAAGGAATGCATACATTTTTCCCTTTACGTATTTTAATAAATGATTGAAGGGCCCAAAAGGGGAATGAGGCAACATTTGTTTACATCATTTCCGGAGCTTTTTTTTTTATCTTATGCTGAAAACATACCAACAAAGTACTCTGTATATGTATTCCTAATGTACATACACGTATTAAAGAAGATATATCATGACAAATTTTACACAGTAAAATAGACAGAAGTGGTGGCAAGATTTTGCATTTTAACTCTTTAAGTGCCGAATTTTGCAATGAGTCAACAGCTTTTCTCGGAACGCATTGGGCACAATGCACCCAATGCACGCCGAGAAAAGCTGTTGACCTGGGGTATTCTCTCTGGAACTATAGGCAAACTGGTACTTGAATGAAAGGTCTTTTTACCAGGAATACAAATCTGGGATCCAGGTGATAATTCAGACTAGTTTGACTTAAGTAGATTGACTTAAGTCATCATTGGCACTGAAAGAGTGAACGTGGGAGCAGGGAAGCCAGTGCAGAATTAGAAGCCGCCTTGGACCACCTCTTATTCATCTAATTATGCTATCAACAAACTAAAACTATATACTGTCTCCATGCTTCCGATGCCAAGATTTGCTAAACAAACAAAAAAAATATTTAGGTATTTATACAGTATTTTTGGTCATTTTTCAAGCAGGCATAATTTTTACCTTCTTTTGCAGCTTTTTCACATGACATGAATTTTTCAAATTGGACACGTAAAGAAATTGAAAATGCATATCAATATACAGGAGTGATTTTCTTATTTTTCGTAAAAATATTTTTGGTAAAGTCATGGAAGGATATGTGATTAAGACAGGTGAGGTCAACAGATCATAGATTAAATGTTTTTCTTTCAATATTAATTTATTTCAAGATCATACAGGTCTTCATTTTTGTCGTCATTCACAAGAATGGTCGGTCTAGCAAAATTCAAGTTCTAAGGAAATCCCAATAATAGATTAGACTACGGTGCCATTTCTCGGACATAATTGCTTTTTGCATGAACAATACTCACTCCTTCCTCCTAAGATTCCATGAGGGTATAAAGCACACTTCTAATAAAACCATTTAACAATTTTGTCAGTAAGATTCCATCATACGGCTTAAAAATCAAGGGTTTTTTTCCTTCTTGTTTTCAAATGCAGCCAACTGTCAGTTTTGCTTTGTGGCTTCATCAGCATGTAGGGACATACATGTAGTAAAGAAAACGACCTTGTATCAGTGGACAACATCAAAGTAACTTGAGACAATAACACGGATTAGTGTTTCTATTGTTCTCCATAGCCTCACAGTGGGTTCATAGTGCCAACTGAGTGAGCTGATTTGTGTGAAACTGAAATCTTTGAACATATTGAAAGGTACAACCAAATGTCTACCACAGCCACTGGCCTGTCATAAATGGTTATTAACTTTGTTTTTTCACTTCGAAAAGTCATTTCCAACAGTATTTAGCAGACCTGAAATAAGGAAATGTGTCACTCTATGTAGGAAATTAATTTGCCAGTAAGGTCTGTGGGACAATATCAGATGATGCTCAGTATGGTCTGAGCAAGCGGCTGTACTGGCTACGCAGGCTAATAAATCTACAAACACTAGCTTTGGAATGTTGCTTATCGAAATAAACAAATATCATGGACAGTGACAGCTGAAACATACAAAAAAGCTCAATCTGAATTTTGCTGACCATAAACTTCAAACACAAAGCTTCCTGAACATGATTAAAAGTGGTTTTGTGACATATGAAAGTGTGGATGACTCTGACTTCCCTAGCTTCTGTCTAAGGTTACTGTCATTCTCGTCAGACATTAAATTTGATCACATTTGTAAAAAAAATAAATGGAACATTTTTTGGCCTTTTAGATTTTACAAAAAAGCAACATGATACCCAGAACTTCTTTTCAGATTTTACGTGCATTTCATTTTTTTTTTCAGTCATAGCCTTAAAAAGTAGCCAACATCTCCTTTTGAAAAAAAAAATGCAGCTGTGAAGTGCTTTATCTCTGTGTGTTTAAACTTTCAGTTTTTGTATTTTTGACATTTTATTGTAGTTTTGGTTTTTAGTATTTTGGACATCATTTCTATTCAAACAATATTAAAATACTATTTCACAATGTTTTTATTTTCATGGTTTTGTGCTATCAATGAAATATAAGCGAAAATAAGAACACAGTGAAATTAACACAATTTACAGTACTTTCACCAAGATAAAGCGACAATGTGCAAGAAAAAAATGATTGTCTCAAAAAATCCAAAGAAATAATCCCTGCACAAAATACTTATCTTTCTTTTGAAACCAACATGACAAATTTCAAGTTCGCACCAATTTTTGTTAAACTTGTGTCCACAATGAAAATGATATAAAAATGCACATTCTCCATTTAAATCCAATCCTATTGTTATTTAAATTTCTTATCACAATTTTATGGATATGTACTTTAACAGTATGTGTGCTTTATTGTGTATTTTTTATGTATAAATGTACACAGCTACCTGTCAAATATAATACATAAAAATGAGGCTTGTATGCAGTTTGAGTCCTGAAAATGATAAAAACATGTTTAAGTGAAAAGGAGGCATGCCTTTCGGTGAAAGTAATGCAGTGTTGAAATTAATAATTCAGAAAAGTCATTAAGCTCTTCCTCTTAAATCAGCATAAAACTGAATGAATAAAAAATGGAATAATTTGGCTTCAATGTTTTTGAACAGTTTCTATACCAGTCATTTTTTTTCTTCTTTTTTTTAAAGAAGAGCTGCAGATGTGACCTATCTGAAAAGCATTTCCAGGTGAACACCTTTCCTTGGTACTGGTTGGATGGTTAACGCTGAACATGCTCAAAGTAATTAACCCTTTTCCCCCTCAAACCAGCCAAAACCAGGTTGTGGTCAAATACCGTCTGCTTCGGTGTTTTCAACTAGTTTCAACAGTAACTAAAAGGAATTAGACTGAGAATTGCAGATGAGAACTATCAAGATCACATGGCCCAGGTCAACAACTTTCCTTGGCATGGGTTAGTGCCCAACCTATGCCAAGGAAAGCTGTTGACTCAATCTTAACTCAGAGGGAAAAGGTTAAAACTGTTGAGTTAATCCTAATAAACTGGGAAAAGTGACAGGATTATGCAAACACAATCAGGCAAACCTGGTCACCAAAACTACTGTTGTACCATCACCTATAGTTTTTGTTGGCTTAAAATTTAGGATTTGCATTTCATTTTAGTTTGGTGTTAGAATTTAGATCTGTGAACATCTGAGAATGAGAGAAGTCACATTCAGTAGTAAAATTGTTAACATGGATCTGGCAGCAAAATGGTTAACATTAATTTGATAGTAATGGAATTAAAACAGCTATAACTGTGAAATGGTTGAAACAGATAAACTGTTAAATAGTTAACAGGACTTTTACAATAAAATGGTGAATATAGATTAAGTAGGGAAATGGATAAAATGGATTACAACTGTGAAAGTGTTAAAATTAATTTTACATTCAAATGGTTAATCAGGATAAAGTACAAAAATGGTTGAAACTGACACACTTGTGAAATGACAAACTCTGATAAATCTATTGTTTGATTTATGTATGTACACAGACCCACAAGAAGAACATTAAGACAGTACAGTAACCAATAGGGTTGAAGGTATTGAATTATCCACGATCCCAGCCATACAGGCAGTCCACCTACCTTGAGGTTTCGCACAGCATTTGTGGGATCCGTCAGAAAACTGGTCCTCACTGCAATTTCAATCCCAGCATTCTTTACTCTCTCCTCTAAGTCTTCAATGGTCTGAAAAATAAAAAAAACATGGCTTTAGCCCCTTCATGGTCTGGCCTGGGTTAACTTGAGTATAGCAGTTAATTCTGCATAGATTAACCCTTTTCACAGTCAAGTAAAAGAGTCGCCGGTGAACAGCTCCTGTGTGGTAATTGGAGATGGGATAAGGGAAGCAATGTGTCTGAGGCAGGGCGTAAACGGGAAAGGGGCGGGGGTGGAGGTGGGGGGAAGAAAGGGTTGAAGTACCTATAGGTAAAGGTAAAAATTGTGCCTTGTACAATGGCAATAAGAAAATTTAGAAATACTGGCTGGTACAAAGTACAGAAAAGGATGGCACTTCCAGTACGCAAGTACGGTAAATAAAAAAGCCTAGTGCACTGGTACAGAACACCCCCTTTACCCCCTCTACAATGACTGCCTGCCCACAGAGAGACGTAATATAAAGCTGTGATGATAGATCAGCACACAGTTTACCCTCCTGATGGAGGAATTTTGCCTCCCACAAGTGCAGGTTCCATATCCTCTCTTCTGAATTCTTGGGATGGAGATGCTTGAAAAATTATTTATGAAGCTAGATCTATTTACTCAAAACAAACACAGTGCCAGAATACTGTGTTTTCTGCAAGGTAGGGGTTAACTCATTAAATCATCACAAGATTTGACCCTTCCCTTCTGAAACTGGCCAAAACTGGTTGGTGGTCAACTGTTGTCTGCTTCAATTTTTTACAAATTAATTTTTAATGGCAATGAAAAACAATTTGAATGAGAATTGTAGATCAGACGTATCAAGATAACATGATGCCCCAGGTCAAAAGCTTTCCTATGTGGGCATGGCTTGGCTGCAAATGAAAGCTGTTGACCTAGTCTTTAAGTCAAAAGCTTTGCTATGTGGGCATGGCTTGGCTGCCAGTCAAAGCTGTTGACCCAGTCTTTAGGTCAAAAGCTTTCCTATGTGGGCATGGCTTGGCTGCTATTGAAAGCTGTTGACCCAGTCTTATACTCAGCCTTTACTCAAGGGTTAACCCCTTCAGTGCCAAATTTTTGACTGAGTCAACAGCTTTTCTCGGTGCACATTGGGTGCGGAGAAAAGCTGTTGACCTGGGGTATTCTCTTTGGAACTATAGGCATACTGGTACTTGAATGAAAGGTCTTTTAATGAGGAATATGAATCTGGGATCCTAATGATAATTCAGACTAGTTTGACTTAAGTAGATCGACTTAAGATGTGAACTGAAAGGCACTGAAAGAATTAAGTTGCAAAATCTATTAGTACCCTATTAGCCAGCATTCAGCTTGATCAGAATATTAACACATCTTCATCCAGCTGAATGTCTTGTATATGAAATTTTGCATATCAAGTGTCAAGTTTTTTGTCGGAAGTGACCAGAAACAATCTGGGGATCAATTTGCCTCAGGATTGACGCACTCCACAGCAATTTTTGAAAGAAGAAAACTGTCAGTTACTCGACAGGATGACATATCCAGTCTTAAAGACACAAATTGCCGCTGACGCTAGCTAATCCCCCGCCCACAATTTCCTTTTATTGGTAGTTGACAGCAGACAGTGCTGTGACATCAAGCATGTACAGATGTATACACATCGATATATAGTACTTGTACACCACCACCCACTTATATGATATATAGTACTTGTACACCACCACCCACTTATATGATATATAGTACTTGTACACCACCACCCACTTATATGCCATGCACTGCACTTGACGTGTAACCCGTTCCTGTGACAAAAGTCACCAGCACACAAAAACATCACACACATGTACAATGTAGATATCTTCCAGCAAAGACACACCTGTCACAGGATAACTTGCATGCACTCTGGTAACAAGCTCTAATGAACATCTAATTAGGCTGGCGTGTAGTTTTGCATGATTATATCACCATGACCCAGACACTTGATATAGTGACCTACCGTTAGGTCCAGATATGTGTATGAAATTTTATGAAACTAAGTTAAATAGTAAAGGAATTATAACCCAGACATGATTTTAAAAGGATATGTCACTGTGACCCAGATACTTGAACTAGTGACCTACTTTTGGTACAAGACACACCCTTATACCAAGATGCACCAGTGTGTAAAGTTTCATTAATCTAAGTTGAAGGGCAACAGAATTACAGCCCAGTCACAAATATAGTGGATGGAGGGAAAATGCGATTACTATATGCCGTTCCTCCCGCAGGAGAGGGGCACAACAAGCTAAGTAAGTAAAGTATACAGACAAGTTTAACAAGCTATAACTAAGTAAAGTATACAGATATGAGTATATACAATAAAACAATGTTCCTAACAACAGGATGAAAAGATCCGGGATGGAGGACTGGAGCCGGCCACCTGTCCAAGAGGCGCGAGCAGCCATGGACCGTCCCACCAAAGCAAGACAACACCGCGCTTGTCACAGCCAATAAATGGGCGACGTAGCCATGCAGCCACCGGCACCCACCTGAATCGCTAAGCATCTGCCAAGAATCCTACAGGCTGCTTAAAAAGCATGAATAAGCAGTCACACATGCAACTGTTCATCGCTATAAAATTTAAGACAAAATAAGACCCAAATAGAATGTACTGTAATGACTTCAGGTTCAGCATGAAATGGTTTGGTACAGTAAACTAAAGCCATGCCCAGAGGGCATGAGTGTCTTACCAGCATAATTCAAGCTACTCTGAAGGTTTTCTACATTCTCATTCAAGCATGATGTAGCCAATGAAGTGTGACAGTGATGGTGCAAATCTGTAGTGACCACCACTACAAGGGTCGAAATTAGCGGTAGCATTTGCTACCAACTTTTATGATCTGCTACCTATATCAATTGTGCGGTAGCAGACCTTTGCCACCAAAATTTTCCTGGTCAAAATCACAAATTTAGGCCAGCCTTAAAAATATTTCTGTTTCGTATAACGCGCCCGGTGTGCGCAAAACGTTGCGGTTGGAATATTTTTTCCAACAGTGCAAAATAAAAAATGTTCAGGCTTGACTTAACGCTACTCGCACGCCCCGTGTGGCAGTTCTGTAAACGCATATCGTTTGCGTACCTACCAATGTACCATGAATGCTATCGGTACATCGTAGTAAATTTGCGTATACAGTATTGGCAAGTTCCTTGCAATAAACGGTGTTCCTAGATCGAATTCAAACGTAAATTTTAATATTTCAATTCAGAAATCGAGTGTGCACACCGTCTACATCTTTCCTGCAACTGTACACAAACAGCTGCTTTGGCCATGTGGTCTGACGCACAACACATCACCCGATTGGTCAATTGAGTCACATGCAAAAATGAGCCAATCAAGACTCGTGTTACAGTGTTTTCATCATGGCTTCCGCCCAGTGAACATGTGTGAATCTGCCGTAATTTACGGAGGGAACACACAAACGGGAAGCTTTGTTTATATTGCTGCATGCGAAAATAAAGATTCCAGTGTTTATTGCAACAATTATTTGGAGTCAGAGGCATATACGCAAAGGTAGGGGATTGCGGGAATAGCCGAATGTGTCCCAAATCAGTCCGTGAGACTGGGTCAGTTCACCGCAGATCCACTCCACACTGTCACTTGCGTGTGACTGGAAGTTGTTTCCTGTTTTTGCCTGGGAAGTCATCTCAAGGCACCTATTTTTTCCAACATTCATTGTTTGAACCCACCGATAAATGGCATTTGATGTTAATTTGCAGATGAATTCGCCATGCAAATTTTATTCTATTTTGACGCAGCTTTGACATCGCTGAGGCAGATCACACTGACGGGGAGTGGTGTGACCCCGCTCAGCAAGCCAATTACTGCCGGTACCTTTGGCTTTGCTATCGTAACGTAATCGTATGTACGACAGTGAAAATGTCTGCTTGTGTTGACAGAATAAAGTTCTGATGAATACAACTGCGGACCAAGTAATTGTTTAAACTTGGAATGTATATCAATTAGCAATTATTATCACCTATCGGCGCCCCACGCAGGTGGTGCAAAAGTTCGGATTTTTTAAGTGATAAGACCCCCCCCCCCCCGTAGCCAGCCTTGCAAACAACTGCAACTTGTAACTGTGTCATGAAAATTTGAGGAGTAGAGTTCCCAGCGTAAAAAAAAAGTTGGTTGCCCGACCGGGCAAGTACCTATTAATTTTAACTTGCCGCGGACAATCGCACACGTGAATTGCCGAGCCCTGCTTTGTACTCTCAGTTTGACCATGGAGCAATAAAACTCTTAATCCACATCCCCGCACATACACACAAGAGAGGTGTGTTCATGACTTTTAATATCTACTCTGAACCCTCATCATACACCCCTCCTGTCCCTGCTGTTGTCAAGTGAAAATAAAAACTACACATTTGTATTTGATGTCTTATTCATTTTCTTCTGTAATATTTTTTAAAAAGTTCAACTTTATAATTATGCTAATCCTTTGTTTCTTGAAGCCCTGTACATGTATAGGTACATGTCTAAAATAGCAAAGACCCACCCCAATTCAAGCCAAGCCGAGGTGTATTTATAGTAGGGCTACTCTGTCTCAGCGCCTGCAAACCAGCCTGAAGCATATATTGTCCGGCTACGACTTCATCTATGGCAGATGCTTTAATACAGATTTAATAAAAAATTTTAACCTGGAATCTTGTTTATCTTGTATTAATACTAAGTCCATCAGTCCCCGTACTGGCATGATGCCCTTATTGCAGTAACACGTGGTAGGTATGTGTAGTTAAAAAAAAAAAATTGAAAAAAAAAACAATTCCTCCCTGCCTCATCAAATTTTTCAAGGCCCTGTTATACGAAACAGAAATATTTTTAAGGCTGGCCTTAGCTCTTCAGTTCATGTGAAAAAGTGCCTTAGAATGCACTAATTTGAATGCTTGATTTCAAAAGGGGAAGGGCATGCGCTTGCGCGCCCTAGGTGGGCTTCGCCAAACCCGCATGATTTGCTACTTAATTCTCAGATTTGCTACCAAAAATTAAACTTAGTAGCAAACCTTTGCTACTGGTTAAAATCAGTTAATTTCTACCCCTGCACTATCAATCATTTACCCAAGTATGAAAGCCCTACCCAGTGTAGTTAGTGAAATAATACCACTCCAAAGTTTTTCTACAATGCTCATTCAAGCATGATGTAACCAATGAAGTGTGACAGTGATGGTACAAATCTGTAGTGACCATCACAATCAAGCATTTACCAAGTATGAAAGCCCTACCCAATGTGGTTAGTGAAATAATGCTGCTCCGAAGTTTTTTGTTGACGGACGGACAGTAAGTGCTAAGTCTCGCCAACAGCTTATGCTGGCGTGACAAACATGACATATAAAGGGTAAAAGCCAGGACACACAACTTGCTTGCATAAGGTACCCATGAGTAAAGTCCTCATTCAAGTATTCAGCTATAAAATGAGCCGAAACGTTGTGCCCAGGGCTGTCAAAACTAGAAATGCGAGAGAACATGTAAAACTTCCATTCTCATAACTGACTGTGAAACTGGCTTGATATTCATTGAGTTGCTATACCTGGGAATTTGCGGGATGTAATTGCTCATATACCCGGTAGATCTTATGATTGATAACTGAAATTCTGGAGCATAATCCTGAAGAAATTTCTTGCGTCAGCATAATTAATAAATATAATTTGAATCATGGCATCATGGAGCTTACCAATAATTCTAAGCCAGTCTTACCATTCTTACATATATGCTCAGCTGAATTTTAAGGCAAAACTTGTGCAACAAACCAAAGTGTGTCACTTGTGTTACTTTACAAACTAAATCCAGTCCATTCGTATAAAGGAAAAGACCAAGGTCGGTCCGGTTTAATATTTTATTAAGATTTAGCAGCAAAATTCCTGGATCGAATGGCCTCAGGGTTCACAACAGAAATAACTCAGGTGAGACAACTGGTGAATAACTACAAACTGAATGTTAACCCCTGAGGACCATTCGACCACCATACAATAAACATGTAGCATCAGTACAATCATCAAATTGAACACCTGGGTGGCGGGAGGGCGTATTTTGGTCTGCGAGCGATGTACTTGCTTGTGCTCAAAACCGCTGGGCTGGAATGATCTGAATTTAGCAGCGGGAATCTAGCCACAACGTGTGAAAAACAGAGCCCAAAAGCAAGGCCAAGGAGGAAAAGGAACCCTGGGACTTTTATCTCAGGTTAGCAGACGAATAAAACACCCCCCCAAAATATCGCCCGCTGCAATTGTGTATTTTGAGTAACAAAATAACAACCTGGAGTAACCTAGATTGGCAGGAAATTTTAACCCAACCAAAGCACTGTTTTAATGAGTCACCTTGAAAAGAATCCAGTTGCTCAAGCTGGGTACCCTCAAGTGGTAGAAGGCCTACTGTATGCCTACCTCACAACTGCAAACCAATGTGGGAACACTGACAGTGTCCCATCAATGAGATTTAGTCTCAGGGACAAGCCCATGAAATACTTAATCAACTTCTGATAAACTGTAAAAAGACTGCCTGCAATTATTAACACGACTTTCTAGGTGGGATTTAGCTTAAAAATCATCGGATATACTAATCCCAAGAATATTGATGTTATTTACAATTTCCATTACTAGCATCTCCTAGGTAAAAAGCAGGTCAGGTACCATATTTGCCCGCTCCGTATAACAAACAACTTTGGTCTTTGTGGCACTAAAATTGGAATAAAACTGTTAATCAAAGCATACACACAAAGGCAAATCTGTGTCCTTGTAAAGCAACACAGTTATTAAGTTTTCCAATAGAATTTCAACCAGAGAGATCGATCTATTCTGCATACAGTCTACAAGCCATTCGTAATGCGGAAACTGTGGAAGAAAAAACATGAACGACAGGACAGGACATGAACAAAACTGACCAAGTGAGCCATCTTTGATCTGTTCACAAAACAAACTGTTAACTTTCGTTGCCAGGCTTGAAGTCACGGGCCCCAAAGGCCCATCTCCCAAATGTCATGCTTTGAAACCAGATTGTCACTGTCGCCATTTGACAGATTGCTGAAGAATGTTTTCTGTACATCAAAGGCTCTTTTATTCATGTGATTGGCCAATAATTGATTGACAACCTCACCAAATGTTAGGGGACAATGTTTTCTCTGTTTTGTACAAATATCAGCTCAACTTGAGTAAACGGTATTGTTTCACAGATAGATGATTAACATCAAAAGCCTTTGAAGCTCATTTTCTCAGAAAGGATAATAGCATGAGAACCCTGCCTAGGAATGGTTATTTCAACAGAACGACTGGGCAAAACTTGATCCTGTAAAATGGCATTTGATTCTGTAATGTTTGAACTGCAAATACAATTCAGCGATTTTTTAAAATTTTGCTTCTTTCTTTTATCATGAAATGAACACCCTGGGAATCAAAGGGTAAATTGAAATGTCAAACTTTGAGGATGGATAACAGAAAAACTAAGCCAAACATAAACTAAAAGACAATCACAGATTGCTGCATGGATCCATGCCCCCCCCCCCCCCATTTATAACCTTGCTAATCACAGGTCTCATTTTGGAATGCATTTAGTCAATAAAAATAGGCTATCACCGTGACCTAGATACTTGACCTAGTGCCCTACTTTATGCATGACCCACTCTTGTATCCAGATACACATGTGTGTAAAGTTTAATGATTATAAGTTAAAGGACAACAAAATTATAGCCTGGGCATGAAGTGTAATGTACTTTTACATGAATGTATCACTGTGACCCAGATACTTGACCTAGTGGCCTACTTTTGTTTCATGACACACCTTCAGGTCAAGATATGTGTGTGTGTGTGTGTGTGTGTGTGTGTGTGTGTGTGTGTGCGTGAAGTTTCATGAAACTAAGTTAAATAGTAAAGGAACTAGGGTCCTGAAATGATTTTACAAGAATATGTCACTGTGACCCAAATACTTCACCTGGTGACCTATTTTTGGTACATCATACACCCTTATGTCCAGATGCACCTGTGTGTAAAGTTTATAATTATAAGTTAAAGGACAAGCAAATTATAGGCCGTACACAAATAGCAAAGACCCAGATACTTTACCTAGGGAGCTACTTTTGCTTCATGACACACCTTTAGGTCAAGATATGTGTGTGTCAAGTTTCATGAAACTAAGTTAAATAGTAAAGGAATAATAGCCCGGACATGATTTCACAAGGATATGTCACTGTGACCAAGTTTCTTAAGCTAGTGACCTACTTTTGGTACATGACACACCTCTATGTGTACATGCATCTGTGTGTAAAGTATCATTATAGTCTAAATTAATTTAAGTTGAAGGGCAAGCGAATTATAACCCGGAAACTAACAGCACAGGACAGAATACTTCACCTAGTGACCTATGTTTCATGATACACCTTTTGGTCAAGATATAATTACGTGTTTTTGTGTGAGGTGTCATGGAACTAAGTCAAACAGTAAAGGAATAACAGTAGGGACACGATTTTACAAGGATATGTCACCGTGACCCAGATACTTGACCTGGTGACCTACTTTTGGTACACACCTTATCTTTAGATGCATCTGTGTGGAAACTTTCATTAAATCTAAGGTACATACATGTACTAAAGGAATTATAGCCCGGCACACGGACACATGGATAAGCGATTTCTACCTGCATGGGGGGGGGGGGGGGGGGGATAAAATCTCAAGATCTCTTTTTGTTGCCAATTAACATGTCAGGATTAAGATGCAAGTGTAATTTTAATTTTCTCACAAATAATAAATGACTTATATTGACATTTATTGGGTCTATAGCTTGAGTTTAAGTTTCAATTGTTTATTCCACAATTAACATCACAGACACCCAAACATGAGATACATAATTTCTTTGGAGTATGACGATTACACACAATATATTTGATTTGTTATCCTATGGCAAATACATTTTGAGCTATGATCGGTTAAGACGGGAATTTTTTTTGTGTCTTACCTGTCCTTACCCCATGAAACAAGGCTGGATGACTCCACAGCTTTCCTTGGAATGGGTTGGACACCACACCAAGAAAAGCTGTTGATCTGGGGCATGTCTTCCTTATAGTTCTCATCTACATTTCTCAGCAAACTGTTTTTCATTATTGTTGAAATTGGCCAAAAGTATTGAAGCAGACACTTGGCCAGCAGCTGGCTTATTTTGGCTGCTTTTGGCTGCGGGGGTGGATGTGGTGGATGGAAGGGTTAAGCTGTTTTGGTGGCAACTGCTGCATGTTTTTTTTAGGCAGTGAAATGACCGCTGTCTGGGCATAATCATACAGAGATGAAACTGAAATCTTTTTTTTTCCCCCCAGCAGGAAAATTGCCTGGCAGCTGCATCTCAAAATGAAAAATGTCATCACAAGCAGGAGCACGCCCTTTCCCCTTAAACCGCCAAAAACCAGCCTGTGGTTAAATTTTAACTGTTTTGTATGTTCCGAACTAATGTCAACAGTAACGAAAAGTAATTTGGATGAAAACTGTAAACATGAAAAGCTGTTGACTCAAGTCTTAATTGAGGGGATGGGTGGAGGCATGGCTGAATCCAGGGTTAAGTCAGCAGATGTAGTATAGACCCGCAAGTAGGATGATCAATGTGTCTTGCATAAGATATGAGAGATTTCCCATCTTATGCTACTACAGGGGAATACCATGTGTGCTATGTGTCCAGTCAGGTTACAAATGATGTCTGGTGATGTCAAAAACGATAACTGTATCTAACTTTAACCTCGCAAACGATTACTGTTTCCAACGCTGACCTTATAAATCATAAATGTTTAAACTGTATCTAGCCCTGATCTCGCATGTGGCAACTGTTTTCTGACATCAATACAGATAACTGTGTTTTGCTAAATATATGTTTTACAAATGAAAACAAAAAATGCTTGAAGCGTCTCCTCCTTCTCTTACTCCTGCAACATTTTTTATTTTATTAATTAATATGTATATATATATATATATACATACACACACACACACACACACACACACACACACACACACACACACACACACACACACACATACATACATACATATATATATATATATATATATATATATATTAATTGTGGAATGAAAATTTAACTCCTGTCTCCAGCAAACTACTGAGGGTGACAATAATCAGTGTCTTTGGCAAGACTCTTTCTTGGCAGTCTCTCAAGAAATGTACTCCAGCAATGATATAATGTTGACCCCTCCTCGACCCCCTCCCAGCCCAGTTCACACCATTTACACCTTACTGTTGTAAACCTGCAATACAACAACGTCCTAATATCTTGTTACTGCAGCTCTTTTCATTAAGTTGTTGTATTGACACTGTGACCTTAAAAACAAGGTCAAGGTCTATCATTTTCAGTCCTGTCTTCAGGGCATATTCATAGTACTCAAAGTTAACTGCAGATCTGCTCTGAAGCCTGGGTTACTAGGCAACACAACAATACCTGTTTGAACCTTGAAGTTACACGGTTACTCACAACTTCCTTTAAACATCAACCACTTATTATATATTTTATTTGTGCAAGTCCCCTGTTGGTACCTGTCACAGGTCCCAATTACAACTTGCTTTGAAAGTCTCAGGGATGAGAAGCTTTCAGGACCCATCCAAGTCCCTTCTTCAGGTCTAATGAGTTGTGTGGTCATGTGACACAGGTGTCATAGGGTCACGTAGGTCAATGACTTGCTGGTATATTAATGTCAGGCAATATCCTGGGAAATTGTCCTTCCATAACTCAGTGTTGCCAACCTGCCAAATTTAAAATCCGGGAGATAAAAAGTAAAATTACGGGAGGTTTATAAATTAATATGAAATATAGAAGGGAAATATTGATGAAATTCCGGGAGGTGACTCAAAATTGTCAAAAATCCACACTTTTTCAAGTATTTTCAGCATAAAATTCCGGGAGTCTCCCGAGGAATCTGGGAGGGTTGGCAACACTGATAACTATACCTTTAGCATGATGAGGGCACATAAGCAATGAATGCTACATAACCACCCAATAATAATAATCTATTTCTACCAAACAAATGTCACTTTCTATATATTTCAAGCTTCCTGTATCTTTTGACAATGTCTGAACTTATAACTCTTGTTAAGCTTTTTGCCTTCTAAAGTTGTTACTTTTGCTAGACATACACATCTGGTTCTGCTTAATACACTGATCTGCCCTCCATCCTGTAAAGTTCCTTGTTGTGGGATAGGGGGCAGCACAAGGCCCCATTCAATAAGCTTAATCAACATCTTTTTGCTGAGCATGCTCAGTCACAATTTGACCCTTAAGTGGGTCAGAGGTCATTAGGGATAAATTTTAGTGAACTACCACAGAAAGTAACAGAAGCCAAAACCAAAAACTGTCAACAAACATGTTTCAGGAAAAATTTTGCCTCAGTACAAGTCTCTCTGGTATTTGTTATTTGTATGCTGTAAATTCTGTGGGATTATTTTCACGACAATATCCACAAATTTCCCCCCAAAAGGGAAACTTTGCTACTGATTACCGAGCAAACTGTAGTGAGTGAATGGGGAAAGGTCACCTCCTACCTGTGACCCACATTCTGTCTGTGGCTAGCTGCTCTGAGATCCATTTGGCTTACGTGTATATGACTATGTCCTATCAGTTGAAACTGCTATACAGTTTTACTCAACTTTATGTGAAATGTTCCAAGCTCCTTGGAATTGCTGTAAGTATATACACACCTAAAACCTTATGGACACTGTGGCATAAAACATTACCTGGGTTTTTATTTCACATTCATTAAATTAAAGGCAAGCCATATGATTACTTTGCTGAAATTCTTTGCTTATAATCTCTCCTCTTGCATGTGACAAATTCTCACCCTAGATACCACAACATTTATTGGGAAACAATAAAACATTATCACCAAAATGTCACTTTTACAACCTCAGTGTGGTCATTATAGAATATTGTGCCATTAATTTCTAAGATTTATGACCATAACGGACCCAATGTCAATGGTTTAATTCCAGCTGCAAAACATTCCCAATTACAGACATTTCATCTTGGACAGAATCCCATATTTATTGCAATATAAAGCCAGAAAGATTGCCAATTGGTCACCTTCACCAGCAGTACAGGCCTGTTACCTTTAACTCTTTATATCCCATAGCCATAAAGGTCTCCATTAGTGGCCTTAGCAAAGCCTGGCAAGTCATACCTTCCCAGCAGCTGTAGCATGACTTGCCTGTGAGAGTCCACACAAATATCATGAACCCTTTTTTTTTTTGGTGCTCAACTGAAATCTCTGTTCGCAATGCAATTGACAATGCCATCTTCCTCTGAAATTCTAAGTACAAGTTGACAAAACCAAGAGTTGTGTGAAATAAGTCAAGAACTTGACCACGGCATTAAGCGTGATGTATCATACAAAAATGGAGTGATCAATGGCTTCTTGACTGCACTTTTACTGCAATAAAAGTAACACCTTTGTGTGATATATTGCCAGGCAACCTAACGCAGAGGTAGGACTGGATGGATAAACCAGTGAGAGACACAATTACCAGGCCATTTCCCGCTTCAAAAATCACCACTGACTGACATTTCACCTAATATAAATCACAAATAGTGGCAGAGACCACCAGGCGGCAATTCAGGCAATTCCAACGAGACTTCAAGCTATTTTCTTCTTCTTTGATCTTTTATCATCCGCGGTAATTCTCAGTCACTCTGCCACAAAATGTGTAAATGTTGCTAATTTTTGCCTTCTACCAGTACCTGAGAACAGTAATACAAGTGACAATTTATTGTGGAAATTGTTCACTGTTGTGCTTTTTTTTCCCCCTTCAGGTTTCCGTACATGTAATTATGTCTGAACACGATTTTGTGATATTGAGCATTGTAGGATGAAAGGAGCGACAGCGGATACATGGGAAAGGGTCACGTTATAAAAGTAATGATTCTTCTATGAAATGATTGAAAAAAAAATGAAGTGTTATGTATATTTTCCAACATGAAAAATTTCACATCAACTGTGAATAATGTGGTAAATGCACCACACTGATCATTTTGAAGTGTGATCATTTTAAACTTTTAAGGGGCCAGTGCACTTTGTGACTTTCATGTAGAAATATGTGATTATTTGATCCGTTTTTGTATTTGAGCAATTTTTTGTTTATACTCAAAATATGAAAAATTTAATTGTAATTTAAAAACTAATTAAGATTTAATGACTGAACAGTTACAAAAGATTTGTTGCTGGTTCTACATTTATCAAGATGTCTTCTTTCAAAAAATATTAGTTTTTATGGGTTCAAATGAAAATTGTAGAATACAAAATACAATATTCAACAAAAAGTAGCATTTTCTAATTTTATTGTTGTAAAGTGTTCTAGCCCACGAGAGGACAAATTATATGCTGAAAAGATTCTCATCCACAATTTCCTGTCACACTAAGTTTTTTTTCATCAATTCACTGAGTTTGCCAGGCTCAAGTGAGCACTGAATTCCGAAGTTTGCATTTTTTATAAATAACATCTCAACACTGCCCCCCCCCCCCATTCAGGCTTATATAACAGCATCAACTGGGAAAACACAAAAATTAACAGTTGTCTTTCTCATTGTTCATGGACTGAAAGCTGTGTGCAAATTGGAAGGAATACAAGGACATGATACAGATGACTGATTCAGTGACACATCAGATAGGGTTACCCTTAGACCTGGTCCCTGACCATGGCTTTCATGAAGGTATGACCACGACAGACTCTCTACGGCAGGTGCATGCGTTCAAACATTCCAGGACAGACCTACGACATGCAGCACAATCTGTGCTCTATACTTACAGAGGTGAAGACCTCTTGTGTTTCCTGGATCGTCGCAATCCGTTTCCACTCGAACTTGCCAAACAGTTTGATGCGTGTGGGGTTGTGTAGCGTGCCCGACGGGTGAGTTCGGAAAAATGTTGGAAATCTCTCTCGATTTGACAGGGCTGGAGAACTTGACCCATACGACAGCTAAAATACAAGAAGACAACAGCCAGTTAAATACTCAACACCCAATCCAGAAAACAAACAAACAAATCAAAAAGTCCAATAAATCACATATTTTAAAGCAATGCATGTTATAATAGTTACAATACCATTTTATGCTTGAAGTAGCCCTCCGTTTACGGCACAGCCATCAACTCACCTTGTCATAGGCTGATTATTTGACATGCAGCCTATGACAAGGAAAGCTATCAACCTGGGATATGTTAATAGGTCTTGTATACAGTTTTGTTTGTTTGTGTCGATTTATTATTGTATGGTTTCACACGATGTTATTTATTATACATGTGAACTGAACAAACACTTTTGTAATATAGGCCAGAGGCTGAAATTGCAGAAATAAAGTGTTATTTTGTATATACATATTTTTTTTTTTGGGGGGGGGGTGTTTACAAACTGTTCTTCAGTACTGTTGAAATTAGTAAAAATGATCGAAACAGATGACATTTGATCACCAGCTGGTTTGGGGCCAGTTTAAGAGGAATGGGTTAACCCACTCAACACAGATAAGCCTCTCATGACTCACGTTTTGGAACCAACTGAATGCTACATTGCCCACATCTGGACATCATTTCATCCACATCAAAGGCTGCCAGGAAAACACCATTTATTACAGGACGAACCAGATACTTCATTTTGGCCTTTATTATAAGTTAATATACATGGAAACATGACCTTCGGAAATATCCCACCACAAAAAAAAAGCAGAAAAATCTAACCACAAAACCTAATGGGAAGTTATCTGCCAATACAGGTATTGCAGTCATTGAGTGAACTCAAACATTATCTTAAAATGTGCAAATAAAGATAATTGTTAATTGCTACCATTTCCATAAAGCTTCCACAAGAAGGGAAGTGGTTGCCAGAAACATAACATAAAGGAGTGATGGTTAATACATGTTGCCATGGTAACCCAATAACACATAAAACCCGTACTTTTAACACCTGCATTAGTCTCCACTTTTCATTGGCACTATGAGACCCCTAATAAAATATGGCTCTGGATCTGGAAACTGAAAAAGTCAGTGTTAACTCTTTCACTCTTGCTCATTGTAAAGGCAGCGAGTTGGTTGGGTAGCAGTCATTCAATATTCGCAATGAAAGGTAAAGATTTGGATGGCAGCTGGCTGTATTAAGTCATTCTCCTGCAAAATTAGAGATGGCTCTAGATGAAATTTTCATCCATTGCCAATATTTGGTGTTTAACAAATCATCCAATACCAACATGAGAGCTCAAAATGAATGTCCAGTAAAACATAGCACATCAAACATTTTGTTTGTCCAATCTCACCATGGCCAATTGAACAACCACAACTGAATAACTTAGGTGCAACACGAAGCAGATTGTCAGGGCCAAAAAACTAGCAGGTGTTGAGGCTCGTAATTGTGATGTTTATTGATTTCATGGAAAGAGGATAAAAACATTTGGTACCTTTCAATGTGGAAAGATCAACTACCAAAATAGTATAAAATTACACTGCTTGCAGAGCAGACAAACTTTTTTGTATGATAGGGTCAAAGGTCAAGGTGGCCCGATTTTGGTAAGCGACCCACTCCTATCCCATGAAGTATGCACACAGCAAGTTTTGATATTTGTAGGTCTTACAGTATACAAACTATGGCCCACAAATAAGACTAGATGTGTCAACAAGGATGTTCACATTATCACTCTCAAATAAAGGCACAGACTTGTGGCAACAAAGATGTTTACATCAAGTCGCTTTCTCTCAAATACAGGCATACAACGTAGATGTGGCAAAAAAGTTGTTCACATCAAGTCACTCTCTTTTAACTCATTCCATATTACGGTCACAGGTCTTGGTCAGTGGTTCTGGCACTGCCTGGCAAGTCATGCTGCAGCTGCTGCAAGGGTAGCTGCAGCATGACTTGTCAGGCAGTGCCAATTAATAAAGAATTTAAATATGCAATTGTCATCTTAAATCTAGGTAAAAATGCGGAATATTCAGGGACTGGTATGGAATGAGTTAAATGCGCACATTCAATAGCTGTTGAAGCTCTGCATTTTCTAAATGTATTTAGTTAAAGTATAAGTGTAGACATGGTGACTAGGATTAGTTAAAGTATAAGTGTAGACATGGTGACTAGGATTAGTTAAAGTATAAGTGTAGACATGGTGACTAGGATTAGTTAAAGTATAAGTGTAGACATGGTGACTAGAATTAGTTAAAGTATAAGTGTAGACATGGTGACTAGGATTAGTTAAAGTATAAGTGTAGACATGGTGACTAGGATTAGTTAAAGTATAAGTGTAGACATGGTGACTAGGATTAGTTAAAGTATAAGTGTAGACATGGTGACTAGGATTAGTTAAAGTATAAGTGTAGACATGGTGACTAGGATTAGTTAAAGTATAAGTGTAGACATGGTGACTAGGATTAGTTAAAGTATAAGTGTAGACATGGTGACTAGGATTAGTTAAAGTATAAGTGTAGACATGGTGACTAGGATTAGTTAAAGTATAAGTGTAGACATGGTGACTAGGATTAGTTAAAGTATAAGTGTAGACATGGTGACTAGGATTAGTTAAAGTATAAGTGTAGACATGGTGACTAGGATTAGTTAAAGTATAAGTGTAGACATGGTGACTAGGATTAGTTAAAGTATAAGTGTAGACATGGTGACTAGGATTAGTTAAAGTATAAGTGTAGACATGGTGACTAGGATTAGTTAAAGTATAAGTGTAGACATGGTGACTAGGATGGACATGGAGCATAAGCAATTTTGATTGTGTTAATTTTCAGATTGTGTGTTTCTTACATGTCAGGAGCATCTCCTTACATTTTGACATCTTTTTTTTCTGTTAATTTACATTCAAAAAATGTTTTTAGCATGAATAGGACTACATTTGCCATTGATGTTACAATTCATGTTACATAAAGTCTCATATTGCGACACAGAATACAAACACGGCAGACAATACCGAGCCATTTGGGTATCACCAGTTCAGGATTTACATTTACCCACCTCCCCCCACCCCCACCCCACCCAACAGTCAGTAACACTTTTGATCCAACATTCTACTCAGCGCTTTGGTAACATGTTGAACTTTTACTTTGTATCATGTTTCTTCCTTTACTCATTAGAAGTGAAAAGCAGCGGTGACATGAAACGTAGAATTAATTATGCATGGCCTAACATCACAAGCCCCTGTGTTACCAAGGTATGGCTTTAAGTGACATGGCTCTGCAACTTGCAGATTGACAACCACGACGCATCCCCAGAAACCTTCTATTGCATTGTTGACACGAAAAGGACAAGCTGTGTTGCCATATATAATCATCACAGACGTGAGACTTAGATGAAGCCCACTATCTGATTGCACCAGAATTGTGTTTCCATGCCGTCAGGTATTTGCAAGATACCAGAGATAATTGAATTCCAGGAGTGTTCAAGTTTCGGGGCACACATTAAACCCTTTGGGTACTGGCTTTGAAAAAAGGTTATTATAACAATTACGCCTTCAAACTCCTTACGCAAAGGCTTTGCTTTTAAATGCATGTGCCAGCATGCCTGGTCTTCCTTTGATGGTTCAGAAATTTAATTGTCCGGGTCAACAACTTTCCCTGCAATACTCCTAGCATATTGCATGCAAAAAAAGCACAGAAGAAAGCTGTTGACTCAGTACACAAATTAACGCTTTGAGGCTTGTATATTTAACCCTCTCCTGGTCAGAGAATGACAGTCACCAGCTCTCCTTGGCAGGGGTTGGGTGCACTCTGCCCAACCCACACCAAGGAAAGCTGTTGACCCGAGGCATGCCTTTCTACTCGGTCTTATTTAGAATTCTAAGTAAAAATGTTTTCTACTAACATCAAACTTAATTAAAAAGACAAAAGCAGACAGCAATTTGTATCCATGCACTTTGGGATCATTGAGTGAGAAAGGGTTAAAAACAGTGTACGTATCTTGTTCAGCGCCAAGTTATAAATGGAGTCAACAACTTTTCTTGCCATACTTTGGGCATGTCACCTGGGAAAGCTGTTGACCTATAGACAATACTAGACTACTCTTTTATGTCTGGAACAACGGGCATCCTGGTAACTGAGGGAAATGTCATTTTTACAAGAAATTTTAAAACTGAAATCGTTACAGTAATTCAGATGTGCACTTTCATTGTCATGATTAGTAGGTAACAGGTAATGGAGCGAGTCTCATTAATTTCACTCTTTCATTACCAATTAGGTCCTACTGCGTAAGATGAATTGCTCCTGATTTTGATAAGGCTGCCAGATTTATGTTTCTTGTAAAAAGACCATTCATCCAATTAAGTACCAACACGCCTGTAGTTACATGGAATACAACAGTCCAGGTCAACAGCTTTGCTT
This sequence comes from Hermodice carunculata, assembly GCA_964020975.1. NCBI lineage: Eukaryota > Metazoa > Annelida > Polychaeta > Eunicida > Amphinomidae > Hermodice > Hermodice carunculata. Next base: position 45,841,703 of record OZ026625.1, read on the forward strand.
GACACACTTTGGGTGCAATGTGTCAAGGAAAACTGTTGACTTAGTCCAAAATGTAGCACTGAAAGAGTTAACTCATTCCAAACCAGTCCCTGATTTTTCCGTATATTTACCTAGATTTAAGACTACAATCGCACATTTAAATTTTTCATGAAAGGAGCTTTCGTTCAAGTACCAATATGCCTATAGTCTTAAGTCAGTGGTTCTGGCACTGCCTGGCAAGTCATGCTGCAGCTGCTGCAAGGGCAGCAGCAGGCAGTGCCAGAACCACTGACCAAGGCCTGTGACCATAGTATGGAATGAGTTAAATCAAGTATAATAACAACTGGACACCTGAAGCATAACAGTTGACTCTTTAAGCACCAAATTTTGGATTGAGTCAGCCGCTTTTCTCTGGAACTTGAGGCATGCTGGTACTTGAATGAAAGGTATTTTTATGAAGAATATGAATCTGAGATCTTAATGAGAATTCAGACCAGTTGGACTTTAGTAGATCGACTTTAGACGTGATTGGCACTGAAAAATTTAATCCTAATATGCAGGCCTTTACTGCAGCACACATCCCAGTGTCAATCTGAGCAACATTGTACAGGGGGTCATTGTAAATAAGTCTACCTTTGGGTCATAGTAAATAATACTACCTCTGTGTGTTGATGCTTCACAAGTATGCAGCTTTAATTGGTTCCCAGGCTGCCAGCTCATCTTAACTCATTCCCCCCCCCGATACTATGAAGCTGGCACTTTTGTCAGTTTGTATATCTTAACCCTTTGCTGAGTTAAGTTTGAGACTGAGTCAATTAGTTTTCCTCAGCATGCTTTTTGGCAGTGAGACAAGCTGTTGACCTGAACCATTTCCTAGAGTGCTGAATTTGGAATCACAACAATATTTCTGATTTAGCCCACCTTCCCCCCTCCAAGGGCTTATGTATGCTTCTAATATTGGTAAGTACAGGCTGCAGCTTATGTAAACTCATGTTTCTTCAGGTCATACATGTATATGTACTTGCACAGCTCTGGCAATAACTCACTTCATGGTGTTGTCCTTAAGTAAACCCACTTCTTTGCAGGGTGGTAAAGGGGTTTTCCGTACTGGGGTATTGGGCATTTTTGTTTATTGTACTTGAATACTGGAAGCCCCTTTGTTTTCTGTACTTTGTACCAACCATTACAGTGTATTTATAATTTTTTTTTCCATACCTTGTATTTTGGCAACCTTATAACCTGTATCAATGTACCGGAACCATCCCCCCCCCCCCCCCCCCCCCGGTCTTCAGAACATACATGTATACTTCTGGCAATAATCACTTACTTCATGGTGTCTTGCCATAATTTTGGCACTACTGTGGATAAGCTTTATTCAGGCCTCAAATTAAAGACGTAGAGCTTCGACATCAAGGCACCTGCCTTGTTCCCCCGCAAAATTGCGGCTCAGATCTGTCAGGTAGCATGTAACAGGTCAAGACTACACAAAATAAGAAGCCAAATCACCATGTGGGTGGTGACTGCTCAGTGTGACATGCTCTTGATTCAGGTCACATGTCAAGGTAAAACTTTCTCTCATTCAACACAAAAGTACACAGAAGCAACACACTTAAATTTATGGAAGGAACTGCACTGGGAAAGAGCGCTTGGCTGTCTACCAGTCTGCTTCTTAATTATCATCAATAGGTTATACAGTCTTAAAATTTGTGTGAAACTAGTCCTGGAAGGTGATAAAAAAATGAGAAATTTTATTCTGGTTACCACAGTAACTTAATAAGTTGAATGAGAAAAGGTCATTTCCTGTGTTGGAGGACCTCTGACTTCAACCTGCCTTGGGGCCAGGTGTGCTATGGTAGTGATTTGGCTTATTGAAGTCTGAGAGCCACAGACGGCATCAATAAAGTTCACGTCAACGGATTCTTCAAACAAAAGGCGTAATACATCTGACACTGAGGCATTTCATGCTAAAATGTAATTCATTTCTCTGCAAAATGCGTAGGTCAGCTGCTGCGACATCCATTATAGTGTGCACTCACTCTCCTTCTCTGCCAAATCAAAGACGCAGCACTTAAGGGCAGTCTGTGCTGAGGAAATTACAAACTCATTTCTTCTCAAAATGGAGTGTGCATGTGCATGCAGAACTCTGCTATTTCTTCCCTTCTTCTTGTTTGTTTTTTTAAGTACTTTGCATGGCAATCTCAGTACGAAACACTTCACTGTACATAACGCTGGTTCCTCTTTTACCACCCAGTGTTTCTGTTAGGAATTTTTTCAAGGGGTCACAAGAAGGGAAATTCACAGGAGAAGACTAGATTTTTATTAATTTTATATGTCCATAAACAAGACTTATAATCCTTTAGAATTTTTTTGTCAGAGCATATTTGAGGTCTTGAAAGGGTAATATACCCCAATTTGGGAGTTAACGGAAACACTGCCACCTACTTTAAAAGACCCTTATTTGTCTGGTCTCTTGTCCTGTATTTCCAATGTCACCGTGCCCCGAATGGCCACCTGCCTTCAAAGGTCTCTTACAGGGGGCACCACTGTGCAATACAAACATAACTTATCTACAACTAAAACAGTCAAGTAGAAAGTCACGTTAGTCTGTGCAGGATACCAAAATATTCCTGTATGTTGTTCTGTACCAGTTTACAGCTTATGCCTGCCCTGTTATAGCAAAAGGTTATGATCCGTTGTTTTGTGGCAAGTTCCCAGAGTTCTTGAACTTCCTGCAATATCAACTCTAATGTAAGCTCCTGTTGACAGCCTGACAGTTTGGAGGCCTCAACTCGGCTGGCTTATGGACAGTAAAACAGTTTAACATCACTTTGTGATTATCAGGGCACCCTTACAATCAACTGCAGTGGCCATACTCACAAAGAATTTTAATCTGATAGGAAATTTAGGATCAAAATTAAAAACACCTTGTTTTGATCCCACATTCTTTCATCCTACATGTAGGTTTCGAGAACGATTTTAGTGTGAACCAATTTGTTTAATGGCTATTGTACAAAGCATATGATTAACATTTTGGGATTATGGCTTAATCTCAATTTGATCCAGATTTTGATCCAGCTTAAAAGATAAAGCACTGGATTAAACTCAAATTAATTGAATAAAATGAAAATGCTTAAAACAGAGTTTGTACTGTAGCTTGGAACACAGATTATTTATTCCTGGACATTTTGATTCATATGTTAGGCTAAGGATTAATCAGTCAAGGGTCAAAAGTGCACCAATATAATTTTAGGATCAAAGTCAGGATCAGGTCAAATTCTCTATGAATATGGCCACTGGGGGCATTATCAAGGTCCTTAAGTTAACCATACTTGGATTAAACTCATATTCTGTCTCATTGTTAGGGTTCCATACATCAAATTTCATGAAGCAAATTCCTTGGAATACCAGCAGCACTCTATCAGGATAAATGGCTGGCCAATATCTTGGTTGACACCATGTTAGCTTAGCCATTGTTACTTCTGACAGCAAGATGATGAATGGTTCAAACTACCCATGACTCTTCTAAGTAGTATTCACACCCCCTCTACTGCTGATTGGTGGACAACCACAATGACTCCAGTACCTGTTAATAAAACCGCCTTCTTGCAAGTGAACTAAAGTCTTTAGAAGTACAATGTACATCCATTATCCAACACTTTTGCTATTACATCTGTTGAAATTCTTGGCACTGGTTCAATTACAACTGGGCTGTGTGAACATCGATATCCCATCCTCAGCTGACCTTGACTCTCTCAACCCAACATAAATCCCATCATGCTCCATGAGTATCCAGAAGCATTTGACTAAGTCCAAAATCTGGTGCTTTAAGAGTTCGTGTAGACTTTTTTTATTGCACATGATTTTAATCTTATGTAAGGTCTGAGCCTAGTTCGAAGATGAATCACCTTAACCCAAATCCCAAATTCACAGAGCCGGGGGGGGGGGGGGGGGGCATAGATCTAGCAATTCTTTTGCGTTTTATTATGAACATCTTTCTTTAAGTGGTTATGCTCTGGCGATTTTTTTATCTGTTGTTTCCCTTTTTAAATTTTTTTTTGATAAAGCATAATTTTTAGCTCAGCTGACCAACAGAAAGAGATGATTTTGAAGAAGCCAAAAAATAGTTGCAACACACAATAAGTTATAAAAATATAAAAGAAGAATTGCAGTATTATGCTTCCGCTGAATGCATTGAGGTCTGGAGGTCTCTAGAAGTATACCTGTGCAATTTCAAAGCAATTGGCCACACAGAATATTTTTGGGTAAGATTTAGCCAAAAAATAAACCAAATAAATCACACCAAAAATTCCATTATCCATGGAGAGTGATCCATTGAACAAACTTGGTAGACACCCATCCATGGTAGATCCCCACCAAATTTGAAATGAATCTGGCCAAAACTTTTGGAGAAGAAGTCTTAAATATAAATTGTGGACAAATGGATGGAAAATTCATGATATACCATCCTATAACCTCAGCTGATTGACAATTCAGCTGAGGTAATGACACATAAACAACAAAACATATCTTTCACGATGCCACATTTCCTTCTTAACCTTTCATGATGTCAAACCAAAACTTGGCACTGACAAGGCAAGAAGGATCTTTCTTTGCCCCTGTTGCACACTGTACCATCAGAAGAATTTAATTACAACAAAATTTGCCTGAAGCCAGTGCCTTGTCACCATTATAATGTGATGTTTACACTATGGCAGACAGTGGCATCCTCGGTGAAAAGTTTGGGACAAGTATTTTGATTAGCTGTCTAATGGCTTCATAGCAACAGACGACCAATAAGAACTGTACATTAAGCAACCTACAGGTGTGTAAGATGAAATTAAGCCTTGAGTGGGCAAAAACCTGATGCAGAAATGAGAAAGGCAACTCACAAGATGTAGAATGTTGTATTCCCTTCTGATCCTGATGCAGCGGCCTTAATTTTCTCTCCACATTCACGAGAGATATTTGCTATCAACAATTACTTCTCCAGTTAAGTACACACACATTAAGTCGAAGGTTGTGCTCATTATTTGGACACAGTCTACAGCCTGCTACTTACTCTGCCATGTCATTGTTACCTTAATCCTACTCTACAGATTGGCATATTATGCGACCATCTATTGGAAATAAAAAAACCAATGTGGCAAAAGGAGTCGCATTTTTCAACTAAAACACTGAGTGAACAGCATGTGCCACAACAACCTTGGCTGCTAAATGTATCATGTACATAGCACCTGTATTTTTAATTTCGAAATGACACTTTTTGTGTTCAACTAGAGGGCTGCATGAACAGCCCATGCTCAGCTGACCAAAGCTTGTCCCAAAAAAATCACGGTTGCAACTGAATAGAACTGTGTTGAGCATTAGCTGAGTGCTTATGGCATTTAGAAGTATTTCTAAGATAGATGACTTAGCCTCTTAAAAGCTCAGCCTGATTAGAAAGTCAGCTGAGCTAAAAATTACAGCACCATCTGGTGAACAAATTAAGAACTAGGAGTCCTAGGAGTGTTCCTGTATAATATCAAAGCAATTGCGTGAGTGATTTTAGAGGAGGTCTTCTAAGATTTGCCTCCCAAAAAGATTAAAAAAAATTCAATAAAAAAATACCAAATTCACTGAAGTGTGACCATTTGAACAAACTTGGTAGAGACCTAAAACAAAGTACATTACTACCAAGTTTAAAGTCAATCTGGTTGACCATTTCAGAGAAGTCGAAAATGTGAATTAGCATTAGAATGCTCATTGACTTACACAGTAATGAATAGGGAAGGTGCATTTACAGATAACTACCCGAATTAAAAAAAAAATTTTTAAAAATCAATCCACAGCAGTGCCACCTAGTGAACAATTTTGTTTGACCCTTTCACAAGGAACATATCCCCTCAGTTTCAGCTAAATCTGAGTGATGGTTCTGGAGAAGAAATAAACGGTTGCAAAAACACACAAAAATCATAAAGAGGAGAGTGACAGTCCTGTACTCAGCTGATCTTGGATAACCAGATTGAAGTTGTCCTGTCACCTAAGGAATAATATCAAGGTCACCTTTAGTTTCAGACCATCATCATTGCTTGAAGTATGTCTTCACTCATACATTTCAAGCACCATCACTTTGACATTTGGAATGGAAAGTGATAAGATGCACTGTTACCAAGATATAGCCAACGTCAGTTTGATCTTTCAAGGTCACACAAGGGTCAGCTGAATGTAAAAAAAAAACAACCAAACAAAAAAACAAAAAAAACCCAAAATAACTTTGACAGTCCTGTGTTCAGCTGACATGTACATATACCCTTGCAATTTTTTTAGATTTACCCCAAAAAAGAACAGAGAAATTCATAAAAAATCAAAAAATCAAAGGAGCATGACCGTTTGAACAACTGTGGTAGAGACCCACCCAAGCTACATTACCACCAACTTTGAAGTCAATCTTACTGACGGTTTAACAGAAGAAGTAAAAAAAGTGAACTAGCATTCAAATGCCCATTGACTTACAAAGTGATCCATAGGAAAGGTGCATTTACCAACAAGTACCTGAATTGAAATAATCTTTAAAAATCGTGAATCCACAGCAGTGCCACCTAGTGATCAAGTTTGTTTGACTCTTCCACAAGGAACATATCGACCAAGTTTCAGCTTAATTGGAGTGACGGTTTTGGAAAAGAAGATGAAAATAGTGAAAGCACACTGAAAGAAATAATAAAGAATACAATAAAATTGTAGCACCACCTGGTGAAAAAATTAAGAACAAGAACTAGGAGTCCCTAGGAGTGTTACTGTGTCATATTAAAGCAATCGGGTCAGCGGTTTTGGAGAAGATTTTTTTAAATGTGCCTGCCAAAAAATAATAAAAAAATTAACAGAAAAATAATAAATCACTGGAGCATGACCATTTGAACAAACTTGGTAGAGACCCACCCAAGGTACATTGCCACCAAGTTTAAAATCAACCTGGATGATGGTTCGCAGAACAAGTCTAAAATGTGAATTGTGAATGGATGCCAAACAAAAAATGATGGACAACAGATGAAGAGCGATGGCATATCTCTGCTGACTGATAAGACAGCTGAGCTAATAAAAACTGCAAATTCTGTTCAAAGTCTGTTTCAGCTTAGTGCCTTGGCAAAAAGTCAATCCACATGTTGTAAATGTAGAAACCATATAATACAAATATGATATTTGAGAGGCCATGTCTGGTATATACACATTGAAGTCTGGGACAGCAGAGATATTTTATTGAGGTGCTTTAATGTCAAGCACTTATATTGATGTGAAAGGAAACGGGATTTCAGGACCACAAAACATCAATATTTTGCACATTTTGTTTTTGTTGTCTGATATTAATGGTCAGCCTTTTATCATAAAATAGATGATGGAGTAACAGGGAAATTTAAATGAAAATTTATGAAAGGCCAGCATGAATGGCAATCCTGTTGTACACAGTCATAAGTACATCTACACAAGAACTGAATGTTAATCAGTCACCCACTCTTAGCCTTTGATCTATGTCCTAGCCTACCATTGGCTTGCTTAGTTCACAACTTTTTTATCATCTTTTGGTCAACATGCAACAGAGTTGTTACAATTTTGTTTCTCAAAACAATATAACGTTGAATCAGCAAATTTTCCTCCGAGAACAAGGCAGTCATCAATGCATGTACTCTTTACAATGCCTGCATGAGGTCCTGTCCTTGTTAACCAAAAGAACCGGAGAAAGTACCTTGCTTAACGGCTAAAAAAGCGCATTAATTGTTCATGACGAAATTCCACTGGGCTGACAATTGCCCTTGCTTCTGCAGCTTGTGGTGTAGTATGTCTGCAACAGCTCCCAAGACAGCTATGGTTAATTGGCATCCACTGGTTGATCAAAAGGCCAATTACCCTTGTCTGATAGGGCAAGATACGAACTGCAGGAGCCTGCATATTCCATGTAAAAACACCCTGGTTATAGACCAGCATGCTAACAAGTAACCCATCTTCAGCTTACTGGAGAGTAGGATGGACACCTAGTCGTTGTGACCCATAACCCACTCAGCTAACAGAACACTTCTGGTTAATTTCAAATGCCTAAATATTTATAGAACAGGAGCAACAGTGTAACATCTGTGTAGTTCTGAGCTGAAAACAAGAGGCCCATGGGCCTAATGCTCTGCTGACCACCATCAACAAAAAATCATTTTCTGAAATGTATTCAATCCACGACCTTGAAAAATTAATCAAGCATAGCAATGTTATACAATATCAAACTTCCACATAATAAATACAGAAAGAAAGAATCAACTAACACAAGAGGTAGAGTTTTTAATGAGTGGAGCCCCCCCGGACTCGTTTCGGCTCTCTGTGGAGCCTTCATCACGGTATGGGGGCTCAACAAATATCAAATTTTTATTTAGTATATTAATAAAGAGGTTTCCCATTAACATGATTCAATAATGACGACATAGTGTAGTCTTGATGTTACGTTGTAGAAGAGCTTGCAGTGTTCTTGGAGATTTCACATCCATGTATACCCCCTTTGGGTGGTGACGTCACAATATGGCCATGACATGACGTTATGTTTAAGAAAAATAATGTGGCTTCTTTTCAGTTAATTGGAGTGTCCAGAAATCAATGTGCAATATTAACCGATTAAATCGTCTTAAAATCTTCCAATATCATGTGTCATATGACAAAATAGACCAACGTCCCTGTGCTTTGTACTTGTGTGTTCCGAAAGTGAAACTGTCTTGTCCTCAATGAACTATATAATCAATCTGACTCACTCTCGCTAGAAAGATAAAGATCTTCCTTCAGGATTTGGTTGTATCTGATCTTCTTTAAAAGTTTATGTATTTCTCCCACTGTGCTTCAATTTGGCGATCAATTTCCTGAATTTGGATACTTCTTGGCGTCAGTTCATCCATACAGGGTGTTGACTAGCCTGAAGCCATGGGTGTGGTTGATTGAACCTCAACTGCCTCCTTTTCGATATCACGTCGCAAGATATCCCTTGTTTCTTTTGTTTGTTTTGCTTTTTCCACACCAGCCCAAACCCTAAAAGTGGCTTCCTTCGTTTCTTTTTTCATGAGTGGTTTGCCTCTCGTTTTTTTCTGCTTTTTGTTAGTGGCTTCCCAGGGTTGTACATATCCAGTGGGTACAGCAGCTTGAAACTTCCACATGATACACATTTGTAGCACATTTTGCATCATTCGCCTTATTCTTCATCAATATACTGAATTAAATGTCATTTTCTCAGTGCTTATTTATCTTGAAAAATAAGTCAAGGTCACGCAATCATTGGGTCATGGTGACCCAAAAGTAGGTCACCAAGTAGATGCCATTGATGTCCAAACTACACCCTACCATTATAAAATCACCTCTTCAAACTTAACAGGTCTGGTGACCTTATAAATTAAGGCAAGATCACTGATCTTATATAACATGTTAGCATTGGACATGATATGTGTAAATTTGGCAAGGCTAATTCAATTATTTGTCAAGATATGGAATTTTGTATATTTCAGGACATTCTAACTTAAACCAAGTGACATTTGACAGCCATGTCCCAGCATGGTCGGAGTCTTCCCTGTCAGCGGTGTTGCATTTGTGACATCACAAGCCTTGTGGGCCTTATGGGTGTTGGAAATGACGGAAAGCGATGACTGAAGGCGCAGTGAGTTTTTAAAATAAAAATGTGAATAAAAGTATTATTTTAAGATCCATTTTTTTAAAATCGAATTGTATGGTGAGAATAACCCATAAGTCACCCATGTTCCAAATTTGAACATGTTCAATCAAGAGGACCTTTAATAAACAAACTAATTCTACCAGACTTGCATGTACTCAGAATACTTCAAAAGCCAACTTGGGGAATATAACATCAGAGCTCTATTCCTTTGGTTTATCTATGCTAATTAACCCGACAATCATAGTCATTTTCCATGTTTGGGGCATCTTAATTGGGGTTGTGGCCCATCTGAAACACAATTAAAATGCTTTGTTCACAGGGATTGAAACACTTAAGCCCATCACTTGTTTAAATATGTATCAGTAACATGAGGGTCCAATAGGGAAATAAATCCTGAATTCAATATTCTTGCCGCTAGTTTCAAAGGAACCTCACCAGCCTGGGTACAATCCAATCTCGCCACACTCCATAACCAATCCAGGTATTGTCTACCTCCAACTTATACCTTAATTGGTCAATATTCTCACTCTGATGCAAAAATTTTGAAAATTCAAGGTGTTGACAGCCAAATGATTTATGATGCATGGTGAGCGTTCTTCACACTAGGGTAGTTTTATTTACACACCTGAAATATGCAATGAGCATTCTGCCCATTCCTGAAATATCACTTCCTGTTTGTGTCCTCACCCTGAAGCATGAGGAAAAGTCAGCAATGTTTTGGTTGCATTCACAGCACCTTTAAGGCCAACCAGAGTGTACATAACGTCTTTGTTCTATTTCGCTGTTTTTCCTAACGTTAGTCAGATAAGGAGAGTTGTTTTCTCAGTTGGGAATCTTATGGTTGCTTTGACACCTCTGGTACACAATTAAAATGCATTGTTCAGTGGCACTCTAATTTGTGCATACCTCACTGGTCACTGGTTTAACTCTTTGAGTGCCAAGTGCAACTAAAGTCGAAAACTTAAATCGAACTGCTCTGAATTATAATACGGGTGCTAGATTCATGTTTCTTGTAAAGGGACCTTTCATTCAAGTACCAGCCTGCAGTTACCAGGGACGTCTCTGACCATTAGCCAATTAGCCAAATGCTAATGTTTCTTGAATTTGGCTCAAGAAACGTGTAAATGGCTTAAATATTTTAAAATGAATTATTTATGAGCTGACACAGAATCTTTGTTAACTGTACCTATACTTCCAATTTCGGCTACAGATTTTTGAAGTCTAGATCTGTCCCTGAGCAACATAGAACACATTATTAGTTCAGATTCGCAGCTTTCCTCGGCACGCTTTGGGTGGTGCACCGAGGAAAGCAGTTTACGCAGTCCAAAATGTGGCACTAAAGCAGTTAACAGCTGATCAGCAAAAGGAGGATCCCACAAAAAATGAAACATGTTTTTAACTCTTTGAAAGCTACATTAATTGTCGCTGACAGGCATTCTCTCGCTGAATTACAGATTTCAATCAGTGCAATTTTTTTTCCATGTTTAGCAACACAAGAAAACCACTATGCCAAAACACGGACCGCTCTGACCATTAGCCATTATGCTGTTGTTCTTGAATTTGGCTAATGAAATGTGTAAATGGCTAAAATGTTTGGAAATGAATTATGAAAGGGTCATGACAAAATCTTCATTGATTACATTTTAGACTTTCAATTTTGGCTACACAATTTTCAAAGTCAAGGTCTGTTCTCTGCCAAGAGAAAGGGGGTAAAAGGTGGGCCTATATGATTGACAAAATCTTGCAGAATTTTTGAGTTGATCTCTTATTGTCACATAAAAATACTAAATTCAATTACGCTGAGGGCAGTTGTAACCTGTATGATATATTTTTGCACTTTTATGGTTGACAATTGGCAAAACAATGCAAAAACAGTGGTAAACTAGAACAGACTGATTTTCCAACAGAAAATCAAATGTCTCCCGGTGGAACACTTACGTCTCTGAATAAGCTACAGGTGATAACAAATTACAAATGACCAAGTTTGCTTGAAAATTACAATCCTATTTTAGCTCTCACCTAGATACATTACTCTAGCAATTTTCATCAAGTTCTTCAAGACTTATTGCAGAGAAACCAATTTCACATAAATGACCCTGTGACCTTGAAAATTAAGTCAAGGTACTCCAAATACAATCACAACCTTGGTCTTGCCTTGATACAAAATCCTACCAAGTTTCATCAAATTCCATCAAGCTCTTCAAGACTCATTGCACGGGAACCAATTTCACATAAGTGACCCTGTGACCTTGAGAATTCGCTCACGGTCATCCAAAAACAATCCCAATTTAGGTCATGCCAAGATACATAATCCTACCAAGTTTCTCTAAAATTCCATCACGTTCTTTATGACTTGTCGCACGGAAACCAATTTCACATAAGTGACCCTGTGACCTTGAAAATTAAGTCAAGGTCACCCAAATACAATCCCAACCTAGGTCTTGCTTAAATACATTATCCTACCAAGTTTCATCAAATTCCATCAAGTTCCTCATGACTTATCGAACGGAAACCAATTTCACATAAGTGACCCTGTGACCTTGAGAATTCGCTCAAGGTCATCCAAATACAATCCCAACCTAGGTCTTGCCAAGATACATAATCCTACCAAGTTTCATCAAATTCCATCAAGTTCTTCATGACTTATCAAACGGAAACCAATTTCACATAAGTGACCCTGTGACCTTGAAAATTAGATTAAGGTCACCCAAATACAATCCCAACCTAGGTCTTGCCTAGATACATAATCCTACCAAGTTTCATCAAATTCTGTCAAGTCCTTCAAGACTTATCGCACGGAAACCAAGTGTTGAAGAACCTGAACAACAACAACAACAACAACAACAACAACAACAACAACAACAACAAGCGGAAGAAACGGGCACTAAAACAATATGTCCCCCGGCTTCCACCGGGAGACATAAATATTGCACTCATTTTTATGCTCCACAAGACTTGATCACTTCTGATAAACACTGCATGATTAATAAAGTTGGAAAGTTCAGATTTCTGTCTGCAACAGTAACAAGACTTCCCATTGTTTAAATTTGACTACAATGTGATTAACTTATGTCAACCATTACTGTTTCAAAGATGTTGTTCAGATAATGCTTCCCATTGGCTAACGTTGATGTAGTTGGATTGTCATATGACTTATTTGAATAATTAATGCTGAAGATTAGTCACCATGGACCAATAGGACCAGGGAGACTGCCTGCATCATCACTTCTTGCTAGGTCTTAATCCCAGGTGTAAGCAATGCGTCGTTTGTGAAAGCATGTGTGTTGGCCACCATTAAAGCAGCAAAATCTAGCTCTTTTGATGCTACTGCAGTGTAAAAACTTTGATATTTACATCAGATTGGGTCTCAGAAAAATCTTATGACGTTTTCTGTTATGATCGCAAGAGATACAGACGGAAATTCACAGTTCATTTTGGCGCCAATGGAGGCAAATTCCTGTGTCTGAACTCCATTTGCATATCGCAAGTACTGTTTCTGCCAAACATATCAGTTTTACCTGCAATAAATCTGACTGCTACTGGTAAATGACTTGTAAAATAAGCAAGATAAGATTTGAAGCCGTGGACATCTACCACATGTAGTAACAGTCATTTCAAACATGTTAATGTAGAGTAAACATGTGCCATTTTGGGGATGTACATGTATCCAAGACCATATACTGTGAATGCAATTATTTTCAAGTGGTTTAATTTTCACGGTTTGGGGGATTCAGGCATTACACTGAAATTTTAATTTCACTATTTTGAACAAAGTTCCTATTAAACCTATGTTAAAATAATATTTCACTGTGCTCTTATTTTCACGGTTTATGCCATCAGCAAAATAAGCAAAATTAGAAATACAGCGAAATAAAATGAATTTACAGTACATGCCACGACCAGCACTCTGCGACCCCAAATGGTCAGTGTGAAATACACCATGACTAGCTATGAAAGGGTGAAAGTACATGTACCAAGTTCTTGTTCTAAAACTTTAAGGCATGTCACCAACATGTGTCCACATGCCTTCAGCACATGGCCACATGTGTACCGTCCAGGGTTATGCCAGTTTCAAGGTGACTTATAATCATGATAATAGGCCATTATAATAAGATACAAGATCAAACACTGTTTCACTTCGAGGCTTCAAAGTAAACAGTTTAATTGGCCAAGAGAGATTAATGATACACGTAACTATGTCCCAACAGGGAGTGGGCATTATGCGATGTTGGTCCACTTGGGTCTCCATCACCTCACGGAATCTTGGAAAACGTCATCATCGACTAGCTAAATGAAACCTGTCATATGCAATTCTTAGTCACTCTCCCTTGAAGCCTACAATTTGTGTTTCTCCAAAATATTTCTGGGCCGCTCCATTAGGATTTTGAAATAAAACATCACATAGATATCACACTTGTCAATGTGTAGTCTGTGACAATGAAACCTCGTTATAACCACACTTCCATTGTATGTTAACAGGACTAGACTATATGGTGGCCTAAGGTCATTATAGGATGGTGCAACTTCAGTAGATCCAACATATCTTTGTCTTGAATAACCATTTATAACTGACCATTGCTTGCTCTTACCCATCCAGTCATAGAAGATGAAATGACAACATATTCCCAACAGTATCTGTTTGGCATGCTCCACGTAACCTTACAGCATGTCACTGTGAATCACAAATACCAGGCGAAACTAATACTACTAATTTATACCACAGTGAAAACTCGTTATAATGACACCATCTGTTCCCTAAGAAATGTGTCAGATGACTGAATATGTCAGACAAATGAATCAAATGACAAAGAAAACGAGCTTTTTCCTATGAAAATTTGCGTCATTATATTGAATATGTTGGATATTTGAGTATCGTTATAATGAGGCTTCACTGTATAAATATACTGGCATCCAGCACTTGCTCGAGAGCTCGTTCCACATTGGATTCGAGAAGACCACACACTTAACTCCAACTTAATACATGTACGTGAGACAGATAAAGCTTGTCAGAATAATGGGGACAACTTGATGCAGTTATACAATAAGCAACCTATGAATCTGTGCGACTGCAACAAATCCAATAATGACATTCAGTTTTGCTTGCTGTATGAGTGACTCTGCAAATGGGGCCAAGCTTGGCCAGGCACAGTGTTGTATGTCTGATAAGCAGCCGTTTAAAAAAATAGGAACACATGTTCAGAAGGAAATAAAAACTACATATCAATGACCTTCACATGAATGAATCAACTGGGGAACCAGAGCACGCTATACGATTCACCGACATTGAACATGTTTGCTGATCATTATAATGTATTCCTATCTTTGCGTTGAAAACACTGCAATTTAAACAAAATTAGAAACTTATTCAATGTGGATAAAACTAGAGTAACCTTTAACACAAGCATTGACTGTAGAGTCTGCCATTTGCTCAAATTAGGTCATGGTGACAACTAAGTCTGATCAGTTTATCTTGCCAGGCCAGGCAAGCATATTGCCAAATTTGAGCAAACAAAATACATGCATGGAACCATTCTGTGGATATTGTGGTAATGTGCACGTCCTGATGGATGGACGGACAACTCAAAAACAGAAAGGGTCCCCCAATGGGGCAGACCCTTAAAAAGTGAAATTTTTGAAGTTAATTATGATAGCAACAATGGCTAAAGGGAATATTGGAACTCGAGTTTCAAATATTTTTTCATGGATACTAACCACAGAACTTTTATTTTGGCCCTAAATATTTTCATGAAAGGTTTTCAGGAGCAGGTTTCCTCCTTCAGCAATTTTACGACTTTTTTTTTGGTGCTTTTTTTGAACCCTTCAAGGATGGATTAAAGACCTTTCTCGGCTTACAGCTGAGAGTGAGAGAGAGAGATAGATGAGAAGTGGATGACCTTTATGACAGCACATGCCTTTCAGATTTTTTTCTCTGCGAAAATGTTTTTCTACCTTGCAACTCCAAGCCACATGTCCTAGTCATTCATCTCTTGCATAAACTTCATGCCATTTTGTCTGGTTAGACAAGTCGAACTGTGCCATTGGTACCTGCCATAAAGACCACCTCTCATGAGAGACCACATTAGGTTTTTAAGACCAACCTTTCAAGACACTGGACTCTCATCTCTTTGCTGATATACCCTGTCATATATGACCACCTCTGTCATGTATGTATGTATGTATGTATGTACAAGACAATGTCTCAAGTATAAGAGCAAGTTACAAGATTGCTCAACTTGTACTATGTTGCACAAGCAAAAATTCATGAACTTAATTACTCTTGTCCTACAAACAGGACAGAAGGAGCTCAGTAGCAGCTGGCAGCAGAGTGGCATTCTGGTACCCATGTTCTATACCCAATGAACGGCCATCAGTTTTGTCCTGGCAATTGAACTCCTGCCATTAAATGTGGAGTCTAGATTCCTCCAAGGTCAGTATTTTGTGTCAGTTTGGGGTTTGTGGCAAAGTTGCCGAGCACCTGCTGAGCTTCCAAGGCTTACTTTGTTTACTCTGGTATACTTCAGAAACTATGGTATACTTTGGCTACTCTGGTTCTCTTTGACTACTCAAAGGGGTGCACGGTTGGCTAAGGGTGCACGGATAGCTGAGCGGTAAGGCGCTTACCTTTCACCTCTGCAACCCGGGTTAAATTCTCATCCTGGGCACCATGTGGAAAAAGTTCCTGCCACTTTGACCGTGCACGGTGGTTTTCTCAGAGTTCTTTGGTTTCCTACACCACAGACAAGGTAGGAAGTATACGCCAACATCTATGCCATGGAGTGTTATTCGATAAGTCAATGCTTGACTTCTTTCACAATCCATGTAAAACAAATGTGTCTATACTTTTTTTTTTATATTTTGGCTACTCTGGTATACCTTGGCTGCCCTGGTTTACTTTGGCTACTCTGGTTTATTTTGGCTACTCTGATTTATTTTGACTGCTCTGGTATATTTTGGCTATTTTGGCACACTTTGGCTACTGTGGTTTTCTTTGGCTACTCTGGTATATTTTGGCTATTTTGGTATACTTTGGCTACTCTGGTTTACTGACTACTCAGATATATTTTGGCTGTTTTGGTATACTTTGGCTACTCTGGTATATTTTGGCTATTTTGGCATACTTTGGCTATTTGATATACTTTGGCAACTCTGGTATATTTTGACTTATTTTGGTATACTTTGGCTATTTTGGTATACTTTGGCTATTTTGGTATACTTTGGCTACTCTGGTATATTTTGGCTATTTTGGTATACTTTGGCTACTCTGGTATATTTTGGCTATTTTGGTATACTTTGGCTATTTTGGTATACTTTGGCTGCTCTGGTTTACTCTGGTTACTCTGATTTACTCCTACATTAAAGTGCTGGACACTTGGGCTAAGGTCTGCCAACTGGACCCTGTGAAAGAAGTCTTTGACTGAAAAGGCTACTCAGTGTTAAGATGTTCAATTACCATTATCACTGAAGCTGATTAAACATGTACTTAGATCCCCCACACTGGGACTTTGTAAGCATGGAACTATCAGTCTCTTATTAACCCTTTCCCCCTTGAACCAGCCAGAATCAACTGGTGGTCAAGTGTTGTCTACTTCAATCTTTTTACTAATCTTACCATGAAACATAATAATGAAAAATCGCTTGACTGAGATGAGACCTGTCAAGATACAATGTATAACAATCCCCAGGTCAACAGCTTTCATAGGTATAAGTAAGGGGCACATAGTGCCTAATCCATGCCGAAGCTATGTGTCGACTCAGTTTTAAGTCTAGGGGGAAAGGGTTAAACCCCTAATTAGCAGATGACCTGAAGATGGAAAATTGACGACTTTCACTCAATGAATATCTTTACATTTCATAAAGTCTCCCATTTACATCAATCATCAAATTGTCTGTGTGATGAAGGTACAGGCAGATCCATACGATGACCTCAACCAGGATTGCAATCCAAAATCGATCACATACCATAATTACAAATGCACGGAATTCCAATATGCTCAGCCATTAAGTATCATGGTCTATCATTGCCTCTCAGAAGGATGCAAACCAGTCTGACAAAAAGCCAATGAATATGATTGAAAGTTAGTCGGGACCTAGAAAAAAAGATTTTCTCCATTGCAGCCGATCTTTTACGGGAGCTATTCCCACAACTGTGGATCTGGCCTCACACAATTTCACCACTGGGCAATTATCCCTCAAGCTGGCTGTGCTGACTGAGCTATAAAATTGCCAGAATGAGCCATTTAAGGTCAGCGCTAAATGCAACGACATGTCACCCGCGCTATACGTCTGCCCTCGTGTATCAAACCGTTTCATGCTTTTGGCTTGTCCCCCTCAATCACACTGTCTCAAATGTTACAATTTGGACCCCAAATTTCCTTTGGCTGAAAGACAGATGCTCTTACTGATAGCAGCACTGCAGGCTGTTTGGCTATTTATAGAGTTAACAGGTTGACACCGCAGACAAGATCTCAACGGGGCAATGACTCCTCTTTAGTGCACACGGACTGATTACTACAATAACTTGTCAGCATCTGGGGTGTATGGAGACCTCTGAACTGAGACCTCTGTTGGAGGGAACCACCTGCCACAAAAGGATACCTAGACTGATATGCATAGACAACTCAGACCAAGATTAACTCATTCCATACCAGTCCCTGATTTTTCTGTATATTTACCTAGATTTAAGACGACAACTGCATATTTAGATTCTTCATGAAAAAAGCTTTCATTGAAGTACCAACATGCCTATAGTCTTAAGTCAGTGATTCTGGCACTGCCTAGCAAGTCATGCTGCAGCTGCTGCATGACTTGCCAGGCAGTGCCAGAACCACTGACCAAAGTCTGTCACCATAGTATGGAATGAGTTAAAGACAGACAATCGCAACACAAATTGAATTTGTATGCAATCACTTCAACATGTGTGTGTGTGTGTGTCTGTGTGTTGCTCAGTGTTCACTTAGCTCTTTCAGTGCCAATTACATCTTAAGTCAATCTACTCAAGTGAAACAAGTCTGAATCATCATAAGGATCTCAGATTCGTATTCCTCGTAAAAAGACCTCTCATTCAAGTACCAGTATGCCTCTAGTTCCAGAGAAAATCTCCCAGGTCAACAGCGTTTCTCGTCGCACACCGGGCGTATTGCGCCAAAAGCTGTTGACTCAGTCCAAAATTTGGCACCTAAAGAGTTAAAAGCAATATATAATCCAATACCCACATGCCATGAACCTACTGTACCCCCAAATAGTAAAGATTACAGTCAGTGTAATGGTGAGAGGGCTGCACTGCCTTTGGGACCAGGGTTTGATTTCAAAAGTTTCTTTGGGTCAGCTCCAGTTTCTTTCTACTCCAAGTTTAGGATAATACTTGGGCTTCTGCCCACTGGGCCCTGTGGGAGTTGAGTGAATGGTCCACCTAAAATAAAGAACGATGTATTGTTGCTATTTTTCAACAAGAGTACAGTGACAGATTTTTTTAAATATTACAGAAAATCAATAAATGTGGTTTGAAGCGTGAAACAAAGGTAACAACAAGATATTTGAAACCAGAAGGAGCCCTGAGAATCGAACACAGTGTCATCTACCCTTGGATCTTATTTTATGGACACTTCCCTAGGCAAAAAGTACCTACTAATAAAACAGGTGTGTCTTTTACTCTGCAGACTACTGGAGAAGAGCTTGGTTTAATATCATTTTCTCAACATAAAATCCCTGTAAAACAAACCCGCTGTTAGAAATAACCTTGGAATGTGGTCAGTCAAGGCCACCAGCCACGGATACTATACAGACGGCCTTGGAGCACCCGTATCAGGGCCACCATGTCGTCGTATTGGCTTTGCAGGTGAGACAGTTAGCCTGACCATTCTAGAGTGCACGTTCTGTAATTTGATCACAGACCAGTGCCAAAATTCAATAAAGTCTGCATCCAAAAAATCAATCTAGGACTTGGTATGCTACAACAGACTTGAGGCCCACTGAAGATTCAACATCTTCTCTTTCCATTTTAAAAAAACTAAAAAAAAAAAAAAAAAAAAAATCAGTAGCTCTATTTGTGTGCTTGAGTTGTTTCCGAAGCCTAGCCCATTAAATGAGTGGCCATATTACCCTGACATGGAATTAGCCCCATGATAGATGGCACAATGCAAGAGGGTGTCAAACGGATACTCTTAACTCTCAGACTCCGCTTTAACAATACAAGTCTTCACCCTTCACAATTATCAAAGCAAAATTCATGTTTTGTGATGAATACATGTATGTTATTTGTGCTTCATGTGAAATACCTTTCATATCCATAGCATGAACCGCTCAAGAATTCAATCCATAACTGACAACAACTGACCCCCAACACCCCCTCTTCGGCTTTCACTGACCTAATGCCTGATTGGCCAGAGCTCTGCCATGGAAACTTTTGCAACTGATCAGTCTACCTAAGGACTGGGCGGAACTCTTAAAATAACAAATGCTGCCGGGTCTGTGCCCTCACTTTTAGCCTCAGGAAGCCATTTTCAAGCCACAGTCTTGCCAGATTTCATCTGTGCCCCTGGGCTTCAGTGCTCCCAGCCTTAGCTTGTCCCGGGATTTAACTCCTTTAATGCCTGTGGGAAATTTTCCCGTAAATTCACCGATTTAAATTTTAATTGGGAAATGTATTCCACAATTCCTCACCAAACGAGCTACCATGCATGTACCAGCCACAGTCTGCCTCTAGGCAATGTTTTATTTTTGCATTGTCTCCCAGGCTATGCTCACAATGCCTTATTTTGCAGGAACACTAATAGCAACAGCCTCCACAGTCGACGCAAAAACCACTGACCACAGTCTTTGTTTCACCTAGGAACATGACCAATCAATTCCTAGTCTCTGGATCCGGCTTTTTGTACTCCAGCCATCATGTTTGGCATCAGCACAGAAGATGTCACCGGGGGCCCCATGGTCCCAAATAGTCCACCTAGTATCATTTCATGCCCAGGTTAGATATTATCTTTGTACAATACAAAATTTTTTAAAACTATTTTTTTCCAGACCTTGTTATCACACCTACACATTTTGGTCATTCCACATGAGAAAAACGTCATAAAAAAAGTGATTAAGTTATATATTTTTATAATACTGCAAGGCTTATAATTAGTCATCGTACCCAGTTGTGATTCAAGACTGCATCAAACACATGATAGACTGGTCTGGGGGCTTTATACATAATTCTGGAAGGTCTTTAACCAAGCTGAAGAATCTCCATTCAAATATCTGACTACACATGCATCAAACGCTGGTTTCAGATCATTCTGAGCAATGCCTCTGTATTGTGATTTCAAGCAGCCATAGATGTACACAAAATCAAAATATTTGGAAAATAAATTTCAATTCATACTGCATTTGCTTGTAAGTAAGTATGTGTGAACATTTCTGGAACTACATTATTTACTTAAAAAAGGGGGAACCCAATGAAATTCAATATCATAGCTGACAAATTACCTGTACAAAGTGAGCAGTGTGACCTAATTCTGCAACATAAACTTCTACATGGACGGTTTCAATCTTGAAGGGCATGAAAACTTGAGCGCCGCTACTTTCCAGCATAGAAAGTGCACAAAAGAACAGGATTCTTTAAATATTAATTTCCAACAAAACCAATTCTGTCCAACTGGAGAATTTTGCTTGTGATTTAGAGCCAAAGAAAGACCAGGTACTGATATTCACCTATGATGGATAGTCCTGTCAAATATGCATGCATAAATGGCAGATACACATCGGTTTTTCCAGTCGATTTACTGCATCTAATTTCCAGGTGATGCTCGCTACAGTCAAAGGGTATATATAGCTGATGTGATTTTTATGCACTTATAAGAATTTAAAACCCAATCTTCCATAACCAACAAAGAGACATCAAGTTTTGACCCACAGAGCCAGAGTCAAGATGACATTACATGCTTTAGTCATACTTATATCACATTGTTTCCTCAGCAACATCTGGGTCTGGCCATGCAGTCTGAGTTTAATTTCTTGCAAATCTCATTGATGAGTTATGTTAATTTTCATTAACCATTCAGTGACTTCTGCCATTAAATATGGTAGATTGAATGCATAATTGGTACTCAATGTAAACTCAATCACTGAATAACAAACTATTAGTATTTGCATTATATAAAAAAAGTCAAGCCAACCTCCCATCAGTTTGTAATGAGGGAGGGGTTGGCTTCTCTTTGCACATTATATAACATTTAGCCCTTTCCCAATCAAATGCCTTTTTTGTGTGATCAAATAATAAAAAATGCCTGGATATTAATTGTCATCTCCTTTTAGCTCTCTGCTTAAATTTCATGTCCATACTAGAAAAATATTTTACAGACAATCCTAGATAAAACCTATCAAGACTGGGGGTGGGTGCACTTAAGTCTTATTCTTACCTGGACAAGGTTAACCTGTAAATAGTAAGTTAAACACTATGCAAAATGCCATCTCCTCAAATTGTCCACATCAATACACAAGGAGTTAGGAATTTCTGGCTAGTATTTGGACGGAACTTAAGCGAAGACTCTCATACATGCTATGCAAGAGTTACCAATTTTTGGGATACTTTTTTTTTTGTTCTTACCACTATATGGTGCCAAAATCACAGGCAAAGTTGTTGACTTATGACTTTTCACTGCACTAACTGCGGAATTAGTAGCCCCTATTTAATATTAAGCCATTTATCATAACACAGGGCATATTACCATATCCAGAGCTCACTCGTAATTATGTAGTCAGCAACCCTTATTTTCTGGAAGCTGCAGTTCCTGCATCTACGTGCACTTAGTCTAGTCTCTGTGTTAATATTTTCTCATTATTCTGTAAGATAAGTTTACCGGTATTTTTTTATATTTTGAAACTTGCATAATCCTTGTACAGATGCCATTGCTCTGGTCAATGACATTATTGTTAACCCCGAGTGGAGCCAACGTAACAAGCACAAACAGTTAACTCATATTCCTGTGCACGACCCCAGCTATAAATTATGACAAAATGCAAATCTGCTACAAGATGCTTCCTGCAGCTGTACCAGGGTACACCAGACAAGACCGCGGTTCATTTGAGCCCCAGCAATTAACTACTGCAGTTAGTTCTCAGAGTGATGGATCTCAATTTCCGACTTGCTTGTCACACATCGTAGTCACCAGAATTGTCCAAATTGGCATTAAGTTCAAAACCAAGGGTGGTTCATCAGAAATATTAAGTAAAACTCACCAAGGTTAATGCTGTTCATTTGTCTTCTTCCACAATCAAGGCACTTACTTGTCAGGACCCCCCCCCCCCCAAAAAAAAAAAGTCTACAGAGAAAAGGCCTGGAGATTACCTTTAACAACAGTAAGGCAATGTCCACCAGTTTCTATCACATGTCCAAATTTAGTCCTAGCCCCAATATAATCTGAAGAAATTAAAAAAATACTTTCAATCTCAGCATAGTAATCAATATGGACCATGTTAACCTTTGGATCTTCATTACTGAAATAGGTGCATGTATCTGCTCTAAAATGTCCATTTCACATGGATATTTACAACAAATTCTCTGATTTTAATCAAATAGCAAGAGGCCCCTGGGCCTAATGCTCTGCTGACCATCATATCGGAAAAATCATTTCCTGACATGTGTTTCCTCCACAACCATGACAAATTAATCAAGGTCATTAATATTACATAATATCAAACTTTCCTATGAGACACATACATTTATTTGTGGTACATTTGGCATCATTTGCCTTATTCTTCATAAACATATTGAATTAAAAGTCCATTTCAAAAGTGCTTAATGACCTTGAAAAATAGGTTATGGTCACACAATCATTGAGTCAAGGTGACCTCAAAAGTAGGTCACCAAGTAGAGTTTTATATACAATGTACTCAAGTGCAATTTTGATCAGCGGGCTCAATTCTCTTTGCCATTGATGTCCAAACTACACCTCACCACTATAAAATCACCTCTTCTAACTTTACAGGTCTGGTGACCTACCAAAAATATGTCAAGGTCATTGATCTTTAATAATATATTAGCATAGGTCACATTCTTTATAACCTATAAATTTGGCATGTCAAATTCAATTATTTTTTGACGCATGCAATTTTGTATCTTTCCAGACATTTTAACTCCTATTTTTCAGGTAGCGCCACTAGTATCACAAGCAACCCAGATTTTGAAGAAGATGAAGAAAGTATACAACATTTGGGAGGCAATTTTGAGGGGTAAGTGTCAAACATTTGGGATGCAATTTTGAGGGAGAAAGTACAAAATATTTGAACCACTTCCAGGGAGAAAGTATAAGAAATTTGGGAAGCCATTTTGAGGCAGAAAGTATATGACATTTGGGAAGCCATTTTGTGGCAGAAAGTATATGACATTTGGGAAGCCATCAGGAGAGAGAAAGTATACAATATTAAATCACTCATATCTCAACAGAGATAGATAGATAGATAGATAGATAGATAGATAGATAGATAGATAGATAGATAGATAGATAGATAAATAGATAGATAGATAGATAGATAGATAGATAGATAGATAGATAGATAGATAGATAGATAGATAGATAGATAGATAGACAGACAAACAGAGAGACAGAGAGACAGAGAGAGAGAGAGAGAGAGAGAGAGAGAGAGAGAGAGAGAGAGAGAGAGAGAGAGAGAGAGAGAGAGAGAGAGAGTACAACACATTTGAGAAAGACACTGACAGACAAATGGGTAGCCATTTTAAACAAGAGACTTTTCAATATCATGACTTAAGGGACATAGGACCAGCCTACCTGCCTTCCAAAATACCTAGCAAGACAGCAATATATCTATGGATGTCATTTTAATATATCTCACTGCCACTTTTTTTACAAGATCCAGGGTATCCTGCTCCTGGCTGGGGGTATTCTAAGGCTGGTTCCCTGTCTCCACTACACTACATCATGGTGAGATGGAATGCATGGAATGACTGCTTCATTAATATGCACACTCTGCTGGGGGCTCACCCCATGCACCAATGAAGGCTGCTCTTCCCTGCTTTTGACACTTTGACCAAAAAAAAATGCCCACCAGGAGGCAGCAGGTGTTTATCTGTGCAATACTCATCCACTTATACCTGAGAGGGCAATGATCTACTTGAAGTCACCAGCTCATGAATAATTATTGATGTGCTAGTGCTATAAACAGCTAACCTTTCCTCTCGCTTTTCTTTGAGGAAAATACTTCAGAAAAATAGCGTTCAGAGAATGGATTACCCTGCATACCCACAACCTTTTTTCCCTCAATTCTGCAATTTTTTTGCGTGTTCTTTTTTTTTTTCGAGACTTGGCAGGAAACCACTTTTATATACAATTTCCACATTGCTGTCTATGAAATGAAAGAGCAACAAGCTATGTTGAAAGACTCATATATACAAGGGTGAGAAGAATAGCACAAGGCTCTAGACAGAAAGGTGTCTTTTAGGATAACTAGCCACTCAAAATTGTGACTTTCAATAGTGAATATTTTCTACCATAATAAATAAAAGTATTAACTTCTAAACCTCTGTTTAGGACAGATGCCATAATATGGTGTAACTGCCCCTAAAATTTGATGAAGCTTTGATTTCTTGAGATATTGTGGTAACATTGTCCACTCTTGTACCACTCAGATGCCCTTCAACTAAATACTTCAAAAGTTCCATAACATGTTTAAAAATATTCAGAGGAAGCTGATTTTCAATAGGAACCTGGTCCATTTTAATGTGCATCTCTGACGAAAATTTGATGAAGCTGAGATGGATTCTTGTTGAGATATTATGGTAAAGTCGTCCCCCTCTGCGCCATTCAGACGGCCTTGTAATAAATACCTTAAAGTTTCATAACAAGTTTATAAATAAAAGAAGAAGCTGGTTTTTAATGGGAACCTGGTCTATCATACCATGTATCTCTGACACATACACATGTATGGTAAAGCTGCGCTCAACATTTTTTGATATATCGCGGTAAAGTCATCAGGGTTGATGCCACATAGACGGACTTTAAAAAAAAATACATTAAAAGTTTCATTAAACAAATTTAAAAAGTAGAGGAAGCTGGTTTTCTACAGGAACCTGGTCCATTATAAGGTGCATCTCCAACAAAAATTTAGTACAGTTACGGTGCATATTTTTTTAGATATTGCAGTAACGTCGACTAGATGGACGGACGCATGATGCAGGGGACGACAATACCCTCTGGCACTTTTGGTGCCACGGGAACCAAGATGGCTGTGTGAATAGCCCATGTTTGGCTGACCTAACCTTGTTCACAAAATCAAAGTTGCAACTAAACAGATCCATGTTGAGCTTTAGCTGAATGCATATGATATTAAGAAGTGTT
The DNA here is from genome assembly GCA_964020975.1 of Hermodice carunculata. Classification (NCBI taxonomy): domain Eukaryota; kingdom Metazoa; phylum Annelida; class Polychaeta; order Eunicida; family Amphinomidae; genus Hermodice; species Hermodice carunculata. The sequence continues at coordinate 45,867,680 of OZ026625.1, forward strand.
TCTAAGATTTAACTTAAAAAAAAACTCATTAAAATATATATTTTTCTGGAGCATGAGAAATTTAAGAATATTTAAATAGAACTGTAAAAAGAAAATTGCTACTTGGTTGAGAAATGCATGATATTAAGCATTAGAATGCCCATTGACTCACACAGTAATCAATAGGAAAGGTGGATTTACTGAAAAGTACCAGAATTGAAAAAAAAATGTTAACATAGTAAGCAATAGATAAGGTGCATTTACTGATAAGTAGCCAAATTGAAGAAAAAAAAAATCGTTAAAAATCAGGAATCTCCATCAGTGCTACTTAATGAACTTCTTTGCTTGACCCTTTCACAAGGAACATATCCACAAAGTTTCAACTTAATCTGAGAGACGGTTCTGGAGAAGAAGTCACAAGTGCCATAAACACGCAAAAATTAACTAAAAAAATTGAAAAAATTGCAGCACCACCTGGTGAAAAAATTAAGAACTAGTAGTCCCTAGGAGTGTTCTTATGTAATATCAAAGCAATTGGGTGAGTGGTTGCAGAGAAGAAGATTTTGTAAGATTTGTCCAAAAAATAGAACAAAAAAAATTCATCTAAAATCCAAAAATCACTGGAGCATGACCATTTGAACAAATCTGGTAGAAATACACCCAAGGTACATCCCTACCAATTTGAAGTCAATCTGGATGACGGCTTTGGAAAATAAGTAGAAAAATTGTTAATTAGCATTAGAATGCCCATTGACTTGCACAGTAATCAATAGGAAACTTTAAGCTGCATTAACCGATGAGTACCTGAATTGAAAAAATCGTTAAAAATCAGGAATCCCCAGCAGTGCCACCTTGTGAAAAACTTTGCTTGACCCTTTCACAAGGACCATACCCACCAAGTTTCAGCTTAATCTGAGTGATGGTTCTCGAGAAGAAGTCAAAAATAGCAAAAACACACAAAAAATCATAAACATTAGAAAAAAACCCCAGCACTACCTGACGAACATATTAAGAACTAGGAGATCCTAGGAGTGTTCCTATGTGATATCAAAGGGATTGGGTTAGTGGTTGCGGAGAAAAAGATTTTTTAAGATTTACCCCAAAAAAGAACAAAAAAATCCATAAAAAAGAAAAAAATCACTGGAGCATAACCACTTGAATTAACTTGGTACAGACCCAACCAAGGTACATTCCCATCAAGTTTGAAGTACTTCTGGCTGATGATTTCGGGGAAGAAGTCGAAAATGTGAATTGTGAACAAAGGACAGACAGATGACGGACGGGTGATGGACAGACGACGGACGGAGGACAGATAGTCATAACATAAGCTCAGTTGACTGACAAGTCAGCTGAGCTAAAAACCCGCCGGTACTTTCCGACCTGTAGTCACTATCAGGGCAACCTTCTCCCTGAAGCTCAATCTTTCACTCATCAGGGGTGCTTGGCAGGTCTTACTAGTGCTGCTACCTACAGTAATTCATAGCCTGGGTGTGACGTCAGTGTCTGATACAAAATCCCTAATCTGGGGCCCACTGCTGCCTACAACTGATAACTGTACGGTGTTGTATTCACATTTTCAGGCTATGCTCACTCTGGAAAAGTTCCATTATCTTTGTACATTACATTTATTTGACAAACTAACCTTCCATTCACACTAATCACACAAATATTTAGGATACTACCTCTTCAAAATATTCAATTGGGACTAACCCACAGACATGGACGCCATTTTGAAAATTGTGGATTCTGCACCAAATGGTTTGTAAATGAGGATAGTAGTATTTGTATGATTTTGGAGGGTTATGATATATAAAAAACAAAAGTATAAATTTTGCAAGTGTTTCAGAGCATCAATAATGATATGATATATTTGGATGCCATTTTGAAAATTGTGGACTCCTCACCCAATGGTTTGTAAATGAGGATAGTAGTATTTGGACGATCTTGGAGGGTTATGTTTTACATTGATATATAAAAAAAAACAAAAGTATAAATTTTGCAAATGTTTCAGAGCATCAATAATGATATGATACATTTGGGCCATGATTCACTTTGATATCCAAATCAAATGTATTTTTGTGGGACTGTCCAGCAATGCATTGCAGAATGTTCAAATTAGCGCTCACCACATGCTGGCTCAAGGTGTCATATTTGGATTTGTAACTAACAATGATAACTGCTTCAGACACAACTAAGCGCACAGATTAAAGTCACAATAGTAAGACATGTTTTAAAAGTACTTTAACAATTAACAACTATTTGCCTGGTAACCCAGAGAATGGATGCCTGGAACCTAGCGAAATATTACAATAAGATCGCCGAACAACCAGGGCTAAGCTGTTTCACCGAACAACTACAGCTGTGCAGCTATGCTGTTTTCCCGGCCCAAGTAATAACCCTTCAGACAAGCTGATATAAAATGCTGTGTTTGAGTTGACCTTACTGCAAAATAATGGCACACAATGCCCACTTTCGCAAATATTTTCACCCAGGGTCGATCAATTTTTATTAGGGAAGGGTGGCTTGAAACTACTTTGTTGTTGTTGTTGTTCAGTTAATTTTAGGGTTGGGCCTTTTTAGTAGGGTCTGTCAGGTTACCGGAACCACACATATATTTTTGTTAGGCCTTAGATAAATTGGACATTTGTTGAAATATGTCTAAAATGGATGTTCATTACCCTTTTACACATTAACTCCTATGACGTCAGTTTAATTCGTTACCTGGATACAGCCGGAACCACTTGTGTCAAAGCTAAAACAGGACAAGGCAGGCCTGTCACATCATGTACATGTACATGCGGGGATGCATTATGAAGTGGTACTGGGTGCCAGTTGAAAGACTCATCATTTGTCTTCTGATCAAACATGGCTTGAGTCTGTAGGGTGCTGCCACATAGATATCATTAGCCCAAACATTTGGTACAAGGATGTCAGTTAATATCACCCAGATGACTAAACTAAAGACTTGCTTTCAAAACGTAACAAGTTAGATGTAAGCATCAAACCAACAGTCACACTGATATATAAAGACCCTAATACCCTTTCTGGCTAAATGTCAAGGGGGTAAAACTATTCAGGTGGGCATTTTGAGGGGTAAACCATATACATGTATGAATATAGCACGTTGAGCTGAGCTCTATTGATACATACCACAATAAGATTCCACATGCGCGCTGCCTGGCCGACAAACGTAGACACTGCACTGCATCCAGGTCCAAGTAACATGAGCTTGGTTGGGGGATTGTACAACAACTCGTACAGGACGTTCATCCCCAGACCCGGCATACACTGGAAGAAAACAAGCAACATATCCATCATCTGCATGTCTACTTTACTTGGTAACAAGTTGAAAACTTCAGTGAGCTTGAAAGAGAATGACTCGCACGGTGGCTCCTTCTGTGTTGCTGTATACATTTTGTGTCAAATGACCCAAATTAAAGTCTGATCCATTTCTCTCTTTTGCCCAATATACTCCATGTGGAATTTCAGCAAAGCAATCTCAACATTCTCAAGATACTGCACTTAAAAAGAATAAATGAGACATGATACATTTCACAAAATACCTGTAAATCATACAGAATTAATGTCCTTGGGTGTGGGAGATGGGTTGAATTGTGAACCTGAGGGATAAGGCGGAGGCTTGGCAGTCCATCCTCATGATCCTGAGGAGTCACAATTCTTCCTTGTCCCCCGAGGCCAAAGAAGTCATTTGTTTTATTATAGCCAAGAACAATAAATCATTAAAACATCCAAATCAAAATTTGTGCATGACCCAGCATCGCAAACTTTCCTCCAAGGGCTGTCTTGCCTTGTGTACATCGTCTGCTTGGTACATGCAACTTAATAGCCTGGTTCCCACTTGCCCGGTTCCCATGCTGACCAGAATTGTAGCATCATCTAGTGGGACGAGGAGGTGTGCAGAGAAACAGAGGAAAAATATGTCCCACTTCCAACTATCCAATTATGAGTGCAGATTTGCCTCTGAGGTATACATGGTATAATAATAGACTCTGTCTTCAATGGCCACTCATGGGACCTGGCCAAAATGACAGCACACTCCAATTCCCTTTACATTGTGTTTAGTTTCTGTAGAGTTTATACTGGACATCATTTCTACATATTTTTATTTTCAGTATTTTGCACTGCAGCAAAATTATTACGCACACCAGTGTACTGGAACCCTGCCCCTGCCCCTCCCCCTCCCCCCTCCAAAATGGTCCCTTGACACAGGTTGCCCCCCCCCCGCCCCCGCCGCCCACATTTTGCCTGCTGTACATGGCCACTACCATGAAAGGCACATGTGCCTTCTTGTGGGCACACTCTAAGTACCAAGGGGTCAATTCCATGTACATGTTAATTTACTACAAAAGGTCAGGTGTGCGACTCTTTTTCTTGACAAAAGGGGTGGTCACATACAGGAGGTGTGTACTGCATGTACCACTAAATGGTCACCAGTGGCACTGGTTCCATAAAAACAGCTTTTAAACTGACATGTGATGTACATTTCCAAAGCAAAGTAACTTGAAGTTCCTCTTGTGGAAAGGCACTAACCATTAATATATTCACTTTACTTCATTCACCCTCATTATATACATGTTACCAAACTTTACATGAAGCTTCTTCAAATCAAGCGTTTCGGTGCCAAATTTTGTAATGAGTCAACAGCTGTTCTCGTAGTGCATTGGGCGCATTGCGGCCAATGCATGCTGAGAAAAGCTGTTGATCTGGGGTATTCTCTCTGGAACCATAGGCATACTGGTACTTGAATCAAAGGTCTTTTTACCAGGAATATGAATCCGAGATCCTAATGATAATTCAGACTTATATGACTTAAGAAGATTGACTTTAGATGTGCTTTGCACTGAAAGAGCTAAATTTTAAACAATGTTTTTACTCAATAGGTGATATTACATTGAAAAAAAATTAATTCAGAACAAACTGAAAGATAAGGGAGGTTAAGTTATTGTTGCTCAAATTTATGGGTCGAAGTTTGTTCTCAATGCAGGTATGTCAACTTAGTTAACATTTACCTGCATGTGAAGACCAGAAACATTATTTATCATGTGATTATGCATGCAAGGAACTGTCTAAAAGAAATTGTGTACTTGTCAGAATCACATTAAAATGATCTCAAATGAACCATGTTTCTGTTGAAGGTACACTTTAAAATTGACACAGTCGAGAAAAATTAGATATGTGGGTACACTTTAAAATTGACACAACTGAGAAGAATTAGATATGTGCAAATGCTTGATTCCTTTATGTATGCTGTATTTAATCTCTGTCAGGTAGGTTGAGTGCCGAAAGCTTTATATTTGCCAGTCACTAACCAGTCACGACATCACATTATATCTGTGCATGCATGCCATGTATTTCCTGTACTCCATATCAAGGCATTTGCATGAAATTATTACGATGAAACTGTTACCTGCCTCAAACCACAGAAGTATAAATCAGAATCAACCTCTTCGTTTTTTCAACAGATGGATGGGACAACTGGCTGGGTGTGTGAATTAACTCATTCCATACCAGTCCCTGATTTTTCCGTATATTTACTTAGATTTTAGATGACAATTGCATATTTAAATTCTTCATGAAAAGAGCTTACATTCAAGTACCAACATGCCTATAGTCTTATGTCAGTGGTTCTGGCACTGCCTGGCAAGTCATGCTGCAGCTGCCGCAAGGGCATCTGCAGCATGACTTGCCAGGCAGTGCCACAACCACCAACCAAGGCCTGTTACCATAGCATGGAATGAATTAACTCACATGAGGTGCTATGAAAGGAACATTACAGCAAAAAGAACCAAAAATGGCAGACATCAGAGTGAAAAAGGCAAAGATCACTTACTAAAAATGTTCACACTTTCTGAAGCGAGGTACAAGAAAGGCATAATTCGATTAATTTATCTAGGAATGGAGGTTGATAGATATAATGTGTTAGATATGTGAGAATGATTCCCCACACGCACCCACTAACAGTATGACATTTCAGAAACATTTTTCTCTCTTTTTTAAATCCCTCAAGGTCTTGTGCGGTGAACCACCTAAGCATCGTCATTAGGCACATAACTCATTTTCTCCCTGCTGACATCGGCATAATTAATATTTCATGACCACAAATGACAAATGTTTCTACACTAAAGATTACATAGCCTTGAAATTTCAAAATGCTTGCCTTACATGCAGATTCATAACAATTACGAAAAAAAAAAAACCCAACATATTTGTCAAATCATACAATGGTATTTGTCACAACATACCGGTATATATACAGCTTATGGCAAATACCCATATGGTAATAATGCCTGGTCCCTGGTAATTTTCTCAGCATGGCCATTAATGAAAATGTCAAGGTGCTTGTTTGTGTAGTGTTTATCTTGTTATGTGCACTTCACATTTTGGTTTGAGGCTAACATATTGCTATTTTGACCATGCTGAGGCAACTTGCAGTGAAACCACACACTGTCTGTTATGGCGAACAGACGCTGCAATCCGAATGTGGTTGTCTCAGCATGGGGAATTGAAATAATAATATTTACATTTATATTCATTTTTATAACTTTCCATAGGGTACAATATCTACTTCCATTAAAAAAATAATGTTTGCATGAAGTCTCTCTCAACTCTTTAAGTGCCAAATTTTTGGACTGAGTCAACAGCTTTTCTCGACACGCATTCGGGGCAATGCACCCAATGCGTGACGAGAAAAGCTGATGACCTGGGGTATTCTCCATGGAACTATAGGCATACTGGTAGTGGTACTTGAATGAAACGTCTTTTTATGAGGAATGCAAATCTGGGATCTTAATGATAATTCAGATTAGTCTGACTTAACATGACCCGTATCACATGAATTAGCTGATTTTCATGGTATATATGTATTTTTCTCTCTCATTTTACGTCTAGTAAAAACTTTGTGAAGTGCACTGACTTTCCAGTTATTTAAGAAAAAAGAAAGAAAAATGTCGTCTTTTTTGCTCAAGCTGAATATTACAGTCAAAGTAACAGCATCAGACTTTCATTAATTTCCAGTTATTACAGGGGAAAATGTCAGCTGACCACTACACTTTTACATGACTTGAATATTAAATCGTCAAAAGTGATTATTTTTATTGACAGCAATATCTTTACTGTCATGTTCTGTAAACTTTGTCACTGGTAGGAAATGATGGGTTTTTGGGGGGGGGGGGTGTACTCCTTTTTCCCCTCAACTAACCAGAACTAGCTTTTCAAATGTCATCTACTTCAATGTCTTCAACTAATTTCACCAGTTATGTCAGACTTGTAGATTGTACACATGTGATCTCTCCCAGGTGAAGGCGTACAGGGGCCCGCTAAGAAATCTCCTCCCTTTGTCTAAAAAACTCAGTAATAACTCCAGGGCTTAAGGTTATGCTATCTCAATCACAATGTTTGACACAATGACAGCGTATGACAGCAGGTACACAATCATGATTGGTGGGTTTACCTTCCTTCCTTGAGAACTAAACACACAGTGAAGGGATCGCTCATAGCAAACTAAGGCGTATAGACGCAGCACGAACTGATGAGATCTGATACACTCATGTATCTGTGCAGTCCATAAGCATTGCTGATATTCTAGTCTCACAAGTAAGTTCTGAAACTAATTGCGGCAAATGGAAAAGGAGACATACATTTAATCCGTTGATTGTTTGGTGAATTACAAATTCCCCGTTTAACGTGAAAGATCCCATTGTTTTACAAACTGAACTATCCACCGGGATTTAGAGCCACGCTGTATACACACACACACACACACACACACACACACACACACACACACACACACACACACACACACACACACACACACACACACACACACACACACACAAACACACACACACACAGACTTGGCATTTGAAGGCGGAAGTTTCCAACCAATATATTGACTACAGTCTGTCTTATCTAAGGTCCAGCTGTCAAGAAAAGAGTACTTCTGAGGACCAAGAAGCCACTACTTCACTCTTTCCAGTCCAGCTTGTCCTGGCCTGCTATAGGGAGCCCTTCAGACCTTACACGTCCTCACTTATAGTCATTCACATCAACTTTCTGTGGCTCAAAATATATCTACTTCTTTCAGAAGTTTCTCAAGATGAGCCCTCAGCCCAAACTATTCGATATATGTACAAGGATAATGCATGACAGCATGTATGCAATCATTATAGGTAGATTTACCTTCCTTAAGAACTAAACACACACTGAAAGGATCACTCAGAGCCAACAAGGGCGCAGATGCAACAAGTACTGATGAGAGCTGATACTTTCAAGTATGTATACAGCCTATGAGTACTGCCGATGCTGCAGTCTCACAAGTAGGTTGTGAGACTAGATGTGGCAATGGTATACAGGACATACAGGTAGGTGGTCCAGTGACTAACTGTTTGGTAACTTATAAACTCCCGCAGGATAAATAAAGCTCTCTATTTAATGGGAAAGATCCCACTGTTTTACAAACCCAACTGTCCACTGGGCTTTAGAGCCAGGTACACATTGCATACCAAAGCAAAAGGCCCATGGGCATAATGCTCTGCTGACATATGATCTGACGACCATCATCAAAAATTCATTTCCGACAATGCACTCCCTTCGTGACCCTGAGAAGTTAGTCAAGGTCATCCATATGGTGCAATATCAAACTTCCAGTCAGGAGCACACATTGGCCTTCTTATTTCTCAACATACCAAATTTAGTGTCCTTTAGAACATCTTTAGCGACCTTGAAAAATAAGTCAAGGTCACCCAAAACAAAATTATATTATTGGCCTAATGAACAGCTGGTGTAAATTTAGAAGTCTCATCTCAATTCAAAATCCAAATGAATTTAATGTACTTTTAATACCTATGATGCTAGACCCAGTTAATGCCATCACTGGCGCCACCAGAACTCCATACCTCATAGACTTTTGTCTGTACAATATTCCTGTAATGGTATATTGATATAAGTGCACAAGACATAATGACCATAACAAAAAATTGTTTCCCAAAATGTATTCCCTCCCTGACCTTGAGAAAGTAGATCAGATCATCCTATTATGCAATATAAAACTTCAACATATCGATTTACATGTGTTTTTGACAAATTTGGTCGTATTTTTCATAAAACTGCAGGTCGCATTACCAAATCCCAAGACGTTTTTGTCTTTCAGCCTGATTGATATTGCTGCCAAGTTTTGTGATGACTCAATGAAAACCATTCAAAAATAGCATTCTCAACATTTTCACATCTTTGCACATATATTACATAGTACCATCGGTGGTGCCACCAATACAGAACTTGACCCAGGTTTTCCTACCCTTGATAAGTTCCAAAACTTACATCGGGTTATCTTGAAAACTGTGGACTGTGTTGCATACACCAGCAAAAGTTTATGTATGGACAGACGGATGGACAGATATGCGTGATTGGAAAGCTTTGCAACCTATGGGCAGTGAGTTAAAAGGACTTGGCATTTGGAGACAAAGGTTTTTAACCATATTGACAACAGTCTGTCTTGTGTAAAGTTCAGCTGTCAAGTGAAGAGTACTTCAGATGACAAAGAAGCCAATATTCCACTCTTTCCAATATAATTTGTCCTTGCCTGCAATATGGAGCCTTTAAATAAGAGTGATCTGGGATGGTTTAATTTCTTGACATGTCCTCACTTACACAGTCACTCACAAAACTTTTTGCGGCTCTAATTATGTCTATTTCTTTAAGCAGTTTCTCAAGATGAGTCCTTTGTTTGTCAGTCTTCAGAATCCAGTGACTGAGAAACAGATTGCCTGTCTTGAAACCTTTTTCTTCCAGATGAAAAAATATTGTAGATTTATATTTCTTGGATCCACAAATTGCTTACAAGCTCCACCAAGTACATACTAATGTCCTTACACACAAACCATCCTGTGAAATGGACTTTGACCTGATTTGACTTTCTCACAAAAACCTGTCACTTGTCAGTGGACATGCTGACCATTTCTACCCCATACCTGTCAACATTCCACACCTCAAAATAGGGAGATTTTTGTGAATTTGAAAAATCCATGGGGGAGATTTGTTATTTAACAAAGAATGTAATAGAACATACTAAATTTTCATGGGGAAGATTCTGCCAACTTTGCAAAATTTTGCATGTAAATAACAAAAAAAACAAAAAAAACAAAAAAAAAAATGTATGAAAAAGTGGGAGATTCACACCTTATAGGGGAGACTTGACAGGTATGCTACCCACAACTAGTTGTGGATAACTTTACTCATTGTTAAACTCGTTTCTTACTGGTCAAGTCATAGATAAGTCAAAACAGTGTAGACTATCCATGGCCAAGTACTTAAATAGGAATGAAAATGGTAAAAACGCGATAGGAAAATTTACTTCAAATCTGTGATTCTTTTGTGATTCCTGTCAAATATAGATATGTGAGAATCAAAATCTAGTATTATTTGGCAGTTAAGTTGCAGACAACATTTGTGGCACTTAATTGCCGACGGGAATTTTTGGTTTGGCTCAACAAGCCATGCGAAAACTCAAAGAATTCAACAACTTATGCCACAAACCTTGTCGGCAACTGCCACCTGGTGACAGATTCTCTGTCAATGGGACCTTGTGGGTACCCACCTTTAATGCTTCAGTCTTAGTCTGAACCCTTTCCTTCTAATACACCGGCCAAAACCGGCCTTAGGTCAAATGTCGTCTGCTCCACTGTTGTTGATCAATTTAAACAGTAATAAAAAACAAATTTCATGAGAATTGTGGACGAGACCTATATCAAGATAACATGACACAGGTCAACAGCTTTTCTCAGCATGGGTTGGGCCAACCCATGCCACAGAACGCTGTTGACCCAGCCTTAATTGAAAGTGAAAAAGTTCTTCAGTATGGTTCTTTGCCCCCTCTTGCTCCTTCAGATTATTTGCTGAAAACCTGTACAGCAATGGCCTTTACTTTTTTTTTTTTTTTTTTGATCCAGCACTTGCCCATCACATATGGACTGAGCAGTGAAGCGTTTCTACCAGTTCTCTTATGTTCCTTAGTAGATGTTTATCAGCTCTCACAGGTGAACCTAAGATGACTGTCTTCTTTGGCAGTTTTGTGGTTAATGATGTAGTTGATCCATATGGTTTATCGGCAATTATTGGGGTGTTATCATTACCAAAGATAATCAGGCCATTTATGTGGGGAGGTCTTGGGGGCGATCACCCGTAGAGGGTAATGGGTCATTACAGTCTGTACTTAATAAAACTCAAAGCTGAAACTTATTCCAAATACCTTTAAATCTGACATGATCATCTTAGCCACAGTCCTGTGCACTCTCTGCGTTAAACTTTTCTCCCTTAAATTGGCTAAAACCAGCTGGTGTTGAAATGTTGTCTTCAATGTTTTTGATTTCAACAGTAATGGAAAGCAAGTTGAGATTTGTAGATGAAACCTAGCATGATAAGATACCCTCAGATCAACAGCTTTCCCTGGCATGAGTTGGGCACTAAGGAAAAGAAAGCTGTTGACCAGGGTCATGTTATCTTCATAGGTCTCGTCTACAATTCTCAGTCAAATTGTTTGTCATTACTTTTGAAATTAGTTGAAAACACTGAAGCAGACAACATTTTTCCAGTTGCTTTTGGCCAGCATAAGGGAGGTCTCTCTCTCTCTCTCTCTCTCTCTCTCTCTCTCTCTCTCTCTCTCTCTCTCTCTCTCTCTCTCTCTCTCTCTCTCTCTCTCTCTCTCTCTCTCTCTCTCTCTCTCTCTCTCTCTCTCTCTCTCTCTCTCTCTCTCTCTCTCTCTCTCTCTCTCTCTCTCTCCCCCTCCCTCCCTCTCTCTCTCTCTCTCTCTCTCTCTCTCTCTCTCTCTCCCTCCCTCCCTCCCTCCCCCAGTGGGAAGGAAGGTGGATCATGGTGTGTGTGTGTGTGGGGGGGGTAGGTGGGTGGGTAGGGGGTGGTAATGCCACGGCTGAACTTAAGCCCAAGAGGTTTAACCCTTTTCTCCTTAAACTGGCCCAAACCAGTCTGTACTCAAATGATGTTTTTGACTAATTTTAACTGTAATGAAAAATTTTCACAAATGTCCCATCTGCTTCTCTTTTGTCATTAAGAAGTATATGCCATCAGCCACTAGATGAACATGAACGCTATTAACAGCTTTCCCCAGTGCACTCTGGGAGCATTGTGCTCAAATTGCACTGAGAAAAGCTGTTGCACAGAGTCTCCTAAGGGTTAATTTTCACATTTATAACAGTGAGTCTTCCACATTTGTTGTACAGACTCTCAGCACCGAATCAAAATGCTGTAGCCAATTTGCCCCCACCATGTGATACAGTGAAACACACCACTGACAAAACAAAAGAAGGCCAATTACGTGCGGTTTGGATAACACAAATCTGTTTCCCTTCCTTGTCAAAATATTGATAGATACAAAAAGTGAGAGAAAAAGATCTGTTTAACTGAAGCTTACAGAAGGTTATGTATCACCTATTTTTGTTGAGCGTAAACATTTGCTCGGCAGGAGCAGAGAAAGCGTTTGTTGTACCACCTCCGAGGATAATAACACTAGCATGACTCTGTAAGGCTAGACATTCATCCATCACAATCTGTAATTGAAATGCTTTCCCCTGTATGTACAATATCATACCTGTCTTTAACTGTCATGTATAAATAAAAGATGACTTCATTGATATCTGAGGCCCATGTGTAATAGCCTAACAGTGAGTAGAGGATAGGTCTTCTGTGCTCTCGTGGGTATAAGGTCTGCCAGTTTCCACTTTCCCATCAATTTTTTTTCCCCAATATACTTTATTCGTTGTAATAATGTTTTACTTTAGGTCCTCCATATCCATTATGTGTGAAAATTCACTGCATTGAACATGGATAAACAAACCAGTCAACCTGGCCTAAAACACATAGAATCTCACAAAGGTGGACTGAAGTACGGTGTTTTCCTGTCACAAGTGCACTTTTGCTGGTAAGATTCACAACTGACCGCAGGACACGAGTGAAAGTTACCGACAAATGTGCTATCGAGGGACAGTATTTCACTCCTACCCATGTGAGATTCTATTTATTCTATGTTCAACTGGGTTTTTAAAGCAAAAATTCTGCCCTATAGGCCTGCTTTCAATGCTGATCCAATGTGCTACATGTTTGTCTATGCTGGCTATAGTCAAACCACATCACATATCGGACGTACAATCGAACAATACCATGCACATTTGATTTTGTGTGCGTGTTGATGTGTGACATCATTGTTGCTGGTGTATCACAATTTAAAGTTGCAACTATGTTTCCGTCACTTTGTGACTACGATAGAACATGGTTTTTTATTTTAACTCCCCAAAAACCACATTTAACTCCCTAATATAGAATAATAAGAGGGCTGTATGAACATCCTATCCTCAGCTGACCTTGACATTCAACTCATAATGAGTCCCACTCTAGTCTACAGGGTGAGGATTTTAGAGAGGAAGTCAAAAATATGACTTTCCATTGCATCCCCAATGACTTAAATGAAAATCAATGAAGAATGCATGCATTAACAAAAAGGTTCCCAAACTGAAAAATTCAATAAAAATCGGGGGTCTAAAGTATTACCCCTTAGTGACCATCTTTGTTTACCCCTCTCATAAGCTGTATTTCCATCAAGTTTCAGAACAATCTGAGTTAGGATATTGCAGAATCAAAAATAAGGAAAACACATGCAGATTTGTTAAAAAAAAAAAATTGCTGCACCACCTGTTGAACAAATTAAGGTCTTGGGGGTCCCTTAGAAATGTCCCCTTGCAATTTCAAAGCAATCAGCTGAGTTGTTCTGGAGCAAAAGATTTAGATGATTTGGCCAAAAAACTAACCCAAAAAATTATTTTAAAAAAACAAAAATTATTGCATGGAGTGTGACGATTTGAACAAACTTGGTAGAGACCCACACAAGGTGCATCACCACCGTGTTTCAAATGTTTCCTGCTGACAGTTTTTGAGAAGGAGTGAAAATGTGAAAAGTTGGACAGCTGGAAACTGATGCTGACAATGGACGATAGATTGATAAGTCACTTCAGGTAAAAAACAAATGCATTTAGTAGAATTGCCTGTATCTTCAAGACACACCAATGAGGTACCTTTAAAAACTCAGAACAAAAACTGTTTACCAGTAATATAATCTTCCCTGACCAGAATGCAACTGAACGCTGCCTTTCTTTAGGATACCACATGCGTCACAGCAAGTGGGAGGCTCCCAGCTGGGAAAATGATTCCTCTTATCAGATAAATTAGCACAAGAAAACACAAAGAAACAGAACAAAGATGTATCAATGCCCTGGTTGGCCTTTGAAGTACTAAGGATCTCCAAACATGCTGAAACCATCACGAAACAAAAATGAACAATTTCAGTTCAAATGGAACTGACCATTTTACCATGTATTTTAATCAATTTCAATTATTCTCAATTTTGCCTCTAGTATCTTGTCAGTACTGTCTGGGCATCTGAATTCACAGGTTGTAAATTTTGATTTCAGTATGCAAAAAAAAAAAGAAAGAAAGAAAGAAAGTAAAAAAAATTGTACACCCTGCAACAGATCATAGCTTCTTCAGTTATTTGTCATCCACCTTAATGTTTTTGCCAAGAACTGTAGATATAACTTATCATCATGGCACACGCCAGGTCAACCATTTTCCCTCACATGGACTGGATCTATTACGCCCAGTCCACAGCAAAGAAAGCCACTGACTTAGTTCTATTCTGACCCGAAAAGGGTTAAAGCAGACAGAGCCCGGTATCTGTGGCTGAGTACTACATCTGCTCTGTTAAACAAGACACACAGAACGCTCATCCCATCTAAATGGACATTTACCGTATTTAAACAATGCTGGATGCTGCCATTTCCCACAGTGAAACTATAAAGAGACAGTCCACGGTGTTAACTCGCTGTACTATATGCTGCATGCAGCAGGAAGGCCATGCTTACTTAACTCTGTGTTTCTTGTCAGGCAGTTTTAAATCTTAGGAGGGTGGGAGCAGACACGATCGACACATAGAGCAATTTCAACAGGCGAAATATTCCACGGAATGCCACTGTTTTTTACCAGTACAGATCCCGATTTTTACATCAAGCCGCGTAACGCAATTGTCTTGGATTTGTATACATTTGAGCTGGGTAGAAAGCCTAGAATCACTAGGAATATCCACAAATGTTTACAGAAAGAGAAGCACACATTGCATTCCAATGCCTGCAGAGGCAGTTGTCTGTGACTTCTAAGGAGCAGACTAGCCCTCTGCCTCCTTCCACTGCTTCCTGAACCTTGCCAGACAACATAGCCAAACAACACCAAATGTCTTGTTCACACACTACATTGAGAAATTTGCATTGTATATATGTGGTACCATTTTCTCTCATTACATGATGCTATGTGCTTGTCTTCACACAGGGATCACCTGCCAAATTAAATTTATCATGGCTTGTACTTAAAACATATATTTTTTTCAGGTTCTGCAATAAAATTAACAGACGGGGGGGGGGGGGGGAAGAAGGAGGAGGGCGCTGACACAAAACATAGCATTACTCGAATAGTTATTGCCAACAGACTGGTTTCCCCTACTTTGCATACAAGGTCTGTGGCCTTGAAAAATAAGGTCAAGGTCACCAAAATGTACATGTAGCCAGATCAAGAAATAGGGTCAAGGTACAATTGTGTTAAATTTGAGGGGTTGGTATATACAGCCTGTGAGCCATGAGATACTGTGCTCACACTCTACCACTGATACCCTTGTGTGTGTGTGGGGGGGGGGGGGGGAGAGCCAGAGAGAATGGGCAAATTGCGGGGCCATGATTTTGTTCATTAAGAATAGTTTATCATTGTCATAAGCACAGAATTGGTACTTTGGGAGGAGGGGGCACATGCTAATGTAAACTGGCAGCAAACCACACAAAATGATGATCAAGTAAATTATTAAACAGGTGTCTTTCTATTTGTCTCTGGGCCCTGAACAGAAACTAGTATTGCTTACATTGTGAGCCCAATAAAATCTTGTCCATGCATTGTCACTTGCAACAATACCCAAAGTAGACCAGGTTACTCATTACTTCTTTCCCCCCTTCAATTAAGACTGAGCCCACAGCTTCCCTTAGCTTAACCCAAGGAAAGCTATTGACCTCGGCCATATTGTCTTGATAATCTCATATACAATTTTCATCAAAACTATTTTTCATTACTCCTAAAATTAGTCCAAAACATCGAATAAATAAACATGAAACTGGAGCGCTTGCCAGTCTTGACTGGTTTAACTCTTTAAAGTGCCACATTTTGGACAGCATCGAGAGCTTTCCTTGAGTGCACACTGCACCCAAAGCACATCGAGGAAATCTGTGGACCTAGTTCATCATAATCTATGTAACTACAGGCATGCCCGAACGTAAGTGAAAGGACTGACTAAAGTTCGACTAAAGTCGTCATTGGCACTGAAAGAGTCAAGAGGTAAAAGGTTTAACTCTGTGTCTTCTTTTGAAAAGACAGCGAAGCGGTACTGTTCCTTACAAGTGATTATGGGCCCGTTTTTTCCAGGACATAAGCAACAGCTCAACTGAATACTTATTCACAATTTCTCTTTGTTGATTGGTTGCACACTCACCCTTGGGCCAATAAGAACTAAAGAAGCTTGAGACTGAGTAACTACTCACTGAGCAAATGTTTGGGGGGGGGGGGGAGAGGAACCTGGCCCCGAAGCATGAATTTCATGCCCCTTGATCATAAGTATCAACATTGCTCAATAATAGCAAGTCTATGCCTGCTGGGGATTCCTCAATCCCCAAAATGTATTATATATTAGTATACAGCTCAACCGCTTTATCATAATATCTTGATCCATGTAGCTGTACAGATATTTTAAATAATTGACAAGCCCATAAAATACTAATGCTCCCTGAGTGAGGACCAAGTGATTCCTCAGAGCCCCAGAATACAAGTAGTTTTAAGGATGCACTGTGCTAGATACGTGTGCCACAAACTGATGCAGTGGAATGTGAGGATCTTCTCTGTCTATTGGTCTTATCTCCCTAACTGCCCTAGGTTGTCTGCCCATACAGCGTGACTGATGAGAAAACAGCTGGCCTCAAATGACCCAGGTGATAAGACCCAGGCATGGCCCAGCGTCTCACATGGTATTGGGAAGAATGTGGTGTTTGTGAAGGCTCTCAATATATTATAATCCAGTTTAAGACACCGAAATTCCTTTTCACTTGGTCAGGTGAAGAGTCTCTGATTTTATTTAGATGAAATGTCAGGAATTTTTCTGGACATATTTTGATCAAAGCAGAGAAGTTGGCCTTTGAAAATAGGAATGCTTGCTTTAACCCATAAGCACCCAAATTTTAAAAATTGTTAAAAGTCACAGATCAAGTTCAGCATCACTATGTGAACAACTTTGGTTGACTCTTCCACAAGGTACTTTTTCAAGTTTCAGCATAACCTGAGAGATGATTTTGGAGAATTCAAAAATAACTTTAGTGCACAAAAATTCACTAAGAAAAGAAAGATTGCAGCAACTAGTAAAACCTTTCGGCAGCAGTATGTGGTAGTCTGCGGCGGCAGTCAGCAGCACTGCTGCAGTCTGCCGCTAGAGATAAGTCGGGGCCTTTGGGGACCTGCGGCACATGGCGACAGGCAGCAGCAGCGAAGGTGATTTTGTGTTGACAGATATATGTCAGCAGAGCACCAGGACCATGGGCCTCTTGTATTGACAGCTGGTATATACACGGAAACATTTAATATAGTACTCTTTAGCTACTTGCCTGGTTTTAGGTTCCACCCAATTTCTTATTTTACATGCAATAGTGGGCAGCATTCAAAGACTTACAGCAGACAGTGGCAGATGGCAGCACAGAGTGGCAGAAATGTAATCAAGAAGGGCCTGCCGTCAGGGGACACTGTCTGCCACCAAGTGCTGCTGCCTGTCGTTGTGTGCTGCCGATCTCAAAAGGCCTGTACTTATCTTCGGCACCAGACTGCGGCAGATAGCGGCAGTGCTGGCGGATGCCGCTGGCTGCCGCTGACTGCCGCGGAAAATGTACCATCTACTGCTGAAAGATTTTCACTAGTGAGTGTCATCTGTTCATTAAGCTCTAGGGTCACACTGAAGTATTCCTGTGCAATTTCAAAGTAATTGGCCAGGTGGTTTCACAGAAGATTTTTTTAAACACTTTGGCCAAAAAAAATTGACAAAGATTCATAAAAGATCTCAAAATCACTGGAGTGTGACTAATTTCACAAATTTAGCATAGAGACACACCCAAAAGCAGATCCCCATCAAATCTGAAGAGGATGAGAGGGTCACTGATGATCAGAAAAGGTCAGCTGACTGACAGGTCCACATAAATAGTCAGAATTGTATACACTATCTCAATGTGCACATTAATGTTTGACTGCATGTTTCTCGGACAATTTGACATCATTTATCACCTACCCTTGGGATCAACATGATTAAAGGGTTACACCCCACAGGGCTGGTAATAACCTTTCCATATACCATGGACAGTCAGGTGTCATGTGTCAAGACAGTGAACCCTGTCATTAGAGACCACTGCAATGACAGACCACCTGTCTTGAAAGACCACCTTTTTCAGATACTTCACCTTGTACCTTTAATCTAAAATGTATCTGCCATGAAAGACCACCTGTTTCAAAAGACCACAATTAGGTCATCCCTAGGGTTGGTCTTTTAGGCCAGGTTTCACTGTAAATGTCATCTGTTTAAAAGGATTTAAAGGGATCAATAAAGAGGCTCCAGAATTTGACTTAACATTTCGATGCAGTTTGTCGAGTGGATGCTAATGGATGTTACGTAGACTCGGGTCAACAGCATTCCCCTTGGCATGCTGACAGGGTGAAGTGGGAAAAACATCAATAAAAGCCATAATTAACTCTTGACCTTTTGAACAGATTTAAAGGTCAAATATATTTGCATATCCCAACCTTTACAATGTACTTCATATCAGCAGAGTTTGTGAGCATAGTACTCACGATACAAAGAATTTTTTTGCTCAGTGTCGGGCCTGCAGGCAAAATTTCATGGGACTGGCAAAATCAGCAATTTTCAGACATGTATCAGCTCCTTTCTTACCAATATTTGCTGCAGTCAAAACTTATCTCACAGAGTTGTTTATTTGATTTTATGATGCACGCTTGGGCTCTTAAATTTCCATCAAAATTCCTTTGGAAATGAAATGTTAACCCTTTCTCTTTTAACCGTTTGAGTGCCAGTCACGGCTTAAGCTGTGCTGATGAAGCTGGATTACTGTAATGATTCCAGATTCATATTCCTCATTAAAAGACCTTTCATTCAAGTACCAGCATGCCTATGTTCCCAGTGAAAATTTGGGCCAGGTCAACAGCTTTCCTTGGGGCACTTTCCGCGCAACGCGCGGAAAGTGCCCCAAGGAAAGCTGTTGACTCAGTCTCTAAATTCGCTCTGTAAGAGTTAATTCTTTCACCATCGACTGTGACTAAAGTTGAACTCCTTACACCAAACTGCTCTGAAGTATAATAAGAGTGCAAGATTTATGTTCCTTGTGAAAAAGATCCTTTAATTCAAGTACCAGCATACCTGTAGGAGCATAGGAGTCAGTGGCCCAGGTCATCAACTTTCCCCAGTGTGCTTTGGGTGCAATGTGCCCAAAGTGTGCTCACGAAAGCTATTGACTCAGACTGAAACGTCGCACGAGAACAGTGAAGTTGCTTTGGAAAATCATTTTGCTGAATGAAAGTTCAAAATTCATTAAGGTCATCTTTGTCAACTATACTTAACACACTTGTAGTGGCTCTCTTATTTTAAATAATTATTTACTCATTTTTGAATTCTCAGACTTTGAAGTGTGTGTGTGTGTGTGTGTGTGTGTGTGCCTGTGTGTGTGTATCTGTGTGTGTGTGTGTGTGTGTCTGTGTGTGTGTATCTATGTGTGTATGTGTGTGTGTGTGTGTGTGTGTGTGTGTGTGTGTGTGTGTGTGTGTATGTGTGTGTATGTGTGTGTGTGTGTACATAAAAATTACTGTGACACCACCTAGTGATCAAACATGGATGAGATCCATGGACAAGAAGCTGAAAATGTGAATTGTTGATGGCTGACAGTGTGTGCCATTCAGGTGATGATCCTGTCACCTCACCTGAGTGACAAGTTAGCTAAGCTGAAAATTCTCACTTTTTCTAGTCAGTGTATGTACTGAGTTACAGGACTCTCGAGTCTCCCCTCCCCTCAAGTGACTTGAACATTGTAAGTGCTCGGGAACACCTGTGTGCGATCTGAGGCACCAAGTTTTAAGACGACTGGGAGGGGGGGAGGGGGGTCTATTTATATTGTAATTTGTACATGCTTGCATTGTTTGTACATGTGTATATGTGTATGAATAAAGATATATACATACATAAAACTGTTATCAAGACAGGATTTAAAACTGTATATGTCAACTTTGATCCAAATCAAAGATGGGTGAATAGTTTCTTCCATGAAGATTTTTAAATTTGGGCACTCACTGTCAAAGCAATTAATAGTTTGGCATTACAAATGCACCCGAATATCAATTTAAAATCTTCTACATGCATCTTTACTTGTCTTTCACACCAAATTTACCATAATGCAATGACAAGGTCCAATGACAAAAATTCCAGTAGCTTTAGTCACACACTTGATCGTGCTTCAATGTGCATGTACGATTCAGGTGCTGCTCAGAACCCATTCAATTTATTATTAATTTTTGTTGAAAAAAATAAAATAAACAAGTGGACACATACTTTTCCTCAAATAAACAAAGATTTTCAAAAAGCATGCCTGTATTGACAGTGTTTTAATCAAAACATTTCCACCTGCACCAAGTAGTTCGAGCTTCGTGTCCCAAAGCCTGTCCACTGTCTGTTCTGCGCCAACCCTTTACCAGCACCGTGATATGGCACACGTATTATTTGAGATAATTATGCCGATAACAGGAACATTTTGTAGTAATTTAGGAAACAATCCATGTCTATAGAAGAAGGTGGGGGTAGGGGTGGGGTCTCAGTACACTGGCACTAATAATTTTGCCAGGTACAGAAAATAAAAAAATTTAAAAATTAGAAAAAGAAATGATGGCTGGTATGAAGATTGGAAAATAAAGTGGCTTCCAGCATGCAAGTACCAGTACAGTCAAGGGAAATGCCCAGTACACCTGCAAAGAAACCCCTTTACCTCCTCTATTTATAGACTTGCAGAATAGAAGTTGGCTGTCGAGGGATCCAGGCATTTGACAGTCCATGCATTTCTTTTTTCAAATGCTGGTAAAACAGTGAAAGTGTGGCAAAAATAATTAACCAAAGGATATCAGTTGTAATGGTGTTACTTTCAGTTTTACGTTTGAAATTTCAAAACAAAAAGACAAAACAAAAAAAAAAACATGAAAACTAATTTTAAGTGTTATGAGAACCTGTGTCTCCAGCAAATATCACAATACTATTTCATAAGCACTAATACAGGGTATCTTTTCACAGTTTTCTGTGTAGCTTATACATTTCCAGTGGCTTCTTGAGTTGTTGAGATCCACTGAGGTTCAGAATCAGTGACAAAGTAATTTGTTCTCTTTTTCCTCCTGGTTCCACGATTATCAGTGACTTTCCCATTATGCAGTCCAGTCTACAGCACACAGCCAAGACAAAAACAAATACTCCTCTGTTCACTGGTCCATCACTTTCTGTTGACATAGCCCCAGTCATCTTACATTTAAATGAAAAAAAACACGTGCTTAATCTACTTCCTGTTTGGATCTTACCCATTAACGCATCTTCTGTTTGTCATCCGGAGATTAACTGACTCAGGTTCATGTCATTCTCGAGTTTATGATAATAGTAATTACGCAGTGAACGGCATGTCTGCTGCGCCTTCAATAATCCGCAGCCGTGCATTTTTACATCATCAAACAAACCCTGTTCAGTGGATCTGAAAAATTTACAGGATCATCAAACAGAGCCTGAGGATGTGACAATATCAGCCTTTGATAGTATTTGAGTTGTACTGGTTTCATACGCTTCGGCTTCATTACCCACACTGCCCTGCAAACACGGCATCTGAGATTTACACAAAAGGTACACAATTAAATCCTTCACAAGTTACATGTGCCCCTTGGGGGTGAATTTTGCTTCACTTTGATTTTTCGGGCTGAAATCAAATTTTTGTTTTATGTGCGACACAGCTCTACAATTTCAGAGGGGAATTCAGAATTTTTTTGGAGACAGGGGCATGAGGTCTGCAGTAGGAGTTTTGGAGAGTAAAAGTCCTGGGCAAACCTAAAATGTGTACAACTTTTTCGCTTGCAAAAGCATTCGCCTCAGTAAGCAATGGTAGGGGTAGGGGGGCATGTGTCAAGAGTACCTCCCTCTAAATACACCCATCAATTTGGTTCAAACATGAATGGTCACCAATGAATTCTGTGATCAAGTTCTCCCTCAGATACAAATATTGATATTGTATCCTTTTGTGTCACCTTTTCCACAATTTGCCCAATATAAATAAGAATGAAGCCCAACTGCCTGATAACCTTTTGTGCCAAACATGTTACATGAAGGACACTTATGTGTGTATATATACATGTATATACAGTTAATTCATTTAATTTTGCTGTGTTCTTATTTTTGCCTATTTCACTGATGCTTCAAAACCATGAAATTAAGCACACACTCAGTGAAAAAAAAAGTTTTCAACATGGCATTGATTAGAAGTAAAACTAAATTGGCAAATCTAAAGTCTCACTAAAAGGCCCAAAATGCAAAAACCGTGAAAATAAATGTAGTCCCAGTATATACATGACCACCTCTGAAGTTGACCTTTGACTTGACAGTACCCAACAAGGGGACAAAGGCCACAGCAAGAAACTGGATGAAATCTTCAACTGTGAACTGTTCTTCCTAATGGTACACAGACTTGGTGCTCTTTGGTGACTCCAACAACGTGCGCTAATGACGATCTCTCAATTCACTCTCACTTTCAGTTTCTCGACTACCTTGCTCTGTTCAACCCTTTTCCCCCTGAAGTTAGACTAAGCCAATAGATTTCCCTACAGTGGCCACCTACCCCACCCAAAAGGAAGGCTGTTGCCCTGGTGTACGCTTTTCTCATAGAGCTCATCAACAAATCCCTTCTTGTCTTGTGTTAACATTAATACAAGTAGTGGAACTTAGGACCACAGGTGGCAGCACTTGATGGTGCTCATTTGCATAAACTTGGATATTTGCTTAATAAAAGCTTCAAAGGGATTTGTTGTTATGCAAATAAGTAAAACTATGCAAATGACCACCTTCAGGTGCTGCCCTCTGCGGTGCTAAAAGGATCCATTATTAAGGTGGATGACACTTGGTCTCTGCAGACAGTTTTGACCAGTTAAACAGGGGAAAGGGTTAACTTAATGCATTGTGTGAGTCATAAAGCCTGTTTACTATGACACTATAGACTTTCTGTGCCCTCTTATACCAAACCACACCAACTAAAAACCACAACAGCATTCATGTAAATTTTAAACTTATACATATTTTTTTTCTATCTTTATTATTTCACATGTCCAGTGGTAATCCATGTGTCAAAATCATCTCTTACTCAAATCTATCAACTCGTTACTAAATTATATTTGCCCTTCAAGCTTGTTGGGTCTGCTTCATTTTAATCTATTATTTATACACATACACATACAACATGTTCTATTACATGAACTGGCATGCTATAGAAAGCAGAGACATGTAGTTGAATTGAAATAATCTGAAACCGCTATGGTCTTGCAACATTAAATTTACCCTCCCCCCCCCAACTGGCTGTTGGTCATACATGCATATTGTCTACTTTGTAATGTTTTTGACTCCTTTATACAGTGATGGAAAGCAATAATCCATGTGCGAGTACACAAGAACAATGGCATTAGTGGCCTGTTAATAACTGAATACACAAGTCGCGCTCCAATGGTCTTGCCCATTGTGCTGCAAAGGTGTGGGTATTTTACAAAGAAATACATTATGGAGACTCACATTTTCCCTTAAAACTGGCCACAGAAACTTGGGATACACTTTGTATGAAAAATGTTGAAAAGAAAGTTTTCCTGTCACACTTAGAGCTTTACATACTTAAATCTTAAATTCTGAAATGCTCAGTCAATGGTGGAATATACATTTTACTCAAAATGTATCAAAGTTTGCAGGACTTTCTATTGTTTTTCATGTTCACTCATGCATTTCACACACATACAGTGAAACTTGTCTTAAGGGACCACCCACAGGACCTGTAAAAAAATGGTCCCCTCTGACAGGTGGTCCCTTAATTTAAAAAAAATTTTATGATAATGGGGATGTTGAGACGGGTCCTTTAGCACAGGTGGTCCCTGAGTAGAGGTGGGCTCATAAACAGGTACTACTGTACACTATTGGAATGAGAGTTGCAGACTAGGCCAGTGTCAAGACAAGATACCTAAGGTCAATAGCTTTTATCGGTTGACAACCACAGAAAGCTGTTGACAGTCTTAAAGTCAGTCCCAATTCAAAAGGGGGTGGGATTAGGAGCAAATACCTTCAGCTGTTAACCCTTTCCAGCTCAAATCATCCAAAAGCACCAAGATGTAAATTGTCATCTGCCTTAACATTTAGACTTCAATTTTTCATTACTAGAAAACATTTTTGCTGAGATTTGAATGCAGGGCCATTCATGCTGGCATGCCTTAGGTCAATAGTTTTCCTTGGCACAAGCTGGGTGCATTGCTCCCAATTAACCCACATCAGGGGGGGGTTAATGTTGCAAGACCGTAGGGTTTTCAGATTATTTCAACTCAACTATACTCTGTCCACGAATGGGTTAAATCGGCTATCACTTCTGACTTTTATTCTTTTGTCACTGACATCTTTACCAACCATATCAACCTTACTTTTAGAGCCTGCCTCCTTCGTACATTCTCAGGTTTCAAGCAGTATATGGCCAAATTGAATTTCCCACATAGCTGTATCCACCAGGACTATCCCCAGTGTATAAGTTCCGTAAAGTCATAATCCAATTTTCACCATGTTGCATGGCAATTGCTCTATCTGAGAATTCAGTTTGCCATACAGATGGACACTTGGGGATCACTGAGATGGCATATGAGTGACAGAAAAACTTCTCTCAGTGTGCTTTGCCTCTGAACGCCATGGGAATAAACAGAAAATACAAGAAAGCAGTTGGTCTGGTAATGTAATTTCCACTCCAAAAAATAAAAATAAAAAAATAACTTGACAAAACAAAATCTCAGTGAGCAATATTGGGAGGGTTCCCCTAATTTTGAAGATAACTGACAGAATAGGATTTCCATCCCATAATTCTTTATCTTTCTTCCTTTCCGATTATTTCCACCAGGGGGCACATGTGTGAACAATGGCAGCCATTTTTGATGTTGCTGATTTAAGCCAGGGACTATAGGGTTAATATATGTCTGCATCAAGACAAAATCAGGAAATTATTAACCCTTTTCTCCTTGAATTCAGACTGAGTCAACAGCTTTCCCTGGCATGGATTGTTGACCTGGGGCAAATTAATTTTTATTACTGTCGAAACTATTCCAAAACATTGAGACAAATGTTCAGCCAGTATACATGTATACTGGGGGAAAGAGTTAAATTATTGATACATGTAGCTTGATACACTGTATATTACATGTACATACTTTGCACTACCAGTGCGAATATATATATATATATATATATATATATATATATATATATATATATATATATATATATATATATATATATATATATATATATATATATATATATATGCATTCTGACCATCTCCAGTATCACAAAACATGTATTTTACGATGGTCCTATTTCCCTTCTACCCTCCCCACCCCACCCCACCCCACACACATACTGCTACCTGCTACCTGCTGTTTAAGACCACCCTTTCTGTCACCCAAAAGCGGTCAAATATGGCAGATGGAAAACTTAGAAGTTTATTGTGTTTTTGAGAAATGTGGTCATAAAAACCAGGTAGTCTGCTATGGTTGTAGTCTTAAATTGCAGGTACCACTAGCATGTTTAAATAGTTAATAGTTATGTACGGCTAGGTAGGAAATTTTTTTTCCAATTTAAGTTGCTCTTCAATATATAGTCATCTGAGCCCCATGTGGGTGGTCTTGTGCCCTGTAATTGTACACAACAGGGTGACTTATAAAGTGCTTATCAAGCCTTGCTTTAAAAGAATTTACACTAGGTGTATTCACCACATCATTTGGGAGATTATTCCACCAATTCACCACTTTAATGCCAAAAAAGTACTTCCTCTTGTCCAACTGTGGTCCTACTTATTGCAATCTTTAATAGGGTATGACCTCTAGATATTGGGTCTGCAATGACTGGAGGTAAACTTTGCATTGTAATATCCATGAATATATTTAAATGTATTTATTAAATCTCCTGTCAGATGCCTATAAAGCAAGGTCAGGATTTGCAAATGTTTTAGTCCATCCTCATATGAAATGTTCTGTAAACTTGCCTCTCTTTTTGTTGCTCTCCTCTGCACAGATTCTATCAAGTCTGTTTTGAACCTAAAGTGAATGTGTTAAATAACACTGACAACCACGCTGAATAAGTTCTTTTAATTGTTGTGACATTTGTGTACTATTCAACTGTGTGGAAATCTAATGAAAGCGTGTCTTCTCTGGCGTCTACGTCACGGCTTAACATGCATAAACAAAAGACAGAAATCTTCCCCAATATGCAAATTTTACCAGAACAATCAGATTGCCAGAACAAATAAACTTGGACACAACAAAGTCCACCATCTTGCAAGTATCGGGTGATCATACAGGAGCAGCATATTCCAGGTCTAATCATAAAAGTATATAATAACCTGAAAACTGCTTTATATATATATATATATATATATATATATATATATCTAATATACAGTAAAACCTCCCTATACCGAACACCCTTGGGACTGGAAAAAAGTGTTCGGTATAGCGAGGTGTTCGGTATAGGGAGATTTGATCACATTGAAAGTATATATTTGGGACCGAGAAATGGTGTTCAGTATAGAGAGGTGTTCGGTATATGGAAGTGTTTGGTTAGAGAGGTTTTACTGTATATATAATATAGTACCTGCTGTTTAAGACAATCCCTTTCTGCAAACCAAAAGTGGTCATATACATGTATGGCAGATGGACTTAAATTCTTGACCTTTGCATCACAAGAAATATGGCCATAAAAGCCAGACCTGTGGGCTCTTAAAACATTGGTCTTTAATGTCTGGCTACTGCTATCTCCAGTTTCCATTTTCACTACCAGATGGCAGCAACTACTTCCAGGAAGTTGAGGCCCATATTTGCTGATGGGAGCCCATGTTACCTGAATGGGAAGATTGTCAGAAGTTCAGGCTAGAAGTTTATTAGTTAACAAGGTTATCTGCATTTCATTTACTTAGCAATAATCTGATATTCATTTACAGGTCAAGACTCATACTTTGTACATGCACAGGTAAGAGGGTCGGAAAGGGGTTGCCCATACTCCGTACTGGTGCATTTCATTTACTTAACAATAATCTGATATTCATTTACAGATAAAGACTCATACTTTGTACATGCACAGGTAAGAGGGTCGGAAAGGGGTTGCCCATACTCCGTACTGGAGCTTTTTTTATTTTTCGTACAGCGTAGAGAGAAAAAATTATTCACCGTATAGCGTACTGCCAGCAAACCATGTACTCCATACTGATCAAAATTTATTATGCGTAAAGCGTACCAGCAGTACATGTAATATTTGTACCCGTACCGAAAAAAATGAAAAATGAAAAAAAAAAAAAGTCAACTTGCAGCAAAGTCAACATTATTCACAGTTTGCCTTAAAATGTTAAAATATGTAAAAGTCTGTGGCATCTTTGTTCTTACAGGTTGTATAACCATCTCAAATTTGAAAATGTATATTGTGGATGTCTTATTTTCTGTACTGTGTACTGGAGAAGAATTATTTCCTGTACTCTGTACTGGTAAATTTTATTTTCTGTACCAGTGTACCAAGACCCCCCCTTACCCTCCCCCCCCCCCCCCCAACGTAACTGCTAAGGTGACAGCACGCTTTCTTTGCCAAGCCCAAGACTTACCAGAATAAAGTGACTGATAATCCAGTACCTTTTTTTTCACCAAAAAGACTCCACAAAGTGTCCCTACAAGTTATACTGCCAGCTGATAAATTTTATGTGGCACAGTAAAACCCACAATATATCTTCAAAAAGTAACAGTTGAATTGTGTATGGCAAATTTATCTCCTGTTGTAGCACAGCAAATCGAAGCCAAGGGGTCCCTTGCACCTTTAGCTTAACATTACGTAGTCGTTGACTTATTCTTTATGGCCAACACATTTCTTTGTGTATTAGCCTAAATTTAGAATTAAAATTATACGAAAAATCCTGAAAATACCATTTCTTTTTAAATTCCATAAAGTTTGAATTTTGTGAATGAAATAGTGTTTAACACTACAACTACAACTGTGAGCTGCAATAGGAGTGGTCACAACTAACAATTGTACATGTATATGTATTTGGCTCAAAACACAACCCAATACACAAATTCTTGTGGGCTAGAGGTGTGTATTCCTATAAGATTCTATGTTAAAGTATCACTCAATACGACAAATAGTTTACAGTAAAAGTTATCAAATTTACAAGGGTATTTCAACAATATAAAATAATTTAGCACAGAAATTTGGTTTTTCTAGGTAGAACGGTTTAGAAGTTACATGGGTGCAGATTACAATGGAAACTAATAGAAATACACATACCTAGCCTGCCTGCCTACAGAGCCCTATACTGAGATGCCACATGAACTAGTTGATCATGACTTTACCTATTTGTGAAACTTCCTCACAGGAGCAAAGTCGATTGTCTTTTAATTTCCATCCCTGTTTTGTCATTGCTTGAACGTTTTCTGAGATTAACGCTTATTATTTAACCTGGATTTCAAAGAGTATTAATGGAACAGGAATGTGCCCCAAGTCTATCCTACTCCAATGTTTTCTACTTCAAAGCACAGACTGAGGTACATGTACATATCTGTGGAAGTGGCTGGAGGCTATCATTTTTTCTTCCATATACACAATATACCAGGTTCTAACACATGCATGCATACCTCCACGAAAAAAAAAGTAAGTAAAGGAATAAATTAAAAAAGAAACACAATTGTGTAGTTGGTAACAGGTTCAGTGTTTCCGTTAGCCCCCAAATGGGAGTATATTACCCTTGCAAAACCTTAAATACCCTCTAAGAAAATTCTAAAGGGTCACAAGTCTTGTTTATTTACATGTAAAATTGGTAAAAATATGGTCTTCTCACCCAAATTTCCCTTCTTGTGACTGCCTGAAAAAATTCCTAACGGAAACACTGAGGTTGCAGTGGTCCAGGGGTTAATGTTGTAGCTTATACTTTATAAATCTGCCTAGTTTCAGTACATGACACACACCTTGTGCAGGGGCTGTGGAGAAAGAAGCTTAAATATCTATGCATATTTGCCACATAAAAGACCAGGGCAGGTGTCATGCTTCAAGACAAGATGAAAAAGTGAAGAATAAGAACCTCACACAGGCAATCACACAAAGGCTACATAGAACATCTTTTCTGTAAACCTTTCATCTATTTTGAACATTCAGCACTGTGCAGGACACTATTTTCATATAAAAAACAACAATCAGGTGGGGTTAAAAATTGCCTTAGCATATAAAATGCTGCCCATCCCCACCTCCACCCCCAGCTAAACTTGTTAATATTTCTGCATTTCATACTTGATGAATATAATTTTGGCTGGTAACAGAAGACACCAATAGGTAACTGATATTAATGCTACATACATATAACCATGGGTATGGTGGGTGGATTATGCAAGTCACTTACATAAAAATACATCATAGGCGTGAATCAAGTTCAGCCTCAGCAGTATATTGTGGAGACTCATTTTACATTTTTTATTTTTGTAGTTTCTTTCTTTTTTCACACACATTTTTTGCACATGTGTAATATATAATAATAAATCAGTGGCAGGTCTTTTTTCTATAGAATGAGCTGTTCAGTATATGTATATGTATAATGAACATCTATTATTAAAGTATGACCTTGACCTTTGCTCTCAAGGTCACCTCTTAACAAATTTAAGGCAAGTCTCACCTGGGTAAATTATAACAAAGTTTGACAGACTTCAATCATTCCCATTTGAAGATGTGGCAGGGAAACCATTTCATTTTGAAAGGCATTATGACCTTGACCTATGACCCCAAGGTCAGCACAATCATGAACAATGCCCATTTGAAATCTATGGAGTATCTGTGCCAAAAGTTTCAAGTGAATCTGGCTAACAGTTTTGCAAAAGTCAAAATGTGAACTACCATTGTACTATTGCAGACCCCTTGACTTACATGGTAATCAATAGGAATGCAAAAATTTCACACAAAGAAAAGGAAATAATAATAATAATAATGATAATAATAATAATAATAATAATAATAATAATAATAATAATAATAATAATAATAATAATAATAATAATAATAATAATAATAATACCGAAAACCCTTCGGCCAGGGTTGATAACTGGGAAATGGTACTTTAGGTGAAGACCATGTACCTGCACATGAGATAAGAAGGAGAGTTATTTACCTATAAATTCTTGGTCACATATCTTTCATCAAAGAGTAAATGATGTCACACTGCTGGCAAAAATATGGTGAACTTTGCTTCAATCTGCAAACTCCTCTAGTATCAGCATGTGATTATACTGCTAAAATATGCGTAGGTGATGACAATAGAAGTAGCTGTATGTCTCTAATATTCAAAAGGCAGATTTATGGGAAAACAGTACAGATGGGTGACCTTGACCTACTTGTGACCTTGAAGTATGTCCCACGTAGGTCAAGGTTACTTGTGTTTGACCTAATGACAAAGCTTTGGTGCAAATGCAATGAGCAGAGATATCATGGCAAGGCCATTTTTCTTCAATGGAGCACTGTGACCTAAACATGTGACCAAGTGACCTAGTTTTCACTAGGGGTCTGAGGCATCCTTAGGACCAACTGTCATAAATAATTGGTGCAGCTACAATGAGTAATTTGATATTTGGAAATGTCATGGTACGGCCATTTTTCTTCAATGCAGAACTGTGACCTAAATGTGTGACCCAGTTTTCGATAGGCTTCTGGGGCATCTTTAGGACCAACTGTCATAAATAATTGATGAAGCTACATTTAATATTATTTTAGATATTGTGTTAACACTGTTTTTTTTCTTCAACGTAGTACTGTGAGATAAATATGTGGCCTAGTGACCTACTTTTTGATATGCACCTGAAGCACCTAAATGGCACCCTGTGATAAAAATTTGGTCTCTGTAAAGTGAGTATTTTTGGAGACATGGCGTTAACAAGGCAGGGACAGACGGACGGACACGTAGATGACGACAATACCCCTCCACCCTAGAAGGCCAAGGGGCAGAAACCCGCTAGTACTTTCGGACGTGTATCCACTATGAGGGCAACCTTCTCCCCTAAGCTCTATCTTTCTCTCAATAGAGGGCTTGGCAGGTCGGACTAGTGGTGCTACTTGCTTCAAAGCCTGGGGGTGACTTCGGTGACAAAATCCCTATTCTTGCGCCC